>JABFEB020000060.1:18721405-18733154 GCA_019775895.2 Stomatorhinus ivindoensis
GTTTCGGCCGTGTTGTTTCGGTGATAAAAATCTTTCGGCCGAAAATTTTCGGTGGCCGAATATTCGGTGCATCCCTAATTCTTACATGACAGAATAAGTAAGCAGAAAATATAAAAACGGCCGAAACAGCGTCATTAACGTCAGCTACAGCAAAGGTGCAGAAAAGGTGTCATATGACTGAAGTATTCCCAAACCTTGTGCATGTCCTTTTTGCAAAGTGGTAGGAGATCTCATTAATATTAGAGTGTTAATTTGACAAAGTTGTATTTTTTAAAAGTTGAACATTTACGCAAGTACAGTATTATGGTGATGAAAAGATTATCCGACATTCTGCCAGCCAGTTTATGTCGGATAAGTTAGACTCTACAGTAATTGTATTATGTAATGTTTAATATTAATGTATGTTAAAGCTGTTAAAAGACTTTAACATCCTAAAATCCACTTGCATGATGCTTATGAATGTTCCATGAAGGCACGTAATATAAATGGTTACCAAAAAATTAAGGGTTGCATGTGTGACTTTTTAGCGTGGTTTGCCCATAATCTTCGCTCTGGCGGTGGTGAATTGAACTCATTGTGGTGCCGTGGACATGCTGAAGCATGTTCGCTGTGCTATTTGTGAATGTTATCTGTCTTTTACAATGTTTGCATGTAATTTTTGTCTTATTCGTGCTCTTCTTACTGTTTTCGTTTGTGATAACCAGAAAACTAAAATGCTGCCACACCGCGGATTTAAGATCCGGGGGTGTGTCCTTAATTTCAAATTCACTCGTCATCTCACGTTCGGTCAAATCCAAAAACTAACATATGACATTGACGTGATAATGCGATGACATCTGACGTCGAACTGACGTTGTGAAATAAAATGTATCATTGCACCAGTTTTTCTATTAAGTAAAGTACCGTGAAGTACTCCTAAAGAAGCGATTCATTTTCCACATCAGCCGGTTTAAATGGTAATACATTTATATTGATTATTATCTGATTCGCTATTCATCATTACATGCCTAATAATTATATTATTCATTATATCATTGTTTTAGAGTGGGCACATATAAAAATATAAAATATATATTTGAATTCATACAGAAAATTTTGAAACTGACTTGCTGTTTTGAAAATCTAAAACATCACTGACCCAGATGAGAACGCTCCCTCTCCGGCAGTCATTAAACAGCCAGAGCACAGCAGACATCGTCACCTAAAACCCCAGCGCGAATGAATGGGCCAGTCCCACCACAGAAAGAACATGAACAGCACCCACAACATAAACAGGCCATCAGCCTAGATGCACCATGACAAAGCATGGGGGGACAGTCTGACCACAAAACAGCACATAAGTCAACCACTTCAGTAAAAATGAGCCACAGCTACAATTACCATTGCTGGATATGGTTCATGAGTACAGCCATAATGCCCAAGGTGGGAGAAGGCAGACAGAGTGGCAAAAGCGGCAGCCTTACTCCCCAAGCCACGTCACCTGGAGAGCGCAGACCAGAGTATTGAACATGCACCAATAGCAATATAGGCCTAAAGTCACCCAGCACTGTCCACGACAATCATGCGTCTAGCCTGGACCAAAATCATGGTATTTTAAGCAAACCTGTGTACATATCCTATTGCCTCTTCAGCTGCCAAACCACAGGATTTTCACATAGTTCCCAACCACCTGTTACTCATTGAGTGGATATTGGTAGAATCCATTTGTTCAACTGTTTAGACAAGCATAAACAAAACACCAATCTTGTCAAGCTTTAAACAGCTTAAGAAAATGGATGCAGCTCAGAAATTCTCAGACTGAAAGTACCATCATGAAAGTCACAGTGCAGATGCTTTGTAACAAGGCCTGGAATTCCAGTAACTAGACCAGGGGTGGGCAATCTTATCCGCAAAGGGCCGATGTGTATGCGGGTTTTCGCTGCAACTCCTTAATTAGATTACTAATTAGAGGACTGATTGGCTGAAGAGTCCTCACACCTGGGTGTATACAGCTGACCTAAAAGGTTATCCCAAAAACCTGCATACACCAGCCCTTTGCGAATAAGAATGGTCACCGCTGGACTAGACTCAAAAGCCCCAACATACTTCAGAAAACAACAAGCATATTGTTTATCTAGATTGCAAATAATCAATACTAGAACACTATATGAAATCACCCAGCACTCCTCAAAAGAGTTATGGGCCAATTTATGCAACCACTGAATCCATAGCAGTTAAAACATGAGTTTCCAAGTCCGGTCCTGGAGAGCTACTATCCAGTCAGTTTTAAATCCTACTTGGCTTCTGATGAGCCACACCTGTTCTCAGGTAATACCAGGGCCAGGTATGGCTCATCAGAAACCAAGTAGGATAGAAAACCTACTGGAGCGTAGCTCTCCAGGACCAGGAGTTGAAGACCTCAAAGTTATGTCTCCACTATTAGCAATGAATCGACCATTCAGAGAAGTTACTTGACATCTACCCATGGAGCAAAGGTGTCCGTCTGAATAATACAGGCCCGGATCAAACTGATAGGAGAACAGTCCAAAATATTACTTTAAGTACTACGGCACTGAACAAGCTTTTTATTTGCTCATGTACTTCAAGTTAGTGTGGACTCCACTGTAACCAGTGACTGAATACTTATGCCCTGCATTACAGCAGCCTCGAGCTGAACATTCATGAATGTGCTTACATCATCCTAAGCTAGACATAACCCCCTCCCTACCGCATCAAGAGCTGAAGCGACAGCGTCAATATCCAAATTCCAAATCGTTACCAACAGCAGCTCACTGGCCTCAGGCAGAATGTTGCTGCAGCACAGGAAGTCATCGGTAACCTGCCCGCGTCTCTGCATCGCCATCAGAGACATCTGAGACACATCTGAGCAACCTCAGACTCGTATGTTGTTCCTGGGCAGAAGCCAAACAAGAGTCTTAATATAAAATGGTATGTGAAGTTCTCTGTGGCAACTGGACAACTTGGACCTGCCCCCCATTGCAAGTGGCTGTTGGACTGCCTGCATTTTTCAACTTCATTTAAATGCAGAGATCAGCTCCCGATCCGATCCTTGGGTCCGTGGCCAGAATAGTTCAAAACTATCAATATGTTGCACTAAAAGTGCAAAAGCCAACCATAGCAAGCTTCACAATTTTAATGATGGTTCCCTTTCAGCAGTATATAGCATAGGTTTAAAAAAATCTGAAATTTACTGCCACTGCTTTTGCATGAGCATTGCATGCAATCTCTGAGAAAACCATAATCATTTTCATCCTCGCTGTTGGGACTGACTCAGACTGTGTGGCGTATTTGTGAGAAGCAAAAAATGGGTGAAGAGGAGAAAAGCGAACAAGAACTGGTCATGAAGAGGCATCTGCATTCCGCTGTATAGAAATATTTTGTGTTGGATAGAGACAATATTAAACAAACAAAAGCAATTGATTAGTCTGCATTGTTTGTGTCACTTAACACAATGCATGACAACAACACCAATAACTTTTTGACAGGCTGTTGGTAGATAACTATATAGCCAAATTACTTCATTTTCAAAATCTCAATGTGATTTTTTTTCTAGTATCAATCAGCCCTACTCAAAACACACAATACATTAACAAAAATTATATTAATTGGTTCTTATGTATGTATGATGTAAAAATGATGCGACTAAGTGACAAGACTAACCTTTTTAGCAGCAATTATTCTTGCATAAATCATAAAAGCAAGCAATATAATTTAAGTCAAAGTGGTGACAGACTAGCTAGGCTACTTTGAGATTCTAAATGCCGGATATGTATGGCTAGCCTCGCTTTATTGGGTGATTCCATCAAACTTGAATGTCTTCTTTTAAGATGTTTTTGTATGGTAGTCATGCTATGGTGATTTCTGTTTTGCAATACTAACCAACGACTGCATTCTCATTCACAATTAATGTGAAGTGCTTCCACACAAATGCTGCTTTCATGCTTTATTTGGACTCACATCCTCCTTGCACTTTCTTCCACCAAATAATTGAGAAGGAAAATTTTACTTGATACTTTTTTCTCAAGAAATAGTGACAGCTCTACTTGCATGCATAATTCATGTCGACTGGGAGGATTAAAAGTTGTCCGTCTGGGGGCAGTAAGAGAAAATCTTGGTCAGCTTGATTGTTTCTGGATTTTTTTGTTAGTATGAGGATGTGGCATGAAATGTTCTATATTGGCTGCCCCCACAGCAAGTTGCTATTTCTGTAATACAGCTGCAGCATTCTCTATATTCTACCCACTCCTCCACTTCATATTGGTACTTCGCTCTGCCACATATCACTTTACTAAAGGGCCGTGTGTATTGTTCACAGCCAGGCTGTGTTTGCACAAGCTGCAGTCATCACTCAAGGCCACGAGCAGCCAACTGGACAGACAGGGGTCTTGCACAATCCCAGCCTTTTAAGAGCTGCTACACTAGTCAGCCAAAGCGTTTGTACAATGGCACGGGAATAACAGCTCCAAATTATAAGTCTACACTGCTTACGCCGGCCATGTAAAAATCTGCCATTAAACCATTAAAATGAGTATACAATTACAGAGTAAACAGTTTGAAATGCCCGCTGGCTGAAATACAGGATGCGGCTTGGGACACATGGGCATCCTCCATCACCCCTATGTTGCTAATGGAGCATAGCGATGCCTCCACCAGTCTCATTAATGGCTTTAGCCACCCGTTTATAAATATACAGCAAAACTACCAACAGCTGGGGGTCCTTTCAATTACTATCCATATACGCTGTTTGTTTTGCCCACACAAGGCTGCTGGAAGGAGTCCAGGAAATTCCTTCTATTGCATTTTACAAACAGCACCTATTTTTGGTTACCATGCCGGGGGGGGGTTAATAATTGGAGTTATGATTGTTGTGCAAACAATTGAGGAAAAGAAACAAACCTCACCCCCAGCCAGAGTTTCTGTCAAAACCATTTAGGCTCAGCACACACAGGCAGGAGTGTTCCAGGGGCTGATGTATGCTAAGTGACGTTGCACATCTCCAGCAGAAAATGTGACAACGTGAATGTCAGGACAAGCGGACAGGCTTAATCACCACTCAGCCAGAAGACATGACAAGAAAATCAAGACATAATCAAACCCCCTAGCCCCCAAACCATCACAGTATTCATTATACTCCATCCTTCTACTTTCGGGGTAAAAACAGAGCAGATATGGGTGTTTTGTATGCCTGGAGATGCCTCAGTTTGATTCAATTGCAATTCACAAGCAAATAATTTGATCTGATTTCATTCTGATTCATTATCAATCCAATAAAATGAGATAGGAAACACTATATAGCAGGGCTGGGACAATTCAACGTAATCAATATCAATTATAAAAATGTGTCAACATGGAATTTTTGTGTAAAATACAATGCATACATAAATGTTTTGTAACTGCAATGCACTATATGACAAGCTAAATGTATTACAAGGGAAAGTACTTTATCCCCCTGGGATCACGTTAACGCTGTCCTTTTAAGAATTGTGCAACAAAACAGTCTTCTAGTAACTGAACTTTACTGTCCACCCGATGATCTCTTCACCACTCAAGAGCTACAATATTTAAATTTATTGGACCTGCGGCATGGTTTTCATTTACAATACAAAGTTATTCCGCTAATAAGCTGGCTAGTTGTTTCACTGCTGTTACCGTTAAAACTATATCCATTATAGACTGAATTCCTATATAGTTTTTCTAATATTGCCAGTGCCAGCAGTGCCGCACTATTTTGTAAGGCATGCACTGGCCAATCATGCAGCACTGGCCAATTTCCTGCCACCCTGCAAAAAGGAAATTTGCCACCCGCCCTGCCCCTCCTCGCACAAGACAACATGGCAGCGTCTACCAGCAGAGCCCCAGAGCCTCTGTAAAAACACACGGCAAAACAGGCTTCCACACCGTCTTCATTTTCTTCTTAATTGAATTATTCTATTATTACATTATTTAACTTTACACAGACAGTTTTTTTGATAACTTTTACTGCTTTTCCACTGCATCAAGTTCTGTACTTTTGGTATGTACAGTACATTTACTGCTTTAGATTTTCTAATGATTTCCGATAGAGTACCAGTACCAAATCAAATGTGGTACTTTCTTTGGTACTTCAGTACTTTGGGATGGGATTTAAGAAGCTCTTTGTTGACTGGTTATGCAAATAGCCTGCCTCTGAAATGCAATACAATGGCCACCTTGAAAGCAGCTGCAAAGTCAGAAAATAATGACAAACAAGGTTGAAAAATTTCGATCCAGGGTGGCTTTCCCGAAAGCTTCGTAATGCTAAGTACGAAAGAAATACAAAGATAGAGATTGGCCAAAACAGATTTAGGCAAAATAGAATAAACAAAAACACACAGACGCTCTTTTTTGGACAATGTAATGCTGATGATATAATAAGATGTGTATTGCAATGTTGACAACTAAGAAGTCAACTATAAAATAGCGCAAATAAGGTCCATTGCTGTAGCACCTGCATGCCGTTTGAGCATATACCAGGGCCAAGCACCATTCACAAGTGACTTGAAGGGCCCTATGAAATCTATTTCGTTTTTTCATAAATTCTGTGTTTTCCATTTTTATTCTCCTGAATTCCGTGTTTTATGTTATAATCATATTTATTCACCTAAAACGTGTCTAATTATGGAGTGGATGGGGAAAAAGAACAATGCAATAGGAAAAATCTCACATTTAATGACTTACTGAAGCACTGGGTTCAGCAGAACATTTACTGCTTTGATAAAACATTTACCTGTAAACAACAAAACAATTTTTCATGCAAAAGCAATACATGTATTTCACATTAGAATAAAGAAAAAGTCTTCCTTTTGTAAAATAAGTGCTTCAAATTTGAAATCAACATAGAAAATGGAATGCACCTGCATAATGAACTGGAACCAAGTTCATTTTTAATTTTCACAGACATCACCATTGAAATCCATGATTGTCAGCCTCTGTGTTCATCTCTACATGAAAGCAATCTGTGAGCAGAGTCTTGCACTTACTAAAACTCCTCTCAGAGAGGAAAGTAGATGTAAGGGACTGCCACTTCTGCAACCTTTGGGAATCTCACACTTAGGCCTCTCCAATCCAAACCAGGCATGTAGGGCTCTCTGGACACATAATGTTGATGAGCAGTCCACTGTTCATAAAACTCTGCTGATAGGTATGCCAGTGGTTACAGTTGTGTGTAAGCTTGAATCTGCTTTTCCACGGCTGGTGCCTGCCTGGGATCTCCTCTCTGCCATATACTCAGTACCATTTCTGTTTCGGCACCAAGTGAGGGTCTGCACCTTTTCTTCTGTTTCAAGTAAACTGAGGATGTTTGTAACTACCTGGGATGATGAATTTTCTGCCAAGAACTCTCTGTACAGATGGACATGGTCTGCATGGTACTTCACTACCTCAAACCAGGTATTCCACCTGGTACTCACTGCTTCAGGATAGAGCTGGGTGATATGGCCTAAAAATAAAATCTGATTTTTTCCCACAGTAAATCCAATTTTCGATTTCAATCGATTCTCTCCTCCCCTACTCAAAATCAAACTACAGATGACAAATAAATGGTTCAAAAGTTTAACTTTATTTTATGCACTTTAAAATCTGACAAGCCAAAAAAGATGCTTGTAAGTGAGATGGCAGACCACGCCATTGTAAAACCTTTTAGCATGTTAATGAATCCCGGCTTTTCCACAGTATCTATGGGCACCGCACCATGTCTTTTGCAATATACATCACGACAGCGTTTGTCATCGCCTTCCACCGTGCCCCATTCTAATCATATGGCACACAGTTGGAAAATGTGTCAGGGACGGTTGCTTGCTTAACTTTGGATGTTGTGCTGGTGCTGCGGGTATTTTCATTTCGCTGGGAGCTGCACTTCTCCCACTCTGCTGAGTGCCTCTGCTTTAGGTGCTGGAATAAATTTGTCGTGTTGCTTCCTTTGGTTGCAACAGTTTTTAAACAGACTTTCCAACGAGGACCAGTTTGGTCTGTGTCCGACGGCGCAAAACCGAAAATAGAACTGATTTAGTTTAAATTCATATACATAGTGTAAGTGCAGCATTAACAATATGACTTTATATTCCAATACGATTCACCTAGCATGTTAACATAAACAGCATACACTGAATCTTGCCCATACTCCCCACCATGTTATCACGAATATTTACAGCAGCAAGAAGTACCCGGTGGCCATGCCTCCCTGTTCGAGCACCTGCCTGAAGAGTCTGCACATGTCACAGTCTGTGTATGTCACTATTATTCTTAATGAATTCAACACATGAAGTGTGCCCTATAAAATAAATAATTTAAATGCCATTTTGTGTACCATGATGAAAGAATACTTCATAGTCATAAAAGTAACCCTATGACAACTCTATCCATCTGACAACCCACAGGAAAAGCTACTGCATGAAGACCCCTCACAAATGGTAACACACAAACAGTTAAATATGCAAAAACAATAAATGTATGCACAAGGAAAAGGACTTGGAGGGCTAACAAAAATTAAATGCATATTGTTAGAACATGCTAAACAATTACACAAGCTTACAATTATACAAAGTTCACTCACTAGTAGGGTCAATATATACATCTATCATTTTGGAAATAAATCTTATGCAATTCACATTTGCTAGATTCAGTGACATCCATGTGTTGTGATTGCACTGAATTGAAATGAATGAAATTATTCTTAGTCATTACAACATCTTACAGGGCATGGCCAAGTCAATTCACAATCCAATTAATAATCTTTGAACAATCCTGGTAAGCTTCATAATGAGCCAACCAATCAAACTTGCTATGTGTTCAGTCACATCTTTTGAATTGGGAAGTTGAATCACCCCTCGCAACCAGCAATGGCAGAGAATTTGACAGCGTCCATCCAGGAAGCAAAGCTGCTTTTGCTGGTGATCATGAACCCCTTGGACCATCTCAGTAATGAACAATTCATAGAGAAATACAGGTTGACCTGCAGTGAAATAATGAGCCGGGTTGATCTGATGCAGGACAAATTGAAAAGAGGAACACACTGGAATTTCATCCTCAGTGCACCATGCATTTTCTGGCAGCACTCTCCTTCTATGCCACAGGTGGATTCTTGCAGATCATAGGTGATACACGTGGCCTGAGCAAGGCTGTTAGGTCCTGCACCTGTGCATGCATTGATCACATTTATGTTGTACTGTGTGCACAACTACATACAATGTCCAGCAGGAGAAGGTGTCTTGCTTAACATTGAAATTGGTTTTCATGTAAAAGCAGCAAAAGGCAAACTTTAAACTTTTATAATTAACGGATTAATCCATCATCATGATTAATCTGATTAAAATTAATGCAATTAACCCATCTGCAGCGCAGAATGACTCAAAATCCCTGAAAAGTCTCTGTCAACCCATTCCGGGCAGTTTTGGTGTGTTCCATTTGCCCTCGGAACTCGTATTCCGGGTCAGATTCCGAGTTTTGAAGCCGGAAGTGATGACAAGCGCACCCCCGAGCCGAGAAATATTTCAGAGCAGCAGAGAGGATCCTGTGCCAGCAGAGAGGCCTGCACCCTTTATCAACAGAAGGGAAAGTTGTAGTTCTATCTATGGACATGTTGCTATGGAGTTTTATACATAAAGCACCGAGCATACTGTGTCATCAACTGATATTGCTAACAATGGCAATTAACCGGACTAGAATTGGATTTCACGATTAGTCGGATTATGTGTCGGAGTTACAGTAGATCGGGCTAATTGTAAGCGACAAAGAAAGATCATTTAAACTGAGATACCGGCTAAGCAAAAAATCTTGCTTTATTATGGGTCCATGGTATTGCACCTCTGTGGCAGATGGAATGCATCTGACTCATCTTCAAGATGTTCAATAAATATGTTAAGTGCAAATATATTCTCTTTTTTCTTGAGTCTGTTTGCTCATGCAAAATGAAATGTGATTAATATAGATTACAAATGAATGATATTTAATCATGGTTAATTGAAATTAATCCACAGCAACCCTGTGATTAATCTGATTAAAAATTTACATCACTAGTTTGACATCACTAATTCTTACATATACCTATGGTGCAACTCGGACACATCATCAGTGATGTGTGTGTGTGTGTGCACACATGTGTTTGTGTGCGTGCAGTGTCATCAAAAATCTTGGGGGCAGTATGGTCACTTTTTGTCACGGGACTGTTTATATTCGGTACAGTTAGTATTAAAGTAGTATCTGTTTTTTTTTTTTTTAAGCATGAGCGGCTAGAAGACTTAATATTAAAACTTAATGTTTTCAAAGGCAAGACAAAATACTCTGAGCACTATTATGTGCTTCTGTGTACAGGATCTTCAAATTTTAATGGCAGTTCCAAATTCAATCTGGTCTAAGAAAGCAGGGTCATGTGCACAAAGTACCCCAATGTTATTTTTCAATTCAGTTTAGGCATTGGATATGATAAAATTCACTGAGAGCATGGGTTTATATTTCACTAGAACATTTGCATTGTTAATGGAAGAGATGAACCAACTGCAATTTTCTTGGCCAATTCTGATTTTTGGTATATTGGCAAATGTGACTGGCCAATGCCAA
This sequence comes from Stomatorhinus ivindoensis, assembly GCA_019775895.2. NCBI lineage: Eukaryota > Metazoa > Chordata > Actinopteri > Osteoglossiformes > Mormyridae > Stomatorhinus > Stomatorhinus ivindoensis. The sequence continues at coordinate 18,731,978 of JABFEB020000060.1, forward strand.
AATTTTGCCAATTCCAATTCTCTTTCTAGGAACTAAAATTGAGGGCGTATCCAACCTAAACCCAGCTTTTCTTCAATAAAGATCTTATTTTAATAATAGAAATTTGTCAGGAAAAAAACAGCTAGCTTTGCAATGTTAATGATTATTCCTTTTCAAGATTAAACTTATTAAACATTTACTAAACAAAGTTTACCTCCAATGTCTCAACGTTTTCACTGTGGTTCCCCCACGGTTTATTTTGGCTCAACATGTATTACGAATTCCAAGCTTTGTGTCATCTTCACTAGCAGCGATGAACTTCCATGCAAACATGTCAGAATGCAGCTATGAGTGTGCACACATCTGTGAGGCTATTGCCTGCACATTTGTGCATATGACATGTGGTGCATGCATAAAACGGACTGGTTCAGTATCAGAAATACATGACACTCACCAGCTGGTCACTGAGCATGCTGAAAATCGGCCAATTCAGGAACCCTGGCCAATCAATCAGTGCATATCTAGTTATAGGAAACAAAACTTTGCAAAGCTTGCCATTTGAATGACCACTCCATTTCAATATTAGGGTACAGTGGTCCCTCACTATAACGCGGTTCACTTTTCTTGGCATCGCAGTTTCGCAGATTTTTTTTGTGCACTTTTGCATGCCAATTAAAAAAAATTTTTTTTTACAGGGCATTGTGTTCTGGGTCCTGATTGGCTATAGACCATTGTCAAATGTTAATGTTAACATGAAAATGTTAATGCCTGTCTGAGAAAAGTGTATAAAGTGTGTAGTGAGGGGTTTTACAGTCTTAAAACATCTATAATAACTGTAAAAAATAAAGCAGACTACTCCGTGGATTTCGCCTATTGCAGGTTATTTTTAGAACGTGACTCCCGCAATTAACGAGGGACCACAGTATATGTTTAATATTCGTTTACTGCCGCTACTTGAACTAATTTTTGCTTTATTAAAAACTGCAATATTTATGTGCAGCCACAATATTAAGTACGAAATACTAACTATTAAGACATCTAACAACATATAATACAACATTCAAGATGAGGTAGTAAAGTGATATGTGGCACAGTGCCGTGCCAATACAATGTGGAGCAGTAGGTAAATGGTAAATGGACTGCATTTATATAGCGCTTTATTCCAAAGCGCTTTACATTATGCCTCTCATTCACCCAT
>JABFEB020000060.1:18733254-18744509 GCA_019775895.2 Stomatorhinus ivindoensis
GGAGGAACCAGGGCTCGAACCTGCAACCCTACAGTTGCCGAACGATAGTGCTACCTCCTGCGCCACCATCTTCCCCCCAGTAGGTCAAATATAGAGAATGCTCCAGCAGTATTACAAGATTAGCAACACACTTCATACTAACAAGCGAGATCCAAAAACAAAGGAGCTAAGAAAGATTTTTTCACACTGCCCCCTGGTGAGCATGATATTTAATCGCCTAGATTGACGTAAACTATCCGCGAGCCCACGCAATGAGTAGCATTAGGCATGTTATGGCCCTGCAATTCTGTTCATTTTAGAACGGCATATAATGCTCTGACCATTTCAGATTGAATTTATGAACGCACCCATAATCAGCTGGGTAAGCTACTTTTAATCATAAATCCAAACATATAGTTTAGTGAAGTTTGTGTGGGCTCCAGGCTGCTAAGCATACATAACATACATGGGGCAACAACCGAAACTACGAGCCAGGCAGCCAAAACCTGTAATTCTCTGTATGTATGTGATGGACTTTCACTTGATGTTTCAGCAGGTTGCTTGTGTTTCAGCCCTTACATGCAAAAGACTTGCTGCACTTGTGGCAACAAGCATGGTCAGGATCAATTACATTGTAGAGCTACCACACGTTTAGTTCTCTCCACCATCATCACTAAAAGTAGGGCCTGTGTGTTACTATGTATACGAGAGAGAGCAAGTGAGCTACCCTTTGCCCCTCACCTCACACAGACTCCGAAAGAGACCTCTCTTCTGGATTAAAAATAGCAAAATCAGAAACAGAGCTGGTGAGATAAAATGTGAAAGAACTTTTAGGTAGTAATAATAAATAGGACATTTATTTTCTTAATTGCTTCCATACCAAAAACAGAAGCCAGCCTTCCTTTTACAGAATAACAAGCCTTCTTCCAAAAACTCCTAGTGAATGCCAGAAGCTGCTGAGGAAAACCAGAGCCAAAACACTGCCAACAAATGTAAAATATGCAAGCATGTAAGAAGCAGCCCCTATAGAGAGGAAAAGTCATCCTGACATTCTCTTATGAGCAAAATTCATCCCCAGAACAATTAACAGCCACAGAGAAAAAATGGAAATTCAAGTCTACGGGACACAGGACCCCTTTTTAATCCCATAACTGAAAATATTCTACCTGGGATTTTTTTTTTGGAGGGGGGGGGGGGGGACTCCAGACCAAGGGTCTCAAACTACCGGCCCACGAAACACTAACAAAGCCCACTACATGTTTTTAGTTTGCCATTTAACATGGCACTCAAATCAATCTTTACTTTCTTCTAGGTATGAAATGATTACTGTATTCATGGGAAAATTCCAAATAGTTAGTATTACCATTTCAAATCTAAATCATCATTAAAAGAGTGGTTGATATTGGTGCATTAAAAATTTTGTCCAGCTTAAAACAAAGGTAGCAACAGTCTCCCATATGCAAGCATGCAGGTGCAGCATGGAACATGGGTTTGTGTTGTCAGTAAACATAGCAGAAAGCAATTACAGAACCCTTGAGATTTTTTAGCTGCTTAAGAGGACTAATCCTGCGTTCGATTATCCGAGTCGAGAAAATTGTCATGAAAATGTGTTGAAAACATTTGCCGGAAACACACCTCCTTTCCGATGTCAGAGAATTTTGCTATACAAGATTCCCATGTTGTCATTTCAACATGGCGGCATACAGTCATTCTATCTTATAAATTTTTCAATTTTTATTTTGTCAAACGGATTAATAGTTTTAAAAGTAATTGCACGCGGTGGATTTAGAGAATACCAATATATCATGAACGTAACATGAATAAAAATATATATTCATTCTTGCATTTATTTTTAACATGGTGTCAAACCTATAAAACTCCTCTGTTCGTATCTGAAGCGTAAATACAGTGCCAAATCAGCAAAGGCACAAAAGCTCAACAGGGCTGTTGCCAAGTACATTTGAATGGACCAGATCCCTGTCTAAACTGTTAAAAAAAATTTAAAAGTTAATGACCTTTTTCCTATTTATTAGGTATATTTTTTCATTGTATCGTTTGTCTTTTTCATTTTTTTGGTGGTGTTCTGTCATTTAAAAAAAAAAAAAAAAAAAAGTCCCTGTGTTTGTTGTTTCTCCCCCTGTAGTATCGAGCACCATCCTTAGTATCGGTATCAAATTTGAAATTTCAGTATTGTGACAAGCCTAATACACACACACGAATATTCACTCTCTCCAGGTGTTTCACATAATATACAATGATGTGGTCAGCCACTATGTGAGGGGCATGTCCGTGCATAAATAAGTGACATATATGTAAATTGTTATTTCACCTAGTTATAAAATTTAGTCACACTGCCTCCAAAAAAAGTCACAAAATGTGCCAAAATGGTCACAGCCTGGAACCCTGTGTAGCCACTTTTGATTTATAAGGCATTACAATTTTTTGTATTCTCTGTTTTTTATGCCATACGATCTACACACACTACCTTTGCAATCAATCAGTAGGTCGCGATCGACATACTGGGTGTAGAAAATGTATACGTCAGAGTGTATCATGAAAACAATACTGGAACAGGTGAGAAAATAACGCATTTATCCGGTCACATTGATGCATCAGATCGTTTGCTGTTGAATTGATATATCAATACAAATTGATGTATTGTTACACCCCTAAGTTTTATTACCTTGTAAATAGTCTGTAGGGTTTGCGAACTGCCATAACGTTTTTGATGCAGAATGGAATATAGATTTGCCGTAGGATTTCTTGCATGAGAGTCTGAAAGAGTTTGCAACCATGAATACATACATTTGTTTCATCTGAACTGATGTGTAGAAAATAACCGTATACAGTTGTTAAAAAGCAGAAACTTCGACCAACATGAAATCACCAATAAATGACTTCTATTTATTCAACATTTTATAAAATGCATACTACGTTTAAAAATTTCCAGCTTTACGGTTTCAGGACAGGTATGTCAGAAAAATCACGATTCAATATTTTCCCCAAATCATGCAGCCCTAATAGCAATGCAAACATATATTAAAAAGATGACATTCAGGTTTGATGGACTCACCCAATAATCAAGGTTATCTATAGATGTGCACCATTTAACCTGGAGTGGCTTATCCTGTCTTTGTTATCAGTAAGGTTATTTAAAGTATGAAAATGTTCCTTTTAATTCATATATTCCTGTTAATTCCCCTGGAAAGTTTCCAACTTGGAATATTTCCAAAATTCCCCATCTTAACTTCCCTTGATATAGCACGTTTCTGAAATTTTCCACCCCTTAATAACCCTGTCACATAGCTGCATCATTGTACCCAATACAGAACATACAATTCATATTTTCTACAAACATACTGTATGTTAAGGCTGAATGATATTGGAATAAGTTCACATCGTGATATTTGAAATTTTTGCAATTATCTTAGGAGCTGAAAACTATATACCCAAACAGAACGTATCTAACAGAGACTGGCACCGGTAGTTGTACTTTATATTGTTCCAGCAAACACAAAGCAGAGCCGCCACATTACTTGATACTGTTCAATATCATATATACAAAATACAAAATATTTCTATACAGTGGAAGACAAAATATCTTTTCGTGACCAGTTTTTATTTGCTTTTCCCCTCTTTGCTTATTTTTGTTTGTCTCACAAATATGTCACAAGCTCTATGACTGAGTCCAGCAGCAAACACATGAATAATTATGACTGTCTAAGGAAGCACATGCAAACTCATGCAAAAGCAGCGATGGTAAACTTCAGACTATTTTAAACATATACTAGATAATGTTGAAAAGGAAGCATCATTAAAATTGCAAATCTTGCAAAGTTTTGCTTCCCATGACTAAGTAAAACTCTTTTAGTGCAAAATATAGATGGATAGAATGCAAGACTGTCACAATCTTTGAGATGTGTAATAAGGACATGAAATGCCATGTTGATATTAAAATTGCAGATTGTGCAAGCCTGTTGGGGTGGAACAGTAGCACAGTGAGAAGCACTGCTGCCACACTCTGGCACTTTAAGTTTGCATGTTCACCCTGTGGATATGTGCTATTTCAGCAGATCCTCACCTTTCCTTCTACTGTCCAAAAACATGCAAAGTGAAATGGAATGCCTAAATTTTCTGTATGTCTGACTGTAAATCAATTGCACTACATATTATAAACAATAGAGCTGGGAGATATGGCAAAAAATTCACAATATTTTTTCCAATATTGACATATCAAAAATTATTAATATTGTTCATAATGCTGTTCCATGTAATAATGTAATCAAAATAACCCAATTCTGGCAAATAGAATGAATACATTGAAATAAACAATATTAAACAAATATTTATTTTCCAACAAATTTTACAGTTTACATACAAAATTCCCTTAAAATTATAAAAGGTTATTGATTTAAGTATTCAAAGAAGCATAGCTTAAATGAACAAAACCATATAATGTAACAAAGTGCAAAACTGTATAAAATTGCAAATATGTTAAAGGGCAAACATAAAATAAAGCAGGACAGAACTGACTGCAACAAGTATCTTCCTCTATTCTTGGTCTCTTAAAAACTTTAAAATTCTGAGATACTTTTCTATCTAAACCAAACAAAAAACAATTATTCATAAAAACTTCAAATCATCCGGCGCTGCAAAACGTTACCACGCGTCACCATGTCACATGGTACAAAATCCTTGCGAGAGCAAGACGACTTGAGACAGGCAGTGCAGCACAAACTGGAACAGCCTCCGTGACGACAGAACATTGCCCTTACTGGCTGAAGATTTTAGTTACACGCATGACGTTTTTATCCCAGGAAGTCATTCTGCTATTTCTCCCGAAAACACGTAAAGCAGTGAGAACTGGTTCAGTTAATTTACCTGGTAAATTAAAGTTTAAATAAATTACATAAATGCTCTAACAGTACACACAAGTTATTGGTTTATTTATTGTTAGTTACTGTAATGTTGCGCTGCTTTGTTTGTTTAATCGTCCAGTCTGTGAAGAAGGCATTCAAGTAAGGATTGCATTGTACTCTATACACTCCGACACATTGCATTGTACTCTGTACATCACAATAAAAACTTTGAATCCTTGAAATACATGCATTTGATCTTGTATAGATTTATCTACATCCTTCTGACAGTACTGCCATTGCAGTCAGGTCTCGCAGACTACGAGGAGTAGAAGTTGTCCGACTTGGCTGCAGTCAGTTTATACTCCACCCCTGCAACCACCACCAGATCGCGTGCCACGTTGCGTCAGCTGCAGACAGACCTAAGTCTAAGTCGAACGCACCCATTGCTTCTTTAAGGGAGGATGGGCAAAATTACAACGCCGTCGTGATTGGCTATTGTGCTGGCATTCAGTAAACCTCTGATCGATAGGCCATCGAGCTGTCTGTCTCAGGGAATTCTCTAAAATGGAGCAAACTTGATTAATCGAGTTTTATAGTCTGTGTGTATCATCGTGACAGTCTTCATTTTTCATCGATTAAAAAAAAAAGATTTATCGCCCAGCACTAATATTATAAGATGCTCCTCTACTTACGAACTTTCAACTTACAAACATACAAACAAAGAGGACCAAATCCAAATTGTGTTCATTGGGCTCCCGTTTCCTGTCTGCGTTTACTTTTTCTGTGTTCCAATTCCGCCTAGTACGACTTCTGGCCACTACTCTAGTCGTGCAGGAGCATAGCGTGTGTACTCCCAATATTCTAGTTGTTTTTCCTTGTATATACCTTTAAAATGATATTGAATAACGACTTAACATTTCAAGTTACGAACAGCCGTTTGAAACGCATCTCATTTGTAAGTAGAGAAGCGTCTGTACAACTGATAGTGACAGCCCTAATCCAATCTAACACTCCCTTGCCATAACCTCAACACCGGCAACTGAGGTGCCAGAATCACTGTGGGTCATATTTCTCCACATTATTCCCAAACATACAGGTTGTTTGTTGATGTGTCAGAAACAAGGGCCCGAGCCTAAACTATTTGTGACAATACTAATGACCTAACATCTATTACTAATATCCAATACTCAATCAATGACAATAGAGCATCAATCAATCAATTCTCCATATTGAGAAAAGAAAGAACAAAAACAAATGCCAATACTTCAGGATGTGTTTTAAGTGCTCTGAGGGTAAGAAAGTATTTTCCTCACACTCAAGCTAAAGCAAAGCAATTCCTCTTTCAAAGATGCAGATTACCACCCTCCTCAGGAGCACTACTCCCCAGGCTTTAGGCATAATTATTAAGCAGTTATTACAGGCATCGCTAAATAGCAATTAATATTAATTATGATATGAATATACTCTCCAAATTGAAATCTTTGTTAGCGCACAGCCTGCCAGAAGCTCAACTTTCCTCTCAAGCCGGAGGATTTAGCAGAGTCACTTCGCAGACGCGTTCGAACAGAACACACTTCCAACCGACAGGTACAAACTCAGGGTGGAAGTGTTTGGAGATCAAGTCCCCAACACACGTCAACTACCATTTTGGTCCCTTAAGGCCAAAATGTAATAATGGCAAGTAGACACAATCTCCTGATGTTCCTTCGGCAGCGCTTGATGCAAACATACCTCTGTACCACCTTGAACTGGTTAACTCGATGCAGATAGTCAAACGGCAATGTGAACTGTAGACCGCCTGCTCTAAAACACTGACAAATCCTAATAACCACCGGCTGTGTTTATTCGTATGCAGTTGCATCGTAAATATATGGCGATCAAACGGTGTTTAAAAAACATGGACGGTGTTACATAGCCGGGTTCATGACAAACATACAGCACTGTTTTATAGCAAGGTCGTCACCAAACATACAATGAATCACTGGGTGTTTATTGCGGGGGGCCATTGGGGGTTAAAGGATCGGGCCGTAAATTGACGTTTTTTTTTTGCTAATGCAAACCGCAACACATACTTTTTTTCCTCCGGTGAAACGTATATTCAGTTTCTCTTGTCCAAGATGCCGTTAAACGGCAAGCTGAGACGTAGATAATCGTCCGCTAAATCGGCAGCCAACCTCCAAAAAAAAGACAATCACAACTCAGACTGTCAGACCTTAAAAGTGACATTTACGTGGCGTTAAAGTTCACCACAGAATTGCAACTGGTTACTACAGCCGTGCAGAAAGACAGACCCCTCAGAAATGTCAGTCTCTATGCTCCCTTTCCAACTTACCCACATTTCCCCACTTTTAACAACCCTACATCAGGTCCAAATCTTTTGTGAAAAACAGGTATAGGAGCCGACAGTGAGGTGGCGGAGCAGGCAAATCACAGTCCTGTTACTAACCAGGCAAGAACTGCAAAGCGATCACCCGGCGAAACAATGAGTTACCGAAAGATAGGAAGATACATTTATGGGAAACGCAGTATGACCGCCAGGCCGCTCCATCTGAAATAAAAGCAGCAAAGGCGAATGTTTTTCTGATTCCCCCAACGATGAAACACCAGACGTGATCCGCCATACGATTTTCATACTGGAAAACAAGATCCCGATGCATCATGCGCAAGTTGCTAGTCGGTTATCTAGTCCACCACACCACAGCTCCCTTCAGCACTGTATTAAAAAAGCTTTTTCACCCCGAATTGAAAAAGAGATAAAAATCAATTCAATGACTGACAAGCCGAGGTGCGGCCAAGTGTGCTGTTAGCTCGCTAGCTATTGATAGCAATGTTGCACACCAGTTCAACGTAACTGAAACGCCCAGACATTTACATGGAAAATCACTCACCCTCGAACGTCCACATCAGCGGACTTGCCCAAACGGTCCAGTGTATTTTTATATTTTTGTTTCTTGTTATCGGAGTTTAAAGCCGTCCCGACCACATCTCGGCCAATTCCGCCATCTTCATTTAACGATCGACGGACCGTGCCGAAACTCTGGGACAAACCAAAAATGCAGCGCCGGGGGTGGGGGATTCGCCGGCAATGTTACGCGACCACCCCAACCCCACCCCCACCAACAGGCAGACCGGAAAAGAAGTTACAGGAAAGTGTATGATACACTGTTTGTCGTTTACCACGGCAGTTGCAGTCGTTCAGGTGATGGGCACCGGCTTTAACGGGGGCGTCTTGACCCTCCGACTGCTCAACTAAGTTACACGATCGATAGGGTACTTATGGTATTAGCCTTAGTCATAAAATAAATCCAGCTGATAACGGTAGAAGCTTTGCTTAGGTGAAACGAGCATTCACGCTCCGGAATCCCTTCTACCATTCAAAACCTGATTAAATAAAAGCACTTAGTCATCACCGGTAGTCCAAACGGCTATTAAACTGACCAGAAAAAAAGTCAGAAAAATGTACGACATACAATAAAATATGGTTCACATAACACGTAAAATTGTGGGTGTTTTAAATTACAGAAATCATATGCTGCCGCCTGCTGGACAAGACAGTCTTTCACTTGGATTTTACGCTTCTCTAATATTTGTTACATATCAACCGAAAGTATTGTTTTACCATTGGTTTACAAAACCGTAGTTATTTGGCGTGCCAATCTGATATGCAGGAGGCTGATTATTAAAATACACAGCAACGTTTTTTTATTTCCTAAACGAAACAATGACAATAACCATTTTTACTTAGTCACATTTAATCAGATATCATTATGTTTCTCGCCAAAAATAAATGTTCTTAGCGGCATTGAAAGGTTGAGATTTTCCCAAAATTTCAGATACTGTACGTAAGATTAGTTTTGTGGTTTCTTACTTGATGTCACGACTTCAGCAGAGAAGCAGCACAGGAGCTGATGAAATCAGGTGAACACGGGGTTTATTTCGGGAATAAATGGATCGTATCCATTAAATTCTACAATTTTACAGTTGTGGTAATGCAATATTGGTCTTGTCTACTCTCACAAAATAAAAATTCATTCCATTATTAAACTTTTTACTGAGAGAGAAATTATGTATTTCATGCAAAAAGAGTCAAAGTTTACACTGGCTGAAATAGAAGCCATTCTTGTTCATCCCGAAAAGTACAAAGGTTTGATTTTCAATGAACCTACCCTGAAGCCCAAGGGAGGTGATGTGTATCTATATAGGAGCTGGAAGGAAGATGGGCTTTCATGGATTTTCATTGATCAAATTATATAATTATATTATATAACTGGTCAAATTATAACAGCACTGAAAAATACGGTGGAAGAGTGATGTGAAGAGGTATTACTGTATTAGGACATCCTAGTTAGACAAGGGATCATCAGATTTTAAAAAGAATGTGTACTACCTAGTACAGCAAGACAATGAAGAAAATTTGGTAACAAATGTATATTTTATTGACTATCTGGAGGATGAGATTGTGTATGTGCCAAGGAAACATGTCAATGCAAAAACATCTTATCTAAAGCCTGCAGTAGCAATGTGGAACACAGGCCTGTGTATTGGCCACACAATTGTGACCAAGTACAGAACACAGTATATGCTAGCAGTAATACACAAAGAATTTCTCAAGATGAAATGTTCATTCTCCATGAACTGGCATACTAGCTTCCAGGTTTTGTCTTGTACATTTCTAGTTTTTCCAATTTTCTAGTTTTTGCTGGGATGCCCAATAAACTGGACTTGGCATGCACCAACTTGGAGGATGCTATTACTTTGAGCTACCCTCAAACTCTTAGCCATGACAGAACCTCTCAGATGGGTGACTTTCAGGTTTCGCTATGAGAAACACTTCTTCATTTAATGACCCCGTATTTCCTGTTGGGTTCATGCTGCATGAGCACAAATTCATGAAGCATCATGTTGAGAGAAAAGGGAATTGTTGGGGCCTTGAAGCGGAGGTTTTCCATCATTAGCCTAGTTTTCTGCAGGAACCATGTGTTGCATGACGTTGAGTACTGGGTCAAAAAACATGGGGGTACAAGGGACGATGTGAACGTACTGAAAGACAAAATTGACAAACTCATTGGTTCAGCCAGCAGAGATGAATTTGAGGCACAATGTTCCAAATATGTGAATGGGTGGTCAGAGGAATTTATCAAATACTTCCACCAGCAAATGCAACATCATGGTCTCCTTCCACACGAAGCAATTTGAAGCATTCAAACACAATAGCCCAACAATCAATATCATTGAGATCATAAGCAAAATTGTTAAATCACAAAATGAGTGGAGGGAACTTCCTATTGATGCAATGGTTTTGTCTTTGTACTAAATGCAAGTATATTTCCTTTTGAATTTTAAAGAGCCGGATGTGGGTTGGGCAATTACAGTGTGAAGCTGGGGGTCGCTGTTGCTCTGGGGGATGTCAAGATGCCTTCATTTATTCCCTTAGAGAGCATTGTCAAGTCAAGCCTATGTCAAAGATCCTTGTAGAGTGGACACACCCACTCCCAATCGTTTGGGATCTCACAGACTTCCTTACAGTGTTCCTACGCAGTATGAAAAACTAACGAAACATATGGAATTTTATAAGTATGGAAAAGGGAAATTAGGGTATGTGGAGAAATATTTGTGTTTCCAGACTTTTGCAGCTACATTATGCTTTAAAATGAAGCCTAAAATTCAGATAAAATGTTTGGACCAGAGAAATATGTTGTACTTAACCAAGCAAAGACAAGCAGCAATGTGATTTGGATCTGTGTTGAATCACTGGAGACTATCTGGTGTGTTGCGTAACTTAAGCTAATCCCTACAGGAGCTAACGTTCCCCGGTAATGATTTCAATGCAATGTGTCTGTTAACTGTGCATAACATCAGGAGTGAGTAACACTAGGTTACGTTGTAGATAATGTTTACAACCATTGCAAGTGGGAATGTCTTGTGTTTGCATTGCAACTGCAACAGTGGTATTGTTAATTGTAATGAAATCAGACAATTGCAGTTACTAGCATCCTAATTAGCCAAATGAATTAGCCTAACGAACGCCATGGCACTTAATTTGTAGTGCTGGATCACCACCCTATGGTGTTCGAGTATAAGTAGGCCAACCCGATTTTCTTTTTGTTGGACAAAATGAAAGTGATATGTGTGTCAGTTTAAGTGTAAATCTTTAAAATTAAATTTGCGAATAACTCTTAGCTTTTTCATACCTAGTACACTGAAAAAATGTCTTCCCTGTAATTACTACCAAAATTATTTGTCTAAATTCTACAGTAAATTTACATTTAGGTGCTTTTACTTTATAATGTCACCCTCTATTTAATTTGTTACTTGGTATTTGTTAGTAATTATGTATACTTGCCTAAACTTCTGTACTTGTTCCAGAACATTCCATTGCCACCTCCTGCTAATTTATTCTCACACCTGAAAACAATT
>JABFEB020000060.1:18769062-18782566 GCA_019775895.2 Stomatorhinus ivindoensis
CCTCATCAAAGCAGTAAGGATAGCCAACATCATCAGGACCCCTCATTAAAGCAGTAAGGATAGCCAACATCATCAGGATCCCTCAACCATCCATCCAAGAATCCGCGATAATCCACAAGGCCACAGACATCCTCAACCACCTTTCTTATCCCTCCCATCTGGGAGGAGATTCTGGAGTATTCAAACTCCACTAGATTCTGCTACACCTCTTTGCCTCATGCCATCAGACTCCTCATCACACTTCTACCTCAGCACTCCTGTCTGGAATTCCACTGAACCACTTAAACTGGTAACTGTTTATCAACCATCTGCACCAGCCAATGTCTATATCAGAGGCACATAATGTTGGAAGAACTGCCTGAAACTGCGCTTTACTGTATATATCCACTGATCTCTCACTGTACGCTGTTTACATTTCTACACTGAATGTACAAACACACTGCACAGCTCTAATATAACTGCCTTATACTGTGTTTTACTGTATACACCCATTGTTCTCTAACTGCAAGGGCTTTACATTTCTACGCTAAAGTAGAAACACATTGCACAGTTCTAGTTCCAAGTTGGACTATGTACAGCAATTTTTTAATTCTCATGTTTCTCACTTGATATAATGTGTGTAAAGCTGTCCTTAAAGTCTCTGATAAATTTTGTTTCACCCTATTTCTGCATATATTTTGAAATGACCAAGTTTGGCTTAGTCTGCTCTTGATTCTGTATATCGCTTGCCTGCTGTCTTAACACTTCCACACCCATTGGCATTTTAATAGGGATGAAGCTTTTTGCTCATGGGACAACCTGCACAATTAGATGCTCAACATACAAAACATTATGCAAATTGTGGCTTTGAGTTGCGTACAGCTAGTGCTAGAAAGCTCAAACATCATCCCACATCACTTAAATCAGTAGTTTTGGATCTTTTTGGCTTCTAACAAATTACGCCAGAGATGCCCAATCCTGCTCCTCTACCCGATCCAGGAGCAGTGTTGGGCAACTCTGGTATAAATAGTTCAGTTTAGAAACTCTTCTTAGTGTTCGGGGAAGAGGCATATAGATATTCAATAAAATTTTACATTTCACATACTTGTGGTTATTGTCTTTAAATTAAGATGGTACAGGAAGTCTTTTTTCATGATAGTACCACGCCACATTTACGTGTCAACCCCTTAAACTCAGGCTGTCTGCACGCGTGCACACACACACATATATGTACACACAAATTCAGCATATTGTTTTTATTATTAATATTTAGTTTTCACACAGCTGCATAAAAAGGTCACCATCATTTCCCCAGTGTGGTTATACAGCCATCCAACTGGATTAGAAGGATGTGCTTAGGGGGTCTAGCAATAGATCAAGGTTGAAGCCACACTTGGTTGTTATTCAGAAGCAGGTTCGGGTTCAGCCTGGGCCACATGTAAGGTTTACGTGGCGCGATTTGAGGTGCTGGATCCACCAGCTGAGCCCGTGCTTCCTGATACTCCTGTCATGGACATTTTCTTTAGAGTTCGGTTCAGCTGGGTGAGGAAAAGAAAAATTAAAAAAAATTTATAGATATTGAAGACATCAAATTATAAAACTGTTCAATGTATCCAAGCCTGAACACACACAAGGTCATGTTTTGTTTGAAGAATAATGTTAGCAGATGTCTAATGCAAAACTACTTCAGTTGGGCTGTGGAAATAGTAACCACCAAGGTCCCAAAGTAAAATAATGTTTAAGGAAAAGCAAGAGGAACATTACCCTCAAGAACCTCAACTAGTTGGTGACTATAGATGAAATGACATTTAGCGTTACTATATAAACCTTTTCTCACCTCCTCAAACTTGTGAATCTGTCGAATAAAAAAGTCCCCATAACGACGGGCAACTTTGGTGTCCGCAATATGGATCATGTCCTGCAAGAGATAGCAGTTGAACTGGTTGTTCTCATCATTTGGTGATACGTGCTAATTACTCAGTCTTTTTGGACCAAGGTATTGCAGACAATCATCAGTGGCCAGCAGATCAAGTGCATACACTTACCTTATCGATATAGAAGTCAACCTCGGAGGCAGACTGGAACTCCCCATCCAGGGCCGAAATGCCACTGGTCCAGACCAGGTTCTTCATCTTATGCTTGAAGACCAGCAGCTGGATGCGAAACTCCTGCTCAGACATGTCCAGGAAGCCAGCAAGTTTGGCCACTGGCATAGTGGTGTACAACTTGAGAAAACTGGAACAGAGGAAGTGGGGGGCAGTATGGGGGCAGCGAGAGAAGCAGATAAGTAAGGTTAAAGACTGAGTCCGTAAACAAAACTGAAATCTGTGGTACCGTATAGACTGACACTTAGACATAACTAACTCATTAATTCATCAAACGCTTTTGCCCAGAGCAATATTCAAATGAAGTAAATAGCAATTTACAAGCATATGTGCAGCCAAGGAGTCAACTATGCATAAGTGCAGCTGACCTACCAATGAATGTCCAGGTACAAGTGTAAGCAAGATTGAAATAACGTCACATTTCAAGAAGAGCAAGAATTCAAAGAGAGCCACTTAAAATCAACAGAAAGTGCAAAAATAAAAACACACAGTTAACATGGAGTTTGCCTGAAGCAGTTCAGATAAATTACTGTACAAAAAATTGCCATGCAGCAAATGTGACATCGGCAATACCTGCGGATCGTAGACAGCTGGGCCTGCTGTTGCACCTCCTCTGCAAACACCTTGAGCTGTTGCTGGAAGGGTTCTTTGTGGTAGTTCGGGTGTACGTTTTCGTAGTTGGGCACCACAGGGGAGAGGAATTTGGGACAGGCGAAGCTGAAGAGCTCTTCAAAGACCTGCAGGTCTCTGGTGGCGGCAATGACAAGAGCAGCCAACTATCATCAATCACACATTTACCACATGCATTCAATGTGGGTGGGATTATGAAGGGTGACACTGCTGAATGCTCCAACAGCAATACCTCTTTTACCAAGTCCATGGTTATAGGAGAAAAACCTTAGCACATGTAGTAATCAAATCACTCTGTTGTCCCCATCAGGACCCGTATCAGCGAGCTGCGCTCACCCTTTCTGCATGCGCAGCATCTTGTCCCCATACTTCTCACGCAGTTGGGTGTGGATGCTCTCGTCGATACGCATTGGGTACATGGTCAGAGCAATGGCCAGGAGGCCGTGCATCTGTTCATTCTGCTTGTTAATCTGCAGCAAACACAGCAGAGGCAGCTTTTTAGCCACACTTGAGTGTTTGTTGCAGGTCTTCAGATAGAAAGCTGCTTTCTAGAGGGTGATCATCGTAATATATCCCTTCAACACCTTCTACACTAAAGCTGCTGAAGCTCAAATATATTTCCAATATAGAATTTTGCTATTGATTCCAACAACTGGAATCAATAGCAAAATTCTCATATCTAGTTCCACCTTGGCAGCAGCAACCACGGATAACTGACCATCTCGTATTTGTAGGTGGACCTCTGGAACATGTTCCTGGTCCTCTGGATGTAGAGCAGAATGTTGGCAAAGACGCGGATGGCATCCTGGTAGCGGCGCATCATCAGGTAGGCAAAGCCAACATAGTAGTAGGTGGTGATCTGACACTCAGGCACACGAGAGTACATACTCTGTATCCAATAAGGAGACAGGAAGATTAGCTGTTGCCTACACAGAAAGACTGAGACACAAGCATGTGCCCACACTGGGCCACCCTTAAATAAACACTGAAGCTGCAAACTGAAAACACGACCCTCCAGCAACGCTGAACAGGACAAGGACACCACACAGATAAATGTAGTCTTGTGATGGGGTCATTATGGAGAAGCCATACCTTCTTATTCAGCTCAATGTTCTCCAGCACCTTAATGGCTTGGTAATAGTCCCCCAGGAGGGAGTGCAGGCGCAGCAGACCCACCAGGCTGAAGTAGCCCAACATCTTGTACAGTGAATGCCGGCCATACTCGCCAGCCACACTCTCTGGATCCCCTGAAACACACCCAGTCAACAGAAACAGAAGTCAGGAAGGGGGCTTGACTCTCCATGATCCATTTCTTGAGGATCACTGAAAGCAACTTAAACGCTAAACATAGTGGAGAGGAATGACTTTCTCCTCACTAACCAGGATGGAAGAGAAGGGCAGAACTACTGCCAAGTTATAACCTGTGACCTGTTCACCATTTCTTTCTGAACATTCAAATGACCTCTAGCCCACTGTACCCAGACTCCGGTAGCGCTTGCCCAAACCTCTTACCGCCGCTGGTGTACACTTCTAGCTGACGGTTGATGTTGCTCTTGTCCACAAGCGAATGGAGCACATTTAGGACACTGTGGACATTCCAGATCTTCGGGTTGTTCCTCAGAAACTCGATCTCCTCCTCGGACTTCTTTGCCGTCTTACAACGATACTGACTGAAGGATTGGAACTGATAGATGAACTCGTCGATTATGTCCCATAACCATTGATTGGGGAGCTCCAATGGGGCGGGGCCATCTGCATCTATGAGATTTACATGGCAGAAGACCTTCACTAAGATACCCCACACCATTCAAGTAAAATTATTAAGACAGGAGAACCAATGAGCAAAAAATGGCATAAAATAATGACTTATCCACAGAGGCTAC
This sequence comes from Stomatorhinus ivindoensis, assembly GCA_019775895.2. Classification (NCBI taxonomy): domain Eukaryota; kingdom Metazoa; phylum Chordata; class Actinopteri; order Osteoglossiformes; family Mormyridae; genus Stomatorhinus; species Stomatorhinus ivindoensis. Next base: position 18,773,660 of record JABFEB020000060.1, read on the forward strand.
CCACAAAAGACAAGCAGAATAAAAACGTTATAAAAATTGCTTACTCAAAATGTAGTTGAAAAGGTTACAATAATTGTAGTATGATTCAAACCTCTGGTCAAGGGTTGGTCCACCCTGGAATCAAGAAGAAGAAAAACACATTCAAGGTAACCTAGCTGTAATGGAGCAAGTTCATTCTTTAGTTGAGCTCAAAATAAATCAGAAGCAAAGCGAATGTATTAGAAGCAACATGTCTACCAACTCAATGTACAATGAAATCGGGCCATTTAATCTTTCTTACCTTGTACACCAAAAACAGAATTGATATAGAATTCAGCAGTTATGGAAAGGGAATGAATGTGCTGTATAAATCCTAAGGCTCAAGTGTGTGAAAGTTTACAAAGAATTCGGTGAGAACTAGATCATTTTATATTTTTAACACGCACAATGCGAGAGGGGACTTACGCTGACTTTGGCATAGATGTGTCTGTAATATAGCTCCTTGTACAGGATTAAAAACACAGCATCTGTGAGGAGAGGGCAAAAGATAGCGACTAAACATCATTCTGACAGACCATCCGTCTCTGGGGTTCTTTTTTTGAATTATGAGCCCATAATGATGTTTTAGTCCTGGTTAGTTGCCACTGTGGGTCCCATTAATTCGATATTTTGATCACTCATTTCTCCAAGGCTCACCATTGCCCACCAGAGAAGCTATTGCTTCTGCCTCCGGCCAGGGTGACGTCTTGAAGAAACGATCCGTCAGCTTGTTCCAGCTATAGAAGGAAACAAAAGCTTAATGATCACCACCTCAAGGCTGTTATGTTGGCTTTTTGGTTGGAAGTGGTGTTCATACAGCAGTTTAGACCTGTTCTCATCACTTGTGCCATTGTGTAATATTGGTACAGATAAATCACTATGTACATACATACTGACAAGGCCTGTAATGGTACTTAACCACAACCAAACAGCACCATCTCTCCTAAAATGAAATACTAATTCTCTGCCAAGTAGAGCAACAATTACCTGTTCTCATAGACATCCTGGATCTCATATATCTTCTGCTCAATACTCTCACTTGACACTCGATTGGCTTGCAGTTCATACACTTTCTGATCAATCAGGTCAGAGATGGTCTTGTGGAAGTACTGCAGGAAGTTCTTGATGACCTCTGGAATGACGTGGTAAGTCTGCTGCTCATACTGACGTTCATAGGCAAGGTCTGCCTTTGGGTCACCTATTAGGACAGAAGTAGGAGCATAAAACAGAATTACAATTACAATGTTATGACTGTAAATCCTAAATATCTGTCTGAATAGTAAATCATTGAAAAGGTAGTAACATGCAGTCATTGCACAAAGTACTAAGAAAACAAAATGACTTAAATGCATTCATGCCGTTGGACGATTAAGGCGGCAAAATTGGTGCTTGCCCATTGGTGTTGTTTAAAATAGCTACCAACCTGTATGCAAATCGTAGTCGCTGGAATATGGGTACACCTCGTACTGTCAATTAAGGACAACAGAAACAATGGGTTCATTTCAATATACTACATACTGCCACCGATCACTCCAAATATAACCGCCTGAATGACCATTTACTTATGTTATTCGGCGTATAAAACATGTTTCAAAGTACATCAGACTCGGTGACAGAAACAGTTGAAATGAATGTGTATTCGGTTATTAGAAGCAAATCAGCCATCCAGGCACGACTTCTGTTATTAAGCAATCATTAGCTATTAAGTGAACTCGATTAGCTAATAAAACATCTGACTCAATATGTGTTTTATCTTGGCAGTTACAGAGGTTTTCTTTGGATTAATATCATGCACGGTCACATTATAGACAGCGAGTGTTTCCCGCTAGGCTGAACCGGCGATTTCTAACTAGGCATAGAATTCACAATTGTAACTATTTAAGTAACAAATCAGGCAATGTGGATACTAACATCTCCTTCGCCTTCCTCGGTCGGGTAGGACATGGTCTTAAATTCCGTGAACGCTCAATTATCAAGAAATGAAATGCAAAGCTACACCCGAGGACACGCGACTCTCAAAAGCAGCGGAAGGGAAGGGATATCACAGACGCACTTCCGGTATAGCAATGGACTGAAAGGTGCATGACGGGATAGTGGCGCATTTTACTGAACGGTTTCGTCGTTTAGGTCCGTGGAGGCGAATGCATTCCCTGCGATTCGTACGACGTGCCGAATAAACATTCGTTAAGTTAATCTGCATTCAGAAGGGCTCCATCCAGATGAAGAAGATGTCAATATGTTTAACATTCAAAAAGCTTATGAACGCGCCTACTCCACTCCGTGTACCTTGAATGCTGCACTTTGTTTTTGCTGACTCGAATATTATTGGGTTATTTCTTCGTTTGAAAGATGTGTAGCTCATGCTGAGTCTGGCTGCACTTAGGCCTAGTCGACAGCCGCATGTCTGTAGTACACTATTTGCTTCACTTGTACGTCGTTTTGCGTCTGCTAAACAGAGTAAATATTTTCCATATTATATTCAGAATAATTTCATATTTTTACTTATTTTTTATTTTAAAATTGAATTTTTTAAAATCAGCAGTGTAAAATTAAACTTTTCGTTATTACCTTTCTGAGACCTAGCACTTACTGCCAGTTCTAGGTACTGTTCTATTCCATATAATTTAAAATTATTTGCTGTCATGACTAATGAGTAAAATTTAAATTCTGTAGAATTAATAATTTTTTTTTTCTTAAACTGCTTTCCCCGCGGGGATCAATAAAATTTTATTTTTATTTGTATAGAGACGAATGAAATGATTTTATTTTATTACCCAATGACAATAGAAATGTCCTGCCTCGTTTTATGCATGATCGGTGTTTGTAAACGATATAACCCTGTTATCTTTTATTATTATAAATATTCTAATCTTTCACTCCGAAGTTTGCTAGGGCAGCGAGTATAGACTGGTGTTCATTATTGCGCCGTGTCTGTAAGTGCAATACACATACTCGCCAGCAGATGGAAGTAATTGCTTGGTTTTTCGAGAAGGGAGGCAAAAACTGGCTGACTCGGACATCTGTTACGCATTGCTTAGTTAACGCATTGCAGCTGAGCGTCTTCAACATTTACTTCTACATTCTTATACCGTGCGATTTCTTTCTTTTTTATATATTACAAAATCTCTTACTGATTCTCATATTAAAAATAATGGATAGCTCTGACAAACTTCTGGTCAGATTATCGGATGACTAGAATTAAGGACTGAGTATGCGAAAGAGCTATGTGTGCAGGAGACAAATTATTCGTTAGGTGTACTAGGCGATGAGGCTCTGCGTTTTTCCGCAGGTATTAACGATATATCCAAGTGGAAATATATTTGCCGTAATGAAATCCTTATATGATAAGGAATGAGCAAACCTATTAATGAAAAACAACAACAAACTGCACGGATTAGTAATATAACTGTTAGTTAAGGAATGCTTATAATAAAAAGTTATGATCTTTAATTCTTCTAAACCATTGCCAGGTGGCTGCATATATTTAGTATAATGATAAACAAAAAATGACTAAACATGCCATTACAGAAAATATAATATCGCAATGTAGTGAATTTCATTCAATCTGGGTATGTGAAGGGTTGAAAGTGATTAATGTAATGCACGGACATATGAATATGTACCGCTTTTCGTCTCGCACAGTCTTCGGCGTCCAAATAAATAAATAAATAAACACAAACTTAAGAAGTGTTAGAAATATAGATCTACATTGAAATGGTTGAATCATGACCGCCTCCGCTTATATTCCTTGCGTTTCCAAACTGGCTTGAACTGAACGGAGTAGCACGCGGTTGATTGCTTGTTAACGGACTAGGGATGGAGTGCATGGTGTCGACCTGTGATTTAACTGGGGATCTGTGCCCTTAGCTTAGCAAATTAACACCACCAGTGTATCTCACATCTCAGAAGAATGTTTGACAGTGACTTTCCAAAACGCTGGAAAGCAGGTTTTATTGATAAACTTTACGATTTCGTGTAACAACCTCAAAGTACTAGCGACACTGCAATTGATAAATCCATAAAACAGAAGCGTTGGCATCATTAAAGGCTTCCCTGTGGTTTACAAAAACATTATAATTATCAATAAAATAATAGTCTATTCCAAAATTTCATTGTTACAGTTTTGGAAATAATTGTAACTCGTAATAACATATAGCCTAGGTTAATACACTTCTTAATCATATTACTTTGGGTGACGTAAACAATAAAAAGAACGATTGGAAGAGCTTATAATATATCAAGCATTGCCGAATACTAAAAAAAATATTTAAGTGAAAGTGCGTGAGACTAAGCAAAGTTTTTCAGGGCTGAATCTTAGCCGGGTGCACATCAATCTCTTGTTTCTTTTCTCGGTCGTAGTCTTTCCCTCTTCTGTTTCCCTTGTCTCCCAGTCCGGTGCGCAGCCTGCCTCTCATCCGTTCAGGGCTAAATCTGACAAGGTACCGGGATCAGAACAGAAAAGGATTACCTGTGCTGGATAGGGGAAAAAAGTTTCAAAAGGGGTGAAATAAAGGAATACCCTTTGTGTTTTTGTTGGCTACCAGCAGCTGAAAGATTCCTTCAAAACTTACCTACCTACCTACACGGCTCAACCTGCATCCGATAAGAGATCTGGTCTGACAAATACGAAATAGGGAGGGGGTGTGGAGAAAAAGAAGACGAGGAAGAAAGGGAGACAGACTTAAGAGTAAGTGGGAGGAAAAGGGTCAGTAAAGTCAAACCAGGAATATTGACGTATCACATTGAGACGGGCCAGAGGGAAGAGGCGCTTTTCAAAGGTTGAGAAAGGAGAGAGCTTGTCACACAAGACACGCTCCTTAAACCAAAAATCAGCAGACCGTAACGGGAAGGCTGTGGAAAAGTGGGACGTATTCCTGAACGGCAGTAAAGAAGCTCTGAAAAGAAGTAAAGAAGCAGTCCAGTCCTAGAAGAGATCCTTGAACTGTGGATTGTGCTGTGCATGGGGTGTGAGCCGACCGTCAGGATGCGCTCCCCGTCTCTCCTGGCTCTGCTGTTCTTAATCTACGCTGGACAAGCACAGAAGTTTTCTGCACTTACGGTGAGACCTCACGCACCAAGAAACCCTCTATGTCCCGCTTCGTCAGAACTTTTTTATTACTTATATTCCGCGGGTGACATCCGTACAGCCGAGCGCAGCTGTGCAGAGAATAAAGTAGCATAGAATAGTGCGCGATCAAATTTGAAGATTTTTTGATGTATCTCGGCCGAGAAAAATATTAATGAGTTTATTGTTGTTTCTGATGTTGCCAGTTTATTATAATAACTCGTATGCAACCTTCAGATAGGCCTATAGTGCAGTGAACGAAATTCAGTTCTCACTATACGGATGCTTTTAGCGATGTCGGGTAACGTATTGCCTTAGGACAGCTAAAATATTGTCAAGCAGCTGTCAACAAAATGGAAAGTTTTGGTTATTAAATTGAACTTCCAGAGCTTCAGTATGAATATTTTCCCAGGATTCTTGTACAAAGGAGTAATTTTCTGGAGAAAATACAGTTTATGAATTTATATCCTGAAACAGACGCATTCCACAGAACAACCCTGGAATCTAAAGGTATCATTATAAACAACAGTTTTATTTTGACTGGTAATAATTTAATATTTTGAGGCTTTTATCTGTAATATCCTCCAAGGAAAAAACTGTCGTTCAAGTTATTTGTCTTTGGAGGAAATAAGACATCTTACAATCTAGATTTTTTTCAAATTTATTTTTATTTTTAATTCCACAGCATGTCCTCTTTAGTGACCATTTCCTAACATCAGTGAAAAGATAGATACAAAAATAAAATGTCCACTACAATGGACATAAATGAATGGGTGGGGTCTCAGGAGGTTACAAGTTTTATATTAAGAAGTAATGATTGCACTTCTATCTGCCGCTACATTATATAATGCTGTAAAAGCCGGTCTGTATCGTAGTATCACATACTAGTACAGTTAAATAAACTAACCATAAGCCTAGATGTAACAGATAGTATGAGTGTGTGTGTACATGTTTCGTGTGGTGGAACTGCACGTTTGAACTCACTTTCATCCAGCTGATATTCTGCTCCTTGGGTAATAGAATTGAAGGTCTACCATCCCCAGGGCACTCAGTGCAGTGAGGTACACGAATGCATCACACAAAACACAAATGCTAGGAAAACTGCAGAAATATACCAATTTGAAATGACAAGTTTGAATGTCAACTGTGTCCATAGGTAATAGTAAAGGGAAGAAATGACAGGTCTCATCCGATTCATTCTCTGGGTGCAACGTGTCCTGTTTGCACCGGGACCCTGTCCCACAGGATCTTGCAGTCTTGGGTCAACTTTAATGCCATTTTGGACCCTTGGACCCTAGTTTTGTGGCATTAGTCTTGTGCCCTGTGGAGGGGGTGGGCAAGCATCGTAGCCCAGAAGGGGGCCGGGGGGGTTAGGAATGTGCAGTGTCGTGGCCCTGCCTGTGTGATTTAGTGGCCGGTGTGACAGCCCCCACCCAGTCATATTTACGGGCAGTGTTAAAAATGCCACCAAGTCTGAATAGGAACAAACAGCCGTGGGTTGTTAACCCGGGCCGGGTCAGAGGTCGGCACAGCGCTCGACCCTCAGCCTCGGGCTCCCCGGAACGTCTTTTCAGACGGGTGGCGTTGTGCCAGCTCTCTGTCACCCGCTTACAGCTGACACGGGCGGCGTTGATCTACTCGGGCTCTCTGCCAATTAATCCAATGCTGGAGGATCCATTCATTTGTTGGGTACCCTTTTTCACAGTCGCCGGAATGTGGGTTTGTCCGTTCCAGGGGGATGGGGTCAGCGCCCAGTGCCAGGGCTATGGAGGACCGGCTCTCTGATCCTCGCTGGCTCGCTGGCTGATAACCGGATGTCATGTTCAGCTGAGCTGTGGGTGTAATTTCCACCCCTCATTCATACCCATCCTATTCTGTGTCATCTTTCTTCCACTAGCAGCGTGTGGTACTTGCTTTTCCTCTTTTAAACCCTCCCAAGCTCCCAGAGTCCCTCTTGGTACTGACCACGGTGCCTCCCAGGCCGTGAGACAGTTGGGTGAATGGCGCAGCAAGTCCAGCGGACGTGCCGGTCAATGGGATAAAGGGACTGTCCCACGGCGCGGTGGACAGGGCCATGACAGGGGGCCGCAGAGGCGAGGGGGGACAGCGAGGACGGGATGGGGAGACCGAGGCTCGGTTTGGACAGGGAGCTGTAGATGGCGCAGATGGATGGCACTGTAATTTCAAGAGGGTCTGTGAATGGCAGCAGATGGTGGGAGTGGGGGGGGGGGGGGGGGCTAAGCTGGACACTGAGAGACTGAGATGCATCATGAATGGGGGGGTGAAGGACCATCATGAGTGGAGAAATTAGCATGCAGGCTTATGAAAGAGAGTAAGAGACATAAGCAAAGAAACATGAAGGAGACATAAAGGAGTAAAAGAGGAAGTGGGAGGGGGGTATAGAAAACCACTGTCTTATTGGGGGGGTTCATCTGATGGGTAGGTTTAACTATTCTGACTGCATTCTTACTGAGAAATAATGATCAGTTGATTAGTGCAACAAGCTTTTTTTCTCCCCGCCAAGTCACAACGAATAGCACGATTGTGACAGGCGCAGCCTCCCTGTGTCACTTTTAAAATGTTGCTTTTGAAATGCTGGTTCCTCAGACAGCTCAAGAATTTAGGAGCAAAGCTGTTTCTCAGAGCATTTTCTTCCCTCTAAGGAAAGTCGGATGCCAGGTATGAGACTACTCAGAAATAAAGAAAAAAATCAAAAGATTGGCTCTTCTTTCTGTCAAAAAAATCTCCCTTGAGGATCCCAAGCTGGCTGCAGTGGTTCCTCTCAGGCATTAAGGCGTACACCTGCACAACATGGGGGAAAAAGAGCCTTTTTTCACATGAATCCCAGTGGCCTTTCACAGAAACTTTTTAAAACATCTTTCACAGCAATTAAATGCTTTTCTCTTTGATTAAGTTAATAGGCTGGTTAAAACCTGTCACTTTCTTCCTCTTCCACCATGCTGGAGGCTAATGAATCCCAGCAAATCCCACCGCCAGCGCAGGAAACACCCGCCGGGGTGATTGAACACGTTTGTGACGGCGCTCAGCCAGGGCCTCCATTGACCCTTGGGGCCGCAGTGTGAAGGGCCTCTCTTGGGCCACGGGGGACCGCTTGCTCTGTCCAGCCGCCTTCAATAATGTCTGAATGTGTTCCCAGTCGGGGTGCCCCCCACCCCTAGTGAAGAGACCATTCAGTTCCCACAATGCTGGGGATTTGGGCCAGGGTAATGAGATTTGATTTGTATGCTGCAAAGTCGTATTTTTTTTAATCACTTTTCTCCTGCCTCTCCTCTCTTTTTTGTGTCTGCATTTAACTCTGGTCTAACTGATGCTTCTCAAGTTGACACCAAACACGGGCAACCTCCTGGACACCTACATGGGAAGAGAGGTTCTTTCTGCGATCCGTGTAGGTCCCTTGTCTCTTGCTGCTTCTGCCCTCCTGTGAGCGTCAGGGACATTGGAGAGCAGTTAAATTAAGATGTCACGGGTGCTACCCTCAGTTGATAGCCACAGCATTGCCTCCTTGTCCTTTCTCTCTTGCCTGTAAGATGGTCACTCACCATGGGGAGTCAGGAACAAATAACTGGGCATTTATTGATTGCTTTGACCATTTCATCCCTTATTCCTTTCTCTTTTCTATATTCCCTCATTGTCCACTTTGAGACACTTGTCAACTTTTTTTCTTCCCATTGTTTTCTTTTGCAGCCAGAATTTTCCTTTCTCTCATCCTAATTTTCCCCCTTTCCTCTCTCTCTCTCTCTCTCTCTCTCTCTCTCTCTCTCTCTCTCTCTCTCTCTCTCTCTCTCTCTCAATCTCTAAACAAA
>JABFEB020000060.1:18790704-18800741 GCA_019775895.2 Stomatorhinus ivindoensis
GGGGGGGGGGGGGGGGGGGGGGGGACAGGGGGCCCGCATCACACCGCAGAACATTACTGGAACGTTACTTACTTCCCGGAGGTGGGGGGGGGGTGACAGGAATGCTCTTAAAGACGTTTGTTTTCTTTGACTTTTTGTGCCAGTTGTGGTTTTTGGAGCAATTGTTTTACCATAAACCCTGTGTGCTTTGGCAATAATGTACAGAAGTCATGCCGTCTCAAAGAAAGCAGTTTGATTTGGGGGGGGGGGGGCAGATTAAGCAGGTAGCCCTCCCTCTATGCCTGGTAGATCAAATCTGCAACATCTCCCCCCTTTCCCCCCTCCCGCTGTTCCTTTTGCAGGTACAGTGCCACAGCTACACAGGTTATTGCTGGTGCGTCACGCCCAATGGTCGCCCCATCAGTGGATCAGCGGTAGCCAATAAGAAGCCGCGCTGCCAAGGTAGGCGATTCTGACAGGACAAGAGGGTTCTGTCCAGTACTTAGGCAGTCAGTAGTTCTGCATTTCCTAAGAAAGGGTAAAGCACTCAGTGTGTCTCTGCCTGAGCTGTATGCTATATCCATTACAGCAGAGAAGGCCTGTGGCATTAATAGTGTTGAATCTCATCCTAACATAACAGCAAATGACTCCAGGGTTTTTCTGATTGTTAAGTGTGATGGTGAATTTATATGTGGCAAGAGTATGCTTCAGAGAGTGTGGTGAACCATACTTAAGCAGTGTATGTGTGTGCGTGTGCGTGTGTGTGTGTTTCTCTCCTACAAAGGTTTCTGCTCATTGTACCCAGAACCAATATTTTTTCAACAGCTATCACAAAGTCCCTAGTTCTGCATTTCATTTAGTTCCTTATTGTGTTGCCTTTTATCTGCTTTCATTGGGTCTGGACGTAACGTTAGCCTGTGTGTGTTCTTCTGTGGTGTCCGGAGTTTATTTGTGTGTAAAGAGCCTCCTTCATATAAGCATTTTTAGGTAACTCTGTGTGGTCTGTTGTTTTCATGTGTGTGTTCTCGTGTGCTGACAGGGCTACTCTGCCTATACGTGTCTGTAGGCTGTTTTTTTTTGTTTTTTTTTTGGGGTTGCGATGAACAGACCCACTGCACAAACTATTGTACTTTAAACATCAGATGGTATTGAGATGTTTGGACTTCTATTTTGGCGATGCAAACAAGAATTGCACTCTATGATTCTTGGAAATCAGCGCTATAAGCTTAGCCTTGGCGGAAGCTTTTACTGGCTCGTTTAGCTTAACGGACTTGCACTATTCTTGCAAAATTATCTTTTGTCTGAATGGAGCTGTAAAATATGCCTGTTGGGCTAATAATAATGATAATAATAGCAGTAGTTTTTCTGACATTTTCAGATCAAAATTGAACTTGATCTTCGTTGAGATGGTTGTGGGTTCAAAACCCAAGAGAGAGACTGACTTTTGTGTTCTCGCACAAAGCCCTTAATCCGAGCTGCCACAGGATAACAAACTGCTCTGTATAACGGAGCAACATGTAAAAATGTAAGCAATGTAAGTTCTCCTGGAGCTTTGCCTCGAACAATCAAGTAACCAAATCCACATGCTTTTAAATCTTTAGGGTGTATTAATAGTGAATGTGATCTCACTTACAAAGCAGTTGCTGGGGATGGTTCAAGTCTGATTTCCATCCATCTATCAGCCTTTCGCTTGTTGAGCTGAATAGACCTCCACATTTATATTAAACTGTCATACCCAGAGAAGGGAATATTTTAACATGATCAGAATAATTGCTGCGCTGTTTGCATGATTTACAAAAAGAAATTGACGGAGGATTCACAGAACATTTTAGGAAATTCTCGGAAATGTGACTCTGAACATTAATTAATGTATCACCGTTTTCATGATTTTGCCTTCAAATTCAGCCACTTTCACTTTTCAGAGCCTTAGGCTTTGCATGAAATAGTTTCTTCTGAGAAATATGTGGCACATTTTTCCCAGAAGTCTTTATTATGACTATTAAATAATTATTAAATCACATTACTAAACATTTAGTTATGGTTTATTTGACACAGAGAGTGAAATAGGAACATTGTAATAAAAGGGACATATTGGGTGAAGTAATGTGGGTTTTGGAAACCTAACACGGTGTGTTTTTTGTCGTTCTCAGGATCGAAACATGAGAAGGTGAACACCAAGGAACCAGGCAAAGCAGGTAAATATTTTAGCAAAAAAGACTCATTTCGGTTCCCTGGGCTTGTTTTCGTAAGCATGGCCTGCTCTGTGTATGGCTGTCTGTGCATGTGCGTTTGTGTGGTTTCTTACCTGCTGGAGCTTGTTTCTCCAATATTTTGTCAATTGAAAAAGAGAGCAGACAATGGTTAAGCAAGCTATACACTGCTGAACAATGGGCCAATGAAAGAAAGTCTCCTGTTAGTAACTAGATTACCCCTAATGCCACAAACTCTGAATCCACCATACTCAGATGTGAGCTGCTCAATGAACGATTTAAATGTTATTATTATTCAGAAGTGTACAAATATGAGCTTTCTTTAAAGAGCATTTCTGGTATTTTTATATGTTTATGATTCTTATATTTAAATGTGACGAGTAATTTTTCTCCCTTAGATTAGGAGTATGATGTTGTTGCATCCTGCCCTCCTCCTGTGCGAGATTCTCAGCTCCAGTAATTCCCAGTGGAATATCATTCTTCGGAATAAAGTTTTTGTTTCATTTGTTTTTTTTTTTTCCTATATAATCTTCAGTGCTGCAACGAACTGAATATTTCATTTGGTCTTTCTCACTCACTCCTTTTTTCTCACTTTCAGGAAGCAGTTTTGACCAAATAATCAATATCTCGACCAGTATGAAAATCAGCTGTCGGTTGTCCAGAAAATTACCCATTGATCAGCTTTTTGGATGACGCTTAGATGCCAGTTTAATCCTGGCAGGACCCTGAGCTTTGTCTCAAACGGATAGTGTAAACAGAGAAGAGAGTTGTAAACTGTGGGTTGCGGTTGGCCAATTTTGAAAAGGACCTTGAAAACATCAACAATTTGGTTCAGTTTGGGGCCAATCAACACCCTGTTATCCTGGAATCCTACTTTGAGAAAAGGACCCACACTGTAAACACAGTTATAACCAGACTGGCTAAACACTCTAATAAAGATTAATGTTACGACTAATTATGGGGGCATAATTCTGATTGAACTTTTTGGCTGCCTGTCTAAGCACCTATTGCTGAAAGTCATTCAATGTGAATAGGAGTCACAAATCAGCATCCTGCAGGTCTGTCTGATTTGATGCTTCTAACCATTTCCATATCGTAACATGCTAAATCTGGGGAAAGGATACCTATTTCAAACCAGACCTCTGAGTTACTCAACCCTTATTCTGTGTAAGCAATTTTACTGCGAGTTGGCATGGAAACCAGAAACCACCTTGTTCCTCTAGGAGAAAAGTTGCCCTCCCTAGCATCTAAACGAGCAGGACATGACCTCTGTGAGGTTAACCAACCACAGCTTGGGGTTTATTTTAAACCGCTCCAACATCTTTCTCAATCTATCTTCCAAGAAAACAAACACCACCAACCAAAACCTCCTCATTGTAATCATTTCATTTCAAACATGTGCAGCCTGCTGATTTACCCTTTGTTCCGTTGACTTTACGTTCTTTTTCATTGGATTAACTCCACTTCTATTCCCAAGTGGGACTTTGACAACTGAGAATTCCCGTCTCCACCCACCTGTTAATTAATTCATTGCTCGTCATCACTTGAGATCTTATCTTTTCAGGTAGACTTCTTCTGCAGATTGTAGGTCTTTAGCAGATGTTTGGTCTTTGTTGGTTGTGTGTTACAAGCAGCAAAAATGAACGCAGTGTTAATGGTGTGGATTAATACACATTAATGTTTTCAGATTCAACCACTATTCCACTGTATACAACTATCCAGATGTTCTCTTCTTTCCTTTCCCTCTACATCTCCTCTTTTTTGTCTTTCCTTGAAGTTTTCCTTTAGTCTGTTCCCTTATCTGCTCTCTCTTGGCCGGGCAATGTGCAAATCAATTGCTAACACCCAGATGCTGGTGAATCTATCTTACTCTCATAATTGTAGTTTCCTTGCAAATCTTTTCCATTCTGAATGCAGATGAATCCACAGGAATTGTGGTGGAGCCACCGTCCCCTATTGACGAGGAAGGTGAGGTTCCATCAGTCAGCATTATTATACTGCGGTTCTGCATGCTGGTGCATTTTCTCACGTGTAAACTCTCTACTTCCTGTGATGTTTCTCATTTTCTGGGATGCGCGCCCCCTCCCCTTTGCTGGCTGTCGTTAAATGGCAATGCCTCAGTGATGAGTCAGGGGGCTCTAATTAAAACGGCCCACAGTTCTCCATCACAGCACCCATCACACTGACACATGTGTATGTCGTTGCGAGAAATTGTCATAGTATATCACCTTGACAAGGGTTTCCAAGAACAAAACAGATTTTTTAAATCCGTTGGATTTAATACTAATTGTTAATTAATACTGGGGGTAAGGTCAATGACTGACCCATTGCTTTGCCTCTCTAAATGTGCTTTATGTCCCATTCAGATATCATCTCCCAGTATCCTACACTCTGGACTGAACAGGTCCGGAGCCGGCAAAACAACAGAACCAGGACACAAGGTGGGTGTATTTCCGCGAGCTCATTCTGTCCATCCGGAACATCGGCACAGAGGGCTGCTATTTTCCTCCAAGAATCAGGCCCAGCTGACTGTTTTCCTAGGCGCCAGGGCATACCTTCTGCAAATGGACACTCAAAATAAAAATGTTATTTTTAAATGATTAATGTGACAAGGGGAAGGTGTCCTGTTCACAATGGACTTGTCTGCTTATGACTGATTCTTTTTTGTTGAAACATGAATACTATAATCTTGAGGTCTGGTCTTTTACAACTTTAAGGAGAGGCTGCAGTTACTTCCATTTCTGTGACTGATTTAGGACCCGAGAAGCTTGGTTAGATGCCCCAAATCACATTAAATGCAAACCATTGCATCCTGTCAGTCAGCGACCAGGGAGTCCCCCTGTTCACTAGAAAATGAAGAGTCTGCTGTGAATTGGGGTATTGCATAGCAGTCGGCAAACTGTGTGGGGTGGGGGGGTTGTTGCTCATTGGAACCGGTGTCGATGCCCCCCCATCCCGAGTTACGGCGAAAGACCACACCACTCACTTTAATATGGCACATATTGATCTCATCACCAGGGTCGCTGAACCTCTGATTTACCCGAAAACACTTTTTTTTGGGGTGGGAGGGGGGGGATTAGGGCTAGGGAGGGGGTCGCGTGAATTGCTGCACTGAGAAGCCGCCCTGATTTATAACCAATAAAAAGCAAGCGAGCGCCGAAGTCGCTGGTTTTGATTACCCACATGCTCTCTGGTTATGCGGATGATGGTATTAAAAATGAGCCTTGTTCAGGAATCCCGCTGCCCACGGAAGATTAAACAGCCGAATGGGCTGGGGTGCGGAGCGGTGGGGAGGAGAGGGTAATTTCAGGGCCCCTTTTGTGTGGGTAGCACTGAAGTAATGAAAACAAATGAAACATTCAATATCCCATAGAATAAAGTTGTGAGCAGGAATGTGGGATTATTTGTGAAAATTGCTTATCTTTTTTTGGTGCTCTTCTTGGCATCCTGCTCGTCAGCGGTGTGGTAGACTGGCTGCTTGCAAAGGACCACAGCCGGAAGATCCCAGGCTTTATTCGGGGACTCCGTGGGCACTGTGCCGGAGCTTGTAGTAAAATCCAGCAGCACACATATGCTATATATTTCATGATGGCGTTGACTACATCTGCCTACACTGTCAAAAACAATTAGAATGGCAGCTGGTAGAGTGGTACATCCGTAGTTGGCAGTTTGAATGAAAGCTGTTGTACCTTAAAGTGAGATACACAGTCTGAACTGATCTGGCAGTATATGCATTTTGTTTAAGGTGGAGAGAACAGACAGATTTTCTCTGCAGATTTACAGTTGTCGAGTATTTTAAGACTATGTCAAACTATATTCTAAGACTTGAAACAGCCTCTGCAATGGTGATGCTAAGATGGGATTCTACAAAATCATGAGGAACAGTTTACTGTTGCTGCTGAAAAATGGATTAAAAAGACTGGGTGTGTTTATGTTCTTTGTATCCCCATAGCAGATAAAAAAAGAAGATTAAGAAGAAGATTAAAACTATTGCTGAAATAAAATGCTAATTTAAGTTAATATTAAAAGCTAGGCAGATCGGGGATGTCCTGTCAGTTTTCCTAATAGTATAAGTCAATGCCAGGAATCATGAAAGGAAAAGAAGCTTCATTATGTGCTGTGATGAATTTAGGTGAATTAAACAGTCAATGAAGCTGCGAATCAGGGCTGGGCAGCTGTCTGAAGGGGCCGTGTGCTGAATTAATATCACTATGCTTGAAGCTGTGCATGCAAAGCCCCCTGTTTGTTTGTTCGAGGCCTCTCAATAATATTTACCGGTAGATTCCCACAATGCAGCAAGCTGTCCATAATGTCCGAACTATGACCCCCCCACCTCCCGTACACATGGCCAGCGGGGACTTCCACAAGCCACAGGCTCCTCTTGGGGCAGGGAGACGAGGACCGCATTTCAGGCAGCCCTGTTTATGTAGTAGGGTCTGTTGCACTGGAGCGGCAGCTGCTGGACCGACCGCTGCACCCTTGCGGACACTCAGACGCGTTCAAGGGCCCAAATATTTATGTAAGTCTGGCACAGGGGGGTCCTGTGTGCTCATTAGCCCTCTATGTCCATAAACATGCTGGGGGATGATTAAGGCGGCTGCGGTCCGTTCCTAAACAACCCCCCCCCCCCCGCACCCCCCCTGGGCTGTTTGAAGGAGTACAGAGGACACCAGCTTCCCATCCCTGACAAATTAAATAAGCAGCATTATTTTATGAGCCAGAATATATTAGTCAGGTCAGGCAGGAATCCAAGATTTGTATTCATGCAAATAAGTCCCCCTATTTGGCCAGGAGATGAGCAGGCGGTTTGAGGAGCAGGAGCGCAGCATTCTGCCCCGGTGTCCCCCCGCAGGAGCAAAGTCGGCCGTCCCAGATTTCTTAATCTAACCCTGCTGCCCTTCTGCCCCCCCCCCCCCGCCCTCCAACTCCTCAGCAGCTGCTTCTTGTGACCAGGAGCAGCAGTCAGCCCAGGAGGAGGCTGGACAGCACAAGAAGGAGGCGGTGTTCATTCCCGACTGCGCGCACGGTGGTCTGTACAAGGCAGTGCAGTGCCACCCCTCTACGGGCTATTGCTGGTGCGTGCTGGTAGACACCGGCCGCCCCATCCCCGGCACCTCCACCCGGTAAGCGGCTCTGAGGAGCTCCAAAGATCACAGGGACTCCGATAAGGGCAGAGGTCATGGAGGGAGCACTGGTTACAGCACCATCGGGGGAGTGTAGGTTTGATGGGGGGGGGGGGGGGGGTAATCGCACCATGTGACTGCACTCCCTCCCTCACAAAGATACCACCATGTCAGCGATGAAAGGGTTCAGGGAGCTTGGTGTACTCTACTCTCCAAAGCTAAGGCATATCTATGCATCTAAAATAATGAAATGCAAATCATCCAAATGAATCCCCATTTCACTCTGTATGTGTCAAAATATTTTAATTTCCTGTCAGAAAAAAAACCACAAAATTTGCACTTAAAATGTAAACCGACTGAAAGCTCTTATAAAAATCTTATTCCTAAGCTCTCCCTTCTGAAAGCTCATAAATATGAAATGTGATGTTGTATCTGTGATACCTGGTATGTAGAACTAGTTCATTAGGAGGAGATAGAGGTGATAGATATACAGGTTCAGAGGTCAGCCACAGGTACATGTGGTGCTTTTGAGGTACTGCCAAAAGGAAACTCAAAAATCAAACTACAGTCTTTAAACACCTCATTTTGCTATGGAGAATCAACAGGTAAATTAGTGTAAATGCTTTGAAGCTGTATCTCAGCTGGAGGGCTGTGTGGCACCAGGCGGGGGGGAACAGGGCAGGAGCACATGACGGGGGCATAGAACGAGAGGTGGGGGCACATGTACAGATACAAACTGTGTCGCCCCCGTGTTTTGCCCCTGACTGTCTCTGTTGCGATGAGATGGAGGTTTTTGGACCACTCTGATCTGACACATAAAAGCCTCCCTGTGACCACTTCACACTAATGGTTCCTCTCCCTGGTCACTTGTTAGCAAGTGACAGTATCATCTGCAGTGATATAAAACGTGCTCTGCAGTTCAAGCTAAACTTGAATCCACATCCTGACCCACACAGGCACTTCTTCGAACTGAGAGCAAAACATCTCCCTCACTTTGGGGCTCGACACAGACCGAGAGTGCTGACTGATGCGGGCGTGGCTAGACTCATGACATGAGCCAATTAGTTTGTCTTCTGTCTTTCACATTGTATTTAATATGGTATATAAATAGTGTATTGTTTATATATGAATACAGCATTGCTCGATATGAACCCCATACTGCAGCATTGCGGGAGTTATCCAGAGATGGCATGTTTGCTTTTCTGCATCCCGTGCAGATACGAGCAGCCGAAATGTGACGGAAACGCCAGGGCCCATCCGGCAAAGCCCAAGGACCACTTCAGGAGCAGACACCTCCAAGGTAGGTCATGTGACTGGACCCATGGGGAGGGGGGCTCTCATACATAGAGAAGGAGTATCTAGCCATGGGGCCACAACGATGTCCTCAGACGACCTCATTATTCACCCCTGCCGCTGGATAACAGTACTGCAGAGGCACCGCTGTCTTGTCAGATAGGAAAAAGGCGTTCAGCTCACGGCCGAACGCAGCATAACCATTAACAGTCAGCTACACTGGCATTCCAGGCACGGCGTCTTCCCAGCTCCCCCAGAAACAGGCGGAGGATAAGGCGGCCCACCCCATTGTGGGGTTGCGACCCATGGCCGGGGGGAGATAACGTGCTAGGGGCCTGCCACGGTCAAGCATGCCACTGTTTACATCATTAGGGAGCAGACTTTGTTCTCAGTGAAGATTCCCATACCTCCGAAACACATATACCCCCCCAGATGGGGGAGGGGGGTGTTGGGGTAGATAGCGGGTAATTAGGGATGCCTGGGAAAAAGAGGGATGGAGGGTATTGTTTTGGGTGAGAGGAGCGTTCCGGGCTAGAGGGAACAGCACCAGCGAAAGCATCTGGCCTTGGATACTGGAGGGAGTCTTGCTTTGGAGGTAGTAAAGGCAGGGCTGTGACAGACAGCAGCCTGGGGCATGTGTATGTGTGTGTGTGTGTATGCGTGTGTGCGTGTGTGTGTGCGTGTATCTCTGTGTGTGGAAGGTGTCAGCTGTATTAGACAGTCTGCAGGACCACAGCGCTGAGTCATGCTGGATCGTCTCTGGCTCGTCCTCAGTGACTCGGGTCCAGGTTAGTCCAGCCGCATTTTCAATATCATAAACAAACACAACAGACATCCGGAGGTAATCGAGGGGGGTGAAAGTGGGCCAGCTGACAGGAGGCTCTTGCCCAAGTTTTTATGTGTCGTTTTTAAACACGGTGATGGCCCAACCAAAACGAGGCAAACAGAGGGCCCTGTGTTTCACCATTGCCACCCCCCCCCCCCGCTGTTTGTGTAGCTGGTGATGCACCAGCCCAGATTCTCAGGTGGGTTTAGCAGAACAGGTCCAGAGTACAACTGCTGATTTACCGCAAGCTTTGTCGGGAGGAGGAATGTGTATTTGCGTGTGTGTGGTGTCTGTATGTGTGTGTGTGGCGTGTGTGTGTGTATGTGTGGTGTGTGTGTTTATATGTGTGTGTATGTATGCGTACGTGTGGTGTGTGTGTATGTATGCGTACGTGTGGTGTGTGTGGGTTTATGTGTCTGTATGGGTGGTGTGTGTGAGTAGTGTATGTATGTGTGTGTGTGTGTATGTGTAGTGTGTGTGTGTGTGTGTGTGTGTGCACATTTGTGTGTTGCAGTCCTGATTTTATCATCCAACTCCAAGACTCTCTTGGGGCTCCCAGAGCAGCCGGCTTCCCACTAATGCACATTAACCCCCCCCAATGCTCCC
>JABFEB020000060.1:18801748-18814668 GCA_019775895.2 Stomatorhinus ivindoensis
CAGGGGCACCGCACGTTCGAGAGTGATGTGCCCAATCAGACTGGAAATTAGACACTTTTCATTGTCACTGTAAAAAATAAAGGATGAGGCGCTAATGAATGTACCAGTAATCATTACAAGATGTCAACTAGTGAGCCTCTAATGCAGGACAGTTTAAATAGCTCCCCATTCCGCTAGCTGGGATGTTTTTTCATGAGCCTGTTAAAGCTGCCGTGTTCTGCAAAGGTCCCAGAAGCCAAATTCTTACACCTTCCGTACTTGTTCAAAATGTGAGCTACGGCGGGGGGAATCGCCCCCCCCCCCCCCCCGTGTGGTGCGAGAGCCAGCAGGAGATGCCGCTCGCGTCCTTATGGCCGCCGGGCGCGACTTTCGCTGCAAACAGGTGGGCTGCTTTACTGGCGATGGGCCAGGTGGAGACGCTGCAGGCCAACGCGGTTTATGTCAGAGTCAGAGGGGCGGCGCTTTATAACCTGACAGAAATGACCCTGAGATCTGGGCTTCTGTTTATGCCAGCACTGGCTGCCACCTGTTTGAGCAGCGGAGAAAACGCACCATGCAATTATCCCTATGGCTGGGGGACCCAAGACAGCAATAAAACAGCAACAAAAAAGAACTCGGGAGAAATTCTTGTGTGCGGGCACGTTCGGCCTGCCGTTTGCCCGAGGAGGACGAGGGTCTGCAGGAATCCCTTTGGGGTCTATAGCCCTCGGCTCTTTGAGTAAAACCTGCCTTCTTTTACAAACTGTATGCCCAAGAACCCAGTTATTATCATTAGGGCCCCTGCAATTCATTTCGTCTGGGTCATGTTTCCTGAGAATTGGCCAAAGCTGGGAATGAAATATCATTATATATATGGGCTAAAAATACAGTTGATTGGTAGATATCAAATCTTTGTTATTGTTCATCGCTGCACTCTTACTGATGCCCCAAAGCACGCCCCCCCAGGTCCATGGTTTAGGTATTGCACAGGCTCCCATCACCCGCGTGCTGCTCCTGTCCACATGAGGTTCTAGAAGCCCAGCTTTCACACTACTGCACACTATTTCCTGTCTTTTTCCTCCAGCTTCTTACATAAGGAATTCTGATGTTAATATTGAGAATCACACTATTTCATGTCCTTAAGCCACATAGATCAGACTTCGGAGATGGACGCTCTCACCTCACCAGCAGCAATGTGTAAATGGAGCCTTTGGGATGATTGGTGTTGGGGAGGCTAGCTTGTTACAACAGGGAGTAAAGCACACTTAAAGCGCGACAGGCTCCTCGTGTTTTTATCTTCCGCCATGCTACCGCCTGTCCACGCAGCATCTGTTATTTTACTTCCTGCCTTCCGGATTAGGGACCACCTATCAAGGCGCTCAGGATGGCCTCCCCCTGGTGTGGTGTGTCAGCTGATCCGTGGGTCGATAGCACAGTCACACCCTTGCAGTAATGTGAACTAGAGAGATTTGGCCCACCTGTAAAGATTCCGCTGGCCTCTTTCAGGATGCCCTGGAGAGAAGAAGACAGAATTTCTCACCAGCGTCCTGGACGCCCTGTCGACCGATATGGTGCACGCTGTTACCGACCCAGCTTCTGCAGCCAGGTACTGCCGATGCCTAAGCCACGAGGCACATCTTACCGGAGACCAAAGCTCAATGAATAAAGCGCAATAACCCGACCGAAACATAAGAACCATACTGTATGTCATAGCTTGACCCTGCCAATTAACTCCCAAATCTTACAGCACCAAATTGCAGTATAGAAATGTGTATATTACATTATTCATTCATGGCATGATGACCTGACACTGTTTTATGTGTGGAACATAAGAACATAAAAACATAAGAACATAAGAAATTTACAAATGAGAGGGGGCCATTCGGCCCATCAAGCTGGTTTGGGGTATTTGTCCACTTCTTATGACTCTGTTCCTAAGTCCTTCACAACGTGTAGCGACTCACAGCCATCCTTCACTGACCCCTGACTTGGCAGGATGCTGGAGCCCGACCCTAGCCACACACTGGAGGAGAGGGTTGTGCACTGGTATTTCAGTCAGCTGGACAAGAATGCCAGCGGTGACATCGGCAAGAAGGAGATCAAGCCCTTCAAGCGCTTCCTCCGCAAGAAGTCCAAGCCGAAGAAGTGTGTCAAGAAGTTTGTGGAGTACTGCGACATTAGCAACGACAAGTCTCTCTCCCTGCAGGAGCTAATGGGATGCCTGGGCGTTACGAAGGAGGACGGTGAGTGTCAGTGGGATGGGAAATGGGGACTAGCTACAGCGATCGCGCAACAAGCCTGCAAAATACATGAAATGTGTGTTAGGAAACGTCACTGACATTTACAATAAATAACTACTTAACCATCTATTTTTTTCTGCACACCAATTCCGCCTAATACTTGCGAGTACTTTGTACTTGTATATACCCTTTAAATTATGTTGAATGACGACTTATGAACATTTCAAGTTACAAATGGCTGATCGGAACTTAAGTCATTCATAAGTAGGGGAGCATGTATAATTTTTTTTTTCAGTTTGCGTTTATGTTTGGTTAATATTCCCCAAATAACGAAAGACTTGATATCAGATAGAAGATAGAATCTTTATTCGGTGCCACTTTACAACAAGACTAACCATATAAAGATTTTATGAATGGTTTATAATCTAGTTATTAATTAGGTTGTAACACTTTGTAAATTATTATTAGACAATTTTAAACAAGTTATAACAGTTTTCTTTTTATTAATGAGTTACTACCATTTACAATTGGTAAAATGGAGCTTTATTGTAAAGTAGTACCCTTTATTCTTGTTCTTATTAACAGCAACAATAATGATGATGATGATGATGATTATAAGCTGCTTAATCTTTCATTTCCCTAGGAGCAAAGGCAAGTGAAAGCACGATTTCCAATAAGCAGGTGAACAGTCACTTTTCTTGTTGATTTTGCCTGACTCCAGCCTCCAGAGTCATATCAGCATGTTTAGAGAACAGAAATTTATTCTTCTTAGCATCATCTGATCTGGCAGCACAGTGACACACTGCATTTTGCACAAATATACAGACCCAATGTCACATGACCCTGACATTCACATGAAAGGTTGTTTTAAATGGAGCATGTGCATAGAAAGGGCACTCTTGGCTATGTGGATATGATGTAATGCAAGTGTGCCATGTCTATACCTTTCTTCCTTTCTGTGTTTCAGAACCCAGTAAAGAAGCAAGGCTAGAGGGAAACAGGGCACACCAAACAGGAAGGCCAGGATTCTCCCCCACCAAACGGCAATGGAAACCATAGTATTTGCACTTTGTACTTTAAAATGTAAATTCACTTTGTAGAGATGAGGTATTTAAACAGACTGCTGAATCTGTGAATGACTTAGTTAGCTTTTTTATGTCTTTAAAGAAATAATTTAACACATACAATGTATGTGTCCTTCATGTCTAAAGGTATACTTCTCTGAGTTGTACAAGTTTTCATGTATTTTTGTTGCATTTTATGTTTTTGTTTTTTAATTGTTGGTATATTATAGCTGATGTATGAATAGTTTGTTAAAGCAAATAATTAGAGCCTTTGTATCTTGTATGTACTGAACTAGCGACCAAACATTTTCAGAGCTCTGTAAAGTAGTTTTTAAGTATCTTAAACCAGAATTGTTGCAAAATAAATGTTCTTGAGATGGATTTGCATAACTAGTAATAAATAACTGTTTTTTTTACATTCCTTGTGTATATAAAAGTTTTATTTTCATCTTGGAAGAATTGCTAGCACAAAAATTACAAGAAAATGCTGAGGGTCCATAAAGTGAGGTGTTTCTTTATGATTGATTTTCTCTCTTTTTTATTTTACTTATTCTTTTACTGTCCCTTTAAGGCTCTTTTTTTCTTCCTTTTTATAAATTTAGCATTTTTCTCTGACCTGAGTAACACACTGTCTGAAGATTAAGATATTAGTCATGCCTAGCAAAGGTTTTGTAACCTGTCAGTCAGACATAATGCCAATAGTCCCCTCGGCCATATTTTATACGATCACAGCAAAGCGGTCTCAATGCTAATTTGTCTTTAGTATTTGGCTCCTAATTCCTTTGGAAGAATGAAGACAGATGGATGGCTGAACAGAGTGTGTCTTGGAGGGTTTTGGGGCATGGCTGTGGGAGGGGCTTGGTGAGACAGGGATGGTGGGTGGGACTGGGGGGGCAGACAGATATGGGCTGATTTCCTGAGTCCGGCTCTGCTGTGGTGGTCTCCCCGTGGGGGGCGAGCCCTTCCCTGGACAGATCAGCCAGACTACTCTAGGTTTACACGATCTCTCTGTCCTTCTCCGAGGAACTTTTCAGCATAGATTTTGTGTGCTTTTTCGTAGATTAATACAAATGGCTCTTCATTGACCCAGGATGCACTAAAAGCACTAAAAGAGAAAGATAGACTACAACAGGGATATGATTGTTAACTGGTGTGCAGTACTGTGCACAACACAGTAAGCACTCTTGTAAGATACAACCTGGTCTACTAAGACATTTACTTATTATTAGAATTAGTCATTGTGGTATAGTTTCTTTAGCAAAAATTAAAATATATTCTTTACATACATTTCATAAAAATTCAGATCCAATGAAAAAATCCTGCAACAACGTAAATAGTAATTAATAAAACTGTATATATTTGAAATATATTCTGGGAAGCAGACTTACATAAAAACACAGACTTACTCACTCACCATGACCCTACCGTAGATAAGCAGTGATAGAGCATGTTGACAATGCTAAGATTAAAGTAATGACGTTTAGTTGGAAAGGTACCGTATTTCCCTTTACTTACCACATTACCAGACTTATTCTTGAACATGTTACTGCTTATAAATATTGATTAAAATACTGCTTAAAAAAGGCATTTGGACAGTTCATTGTCCTTTTCTCACCATATCACCATGTTGCAGTCTAAGATGAAGGCAAAACTTGGTTTTTTATATGGAGACTGGTTTACCTTTGCTGCCAAATGTATGATTGTTCAGATGATCATACTTCCCTTGATTATGAGGACACAATGGCTGGCAAAGGAACATTCAGGAAACCTGATGTAATCTATCATTCTGTAATCTGTTTTGTTACAAAATGCCTTCTGTATACTTTAGTCAAACGGCCCTCTTTGCAGACTCGTCCTAACATTCATTGGTTTACGCTAAAACTCTTCTTAGCTATTTACCTCTTTACCTAACCCACTTATTACAGATCAATCTCCTTGTCTTCCTTATACCTGTATTTTAGAATCGAACCTCCTAACCCTAGCACTTTCAATCTGCTGCTGCCAATGACTGGAATTCATTACAGAATTCTTTGAAACTGGATAAATCTATATCTGTCAAGGTCTTAAGAATCTTACTTACGGATATTAATGATGCTTGTAAAAGTTCTCATTCTGATTAATCATTTTGTTTTGAGTTTTATTTTATTAATAATTATTATTATTGTCTAATTTTTGCTATAAGTCAACAGATCAAGCAATCAGAGCAATGAGTACAAACCACACATGTTGTAGATCTTTGAATATGGCCATCCAAACAGCATTACTACACTTACCTGCCTGGACCATCAAATGCATTATTTTATTACAATACAATAAAATTTAGGACAATGCGTAAAAAGCTAAATCTGTGACCAGTAGGAAGAATTTTGTGTAGTCAACTAATTCTAAAAACTTTCATAATTTTTTGTCATGCTGTGTTACGCTTATATCCATGTTCATATCGGAAAAATATTGCCACACCACACAGCAAAGTGAATTAGAGAGTGAACATACACAGGTATGAACTGTTTTTATTGGGCATTTTATAACAATCAGCCGCTTGGCAAGTTCTAGCAATGCAATGGGTGGGAAAAAAAACACTTTTGCAGTTTTGACACAAAAATCACAGAGTAACCAAAACATGCTGTCCCCCTACCCTCCCAGTTCACAAGAGCTGCTGAAAGACTCTGAACTGGTCTCACCTGAGCATGTTTGGTCTTAACGAGCCTGAACTCGGGTGTGTGTGGGTTTTTGGCATTCCTACAGGTGACCTGGCACACTGCCTAGCAAAAGGACTCAACACAATGCACCAAAAACAATAGCGCCGCTTCACAATTAGGCAGCTTTGTCTGCCAAACAGCCACGTCCTCATGAAAAGGAGTCTGCACTTATTCACCAATGAAGTCACTTGGTTTGAGAGCTGGCTGACTGAGCTTGTATATAGCAGTAGAAGTGGAAATATTTTCTTTTGTATTTGTGTGAGCTTTGAAAACAAGCAAGGTGAAAAATACTAAGCAACAGCAAGGAATGGTGTATGGCTGGAATCAGACTGCATCACCATATTGACTGATTACCAGGCCTTTTACCTAGAGATGCCACAAGTGATGGACTGCAGCTGCCCATGGTTTAGTCACTGTTAGGGTTTAAATGGGGTTAGCTGGATATGTGTGGCTCACAAAAGCTGCTCTGAGATTTTTGTAGGGTAGAAAGAGGGCATTATATTCACTTACAGTAGTAGATGCTTAGCTTCTTTAACATCTGGCTGCTTGCTGTCATAATGTCATAATCCATTTAAAGCTTCAAAATCTCTTGGTCAGTGAGACCCTGCTCTTGAGCCTTTGAGCTGGGCCTCTGGCCCAGGACCTTCGTCCTGGTGACCAGCCCTAAGGAATGCTGAGGCCAAAGCAGCGATAGCTCTCTTCTAATGCTGAGATATACTCCTCTAGTCAAGAGCATGCTGAGATATCCAGCCCTCCAGCCTAGATTTGCACCTACCTGCCCCCCCCCCCCCATATATGATTTCTAATTTGATGATCTCCATAACAAACATTTTCATACTTGATACACACAGACATTTAAGAAGGAAATACGGTAGGCTCTTTTTTCGTTATGTATCCCTCCAGACCTCCGTCCAACAGGGAATTAAGCTCTATTAAAAACAGTGCATCTATGGGCTCTTGGCATTGCAAGCCTATGCACCTGGATCTCCTAATGGCAGCCTTCGCAATCTTTCCCCCCCGAGCACAGAGATGCCATTGAACGACACTCACTGGGCCTAGTTGTGTGTTAATAGCTGAAAGGCCCTGCACTTGGCACCTCAGGGCCCATGCACAAAATTTACTGTCCAAAGTCCTCACACTTTTAATGGCCACTTGCTTTCCAGTGCCTCTGTGCACTGGGTAAACATCACTTGAATGGTGAGGTGCTGGGAAATTTTATTTTGTTTTTAAGGCAGCCCTCAAGCAGTCAGGACTTGCTGTGTCTTTACGTTCCCTGTCTTAATTAACAGGCAGAGAGAAGTCTGGGAGAAGTCTGTTAAGGATGAGTGGACTTTACAACGAATGCGGGGTGAATGCAATGTCTACAGGACCTCTTTTCTGGTTCATTGCTGGCATGAAAAAAATCAGAGCTAGGCTCTGAAGTAATTAAAATCAGCTGAAGTTGTCGCCTTGACTTATTAAACATTAAAATCTATATCTTTTCAGACTGCAGGCCAAAAAACGGAATTCCTGTTTCCGTAAGAGTCATGCACCAAAGGGGTCTTCATTACATGGGCTCGGCTCTGAGTCGCTCTTTGTTCTGTTAGCGCAGTCTGGTACGAATGGAATCTTTTTTCCTTTTTTTTTTGCATAAGTCTGGTAAAGATGGAATCTTGGTTCAGTTACACATGTCTGGTACTGAGGTGCCCTTTGTTCTAGTACACAAGCCTTTGCCCAGACTGAATATTGTTTTTATTACCATGCAGATAACATGGTGGCTCAGGACACTGTTTTGTAACCCTGAAGGTTTCTGGTTATGCTGAGGTACAGTTCAGAACGGTTCTCTTGAAAAAACCCAGTTATCTAAACAAGTGAAACTGTAAGCTGCTTTTAACAAATCAGGCACCAAGAACACCAAGACTACAGTGCCTGAAACTAAGGCTGTCTGATTCGGATGCATAGGTCTGTTGCAGTTGGAGTTGTATGTCCATCCCAAAATGTCCCTCTAGCATCAGGATTAGGCATGAAATTGTGGATTAGCAGGCTGGTCTGAGTTTGACAGTACTGGAGGAAATATTTAATTCAGCAGTAATGCAACTTTGGAATAAAGAGCGACCCACAGCTTGTAAAAATCATGCGGCATTCTTTATTTACAACTTCCAGTGAAGTCAGTAGGTGTCAAAAACACAATCTGGGCCCCCGTCAGAATTTCCCAGGGTAATAAATAGTGCCTTGTTTAATCATAAGAGGGACAAATATTTTTAAAAGGGCAACAAAGAAAATGACAGATGCAAGACAATTAGAACAAAATAAAATGTTCTGTTGACATAGAGAATGATAGAGACTCCCTCTGCTGAACTCCTTTCTTGGTTGAAGCCTGAGAAATCACTGTGGTTAGTGGGATTCACTTTGTTTTCCTCAAATGAAATCTGTCTTCAGCACAACTGGTAGCTAAATCGCGTCTTGGAGTATATTAATCAAATAAGGGGTCAGATAAGTCTGTCAGCTGCCTAAGAGTGGCCACACCAA
Organism: Stomatorhinus ivindoensis; assembly: GCA_019775895.2. Taxonomy (NCBI): domain Eukaryota; kingdom Metazoa; phylum Chordata; class Actinopteri; order Osteoglossiformes; family Mormyridae; genus Stomatorhinus; species Stomatorhinus ivindoensis. The sequence continues at coordinate 18,810,239 of JABFEB020000060.1, forward strand.
CTGAAAAATGTACGAGTGCATCTTTCAGGAGGCAAAGTGCAAGTTTCATTGTGCTACTGTAACTGGGCATCCCGATTACAATAAAACTGAGATTAGAGCAATCTTTTGCTGTGCTGTTGCTGACAGTATTCAATTGATGTTAGGGTGGTGTTAACCCATGCCCCCGCATAGGACAAGGAGGTATAGAAAATGGATGGATGGTATTAGCAGACTTTTATACCAGTTGTTACATAAAGAGGATTATCTACAGATCCTTACCATTTTGTGCCAATGCATGTATTAACAGAAAATGCATATTATCCAGGTTGGGCACCATACTGAAGACAGAGATGTACATACAGTAAGTCCAAGTCAAGTCTCAAGTATCTAACTTAGAGTTCGAGTCAAGTCGCCATCATGGTTCCAGTTTGACATCACTATTTCTCAAAAATGTTACTGCATATTTGTTTTTTCCAATTAGCAACTGATGCAGCTAAATGGGAATCAATCACAATTTGAACACTTAAATAATTGCTTGTCTTATAGTTCCTGCGGCTTATATATACATTTTCAAAGTAATCACTATTTCAAATGCCTTTCAAGCAATAAACTCTTTGGAAGAACCTAAGCACATTTCTAATGTAGATTTCAAAACTAATAGTTTCTCAAAAATAACATTATGATGAAGACATCCATTGAACAGAACAGGTAAACTTTAAGTAGTGTGAACAGTTACAAACACAGCCTGAGAGGGTACATATAATTGGCAACAAAAATCAGCTATGTACAAGCCAGACCAAACCCTGTCGGACTCCGCCCGCAGCTATGTTAACGTGATGTGACTGGCTAATGGTATATAACCAACACTCCATTTTGTTGTGCTGCTAAAGTAAATGCATGTCAAAGTAAATTGTGATTTTCATTTTTACATATTGTTCAAGATCAAAAACTCTGTTTAATGGAAAAAATGGATGTCTATGCAAGTAACTCCATGTTAAAAACTTAAATGAATATGGGCAGTAATGCTGCTCTCCTTTAGCTACGGGAGAGCAGTCAGTGATATTACTGTTCAATCGAATTATTTGCTGGTTTCATTAAAAACTATCAAGTATGAACGTGTGATGGAACGCCGAATAATTAAAGACATGACACTGCGCTATATGAGGGGAACAAGGAAGAGGTGCAGGCACTTTATATGTTGCAAGAAGATACAACTTAATTTGGAAAGGTATGTCTGAAACAAGAAGGTGTTTTTGGGACACATCTGCTAAATTATTAGATTTATGTCACTGTATGACAACATAATGCATATATATTTTACGACACAGGTCAAGCAAGCCTGTTTTTAAGTGGTACCTTCTAATGTAAAATGAATCTCAGAATATCTCAGGTATTGTCAGATGGGGTCCATAATTTGTACTAGTGGAAAAATAGACAAAGTGTTTTGTTTGTTGATATTTGCTTGACATCATAGTACTCCAGCTCCAGGTTCTATATTATGATATGTTTAACATCTTTATGGTGTGCTGAGAGCTGTACATTCAATGCTTTGCATGTGTAGAAAGACTCTTATTGTTCACGGGTTGCTATGAATGAGTCGGTGTCGAGTCCGAGTCAAAAAGTAAAAAGTCTTGTCAGAAATCAGTTTAAGAGTGACTCAAGTACGACTCGAATCTGATTCACAAACTTGAGTCCTCATCACTGACAGTTAATCTACTGGATTATTGAATGATATTACTAGTGATTTTCTCATTTAGAAATTAATTTTCAAATAGTAAAACTACGTAAGGTCACAGAGACTGTATACCGCATTAGAAATGCATATTGTAAGCCTGAGATTAGAGTAAGGATTCCTCATTACTCAGCAGTTTCACTAAAAACCTTTCAGAGTTTGCTATACAAATCAGTTGAACAATTTCATACTTTCGGTTTTCATTCTGCCTGCAAATTCCCTGCAAAAAATGGAAAGCTTGGTAGCCGTCTCATCCTCCAGTGTGGACAAACAATATTCAGTTTCATTCTCAAATTTTTGAAGGGATTAAAACTGCAGGGAGTGGGCGGCCTGTCGTTTCATCTCACTCACACAATGTCTACCTTTTGGCGCCTCAGCCGCTCGCGTAGCCTCATCTGGCTGGCTCGCAGGACGACCTGGGCCTTCACTTGGGGGGGGGGGGGGGGGATTAATGGGGTGACTTCTCCACTGGAATGTTCCGCTGACAGGCGAGGGCCTCCGTGTCCACAGCTGCACATCCCGCACACAGCAAAATCTAATAATTTGGCAGATATGTCCCAAAAACACCCTCTCATTTCTGACATACCCTCCCAAATTAAGTTGTATTTTCTTCAATTTCCTTGGTTTATGACAATGACAATAAAGTCTATCTATCTATCTATCTATCTATCTATCTATCTATCTATCTATCTATCTATCTATCTATCCACACCTTATGAGCGCAACACTATGCTAATTGACTCAGGACAATCAAAAGAAAGTGTACTGCTGACAGAAGCCTCAGTATTCCTACAAAACACATATTTGACTTGTGTCGTTAGAGGTTTCCTGCATTACTCTGACAACCGGAAACAAATCCACTGAACCACTAGGGACAGGACATTAAAAAACATGCTATACCTGCTATTGAAATTCACAATGCTCTTTATATGTAAATAATGCAGGAACATTAACTCTCCCTAGTTGACAGTATTTGTATTATCTGTCAGGGAAGTAGTTATCACCTGAATGCTCCATGTTTGACAAGTTCATCAGAGACAAGTGGGGGGGGGGGGGCTCTGGGGAGCCCTTTTAGAAATAGATATATATTAATAGAACATTAATGGAAACTGTAAATCCACTAAGCCTCTTAGACTGCAACAACTCTCCTTGTAATAAAGGTACAGAAACACTGAGGTTATACTGAACTGTAAAACTCCCAAGAGCTGCAGAACAGTAAGGGTCAGTGCAGGACACAGGAAAAGAGGGCAATGCTTTGGGAGATCCGGAAATTTACACGAATTGGGCCTCCCCCTCTCTTACAACAGCAGAAAAGCTTACATAACTTTATTACAATGGTACAGAAAAACATTTGTAAGCATGTTTTATTCCTAAATTATGTTCCTAACCCTGTGATTGTTTCAAATTTTGAAGCATTGCCTTTGTGATGCACAGATCTTGGCAGATGCTGTATTTTCCTGCAATTGATTGATATGCTGGACAGCTGAGTATAATACAAAGATCTCCATGCTAACATTGTCACATAGTAACAAGCAGCAGATAGATTTCTTAAATGTGACCTAATTAATCATAATATTCAGTAAGTACATAGTAGTGGGCAGCATTACTACCATGTCTTGTGCTCTGGTTTTATATACTTTCTATGCTTGAGCCCCTAATGTCCCCGCCAATGCCTAAACACATTGCCGCCCCTCTGAAGCTCACAGGCTTGAAATAAGTATCTGTTGGCCTGTTTCCCATCCCACCCAGACATATCCTTGCAATTTCCTGCCATTCCGTTAGCAGGCACTTGCACCCATCTGCACAGGTCACACTTTTGTTGTCCAGCTGTTTACTTGTATGAAATTGTGTCCAATCCAAGAACATTATGTGGGGGATTTGAAGCACCAACACGGGCTCCCGGGCCTGAGATGAAGGTAACATCAGGAACATGCACTGCTTTTGTTTATAATTTACATTTTGGAAATGTGTATCCACTTGTCCATGCATGAGAAGGCAACATACCTTGAAAATGAAACAGGAACTCAAAAAGAGGGTAGAGGGCGATCCGTATTAGCGTAATGTGTTACAGGATTCATTCCTGGCTAATCTGAATGGAGGCATGTTTATGACGTTTGCCTGCTTAAAAAGAAGAAACATCTCATTCATAAGTCCTTCTGAAGAGTAACAGATGGCCCATGGCTGCTCACATCTGACTCTTCTCCGGGGTCTCCCAATAGCGCATTATACAGGAAACCAGGGTCTCCCAATACCGTGTTATCCAGGAAACCAGGGTCTCCCAATAGCATGTTATCCAGGAAACCAGGGTCTCCCAATAGCATGTTATCCAGGAAACCAGGGTCTCCCAATAGCGCGTTATCCAGGAAACCAGGGTCTCCCAATAGCGCGTTATTCAGGAAACCAGGGTCTCCCAATAGCGTGTTATCCAGGAAACCAGGGTCTCTCAATAGCATGTTATCCAGGAAACCAGGGTCTCCCAATAGCGTGTTATCCAGGAAACCAGGGTCTCCCAATAATGCGTTATCCAGGAAACCAGGGTCTCCCAATAATGCGTTATCTAGGAAACCAGGGTCTCCCAATGGCTCGTTATCCAGGAAACCAGGGTCTCTCCATAACGTGTTATCCAGGAAACCAGGGTCTCCCAATAGCATGTTATCCAGGACACCAGGGACTCCCAAAAGCACGTAATCTAGGAAACCAGGGTCTCCCAATAGCGCGT
>JABFEB020000060.1:18822976-18834233 GCA_019775895.2 Stomatorhinus ivindoensis
GATTTGCGGCTTTGCAGCTTTGCAGAACAGCTTCTCCTAGCAAAGGTCAGGGCATGAATATGCTAAAACAAATTCATCTGAGGCTTGATCATAATTATGCCACTCAGCACAGGTAATATGTAGACCTGTGACAGCTTTCCATGGAGTCATGGCTAGCAGAGAAATACAGAAACGGAAGGCACCCAGTCACCCAGATTAATGAGATTCACTTTTCAGCGATAGTCAGATGAACTGTAAGTGGGTGGGTATTCATCTTGCCCCCCCTCCCCAAGAATCCACTGTCCATCATAACAAAGATATGAAAAGAAAATGACACAAGAGGGAATCCAGGCCATAATGTATTAACTACAATTACAAAACACACAGTTCACAAATAGAATGACACACCTGTTTACTGTCTACCTTAGTAAGTATTTATTTACAACACATCTTAATTTTCTTTTTACCATGGAAAGCAAAATATTATAGTGTAATGGCTCTGCTTTATAATATACACGGTATCCCACATGCATTATAAATGATACATTATTGTTTTGGGTGAAAACATTTCATTATTCAAACAAATAAATGAAATAGTAAATTGCTGAAGATTAAGTATTAATCGAAGCAACTATATATAAACCCTGTCCGTATTTCTGTTTGTGTGCTTTAAAGCACGTGGAAAAATGTATTTCAGTGTTTCATTCTACTGCCCTTTAACCAATAACTATTAAATTACAAAAGGTTTTCTTTCTGTGATGTCTGAAAGTGAAAAAAAAACTACGCACATAGAGCCCATCTTTGCACAGCAAAGTGGAGTGGCTTTGTATTTAATTCCAACAGACATTATTACTTTCCAAGGTATCTGTCCCTGGTGGTCAGTTCCTGCAGAACTGGGCAATTTTCAATCACACCTGGTAGGGCCTGAGTTGCCACGGCGATCGTGGCTAAAGGGACTGACGGTTTGACAGGGCTTGGCCATCTCCACGTCTCCGAATTCCAGCCGCCTGCTGAAAGGATTACTTACATAGCCCAGAATCCCGTGGCACAAGACTGCATTCATCCCGCTCCTGGAAGGATTCATTGAATTTTAGGTTTTATTTATTTACGTGTTAAGTTTTTTTTTTCACTTCTGCTGGCAAAATTGTACATTTTGACATTTATCTAAGCATATCATACTCTCTTTTAATTTATTTCTTATTGGAATTTGGCAATACTCATAGCTTTCAATGGATGAATTTTCATCAGTGATTGCGAGGAATAAGTACATTCAAGTCTGCTCTGCCGCACTGTGTAGGAAAAATTTTATTACTTTACTATCATTTACAATTTTTCAAATGTATTGTGCAATCAGTATCAAACTCTTACAGTTTCATTAAAAGTCAGAGATTACAAAAAGCATTATAACAAGCATCGTATGAACAGAGACAATAGTCAAAATATACTACCATATCAGCCTTTGTCTTAAGAATGTGATCGATAATCCTCATGACAGATCAATCATGAACCCTTTTTTTTGGGGAAAACATTGCATAATTAACCCCATTCTTGGTTTTACTGGCATCCGTGGTTTTCAGCTCTCTGCTCTTACAGGATGTGGGAAGTACAATAGCAGCACTTGTTTAAAAGGTGGCTCAAACACTGATAGGAATGCTTGGCTGCTGTCGTTCCCATAAAAAAGCGAGAGAAAAGCAAAAAAGGAATAAAGGAGGAAGTGACAGAGAGGTATAGCGTCAAATTAATCCTTTGACTTCCAGCCCACATTTTGTTACAGTTCTCATGAGATGAAGGTCATTTTCTGAACTCTCGGCAACTTCAAACTAAAATCACATCAATCTTATTGTCAAACGTGTCACTGAGAAAGCATTCATTTCATTAATCTGTGTCTATGCAGGACAAACGTTGACAATATCTCTGTCAATACAAAGAGGAGATTGTGGAGGTGATTTATTCTTAAGAAGGATTAGGCACAAACTGAATAAATAACAGCATTTTTTGCAGTGAAATGGTGTATTTTTGTATTGTTAGGCTCACATTTGCTTTCCAGCTGAAAAGTGGACCCAGATTTTGAACAGGTATTAGCAGTTAACTAAAACAGATATGTCTCTTAGCAATTCCACTGATCCAAAAATACATCATCACCTGACCTTTTGCTGAATTCACTGAATTAATATCAGTGTATTGAAGATAATAAGTCAAATGACACCTTTTTAGAAGAGTCACTTCCTTGCTTATTCAATAAAATTCCTCCTGAGCAAACATTTATCTTCAAAAGTTTTTTTCACAGATGTTAAGTGAAATATGACACTTTCTTAAGAAAACAATATTACGCACGTTCCCCTTGTTGCTCAGATAAAATCATTGACAGATGCTTCTTTTTAAAAGAAATTAAGTAATCGTTATGCCGGTGCCCCTCAATATTAGAAACACATTTTGGCATCCATTTATTATTATGTCTTTTTAAATAAGCAAAAACACAGCATATCTGCCTCCATTCTGCTTCTTGGCAGGGTGACGGCATCTCTGACGGGTGCAAGTTGTCACGCGACATTCCCATGGCGTTTATGCCCCATCAGCCCTGCAAACGTGCAGCTGTGGTACAGCCAACAGTGACAGCCAGCTGCAGGGCTATACCACTGTATAGGCAGGTGGAGGGGACACCACATTTTACAGCAGCCTTTGGAACTCCAGTTTATGTAGCTCAGATGCATTTTAAAGGCATAGTGATTTTTTCCCCATGCCATTTGGGAAGAACTGATAGGAGTTTGTCGGGGTGGTGGCTTTAACTGCAAACTGAATCTCAGATTAGTCAGAATGTTATGAGTTGTATGTCCTCTGGCCAGGATCTCTGCGGTGAATGTGGGAGAGATGCTATCAAAGCACCAACAGTAGAATCCTTCCTGTTCAATGTATGTGGAAATGGCATATTTATTATCTTTTTTGCAGGCTGGATATCTTGCTTACCCCTCTGGTACAGTTCCTTCTAGCAAGCTATCTATCCTTCTTTACATTTGATTACCTGCAGAGCTTCCAAATGTGACTGATATGGCTCTTTAATCTATCACTGCTAAGTGTTGACCTCATTCGCACTGTGCTCATGACAATAGCCATTGACAGAAGGACAGTTACCAGTGTCGACCCTTGACCTTTCACACATTTTATACTTTTAGGTTCAAAGCAATGAAAGGAGCTTGTACCCACACGAGAACCCCTCGTGCACTAACAAAACCAGGGTCAGTCAGCGTTCACAAGTCAACTGCAGAAAATATTTTCACCAAATTAACCACTCTCACTGATAAGCTAAAAAGCTTATCCTTCATTTTTGAAACTCTAATGCTTTATATGGAAAGTTCTCATGTCTTGCCCTTAATTGGTATAAAAGAGATTTCTCTGTATTTTTTTCTGAAATATTAATTAACCAGTTAACCAAGAAAAAAGCAAAAGCAAGAATATGGAAAAGCAATTGTATATGGTCAGGAAACATAGATTCTGGATTTATTTAGCTGATGACTAATTCTTTGATTTACAGTATATAGATGTTAGAATTTGGTTTATTTTGGTTTATTTCATTTCTACACATTTGCATTGCTCTTGCTTGCAGGTACCCAGCTGTGCTAAATGCTGTAGCAACTGTGCACAAGCCATTTCACTAATGTCACTGAAAGTGATCCCAACCCTTCCCATGTCCCCTGTGTCCCCCCTCCCCCCACCCTTCTCACGGAAGCACATCAGCATGGCACCAGTTTTATACCACGGTGCCTGGCTTCAGTGAAGGCCAAGGAAAATGGGGGTTCACTAACACTGGTAAGACAAAGAGCTTTCAATGAATGACTGATCTGGACCAATCGCAGTGCTTTGTTTTCCCTCTAGCTGAAAGCACTTAATTTTTATTGGTTTTGACATCAATAAAAAGGGCAAAGCGAGTCAACACCAATGGAATAAACTCTGAAGAGTCTTATCTATCATTGAAGCAAGGCCACTTGCACCAGACTAATTTCTTTGTGGTCAGAGCAGTGGTTGATTATGGTTAGACCGCACCTCAAAGAACCGCCTACTGCTGGGGGGAGGGGAGTCAATTAATGCTGTAGGGTACAAGTAGCTCCAGGCGAGCTCCACAGCCATGCGCAGACACAGGCATACATACACTCCTCTACATCATTGCAACCTGGGTGGCTGAGCAGAGATAGTAAGAAAGAGGAAAAGAGGAATGCCCTTATGTGGGCATGGCTTCGTTTTTGAACCTCTCCTTTCCTTCGTCTGGCTGCGCTGCCGTGAGGGCTCACATGGCCAGAGTTTACATTTCCAGCCAGTTTCATTCCAAGAAACGGGGGCAGTGGTTGGTCTCCCTAGCCTGTCATAACAATGCACTTTCCGCCATTCCAGCTCCACTTTTACTTAACGTCTCTAAAACTGAAGCCTCACCCACGTGACATCAGCACCACAACAGCTAAAGGGTTAGACATATACAGATCCCCAAAGTAAGATGACCTGAACATGTCAGTTAACTTTACACTTCATTTGAATAGTTAAATTACCCCCATCTTTGTACATAAAATCATGCTACTTGAGATGTCAGGTTAACACTGTTTTAGCTTTTATAAACATTCCTTTGAGACAGTCCCATGTTGGCAGGAGATCTCTGAGCTTTGAAGAACAGGTACAATAAGGTACAAAAAACATTTGTCTATGTGAAATATAGTTTCAATATGAAATGAGGAAGTTAAAATACAAAAAAATCAGCTATTGAGTGGTTAGAGAAGCTTTCAAAGGGTTGATCTGTCGCTATACTGGGCAAACTGGTCAGAGACAGGAATCTTGGCGGGATCCTGTGAGGTGACAGGAGGTTATGGTCGTCTCAGCACACAGAAGCGCTGCTCAGCAGGCCCTTCTTGTCTGTGACAGCACCGACCTCCCTTGTCAGATGCCGTTACCAGCTGCTCTCATGTCTACCGCGGCTTCTCAGGCTCCCTATCCATGAGCGACTGTTTGTTTTGTTTCTCGTTTTATTTTCATCGCTTGGCTCCGGATGCGGGGACAGAGGTCCCGGCGCTCACCCGTGTTAGCCGTCACCTATCTGCTATCAGCGCCTGTATCAGATTCTGCTTAGCTCCTGACGCCTTCAATAAATCAATTCATACATTGCGATCTGGGGTCTTATGCTAATTTAAAGAACCAGATAAGTGTACTTGATGAAAGGTCAACACTTCTGCCATCCCTGATGAACTAACTGCTTACAGTCGCCTATCGCAAACCCTTATTCAATGTGATGATTCGTACAGAAACTCACTTAACCTTCAAGAGGTTGTCAGCTGCTTTGGAACAGAAGATTACCTCACGATGTTTCCGACTCATTTCAGTAATTCTACTGTTATCCCGTGACTGAGCCACAGGGACCATGCAGGAAAGAGCATGAGTGTCTGTGTGTGTGATGACAAGGCTCTCGACCTGTGACGCTGGACTGACAGAGACCCGAGCAGGAACTGACCGGAGTCCAACTGAGATCTGGCACGCTCAGGTGAGCTGCATGAATGACGTAATGCCAACTGCAGAGGAGTTACTGGAGAGAAGAGTGAGGAAGCCAAGCACAGAGAGCTCAGTGAGGCCCCAGACGCGATCCTGCATAGGCAACGATGGAGACAGCCTGCTTTGGTAATGGCTGCCTGCCTGGTGTTTACTTTGTGCCCTGTTGGGACTAAATTCCAGGGCACTAAACTCAGATTCGCTGGCAAGGAACAGCTGTGAAATATCTCCACTCGGCTTCCAGTATTTTCTTTGCTGTTGTTGTTTTTCGATCAGGTTTACGGATTTTTCTTGCCTTTTCTCCGAAGCAGGCATTCATATAGTGAGGTTGGTGAGGTATTTATGGAAGACCACGAGCCAGTCCTGAGTCATGATTTTGCAAGTGTTATGGAAAACATGTGCATGCGTGTGAAGAGATCACTCTTCGCACATATGTATACCTGCACAATAACTTGTAACTTGTAACTACAGGCTGGTCTTTGGTCTGGCGATCCAGCATGTATGAAGTGAGCCCAAACATCACTGAAATGATTTCCTAAGTACCTCCTTTCTGCTCATAGTTCCCTGGAAAGAGGGCTGCGTCCGCTCACTTATTGTGACTAACCCTCACGATGTTCCTCTGCTTTTGTTAGAAGAGCTCCTTTATTTCCACTGTTTATGGTTCTGCTGAGCTGCAGTTCTGTGTGGTCTTCTGTTTACCAAAACACACGCAAACACCTCTCATTGTGCGGATCCCTATACCCACCTCATCTTTCTGGAATCTAGTTCATGGCTCCGTCGCTGGTTCCACTCATATCAGTTCCCGACCACAGGCACTGCTTTTGTGACAACACAGGCGACATGGGCAGAATAGAGCACCGCACCTGAATTTCACAACAGTACATAAATCAAAGTTCAATAAGGATAGATTTACATTTAAATGGTATTTTTATTGCTGAGATTAAACAGGAGATGATTTAATAGAAACATTTTGGTAGGATCTTGTCCCATCTAGGAATTTAACCAACATTCCTGGAGTCCATCATTCTAATTGCTTATTATTATTAAACACTTTTTATTGCCTGCTTTTAATTTGACCTCTGATGTTTTTTCCAATCCAAGCCCATTTTCTTACCCTCAAAGTTTACGAAATCTTCCTAAAAAGATTTAAAGGAATTCCTGACAATAAAGTTCAAAAGTACAACAGTACAGCCGTGCCAAGAGTATGAAACTTCACATAGCCAATTACATTCACCAGTACACCACCTATTGTCTATTTTCTCAAGAGGGAACCCCGTCCAAAACGGGCCACACCATCCTAATGGGGAATTGGTCACTGTGGCCCAAGGAGGAATCCTCAGCCAACGACAGCTGTGTTTGTGTTGTCATCTGAATTCTTTTCGCTCAGCTACTTTGGGCCTCGGTGAATTTGCAGCTCCTCTCAGTGAAAAGGGGATCTCACTGGTTATCAGCAGTTGATCGTCATTTAATTTGTTGTTTATCATTGCCCCTGTATGGAATGAGAACAACAATAATGACATGATTGTACTGATGATTCTAAAGTTTTGTTGTTTATTTTCATCTTCATGTAGCTATACTTTAAGAAGCTGAATAATTAAAACAGTATGTATACTTTTTAATATTCCTTAAATTCATTTTTGAATTATTATTTCATATCCTGGAAATAAAAAAAAATCATGCAGTGTTTGCAAATTTAACACACTTAAAAGGGACTGAGTATGTTTGTATTATACTACCACAAACTTAATTACAGTGGCCGTACTATATATTAGAACACAAGAAACTCCACAAGACGTTCCTGCCAGGTTTGGTTTTAATGAATGGTTTGAGATTTTCATCCATTCAGGCAGGTAAGAACAGGAGAATAGTAGCGATGCTTATGATTTGTGTTCTTGCTTCTGTAGATCAAGATCGAGATCACAGATTTTTTGCCATTTCATCATACAGGGGGTCACGTGTCCAGACAGAGGGTCATTGTCACGGGGACTCCATCGGAAGCCGGGAGCCACTGCCTCACTTCCTGCTTCCAGCTTCAGAGATGGCACAGTCCCTTGGGTTTATGGGGGGTCTCTGTGTGCATGTTCCTGGTTGGGCTCCTCACCTGTAGCCTTCAGACATTTTTGGCCCATTGCCTCATCCCAGTTTGACGAATGTCATCCTGACATGGGCTACTGGCATTTAATGGTTCTCAGCTATAGTAGAAGTCTTTGCAGGTGTTCAAGACCCATAAGAAAAGTTTGAAAACAGGGCGTCATATTAATTTCCCACACCTGTTTCACCTCCTTCCATTTATCTTCATCTCTATCTTCCTTTTATCTCCACTGGATGGAAATGAGGAGAGACATTGGCTTAGATTATCTTATTTTTACGCATCTTGCCTTTCAGTTCCTTGTCAACGGTGTGCAAGAAGTGTTATGTCAATTTTTCAGTCTGTTGAGTGAAAATAAACAGCATGCTCCGCCTCCAAGCACCTGATTTAAATTACTCCACAGAACAGTAACAGAGGCAATTTGTTGGCATAAAACTTAAATCTTTGGCTTTTGTTTTTTTAATCTTGTCATTGAAGCTTGAGATAGACCATTCCCGTTTGGTGTGCATACTGATTTCACATGTGGGATGTAAGCTGAGTCAATTCTACACATTATTTTAAGTACATTCTTATGTGTATGTGTTTATATCTGGGTGGTTGTGTGCGTGTTTACATTTGATCATGTGACCACTATGAAGCAGACTTGGGAAGCAAACTCAGTCAAGTGAATCAAAAGAAATATCTGTGTCAAGTTCAAAGCTGCCCCCCATCAACCTAGCCCCACAATAAATTAGGCACAAAAGAATAATAGTCATAGCTAGCACAGACTGACTGAAACATGTTGAGTTCAGGTTTACTCCACACAAGATGGGGATATTATGGTATGTGATCCCCAAAGTGTCACATGTTACCGCTCAATTCCATGTGATATTTATCAAGTGCAAACTCCTGTCACAGAATATTTACTCTTTCAACTTCTCTCCGCTGGCGATATTCGAGAGACTTGTGTTTGGAAGACATGGAAATATTTATTGTGTGCATAATCTGACTTTGTGTTTTTTGTCTGCATTTTATCGATAAATATTTTAAAATCCAACCAGCGCTGTCTCACCAATGCTGAACATCTTCTGCCAGAGCAGAAAAGCCCGACCTTTCGGAAAAGCAATAAGGTGCCCTGTATTTCTCAGTGAGCTGTCACACTTTGCATGGCTGACAATAGGATATCACAGCTTCATTTTACACATAACGACTTTATTGTTTTTGAGAGTAAGTGGTCTTATACTGACGCAGAATCCTGCAGATTTGTTTACTTTCCATGGTTCTGAAACCTGAAATCCTAAAATACCATTTAAGCACGTTCTGGAGGCTGTGCTGTACAATTCCCACTGGCAGTCGTTCAGCCAGGGCAATGGATCGCAGCACGTAGTAGTGACCCAAAACCAGGGCAGTGTTTCACTGGTACACAGAGCCTGCTGGTGACGCTTAACACAAATGATGCTCATTTAATTCTCTTCTGTAGCCCATCACGAAGGGATTGAACTGGTTATTGCTATTTTTGCACAGAACCAGCATAACATAGTGCTTTGTAATGGACGCTAACCCTGATGGCTATGGATGACTCAAATTCCACTGTTCCCTGTACAATTACAAGACATAAGTTTAGACTGCATATAAATTAAAAACAGATAAGGCTTTCTAAATACACAATCTGCAACCAATGTCCATAGCTGTATGTTTTACTGCACTAGTCCAGATCAAGTGTCCTTTTAATGGTATAGCAGTCAGGTATATGCAGCACAGGGACTGTACCATCAATATTCAAGACTCAATGACTTTGCCTCATCACCACCGTACCCAGTCTTACTGGGGAATACCCATACTCTTCTAACTCACTCCCAGTGCCTGTACTTGCCTTTCCATTGTTATTAAATAATCTGTGAAGGTTTTTACATCTGAGCCTTTTTAATAAAACTCTAATTACAAGTATAGCCTGAGCGAACCAACAGCAAAATTTGTGGAATACGCGGTGATGTAGCCATATAAACCGAAGAGGCAGTGCCATTAAAGTTGAGCTTGCTTTCACCGCACGGAGTGTTCCTGCGGCACCAGGCAGCACCCACACGGGGTTGCTGATTTACAGCTCGCCAGTTAAAGCTAACAAACAAGCTCGTCTTCAGCAGGAAGGGGAAAGGCGCGATGTTTGTGCAGCCTGCCACCATTTTCAACGTTTTCGCTGTTTTTTTTCTGGAGAAAAGATACGGGCTGCAGGAGGCGCCATGCGATAAGTTGGGCTGGTATGTAGCCTGACAGCTTTATGTTGGATTTTGATTTGGCCTCGTTCTGAGGTAAAAGGTGCCATTCAGACACTGGCGCCGCTGCACTCATTATTTTTAGGGCCTTCTTCTCATTTTTAATGAAACAGTCAAGTGTTAAGCAGAATATAAAAACCATTAATAGGATCACTAACGTCTCACTCATCAAGAGCATTCTTGTCTCCACATGGGTTTTTTTTTTTTAATAAGATTATGTCTTTATTTTCTAGAAGATATATATTTACAGTGTCTGTGTGTGTGTGTGGGGGGGAGTTATGAAAAGATTACATTGTGGGGACCAAATTTCCTCCACAATGTGATAAAAACCTGTTATTTTAATGGGGAATTTTTTTCAGGTCCCGACAAAAATAATCAAAAACCTAAATATATTTCTTTGTTTACTTATAGTTAAGGTTAGGGCGGGGTAGGGGTTAGGGTTAGGGTTGTCATTGCTGGGATTAGACAAAGACAGAAATTCAAGCATATGTGCTTGTGTGTGTGTATGTGTGTGTGTGTGTATGTGTGTGTGTATGTCTGTAAACCAGCAAGAAGCTTCCAGATCAGGGCCAGTCCAAAATATTCCCATCCATCTTTTGTCAATTGATTCACTTTAATATCTACCTTTCTCAAGTCTTTTATCTTTATTAGAGAGAGTTATCAGTGGACAGAGAGCAATCTGTCAGATCCTAACAATACCGTTATTGCTGTGATTAGCTCTGCATTACTGATAAATAACATCACCCACTCTAACTGGATGTAATTATGACAACAGAGTACCCTTATGCATCTGTTAATATAAACATACGCCCCATTATAACAAGCATGACATATAACATGATGGGGGGGGGGGGGGGGGGCTGAGACTCAAGTTAGCTTTGATCTGAGACATTCCACGTCTTTGTCTCTGTTTCCGAGAGGGATCTGACAGCGAGGGGTTCAAACACAGCACCAGCATGGGAATCCCCTCTCACCAGCACGTGATGGACAAGGCTAACCCACACGCATCCATGCATGCACATGCATGCAAAGATCTCAGTTCACAAGCAGGTAAACGTGCGCGTACTCCAAGAATGGGGGGTGGTGGGGTGATAGGTATTTGAAGATGTCCACACACATGCACACACACACACGTGCACGGATGCAGAATCACAGACACACTGTGCAGGGGAATGGGCCCTGGTGTGGTGAAACGCCTGACGTGATATCAGATGCATCCCTCTGATGTAGATGCAAAGACAGCATGCCAGTCAAGGGCTACTTTTATATGAGCGGCTGAGGATGTATTCACTTCAGCAGCTTTAAGCATCCAGCCCCGCATATGACAACATAAGCTGATATTTACCCTGGAGGGGGGGGGGGGGGGGGGGGGGGGGGGGGGGGGGGGGGGGGGGGGGGGGGGGGGGGGGGGGGGGGGGGG
>JABFEB020000060.1:18834333-18849410 GCA_019775895.2 Stomatorhinus ivindoensis
CCCCCCCCCCCCCCCCCCCCAGTGCATCCTGTTTGCCTCCTTGTTTTGCTTTGCCCCCCCTCTGTGCCCTGGAAAACTATGTTATTATGTATGTTGCTATTTTACCTCAATGGAGTTTTTTCTTTCAGGGTCACTCTTAACCAAACCCTCCAGACACAATAAACATGCTTTGCCGGTCGCTTCGTGTTTGCTGTTTTGTTTAGCCCTGTTGCGTGTGCTGGAAAGGCCACAGAAGCGGACAGAGTAGGCGTCGGGAGGGGAATGAAAAATGCCGATGCAGGCGACAGATAAGGGAGGAGAATTAAGTAGGAATACAATACCTGCCGTTGTTTGGCCACGACGGGTGTCGAGCTCGAGCGGATACGCTTCAGTTTTTGTTCTCTGCGTCTAAGGGATGGGCGCCGATGATCGAGCAAACCTCATCCGTGCTCCTTTGCTCTCCCTTGACAGCACACGATGTCAGAGCTTAATGGCAGGGATTCCCGAGATTGGGCCACCACCCAGGCTGATGTCACTGCCAGAGGAAGCCCTTTGAAGTGGATGGGGGAGCGGGGAGCTTCAGGTATTACAATGTCGTGTTTGTGCATTTGTTGTGCATGAGTTGATGCTGATGAAGATGATCGTGATGATGACATTCACGTTTTGTGAATACCAGTCTACATATCTTACAGGGGGTTAGAGAGTCCTGTGCTGCCCAAAGCCTCCTGTTCCAAACACCTCTCTAAGGTTTCACCAGTGACGATTCAAGATGTGAGAAGTGAACATTTGCGTCACTCCTACATCAGATATTGCCACATATGACTGTGAATAAACTTTACTATGTGATAGACAGTAGCCTAGTTATGTACTTGTCTCCAGTTCAGGGTGACCTGCCACCCTCCTCTTTAGCCAGGATAAGATCTGGATTACAGCAGCTCTAAATGGATTAACATCTAGTAACCATTAGTTGATAGATATAAACAATCTGGTTTAGATTTTCTCACAAAACCCAGAACATTTGTAAATACATATTAAGGCATCTGTGAGTCAGTTATCACCAGTAATTAATGAGCACATAAGAATGTAAAAACGACATTGATCATTCCTGAATGACGTAAAACTAGTACCCTAAAATACCAACAATAATTTATTTGTATGGTGTAGGGCCTGCTTTGGCAGTCAACACAGCATCATTTTGTCTTGGGAATGACAGATACAAGTCCTGCACAGTGGCCAGAGGGATTTCGAGTCACTCATCTTACAGAACGGTAGCCAGATCACTAGTGATGCTGATGAAAGAAAATGTTTCCTGACTTGTTCTTCCGAAAATGTGGCTAAATGATATTGAGATATGGTGACTGTGCAGGCCATGGGAGATACTCAGCTTCACTTTCATGTTCACCAAACCCCATGTCATCAGTCTTGCTGTGTATTGGTGCTTTATCGTCCTGATACGTGGCACCACTTTCACCTTGAGTAAACATCGTTTTCCAGAATGGTTCCGTAGTCCCTGGCAGTGACATGCTCATCTAGAATAAGTAGTGGGCCTAGGGAATGCCATGATATTGTAGCCCACACCATCACTGATCCATCCCTGTGCTGCACTCTGGGTACATAACAGTCTGAGCAGTAAGCCTCTTTGGGGCTTCTCCACACCATAAGTCACTCAGATGTAGGAAAGATAATGATTGTCAACTCATCAGAGAACCATACATGTTTCACATTGCCCACAGTCCAAGATTTGTGCTATTGGTACCATTCAAACTGACATTTGGCATTGGCTCAAATGACTAAAGGTTTGGATATAGCAACCTGACCATGAATATTGACCCTGTGGTGCAGTTTTGGTGAAAACAGGAGAGTCGAGGTGCACATTTAATTCTGCAGTGAGCTAGGTACCTGTGATTTTATGTTTTTGAAAACAATCTGAGTTAGTATGTCCCTTTCAGACAGCTTCCTACAGCATCCTTTGTGGTGGCATGCCTACATTACCTCTCAATACACCACAAAGGCTTGAAATCCTGGTCACAGATGCTCCAAAGTGATGCCCAACAACAACTTACCCTCTTTTTAGCTTTGATATGTTTCTCATTATGTATTGTGGATTGCAATATTTTATGTACAGCTGTGCTATTGCTCTGCTAATTACAAATTGTAAATCTTCACACTCTGCTCTTTGCAATAGAATGTGCAATCAGTGAAGACTGACCACCAAGCCACCAAGCCACGCATATATAGGTATGAAACCTCAAACACTATTTTGGCCAGTGCTTCAGTTTCATTGTCCAACCCCTGGCTATCACAGGTTATCAAAGTAACTCCCAAAGAATTGAATTGACATCATTGCTTCTTTCAGCTGGATCTTGACAACCTGAAGTATGCTACGTAATAATACGATACACACGGGCTTTGATTCACTCAATTCCTTAAATCTGTATGAGCTTTATCGTACCTTGCCTATACCTGACCACCAATGCGGACTTGGTTATTCGACTCGTCATTTGACTGGATTCTCCAAGGATACGTTGTAGAGTCTAGCCTCCATCTAGTGGTAGAGACCTGCTACTACATCAAAGAATTGTTTATCAGAGTTAAAGTAACTGCTTTGATAAGGACTTAAATGTTAATGTAATAGGCATGAGATAAAGCGCATCGTCCTTTTATTATGTCATCGTATTTCTTCTTAATGAACTACAAAGGGGGACCGGTCACCTTCAAATGTAGACCGTAAGGTTTGCAAGGTATTCTTGCAAGCTCTGTCTTTCAATCTTTTCCTTGCAAGGTAGCTTATATTGCGGAGATGTGCTGTATTACTACAGATAGGTTTCACCTCAAAGACACAACATTCAGATACTGGACTGAAATTTTAGTTTATCAGTCTGTGTATAATCGCAGCTAACTGTAACTGTAGCTGCATTTTTTCTGAGATCAAAACGAAATATTCTAAAGCTCTCTCAAAATCACATTTTACTTCAAACAAATTAACCCCCTACAAGGGCAATTTTAGAAGGATTATTGCCATGCGCTAAAATATGTTTCACTGTAATTGAAATCATCCCGAAATTATAGATCTTGCATTATTGGTAAAGCATAGTGACTAATGTGGAAACCGATCCCTTCACAGTCTAACAGCACCGAAGACCCAGACGTCGGCTTTAAGTGTCGACATGTTGCTTTAATTTAAAACTGAACTAATACTTATGACGGCGATCTGCTTTTACTGCCAGTCAGTCTGATATCCCCAAGATTGATTGATTATAACTTTAAATAAACACATTCGGAATGAATCTGATCCCTGATAACCTCATACCCCCAGTCTCACTGCTGTAGAAAGTTCCATCCTAGAAGCAGTATACTTAAGACCATTTTATCACATTACTTTCCTTTAAAATTATAATTTAGGTAACACTCGACATAGCATTATGCTGTGACTTATGTATTAGTTAACCACAAAGTCTTATTTACATAATGATACCATGTTAATTCATCATTAAGTGAATCATGATGAATCTTTCAGCCCAGATAGTTACTATATTTGCGTCTAATTACGCAATGCCTTTGGAACTAATGAAGGAACAAGTAATGAATAACACAAGTGCAATTCGCGGCTCATGTTTGTTCATCATTAATGAATCGCGACACATCTTTTATCTCAAGAAGTTTGTTCATGATTTGTACTTCGACTGTAACTGAGTTATTACTTAGTATTTTTGCCCCGTCAAGTAAAGTGTTACCACAATGGCCTTTGATATCTTCTATATATGAAAAACTTGCGAGTGTATATATAATAATAAGTGATTACTGCACTAATAGAAAAGAATGCGTCAATTTGTACCTTTGATGGTACAATTACTAATTGTTCCTGGGGCTGTACCCAAAAGGGTCTGCTAATTGTACCCTAACTGTAGATAAATGTACCTTTTAAGTGAGAGAAATAGATGCTAAGGTACATTTTATTGTACTATTGGTTGTACATTTATGTTATGTATTTTTAAATGTTAGTTTTGCCTCTACTATCTAATAATTATACGGTGGTTAATTATATTCTACTCCTTGGTTGTGGAACGTGTTCAAGGATTGGAATAGAAAAGTCTTATTTACAAAGTAACCAAGATGCCCTGTCCCCTTCATTTACAATAGTGGTGATGTTTTTTGCAAGGGCATCCAGGACAATAGCAGGAGCCCCCCCCCCTCCGAGCTCATAATCAAACCCATATAACAGTGACATTATTTACATACCTGCCCCCTTCTTCAAAGCCCCGGTTGTGCAAACACCCACAGTCGACGCTGTGGTCGTTAGCGATTATCAGCCGTTTATGTACCTGCGATAAATCTGAAACGGTCGCAGCTGTCTGGCGTTTGTGTGGGACGGGGGGGGTTTGAAGCCACACGGGCTCTGGGCTGCGGCTTCTGCACAGCGTCTATGCCACCGGCCTCCTGCCTAGGTGGGAGGCGCCTTGGCTGACATTCTGGAGTGGATCAGAGAGACGACATGATGGTGGACGGCCTTAGTGCTTAAAAGGGGTTGTGTGCGGCTCTGATGGCTAGAGAGCTGTTCTTGTGGTCAGAAGGTCGTTTGCTCAAATCCCATGGTTGAGAGTGATTTTTCGGTTGGGTCCCTGAGCAAGGCCCTCAATTCCTAAGGCTCCAGGAACTGGCTGAATCTGCTTTTTCAGCTGTGTGCTGCTTTGGATAAACACATTTGATAAATTAATGTAAGTGATTGAAGAAGCTGGTGTGATGCTGAGGCCCAGTGTATGTAAGGACTACACTGTCAGCCCAAGTTACCGCTTGATCGATTGCCTCCCTGAGCTGGAGTGTTGGGTATTTATTTACCGTTAGGATAAAGAGATCTTGCCTGGTAAATTATTCTGATTTATAAATTAGATCTGAATCTACATCTAATCCCTGGCCAGTGGCACACCTGTTACTCTAGCAGTGTGAAATGTCAATATCAATAGTGTGACATAAGTGACATTTTAAAGTGATATCAAATTTCATTTGAAAATATGCCTGATTATATACATTCTGACAAGACTGACACTGAATACACAACGATGATCGATATAACAAAAAATAAAGGAAAGATGTAATTGAATGGGAATAAATGGGAGCTTTTTCTTCTTCCTTAGTATCTGAATGGTCTGAAAAGTTAACATTACTGATGCTTGAACTGACATCCATTTACCAAAGGCCTGTGTTTGATAACCATTTAATCACAGCAGGCAATCTGTGATCAGATTGGGCAGTTTGAAGGTTGTGGGAGATACGGGCCGTATCCGGGATATGACTAACAGACAGGCCCATTCTCTGTGCCCAGTGTCAGTGCCCTGTTGGTGCTCCTGTCCTCTATCAGCACGTTCCTCAGGTACCCCTTCAAAGGCGTTCAGCACCTGTGTGGAACAGGAAACCAACAGACCTGAATCAGTCCACAATCACATCACAGCAGCATCCGTGATACGGGTCCATCCACCACCTGTATATCAGATATGCTCTTCCCTTCAGAACAAATGCTACTTTTTCCTGGGGTCGCCTGTTGTTTCTCTGCTGCTAGTTTTGTAATGGCCCCACGGCACAACAGTGCCTGCCTGTAAAAGATTATTCTTGGAAATTGGCTGTGACTTTAGCGATAACACTAAGGTCCAGGATTTGATCCCAGTATTGGCCATGCCATGCCGTTTCTCTCAATGGTCTCACCGAGTAGTAGAGGAGGCAGGGTACCGAAGGTAATCTGCCCCAGACTATGGCAGGGAACCTGCTGCAAAATTTACCGAACGGGACACAGCCCCCCCCGCCAGTAATTTTAACAGATGATCACTGCAACGATTTATCAAGAACCCCCCCTCCCCAAGTCAGCAAATTTTCCCAAAGGCCCCCCACTTTGTGCCCCCCTACTGAGACCCCTCCTCCAGGCCTGGTCTCGCTCCACTGAAACCCATTAAAAAATGTCATCAATAAACAAGACTTCAAACCTGGAGTGCTACATGGCCTTCCAAGATAGGCTTCCATGTCTGTGACACGTTGTGCTGGTTTAAGTGCTGTAGCCGGAAGAATGATCTCACTGCTGGGCTTCTGAACAAGTCCCTTAGCTTGTAAATGCTACGCATCGATACTCGTACTTAGTGGTCATCAACACGTCAACTGCAAGCTACTAGTAGCCCACAATGAGCCAATGAGTAGCCCACATAATGCATGTAATTTGTGTATTCATGTATATTTGACTTTGTCTGGGATGATGAGTGCTGTGCTGTCACAGCATGCTGCAGACTGAACTTAAAAGGAGAGTTAATATTACTGTTACCACCCTTAGTAGTTCACCAGATCATTTTCTTTGTAAAAATAGCCCTCACTGTAAATAAGGTTCGGGACCCCTGGTCTAACCAGTTTCCTGCATTTATGTGCCACTATGGGCCTGTCAACTGTTAGAAACATGCAAGAAGTCATATGCTGAAACTAATCCAGAATAAATTACTAGAATAACAGGATTATTATTTATTATTGCAGTTGCTGCAGTGTTGATATTGCCCTACCCCTCCCTCAGGAGTCAGAATTCTTGTCTTAATGAAAGATGAAGACAAACAGGGCGGCACAGTAGGCACCACTTTCATCTCACATATCTAGGTTGATTCCCGCCCCCTGTCTTATACCCTGTGCATTATGAAATAAGACCGTCCCAGGGAAAGAGACAAGAGGCATGCAATTTGCAGGCGGACTCTTCCCTGTTCATGCATGATGATTATAGATTCAAACCAGAAGTGGGCAGTTTCAACTCACGTTAACAAAAATGCATGTATATTATTTTATTGCCCGTGTTTTCTGATGTTTTGAGTATATGCACTATAAGACTGTTACAGTCACAGGTACCATTAATACCATAATTAGATACTCTATCTGGCTGTGAACTGTTATTGAAGCAACAGTTCTGGGCTGTCATAAACATTTTAATTTAGGTGTTCGTGGTCGTGATGGTTTTGGATCAAAATATTAGCATCGTTATCATTTGTAGGAATTTGTGTTAGAAATTCAGTACTGACGAGGCTCCCGAATTTATTGTTCAAGACACTACGTTATTCTCTTTTGAGCCACAAGAGGTCGCCGAAATTTCACGTTCAGTGAATTCATTCATCTTTGGATTGCGGTAGAAAATCGAAATATTCACGGGAAATCCCTGTATCAAAGTTCAAAGGCAGACAAATTATCAATGCACATCTCATTGGCACATCTGTGAGCAGGCCGGCATGTATCCACGGTACCCAGGGTAATGACAGCATACCAGCCTTAAGGATAGGCACATTCAACAGGAGTGACTGTGGACGCCAGAGGAAGCTGTGTGAAAGGAAGGTCTGGGTACTAACCCGGACTGTAAAAAACATTTGAAAAAACATAAAACCACAGGCGCCCATTGCAGAATTAAATGTGCACCTCAACTCTCCTGTTTCCACTACAACAGTTTCTCCGGAGCTCCACATGGCCAATATTCATGGTCGGGCTGCTATAGCTAAACCTTTGGTCACTTATGCCAATACCAAACGTCGGTTTCAATGGTGGCAATTCTTAGGCTGTGGAAAATATGAACCATGTATTGTTCTCTGATGAGTCCACCTTCATTCCCTAAACCAGCGACTTGTTCTAGATGGGCACATCACAATGGACTACTGAACTACTCTGAAGGACCATAAGAACATAAGAAATTTGCAAACGAGAGTAGGCCATTTGGCCCATCAAGCTCGTTTTGGGAGACCTTAACTAATAGCATGTTCACCCAGTGGTTCAAACATTGTATCCTGAAGGTGGCGCTGTGGATCAGGATGATAATGCACCAACACACACAACAAGAATGTGACAGACAGATTTGATTAACATTAAAGTGAAGCTGAGTATCTCCCATGGCCTGCACAGTCACCAAATCTGAATATTATTGAACCACTTCAGGGTGTTTTGGAGGAGTGAGTCAGGAAACATTTTCCTTCATCAGCATCACTAGTGACCTGGCCACTGTTCTGCAAGAGGAATGGCTCAAAATCCCTCTGGCCACTGAACAGGGCTTGTATCTGTCATTCCCAAGACGAATTTATACTGTATTGGCCACTAAAGGAGGCTCTATTCTACACTACACTATTAAATTATTATGGTTTAAAATCAGGTGTTTCAGTTTCATTGTCCAAAAGTCCATTCACACAGGGTGGAGGTGGGATTTGAACGCACAACCCTTTAGGATTAAATTGTTCAAGTTCTTTAATGTAGTTTTATTCATACAATACATATTTATACCAATATCACTATAATTAATCTGTCGTAGACTTCTTGTTAATGGTCATATTTATAAGTGCAGTGTATTAATTATTAATTATTGTAATACGTGGTGTCTTGTCTCTGTCTTGTCTCTCAAACATGTACATTTTCCCTCCTATTGTCTTGAGCTAAGAAACCATGCATTTCACAGCACACTGTATTCAGTATAACTGTGTATGTAACGAATAAAACTTTGAAACAAACTGAAAATATAAAGCGACTAATTGCAACAAAGCATACTTAATGGTGGTGTTAATATTTCCACGGTTGCCCCCAGTCTATTCTGGTGCCTCTTTTACAAAGATTTCCAGAGGCAAGTTGCGGTTTGTCACCATTGACATACAGTTACGATAAACAAGAAATTCATGCATTCAGCTCAGTTCAAGGGCGACTCCTTCTGGTAAATGGCATCCATTCCAAAGCAAACGGACCAGCCATGCATTCAGTTGCGTTCTTTTCTACATGTTCCCTCTATATTGATATCAACTTTTAGATATAGTATGCTCAGGGAATGCTTTAACAACTGCGAAATTGTTCTGTGATTAAATCTCTTAGTACGACCTTCTATAAATGCATCTAGTTGGGATGACAGACGGAGATCTCGCCAAGTAATCTTTTTTTTTTTCCTTGGATATGTGCAGATATGCATTGATAGAAATACGTGAGAGTCTGCTGTTTTGGAATTTTATTAGCCTTGTTTTGTTTCACACGACATACAACAGAGTGAACAACCTGGAAAAGGTTACATTTTTGCTGCAGAATTTATTTGAAACCATATTCTTTAGTAAATTTCGATTATTCGTGTATTTCTTTTAAGGCAAATCCAGGACTCAAAGGAATGAGCCTGTTGATGAACATACCAGGAAAACTTTTCCAATTTGAGACTGTTCCCATCTCTAAAACACACCAATATAGTGTAGGGACTTAGGCGCATTTGAAGGACTGACACTTTAAATTTTGATCTACAATCAGAACTGTAATAGTCGGATTATCTCTATCTCAGGACTAATCTTTGCTAGTAGGTCGGTGAACTTTCGCCAGATGCAGCGCATGTACGAGTCATTGTGCGCTCAGATCCCCAGCCAATGGCGTTCATGATCCCTAATGAAAAGGGGCATGTCAGGGTGGTGCAGACCCCTGGGCGGGGCTCACGGTACCCAAGCAGGTAACGCCTGCCCCAGAGAAGGGAGGTCTCGGGTGGCATCGTAGTCTGCCGGTTGTTTGCAGGGAGGATCTGGAGCACAACCTTGTCTTTGCCGACTGCACGTCTGTAGGGAGTTGTGTACGTGAAAAGGCGACCGTTCGCACCCGGTACGGGTTTCTAATTTAATTTTTCCCGTATGTCTGTGCGCCCGTCTTTAATATGCTGAGCAGAAAATCCGGTCCGGGGCTGCTAAACGCGGCGGGCAGTATCGATCGCGGCAGGGTTGGGGAAAGGCTGCAGGCAGCTCTAGCAGGTCTTCAGGAGCTGCATTTGCTGAAGGAGAAGCAGGGCGACATGGTGCACTGGGCCCTCCGGATGAACCATGAGGATCCATTGTCCTCCGTTCCACAAGATGCCGATGGACCGGTGATCGGGACTGAGGAACAGCGTCTGGAGGCGACGCTGGCAGCCCTTAAACAGCAACTGGTAAGTTTCCATCTGTCAGTCAGTGACTAAGAATTACCTGAATGCGATGTTTACTTTGCCTCGACACATTTGCTGTGATTTAATATTTCAGAGTCAATCAGACGTGTTATCAATAGGATCAGCCAAGTCTGGGCATGTCACACTGTTGACAACGCCTGCTTAATTGCAATATGGATTCATTAAGACTCCATTTGGGAAGGATATCACACAGTGCTTGTGTTTCTACTATCTGCAATCCGATCGCGCTGCAAGTCTGTTACCGGTATTATGGCCCTAGTTATAAACTTGTATTTGTAGGTGATAACGATCCAGTGGCCTGACCTTTCAGGAAGGGCTTGTTTTTTTGCGCCAGCGCCGCAGGGGGTAGCGGGGAGTCATAAATCAAGGGTCATTCCGGGACCTGAAGAAGGACCTTCGTGTGCGCTGGTGGGGGTCATTTCATCTCTGATCATTAACTCGCTTTCATTAGAGTTAAAGAAAAAAAAAGAAATTTCCCTGCGCGGTGTTGTTTAAATGTCAAGAACTCAGCGTTATCAGTAGGAATAATTTATCTGTAGGAGTTTCAAGAGAACCAGAATATAAAAACCTACAGTTTATTTATGGATAGCATAGACAGTGCTGTTGCTAGTAAATCAGACTCCCTAATGTAATTAATCCATATTATACCTTATCTTTTTATCAATAGAGAGATTACACAACATTGTGGACATTTGGTAAAGTTTATTCCCTACCATTTACTTGTGTATGATACAGTCCTAAAATTTGAGCATGTGCTTATTTTACTGATTCCCAGCTATTCAAACTGTAGTACAGACATGAGCAGCTGTGTAAAGTTGCCAAATATTTATCAGACTGGAGTTAAAATCTTTGTCTCCAGAGGTGCAAAGCCAAAACAGTCATTTACCCCTCCCCCACTGAGCTTTAAGAGTAGGGCAGAGTGATAACATTGGGATTCGAGTAATGGTCTGTCCCCTGTGGCTGGGGGCATTACTGAGCTTAGCTGCTTAAACAAACACGAGTTTCTGTTGTCCTCTCTGCCCCTCTAAGGTTGCACAATGGGCCGGTCATTCGCTGTGGGGGGGAAGTGAATTATCCACCTAGAGCTGCTCTCCCCAGCTCCTTGTCCTTGTTTTGTTAATCAACAGCCAGACGTCTCCCTTGTTTTTCCAGTGTCGTATAACCTTAGGAATCGCGTTGGACGCACAGCAGTGAGGATGTCTCTCTTGGTCGACGGGTTTCCTTCATGGTTGGCTGGTGTGTGACTAGCGTGAGGAGTGAGTGGGTCTTGGCGTCATGTGTGACTAGCGTGAGGAGTGAGTGGGTCTTGGCGTCGTGTGTGGTTTGTTCATATAATGTTTTCAGAGACAAGAGTGAGACCCAGTACAGTATTTAAGCCCGTGACCTTTGACTTAAAGATTTAAGTACATCTCGGGCACCAATTCCTACTTCCAGTTTAGGCTTCTCTCATTTTTGGACCATTAATTGACCCCGTTTTCAGCTGCAAATGCGCCATTTGCTCATATCTTACCAAACTGCCCGTGGTTGTCTTGCAGATGCGGCTGCGCAGACAGGACGTGGGGCTGAAGAGCCATCTGCAGCAGCTGGACCAGCAGATCAGTGAGCTCAAGCTGGATGTGAGCAAGGCCTCCAGTGAACATTTGGAGAGCGACAGCCGACCCAGCTCTGGTGAGAAGTGACACAAGAACAAACCCTTGCTGACAAGCTGGCATTGCGGTGTTTGCTCTTCCGGTGCTCATGTGCTCATGGTCACTTTGTGCTGGCAAGACTGATGTCAGATGGATGACTCAAAGCCAATGGGGTCTTTAATATAAGTCCATGGTGTTATTTTTACATGTTATAGATGTAACTCTTTGGGAAGAGGTCCGCAGGTATACCTCAGGGTGGTTAAGAATAAGTAGCTTGCATTTGATGCTAATCACGGCCATCTTGGATTGTGTATTTGCTTCCTGAATGGAACACCAGTAATGACTTGTCATGTTCCTCAAGGTTTCTACGAACTCAGCGATGGCGGCTCAGGATCACTGTCCAACTCCTGCACCTCTGTGTACAGTGAGTGCCTGTCCTCCTCCCAGAGCAGCCTATTTCCTACTCCATGCAGTCCTGGCCTGCTTCCCCAGCCAGCAGGCAGGCCGGCAGAGGCTACCCACCCCCGCTCTGCTGACGAGAGCACCTCACAGGGCGAGCCCCCCAGGGTCAGTGGGGTACGGCAGCCTGGCTCCCGGATCCGCACCGGGGTCGCAGATCGGGCCAGACCCAGGCCGGTGTCCACAGGTAGGCCACGCCATCACCTCTCTGGTTTCATACCCCCCCAACCCAATTCACAAGTATTTCTCTCTTCTGAACAATGCAGGAGACATTTATCAATTTCTCTGCATGGACTGGGTTTGTTTTATAGTTTGTGATGGGGGGGGGGGGGGAATAACTTGAAAAATTTAGCTTGCTTGTCTAAAATTTTTGTAATGACTGTTTTTCTCAACTGAGCTGTGGTTCCCCCGCAGGAGACTTGGAGAGACTTGTGACCCCCAGTCTGGGACTTTACAAGTCCATAGAGTTGAAGAAGACTTCCCTGTGTGTCAATTCACAACAGACTGCAGTAAACCCCAAGTACCGGAGCGACCTGCTCTCACGTAGCGGTGCGGAGGTGTACCGTTATCCCAGCCCTCTTCATGCTGTCGCCCTCCAGAGTCCCATGTTCTCCCTGAATGGAAATGAAGTCAACATCTCTGCAGAGACCCTGGAGTCCCAGGACAGAGGCACCCCAAGTGCTGAGAGTCCCGACGGGGATGAAAGGTCACAGAGCAAGTCTGTGGGGTACATCAACAAGATCCTCCAGTGCAGTTTGAGTAAGGGTAACCTCATAGTGCCCCAGCTACCAGTGAAGAGCCAGAATGAGGCTCCTGCTATGGGAAATGGAGCATCTGCTGTCAAGGACCAGAATTCATGGATACCCTGCATGGGCCCTCAGGAGCTCCCTCTGGAGGCTGAGAAGACATTGACTGCCCAGTGCAACCAACTGTCAGGTGATGGTTCTTCCTCTGGCCTGAATCAGGTTGAGAACATATACACGTCATATTGCCAGCTGTACCCAGCAGATGTACATGAACCAAAGACCAGGGCGGTCGCAACCATCTCTGGCATGCCAAGGGACGGCAAGGAAGGGTCTGGAGAGCACCCCCACCAGGAGTCGAACAGCAAGGCTCGAGAGATGGCACGGTCTGCAAAAACACCCAGCGTGACTAGAATTTCCAGTGTCAAGGAAAGGCGTGATCCTGAGGGAACCATCCACACCACTCAGCCAGAGTTTGTTCACGCCCAGTTTGTGCCAGCTCGCTCAAGGCGTGTGAAAGTCAGGCAGGCAGATAGGAAGACGAAGGCTGTGAAGCTGAGAAGGAGAAGCTCAGAGAGACCCCGTTCGGCAAAGCAGCAACCGCAAGTATACTGTGATCGAGAAAAGGAGCCCAATGGCAGGGGGGTCCGGCACACAGATAGGGGTCCTAAACAAGCAGGAGAGGGCCGAGTGTCCAGAGATCCAACAACCCGCATGGGGGATGGAGGTACCCGGTTATACTCCGAGTCTAACTCCATGCCCCATTTTACTCGCCTCCACCCCCAACTGGAACCCAACGCCAGAGTGAAAAAAAATCCACGGATACAGCACCCTAATTTGGAGCGCATGTCTGCCGATCCCAGCAGGAAGAAGCAAGTGGCCTGGAAGTGGCAGCCGGTTGCAGAGACCGGTCCCTGGCCTGCTTCTCTTAGTGTGGCTAAGGGTCAAAGGTCAAGGGAGGATCCAGGGACATCACGCAAGACGGGGCTTGTATGCAACGTGAAACCCCGCTCGGGACCGTGGGTGGGCCCCCCAGGCTCTCTCCACCCCTCGTCATATTTTGGTGGCTATGCCTTTCGCTACCCAGCAGCCTCACACTACCCACCGGCGAGCGAGTCAGGACAGTCCGAGTACTCTGCCGATGGGGCGTCCCTCTTCCACTCCACTATCGCTGACAGCAGCGAAGGCGAGCTCAGTGACTTCACCACTAACCGCTTTGGCGACAGTGAGTCCAGCCAGGGTTCCCAGTCGCCGGGCGACTCCGACAGCAGCATCTCCCTGGAGTACGATGACGAGGAGGATGAGGAGGGCGGTCTGGTGTGGGCAGAGGCAGCAGTTGGACCAACTACAGCCGGTGCATCCATGCGCCAGTCCTGTCCCGAGCCCCCAGCCTTTCGGATCAAGGCCTCTAGAGCCCTAAAGAAGAAGATCAGGAGATTTCAGCCAGCTTCCTTAAAGGTCATGACACTGGTGTAGCTCTGTCCAGTTGTTGCCACAGGATGAAGAGCTGTCATCTGTTGGACTGCTTTGTGCATATTGCTGGACTGCCAGTTGACTAGTGGGACAGTTCTATTGACTATCTTGCTAAAACATCAGGAACAAGTCAAGTGAAGCCAAAGATCTTCGCTCCAGATTCTTATCTGAGTGTTTCTTCCTATAAACATAATCAAAGTATGAATACACAATCCATATTCTTGCTAGTACCAGTAATTAATCAAGAGCCTAGATATCGTAATTGTAATCATGCTTCTCCGTAGTGTTTCTACACAGCAACTTTTCACATGTATGTGTGCAATGTGTTTTAAAAATAAAACACTAATTCGAAATGCGTTCAGTATATCAGTCCCCTCTCGCATTAAACCGTTCTGTGAAGATCTACTCATTGGGTTACTTTCATCCTTGGTATATTAACTCTGCCCTTGAAAGGATTCTCTAATGATCCGTTTATGCGGGATGGGGGAAGGAACTCTTGCAGCACATTGTGATGGTCTAGCCAGAGTTTATGGCTGGGAGTTAATTTCACAGGCTGTTAACCCTGCATAAGAGCAAGCCTTGGATTTCAGTAAGGAGCCAAAATCCTTTTACAGCCTTGAATTTCTGTGGATGGTTCTTGGGCCCTGGAAATAAAGGGAGCCAGAGAAGACCAATGTCGCAATGAGTGGTTTATGTAGTTACTCCAGAATCTGTAGCCCTGGATGAATAGACAGGAGCAGAGTGACATGGGATAATGTGGAAAGGGCCAGGGATGAGATCCCTTAGAAGATTAAACACCTGGGAACTTCAGGGAACGCTAAGCCTTCCTCTAAATCTGCTCCGATACTCCTCATT
>JABFEB020000060.1:18849461-18867229 GCA_019775895.2 Stomatorhinus ivindoensis
ATGCTGGGCCCCCCCCCCCCCCCCATAAAGCCTCCTCAATGGCAGTCTATGACATCATTTCCCCAAGACTGCAGGTGGGTACACAGCTCCAGTGGCCCTGCGTCCGAATGCTTGGCAGATGAGCCAGGCTGCCTTCTTGAAACCGTGTGCCAGACCACAACCAAGATTCTTGTAATTAGGACTAATTGTCAGCTCTGTGTAAATTTTATAATTAAGTTTGAGAAAAATAGTCTGGCTGCTTGCAGGCTTTCGTTTGATTCTTGGTGTTTCTGCTCATGAGAACACGAGTACATCACATTCTTTGAATTTATTATACATTATATCCCTTTAAATTCAAGAACATCAGTTCCTCTGGTCAGGCTCTTATAGAAGATAACCAAACCCACCATTGAAATGATTAGTGCACAAGTACCTGCTTGGGAGCAGTTTGCTATTTAACAGTAAGGACCGTAGTTACTAATGTAAATCGCTGGAATGTTTCAAAGTGTATTTAGAAAGGCTGGCTGGTGTATATGATTTACTGTGGTCTTATTAGTCCAATGAGGAACAGAGTGCATGTTTATTTGACAATGACAGGATTAGAATTAGCAACCCCCTGACCTCGAATTGAGCCATTCCACCGCAACATACACAGTTACACAGGAGACCACAATGGCTCTAGTTATGTTACCCCTGAGACTTGTCCGAATCCAGTGACCTTTGGGACTCTGTTGAAAAGGTGGCCAGAGTGTCATTGTCCTCATGCAGACACGAGGAGAGCCTGGTTTCATCTATCTGCCTTAAGCTTGCTGAAATTGACCTTGACCCTTCCCCTCCCTGGCTGAGCTGGTTTTCCGGAATGGGGCATTTCCCATGCCATCACGTATCAGCCTTTTTCACAAGCAAATTTGTCTTAAAGTTAATCCTGTTTGAAAATGCCAGTTTTGCTATGGTATGAAAATGTGGCTGGTAATTTTAAAAATGTGTATAGCGTATTATAATTCCGATATTAATGGATGCCTCCCACTGTTTTCTTTGTGAATGTTTTGTCTGCATATATATCTGTAACTAAAATGTATATATTAATTGTCTTCACGGTAAATAAGTCAAATGCCAAAGTAAATATTTTCAAAAAGATTTTATATGGGAACTCGGATTGCCTACATAACGCAAAAATATCCTGGACAAAATATACTCCTCTATGTAAACAAAGACTGATTTTATGTTGTTCTTATGAAAATATGTGGATCAAAATAACTGAGCAGTGCCATACACAGATTTTCAAGGCGCAGATGGTTGAATGGCTTGAGGGTGTGCTTCCCTGTCGGAAATTTTGGCAGCCTCGAAAGGGGGTCACATTTAATCATTCAGGCAAAAGGCAAAGGTGCTCAGGAATCCCCACCTTCCACGTACTTATTTAAGAGTAGCCTAAAGTTTTCTTGTAAGTTATCTGTGGAGGAAGAGAAAGTGTTTTCTGACTGCAAAGCATGATTTCGGGCTTGTGTTGTATAGCCCCCTAGCCCCCACTGAGGACAGTCACCATTCAGGCCACGGGGCTGGTTTGTTTAAGGCATCAATACTCAGTCCGTTCCTCAGGCTAAAGACGCTTAGCAAGGCCGTAAATATGGCTGCAGTATAAAGGGTGCGCGGGTGTTGTGAACCCAAAGGGTTCATAGTAAGAGGGCGCCGAAGACTGAACACACCTGTTAGAAAGATCCAGGCAAGGGGGCTTTGGCTGTAATACTACAAAGAGCTCCCTGAAGGAGGGGGGATGCTTACGGCATGCAAAAGGATTACCGGCGTCACGCGGGATCTCGTTACATTGATTATTGTTCCAGGGCTTGTGCTTGAGAAATGCAGGCGCCGCAGGGCCTGTGTGCCCCAACACAACTGGGCTGCTGGGACCCCAGTGTGTTCCCTTCCTCCCATCCAGCTTTAAGGGCTTTCTGATGCCCTCTGTTCTTTAGCAATCTGTCACTCTCTCAGATGAGCAGGCTTGTATTCAGTTGAGGGACGTAAACATGCGCACTAGCCTGAGAGGAAACACCCAGGGCTTCAGGCCCAGAGTCAGCAGGATAGACTATGCTGCCCTCAGAGTCACGCATTAAAGGTCCCGTCATCCGTCACAGCTATGCTCCACCCACCCATTCCCACGGCAGGGTCCTGCTGGAGAACGTTACCGCTTCACTTTCCCTGTCTGTCTACTCAAATACGCGTCGTTACTCTACACAGCGCGGAACAGATTGCTTTACTATAAAACATGGTTCAGCCAAATTTATAGCAATTTTATGATGCCTCTATGAGAATTTTATGAGGGCTTAAGGATGTAGCCACCGTAAAAGCTACAGAAATTCATTTTCGTTATGATCAGCATGGTATCGTAAGGGTGTTTCGATAAAGTATGCAAGTGTATATTTCACTGGGAATGTAAAGTCAGGTCAGATGTAGCATCCATCCATCATTCAGTGGCTTAACCTGTTCAGCAGGGGGTCATGCATTTTGGGGGAAGGGCATCTGTACTGTGTGTGTGTGGGGGGGGGGGTTATGTATGTATCACATTGTGGGGACCAAAAATCCCCACAATGTAAT
Organism: Stomatorhinus ivindoensis; assembly: GCA_019775895.2. Classification (NCBI taxonomy): domain Eukaryota; kingdom Metazoa; phylum Chordata; class Actinopteri; order Osteoglossiformes; family Mormyridae; genus Stomatorhinus; species Stomatorhinus ivindoensis. The sequence continues at coordinate 18,852,030 of JABFEB020000060.1, forward strand.
AAAAACCTGTTATTTTGATGCTGTGGGGACCATTTTTTCCCCACAAGGGGAAACTCAATTTATTATTTTCAATTAAAAAACTGAAAATGTCAAAAGTCTTGTATTTTGTTTGGTTACTTATCTATCATTGCAGTTAGAGCTGGGTAGATACAAATGCGTGTGTCTGTGTGTGTGTGTGTGTGTATACGTGTATATCTGTAAACCAGCCATGAACTTCCAGGACAAGACCAGTCCAAAATTTTCCCATCCAACCTGTTTGGGTAGTTTTTTTGGTGGGCGATCGATGTTCAAAGTAAAAGAATGGGTGTGTTTGTGTGTGTGTGACCATATACTGTTCATGTGGATGTTTTGTGGTGGGACTGGATGTAACCGCTTATCCCATGAGGTCTTTTAAAGCTTAAACAGAGATGACTGTTCATGAAACCACAACTTTATAAACTGCCCATTGTCCATGTGACACAATGGGTGTGTTTACATGTATATTTTTTTTCTTTGGGGAAAATGATCACACAAGAATTGTTAACATTGAAAAAAATAACTAGTATGAATGTCCCAAACACATAAAACACAACTTTATAAAAGTTATAATTTTTAAATATCAAAATTAAGCTTTTAATGATGAAATTGTATCATAGATTGCATTAAATTGACACTGAAGAAGTAAGCATTAGTGTGAGTGTGTGTGAAAAGTAGTACAGGCCTAAGTACAGGCCTAACAAGGATGTCAGATGGCTGAACAATTTCTCACCACGACCCTGACCAGGATAAGCAGGTAGAAGATGGCAGGAAGGAATGAAGGAAGGAAGGAAGGAATGAAGGAAGGAAGGAAGGAATGAAGGAAGGAAGGAAGGAAGGAATGAAGGAAGGAAGGAAGGAAGGAATGAAGGAAGGAAGGAAGGATGGATGGATGGTTGGACAGTTGGTTATATTGATGCACCAGATAGTAACGATGAATATTATTCACAATATTTCTAAGTGATAAATTTAAAGCTCATTGCTGACAGTAGTTCCTGTCATATGAAATATTTGTGTAAAAAGCCTGTGAAGATTTTTTTTTCCTGGATGGGGGTCACTTTTGTGAGTGGATTGTTTTTGTAGTAGTTCTAAACCCTTCAGAACCTTTATCGAGCTATCTTTGGACTGTTATTGGTTTACATTTTCTTTTGAATTTTTTAAATCTTTGTTGGCAGGTTTTTGGAGAAGTGTCCATCCTTTGTCCTTTTTCTGAAAAACGGCATAATAAGTATTTGATGACTTATTCATTTCATTTCATTTCATGCCTCCTGAACAAAAGGACTTGATGATTAGGCTGCAAGCTGATGTGAGCTGTTTGAAGTGTGAACTGTACCAAATCAGATTAAGGTGAAATGTTTAATAATTAATTAGTATGTCTGTACTTGCATTTTATATGGGTATGGCCTGTTCACAAAATTTGTTTCCATTGAACTGAAAACTGGTCATTATTCCAAATTCTATCAAAATACAGTATTTTGCAAGTTTAACAGTAGAACATATGAAAATAACACTACAAAAAGTAACCGATAATATCATAGTTTTCATCAACATGAAGATCATTTGAGCATCTGTTTTTTTAGACTGACAAAATGTTTTTCACAGTACTGTGCATAGAATCAAAGCCACAGAAGACAAAAATACAGAGCAGAATAGTGGAGAAAAAGTTGCCCCATATTTTCTTGCTCTGTGATCTCTCTGTTCACAAATCCGATGACAGCTTTGTGCCACTTGCACCCTCTTTGGCGTTTATGCAAGGAATTCAGGCCCAGGCAGCTCATGGAACTCGGACAACATCCTGGTTAGGAGTACAGATCTCACCTTTGTGTCTGCAGTCCTGCTGGGCATCACTGCAAAACAAAAAATATACCTGGAAAAATGAAATACTGTTGTGTTACAAATGGGCAACTATTGAAAGTTGCCCATTTGTAGTACTGTTAGTTACATTCTTATTTGTTATTTTAAACCTTCCTTGAAACATGATTCTATACATCATATGCAATTAAAGTGAAGGGTGCAGAAACAGCAAGGATAGTTTTGGGGAGATGTGAAGAAATCATGAAGATGATTTACTGACCGAGACCCGAGGCTAGATGTAACATGGCGGCAAGTCAAAGCTTGGGGATTCTTTACAGTGTAGGCAAGGGAGTTCTGCGAGGGTGTTGGTTACCCCACCCTGGACAGGAGCAAGAACGTGGCCCCCACAGGACTGATCAAACTGCTTTTTTAATTACTGCTCTGCATAATCACATGAGGGAGATTATGGAACATGACTGCAGCCTCAAATGCGTTTTCCATATGGAAAAGTACCCTGAGCATCAATGGCTTGGGAGATGCTGAATACTGTTAATCACCTAGTTTATTAATTATCCATTTATAATAACAAGATTCCCGGATATATACAGTGCTGTGTAACAGTAATTTAGACTTGTAGTCAAGACCGCCTAAACCAAGACCAAGACACTACCAAGACCAGAGGGTATCGAGACCAAGACAAGACCAAGACTAAGACCAAGACAGACCAAGTCAAGACCAAGACAAAGTTGAGACGAGACCAAGACTGGAAAAAAACTCCCTTAACTTTTGTGTGCTGTTGAGGACTGACATGATGGGTACTGACTGGTCCCAAAGTCACCTGACAAAACTGCTAACACCTCCAACAACTGTACAAAGAATAGGAAATATGTAACCGATTTCAATTATACTTAATTTGTAGATGAATTTGTAACATCAAATTAAAGATACACAATTATAAAATTGAAATTGTATCATGTCCCATTATAGTAGTACTAGCCAAATTACCAGCTCACCTTCCCTGAAATGGATTAGGCCTGTTAAGTCAACACGTAATATGCAGATGTTATTTAAAAGTTAACAGTCACATTAATTTAGTCAAACAACACAATTTTAAGTAAAATACTGTAATCAAACAATATAAAGACACACCCTAAAATCCTGTGGGTATCATCAAAGAATAACCAGATAGCTCTTTCTACAGTCCATGTGAAAGTGTACAGGTCAACTATAAGAAAGAGAATTTAGCGTGGAAGTGTTTTGTTTTGGGGCTGTGTTGCTGTCTCAGGGACCAGGCCAACGTGGGATCACAGTGCTTACAATAAATTTAACATCAAACCAGAGAGTGTTTGAGGAGAGTGAAACACCATTTGGCAGCAAGTCAAACTGTAAGTGGATATTTTAAAAAGATAATGATCCCAAACATACAAGCAAATCTACAAATGAGTGGCTCAAAACAAAGACATGGAGGGTTATGGGATGGCCAAGTCAAACTATGAAATGTTGTGGGGGGCATGCATGGAAGAAACAACATCACACAGTTAAAGAATCAATACATAGTGGAATGGACAGAGATTTCTCCACATCAATGTCAAAAACTAGGTATAAAAAATGACTGCCAGAGATTCTTTCTGCCAAAGAACTCAATATCGGCTACTAAATGTAATGAGGTACTTACTTTTTCCTACCGAGAAAACTTATGTTTCTGTTGTATTTTGTTGCATAAATGATTCTGAAGTTGAAATTTGTTTTTTTCCATTAGATTACATCACTATCTATGTCAGAATTTATCATACAAAGGTGAAACATTTGTCTAATATTTTTTAAAAGGTGAAAGATTTTTCAGGGGGTGTCCTTACATTTTCATGGCACTGTAAGGTGGCTGGTAAGGAAGAGGAAGAAAACTGTGTTGTTTTAGAAAGACTGAGCATTTGGGGCACGCCTGAGTGGTTCATTTGCAGTGCATCTCTGAGGACCACACTGGCTGTGGGGCAGGTGACTACAGCACCGCTGTTCCCTCAGAAGATTGACCCGCCATGAAGCTAAGCTAAGACCCTCCCACTGCAGCTCAGGACCCCAGCTGTCCCTGTGTGGTATAGCCCATTGTTTCCACTACTGTACATATGAATGAGCAGGAATTCCTGGCCTCATGAATGTGAATCGTGGCCCTCTGTGTTTAAAGGCCAGGCTGGCAGTGAGGATGAACGAGAAGCTGAGAGAGGAGCATGGGGGAAGGAGAAGGTTGGGCAAGCTGGCTCGTTCAATTTCCGGGCTTCAGAATACATGTTTGAACCCTGGTTTCATGCCCAGGGGGATATATCATCCCCCTTCACCCTTGGTTCAGTCCCAAAGTAGGCAAAGGGAAAGTGACTCTTCCACGACCCCTGCCTGATTGCATCCTTCACTGAAAGAACTACCCCCCGCCCCATCCAACACTTTGCAATCAAATGTTTGACCTGCATTTTCCACAAGCAATGCCATGCTGTGGTCAACAAGTGGTCAAAAGTTCATGGTTTGTTTCTTAGTCAGAAACACACACACACACACACACACACACACACACACCCATGTACCAATCAAATCAGGGACCTTCCGTTAATTTATATTCAAAAACCCTAATCCCAATCACAGCCCCATACCCATCCCTAACCTTAAGCAAAAGTAACCAAACAAAATACAACACTTCTGGCATTTTTTTTTTTATTGTAGTCACAGCTTTTCATAAAATCGAGGTTAGCCAAATGGTGACCTGGAAAAAGTCCCCAACAGGTTTTTACCACACTTTGGGGACATTTTGGTGGCCAAATGTGATCTATGCAAATCCACACACACACACACACACACAAACACACATGCACATATCAGATATACCTATCTTTATGGGGCCCGCTTAATCACTTTAACCCTAACTATGACAACCTTAACCCCCACCCTGCTCTAACCATAACCATAAGTAACCAAACAAAATACAAGAGTTTTTGCATTTTTTTTCATAGCAGTCATCGATTTCAGGAAACAGATATTTATCACGTTATGGGGACATTGTGTCCCCATAAGGATAGGTATACCCACTCGCGCGCATACACACACACACAGCTCTGTTGGGGAGCATTCTGTCCAAAGGCTTACGAAGGTTTTGTTCCAGTTGTTACAAATGGGAACAAAACCATTAGCAGTTTTGCCTGGTGGGACGGCCTTAATCTGTTAATGGGGAGTGTTTGTGCATGAAGACTGTCCTCTGTCTGTATGTCTCATGATCTGTCTAAAATGTATTTGTGAGAGACCAAAAAAAGTTTTCCTTAGGTATTTCCTGGCAAATTCTATATGAGTGTTGTGTGTGTGTGTGTGTGTGTGTGTGTCCGTGAAGGCGCTGGAAGGTGCCACGCAGGTAGAGCTCGCCTGTTGCTGCAGGCCAAATGGCAGGCGTTTCCTGCTGGAGGGGGCAGAGGGTCACAGATACAGACAGGTGTTGCTCTGACTTCCTGCTGACAGTGGGGTGGGGGGGTTATGCAGGAGGAAGTGAAGGAGTGGGATAGCCAGCAGCGCACTTTCGTCACCTAGCGACGAATTAATAATGACCCCCCTCCCCAGTTTTCAGTCCATGAGAACCTGGTAGAGTAATTCCTATGCTTACACTGTACTGTGCAAGTCTTAAAATCAACAAAAATATTTAAGGCTGTTTTCCTCGGTTGTGTGCATTTTTCTACAAAAAAAACACAAGTTTAGAACTAAGAGTAACAGAATAGAAATTTAAAGGAATTTCTTTTTCCAAAAACTTGTAAAACGGATATCTTGTTGGATGATTAGATGAACACCGCTTCAGTTCCCTAACCTCTCCTCAGGGGCACTTCAGCCATGTTAAACATTTGTTAATTCCCACCATCAGTTCAAAGAATTAATTAAATTGATTTGAGGTATTGCTTAGCCAAGTAAGGTGGTGTATTGGTATATATATGTACGTAAACCTTTGGTGGATATAACTGAAATATACTTAACTATTAAGATTCATAGTAGCATTGAGATTTTGGGACATATTTACACCTAGTTTTAAATTATACAAATTCAGAATTACTTCCACTGTAATGTGCAATTAAAAGGTTGATTAGTTGTTTTAAGGTGGTTTGGTGGTCCAGTGGTTAGCATTGTCACATTACACATCTGGGACCTGGGTTCAAGTCACTGTCATATCTCCATGTGTATTGAGTTTTCATGTTCTCCTTGTGTTGTGGTACTTTCTTCGGGTACTCAGGTCCCCACCTGTACATTTTTTTTTTTGGTATATTTCCAGCAAACTTTCCATTGACTGTAATTTTACTGAAATTAATTACAGACTCTACTTACTCTATTACTCTACTTACGAATTTTCAACTTATGGACTTTCAGACATACGGATGAAGAGGACCGTAAGTGCAAATTGTGTTCACTGGGCTCCCGTTTCCTGTCCGCAACATCATTTTTTTTCCCCTCTGTGCTGCAATTCTGGGTTGTACGACTTCTGGCCGCTACTCCCGCCGCGCAGCAGCATAGCGTGCGTGCTCCCAGCATCCTAGTTCTTTGTACTTGCGTGTACCCTTAAAAGGATGTAGAATAACGACGTACGAACATTTCAAGTTACGAACAGCCGTTCGGAACGTATCTCGTTCATAAGTAGAGGGGTGTCTGTATGCCAAACTAAGCTACAGCTCATAATGGATGGATATTTATAACAAGCAAAAAGGTTTTTCACAGCTTTAGATCTGAAGTGGAGACAAGTTGGAGACGCGTTGCAGCACTTGTCTTTGCAGGTCTGGCTCACTCGCCGGGACAGATCAGGTCCATGTGCATGCTGTCACGCGCCCCCTTTGACTGACCTACTCCAGACCCATTCATGGCCAGACACAGAGAAGATGTAGCTGCAGGCTCAGGCTCACAAAGAAGCAGTTGGTCTGTGCCCTGCAGCCTCCCACAGCAGATAGGAGATAAACGCTTCCACTGCTGGGGGTGCTGTTACAGGAGCAGTTAGCTAAAGAATGGACATCAAAGAGCCCCTCTGAGCAGTTGGTCCTCCACTCCATCAGTCTCCATCAGGCAGCTCAGATAAGATCACAGCAGTGACTATCACCAGGATGAGGCTGGCCCTTTGATAACACCCCCCCCCACCACCACTAGCACCCAACCACACACACACACACACGCACATGTCGAGTATACCTATCCTTATTGGGCCCCGCTCACTCACTTCTAAAGGAAAAATGCTAACGCTAACTATGACAACCTTAACCTCTATCCTGCTCTAACCATAACCAAGCAAAATACAAGAGTTTTTGCATTTTTCATTTTTTCATAGCAGTTACCCATTTTTATAAAATAGTTTTCCCTTATGGGGACCAGGAAATTGGTCCCCATAAGAGAAAAAAAAAACAGATATTTATCACGTTATGGGGACATTGTGTCCTCATAAGAATAGATACACCCACTTGCACACACACACACGCACACACATGGGACTGGAGTCATCATCATAGCACTCCTAGTGCCCCCCCACCTCACCAGGCTTTCTCCCTTGATGGACGTGGGTGTCTCCATTCTGTCACAACATCAGGGAACATCTGTTCATCTGGTTCATTGTTTTTGACCTTATCTTATATATCCATGGTGTGGAAGAGATTAACAAGATAGCTGGGTTTGTTTATTTATTTGTTTTTGGCTGACATACTTCACAAAACTTCTCCAAGCCGATACACTGATTGTTAAAGAAAAGCAGTTTAATTGGTCCATTTTCTGCTTGCTATCGTTGATTCCTCAAAAATAGCCTTGCTTTTCCTCTTTCCGTGCTTTTGTACAGCTGTCCACGTGCGGAGTGTAGGTACAGATCAAGAGGCAAGCCCTTGTCTTAATTCTTTAATGACACTCTGCGCCAACTGGTCTACACCCACTTGTAAGCTACCCAAGTCTGCCCCTGCTCTGCTCTGCTCTGCTTCAGTCCAGGGCCATAAATCCATTTGGAACAGGAAGACAATGACCACTTGAAAGGCCTGGATTCCTGAGTTTGGGCCTAATGGACTCTGGAGCCTATGATCTGTAAAACATCTTGAACTTTTGAGGAGGCCTCCCCCTTTGTCTCTGCAGCCCGCAGAGCCCAGTTAAAAACACCCAGCTTGTGGTCCCAAAGAGTTAATTGTATTCTTTATTAGCAGGAAGCCAGTTAGTGAGATCACTGATTTATCAATGTTTCTACAGGGTTTGCTGCTGTCCAACTCATTTTCCCCATTTTTATACTATTGTCTTAATACTTTAATCCAATGGTCAACCTTATTTAAAATGGTGTATTTTTTTGTTAATTTAAATAATGAGATCACTGAAAGCACTTAATATTCTAAATGAACCAGTATTATTGTGCATAATTATCCACATTTGAATGATTACACATCGATTCTCATGACACTTCTCTCTTTCTGTCAGTCAAGTTCCCCCCCCCCCACCAACAAAACTTCAATTTGTTGTTTATGACAACAGAAACCAAATCAAACTTTAAACCAGTAAACCGCAGCTTTCATGTTCAGCCATCCTGGTGCCTTTTGGTCTTGTCCCCTACCTCCTGCACACACATGGTCCTGAAGCCCTTGAGATATCTAAACACTCATGAGATGAAAGGCTAACCTATGTAAACAAGTGTCAACGTAGCATGAAACGTCTTGCACTACATCTGGACGCCGCCTTTTACATAACTCTGTTTACAGTCTCTGATGCGATAGTTTGCAGAACTTTCTAGAAGACAGCATGCTGGGTAAAATCTAACCATATGATCTCAGAATATTCCAAAGTCAGGTCATACCTAATTGTGTAATAACTTTGGAGAAACAACATTTCATGGAAGCCATGTGGAACTTGCTATGTTTGCCCTTATGTATCCTTATATGATGAGATTACAATAAAGAATGTTGAATCTTGAAGATAATCTGGGTTGGTGCTAGATTGTGATGATCCAGGGATCTTGGGGGGTCCTTCATATATTCCTTTAGAAAAGCAGAAACAAATTTGAAATGAGGCACACACTTCCGTGCTTCTGGGTATTACCAATTAAATTTGTTTAACCCTCAAGGTGGTGAGGTGCTTGTTATGGGGTGTGGGGGGCAAAAACAGCTTTTCCTATGGGTCAGTGCTTTGTCTCTCGGGGCGGGTTTCCACCCCTGGAGTGCACAGGGTAGTGGCACTTAGTTCCCCATCCAGGGCAGAGGCAGGTACCAACATGCCCCTCATGGCCACAAGGACAGCTGTGAGGAGGCATCAGGCTAGTTACCATCCAACATCCATCACTGGAAAATGGGGGCATCCCTGCAGAAAAAGAGAGGTTTGGACAAATGCATTAGTAGGAAAAAAATAAGTGATAATGGAAAGAATAAAAATGAAAGTGATTCATTCAAGAATTTGACTAACAAGAAAGGACAAGTATAATAAGTGTGCAAGAAATGCAGAAAATAGAAGATAACTGGAAAGATCATAGACTTTTTTTAATTTCGAATTTTTTGACATCAGTCAAATCTGGCAGAGGAAAACAAACCTGTAAGACTATAAATGCTAATTTGAAATTTCCCCACCACATGACTTTCAGGTTTCTTGATTGTCCTGATAGGGTTGCTATTTCCACTACTGAAGTTATCTGGTTCCAGGGTCCACTGAGAGGTCATAGCCCAGGGGGCGTGAGGCCTGTTCTTTTGTCAAATCTTGGAGGAAGATTTATTGTCCAGAAAGAGCAATCCCTATCATATATCCTTCGTTGCTAGGCTCAAGATGGAAGATCAACAGTGGGCTTAAAATGGCCTTTGGTTTAATAGACAGCCTGCTGAACCACAGGGCCACTGGGGGCTTACGGTTTGGTGGAATGCAATTGTTAGGAAGAGTGTGAGGTCACAGTGAACAATTTGTGTAACAGAGAATCTTGAACATTTACTTCCAACTTGTATGACATTAAATAGCCTGATATATGCTTATGAACCATATTATGAGAAAACCGTCAAAGAAAATTATGCTTAAATATTCGCAGGAAAAAACACTGACATATATGTATAGACTGCAATTCAAAAAACAGTAATTTCTTCTATCCTCCAAAAAAATTGCTGATATCTTTATAGAAGAGTGGAAGTACATGGATTTGATTCCCAAACCTCTCCTCCAGCCATTCTATGCAAGTATTAAATTTCACCATTAACTAGCATACTTAACTGAATTATTAAATACTTAAACCAGGCCTTCTAGGAGCTGAGATAATCAAATGCATGGGTATACTGTATAGTAACTGTAAATGCTGGGATGTTTTGTGGGGGGGGGGGGGGGTTTGAAATGGCTATGCTGATTTACACCAACATATACATCATCTAATTTTTTTTCCTTGCTAGTTTAACACTTCTGCACGGTATTGTATATGACAGATGCTTTCAGAGAACTCAAAACGGCTTGCAAAAGAGAAACATTGCCGAAGATGTGTATTTCGGCCTGTACTGGACCAAAAAAGCACTCCACTCAGAGTTATACAGTTGTTAACCATGTTACCCAAGCCATAAGTCTATTTCAGAGCTGTTGGCAGGCAAGTTAGAAAGAGCGGGATTTATTGTTCTCGTGTAATAGCATGAAATCTCCTACCTTGGTGAAATGCTGAAAACCCAGGCAATGAATTACACAGCACAAGTCAAGCATCACCTGCAGGGGATTTTTCAGAAGCTGGTGATAGACATGCCGTTGCAGCATGACTTTGTTGGTTTGATTTTCACAAAAACATGTACCTCATTCATGCTTTCTTTAACAATATCTCCATTGGTTCTTAATTAATGTCATAGAATTACAATTGATTGAACAAAGGAGCAGAAAGGGAGCTGTATTTATGGTGAATATGCAGGCCTAAGAGTGACGGCTTCTGTTGGTGCCTTATATGGGCTGAAGTGCCACCATGTCAATGGACGTACTGACCTTATACATAGAGGATCTGCCCCGACAAGTTTTGTGTGGGAGGTGTGTGTGCCAAACATGAGTACTGCTATCTATGCAGCCTTCTGGGTTTAATCTGTGGAAGCCCTTTGATAGCTACATGCATTGCAGGCCATTTGTTTTTCGGATTAGCAGGCGAAGGTCGGGGCTAATCTTTGAAGTGATGGAGAGGCTGGGTGAATGAGCAATGTCACAGATGACTTCTGCCCACTGTTTCTTTTGGAGAAAATATATCCTCTGGTTTTACATCAGAACAGATGATGCACTTTTGACAAGCTATATACATGTGCAAGGCTTTTTAGGGTGTGACGCCAACAAGACATGTTTGCAATTTGCATTTTTATTAATCAGTTATAAATGTGTTCCTTGTGCTCTGATGGGGTCAAAGAATAGATCTTTGGGTTTTTAGAATACTCATCCGTTGCAAGGGGTATAACAATATTCCTTATAAAACCACATTATAAAAGCAAGTTTCTTTCGGCTTTTACAGACCACACTAAAGCAGCTCATCACCCAGCCTGAAAATCACAGCTTCCATCCCGTAATGTGCATCTGGCTCAGTTAATACAGCAAATTACACTGGGAATATGGCTGCAGCGCAATTAAAATAGTTCAAGAACCCACATACACAAATTACTACCTTAGAGATGTAAGCTGTAATGATGGCATGGCATGGCCTCCACACTCTCCTTTCCCCTCACCAGGGGTTAATTATAAATCTAAGCTAATCAAGTCCAATTAAGATGAGAAATCACTAACATATTGGTCTCCGGCTCTGTGGGATTGATCCGGTGAATGAGTTACAGCTGTTGTGCTGGTTTGTGATCCAGGCCGGAACCCAAAACGCGGGACAAAAAACAGAGCAGACTCCCCTGGGACTTTAACATGGCTGTTAAGCTTCCAGTCGTTCAGGCCCCCAGTCATCATTTTCATAGTTCTGAGCACCACCTAACTCTTCCAATCAGTCCTGATATCGATTTCTGTCTCCTTGGTGGGGGTGGGTCAATAGGTTCTGTTGAGTGACCCTAAACCCCAGCTTATGATTTCATTTCCTTCCCATCAACAGGACGGCAGAAACCCCTGACAGTCTGGTCCTGTATCTCCCATTACAGACAGATCATACCCATGTATCTCTCATGAGGTCTCCTGTCTCCTTGGTATATAATACTTAACTGAACAACCTTAATTATATGGACTTTGAGTTTTCAGTACAAAATTTGACTCTGGATCCATCAAACTTTAGTACTGAGTAAAAAGAATCCTTGAATTCTCTGCCTTTGAATTAATATTATTAATACAGAAATACTACTTTTGTCCACCGGAGATGTTGTTCTGTGAGAAAGAAGGAATTTGTCCACTGAGGTTCTGACTAAAGATTCAGGGCCTCATTAATGGTGCAGCAGTGGTGTCTGTAACTGGGACATGACGCATATGGTCATGAAGATCTCACACTGGCAGGAATATTTCAATGAGCAAACAGATGACTAAACTGCTAACTAACTGCTAGCCAATCAATTTAACACTTGCAGCTGAGTGTCAGCTTTGGCTCTCACAGTGTATAGGAAATGTAGTAGCAGACTAGCCTTCAGCACTAGCAGCATTTGAAGTAATCGCTAATAATTATCTCCTCTTTGTGTCGCCTAGAAGAGTGTGAAAACCAATTTTCTAAAAAACAAGGTGCCAAAGCAATCATGCTACGTTATGTGGAATATCTGCACGGTAGCAGTAACTGTTAACATTGTCCTATGAGCATTTACATGTAAAAATCCCTGCTTCAGAATTCCATTTCACTGTGTGCACATTCTGATGGAACATCAATATACTTCATTCTGATTTTGCCCCAATTTTTACAGCTCATTCAGAATGTGACCGTAGCTCTCTGCACCGTACAAATATCGTCGGCTAAAAATGTCCAAATAACCCAATTACTGCACATCTCTGACAGCCGATGGCTTTATTGAGATTAAACCTGCCTGATAAATGGGACCTTGTGGCTTCCTGCAGGTAGTGTGTTCCCCTGACAGGTATTTTAGGTCTCAAATTAAGGTCCCTTAATTGTTAGCCACCGGTAATGTATTAAGAGATGGACTGCTGTACAAAATTGTCATTATTTATTTGTTTGACAAGCACATGCCATATGCAAGGCTAGTTGTGCTCTAGTTAGTGGAAGTGGTTATCAGTCGTCCAAAAATTAGACTGCCTAATTACTTTTCTCCACGCTACTCCGTTGCTCCGCATTATTGAGTGACACCTCCTTGAATTTCTACATGCTCCAGGAGGGAGCTGGATTGTTAATTCACTTTCACCTATGTGTAAAGATTGATTGTGTGTTTGTCTTTGATTTTCAATTGCATTGTCAAGAGCCAATTATGTTTGGATGTAGGGCACACATGACCTGTTCTTACCTCATGGCCACTGATATATGCCCCCATTTTTCGTGTGTCATATGAGGTGCCCTCTAGATTTGTGCCCCTGCAGCGACTGTCTGCTGCATTAGTGCTTTTTGCCCCAGGAGGTCCAAATATATTTAGAGCAGGGGCTATACACCATGAGCACAGTGTGTTAATCCAGCCTGTTTTAACACGTCAGCCCATGGGATTTCTTAATTTGCCAGTGGCGAGCGCACTGATAGTGTGGCAAGCACCTCTCTGGAGTGCAATGTCGATCGTTTAAAGTGTCGCTGCCCCGCTGTGTCCTTTTAGTCTGTCAGTCCTGGTGCTGTCTTTACATGATGGGGTATTTGAAGCTCTCTTTTTCTGGTGTGATCCCCCTCGCTGCTTTTAATCAGAAGTCTAACTGAGGCGTCTAATTGGTCGCCAGGTTTTTTTTTATCGTCATTGACCTATGACCCTTTTCCATCTCAGTCAGTGGCATCCTGTGCTGTGAACACTCTCTTTTGTCTTGGGCCAGGCCTGTGAATGGGCAGGACAGTCCTGATGATCACCTGATGATCACCATGCAAACAGCCCTGCTTGTCCGCAAGGCTCCTGCCAGGACATGTTACAAGTGGAGTCAATGAATAAATTAGCGTTTTGAAAAAAAAAAGGTTCTACAGGAAGCGCTTGGTACAGTGTTAATGGCTATTAACTCGTAATATTAAGGCCCAGGTAGAGTAACTGCATCTCTCATATAGGGCCACACTGAGCCTGGAGTACTAATCAAAGTACTAATCAAAGTACTAATCAAATGTCCAGCTATATAAAAGGGTAAAAATAGAGAATCTGTGAATTAAGGTAAGAGGAAGTTAATTTACCACAACAAAACCGAGCGCACATTCTTAATTATTATCCCTTTAAGATCATAGATGGAACCGCTACCCTCACCTCAGTTTTGCCCTCCTGTACCGTACTGTTAGCAATGGCTGCTTTCACGTTTTAACCCTCTGACCTTTGGGGAGGCGTGGAGTCGTTTGTAAAACAGATGTGGGCAGCTGTGTAAACCGATATCTAAGACTCCCCCCGTCCCCGAGTTCACTGCCCCATGCCGTGTCTCTGCACATCTGCTGAGGAAAAGCCCTGCAGACCCTTACCCCCCTCCCCCCCCCCACGAATGCCCCAGCCTGTTCTGCCAGGGCTCCCTGGAACGCCTGCATGTTTATGCAGGGGTGTCGTGATGCTGTTACGTTCCCATCACCCCAGTGCTCCCAGCACCCATTCAAATGGAATGCTGGGTAATAAGACAGGAATCAACTAGAGAAAGCACGAATGTCATTAATGAGGCGCCTGTTACACCAGAAAAAACAGCCCCACCCCATCCACCACTCCTCCATCTCTCTCCCTCTCTCTCTGTCCCTCTCTCTCTTTTCCTCTCTGTCTCATCTCAGTCCAGTTAATCTACAGAAAAATGAAATAAAAATATACATGAAACTGTCCCTTATTCATCTATCTAACTAATGCAAGCTATAAATAGTCGACTCATCCACGCCACCATAAACAACGCTGCTGTATTCCTTTTGTATGTGTTTTAATGTTCCTCTTCATAAAAGTCCAGCAGCCCCCCTGACACCTTGGACCTATGAAATACACAGACATCCTCCAAGGTGGACCTGTGGTGCATGCAAGGTGACGAGATGCAGGGGGCAGGGGTGTTTTCTTCTACCTTCGCTATCTGCCAAAGTGACGTTCAAGTGACAACGAGGCGAGCTCGGCTGTAAATGACACTACTGCAGTGGTTGGGGGATGGGAGTTTACCCCAAGCCCCTTTCCGTCCCCCATTCAGAATGGCTAGTAGGCAAGAATTTGGGGAGAGGTGTGAAGAGGCTTTTAAATGATGAGTTTAACGGCCCCACGCAGTGGTGTGAGCGTGGACAGGCCCCTTCCTGGCTCTGGTGGTAACTGTGACAGCAGGGGTCTCTGATGCAGCCAAAAGGATGGCTGGCCAATGTGGGGGGGGGGGGGGGGGGGGGGGGGGGGGGGGGGGGGGGGGGGGGGGGG
>JABFEB020000060.1:18870196-18911487 GCA_019775895.2 Stomatorhinus ivindoensis
CAAGGTCTGGCTATATGCCCCTGGAGTGAAGATCTGCCCATTCTCTCCCTTCGGTCTGTCTCTGTGTCTCTTGGTCTTTATTCCTCTTTTTCTGATTCTTTAATTCATGCACCGTTTCACTGCTTGCAGTAAAATGTCAACTCAGATACAGTTCTGTGTATCACATGGAAGTCACTTGTAACTGTCGCTGTAAACTGCTCAATGTCACCCTCGTAAAAGACAAGTGGCCAGTGTCAAGTTTGCTTTATTGTTCAGGCATTAGTGTTTGTTTCTCAGCCAAAATACTAGAAATCCATTACAGGAAGAACATTCTTGAGATTGCAGGTCCTCTTAGCTTGTGTGTGTGTGCGTGTGTGTGTTGTTTTGTAGTGGATGTGTGAAGATTAATATGTATTTTTTGATTAATATTTTATGAATAAGTATTAGTATTCATTATATAAGTTAATGATGATATGATTATTATTAATGATAATGATGATTATGATAAAAGCACAGGTTTTGAAATCTGATTGTATTATTACTTTAATTCAATACTTTAATACTTATCATGATACATATTATTTTCAGTACTCGTTGATTTCAGTTGTGGGTGTGATTACATAATATAGTTTTCCTAAAACTAAAAAACACATCAGTCACAATCAATGACATTGTTAGAATGGTTTATGCATTACACTATAAAAATAAAGCCACATTAATCCAAAAATCCAAATCCAATCCAAAACCCAAGGGTTGGTTAAAGTTCTTCCAGGCAAGGCCTGAACTCATGATCTTCGGAACCGTCAAAAATAGGCAAAATGTAATTTTTCTAATGTTTCACAGAAAATGACATCTTATCACAGTTCAACCAGCAATGCTTCTCCTCTCTCTTTTTTTCTAATTTTTTCTTCCCTCTTCCACTTTTCCTTTATTTTTTCCTTTCCCTTTTCTTCCTCCTTCCCCCTTCACCCCCTTCTTTCCACATTCTTCATGGATTTCCGGCTTTCACTTGTTTCACTCTGGATGCGTGTTTGTTAAAGATGGATGCATTTATATGGGAAGTATATTAAACCTTCAGATTATACTACATTATAGTTTGCCAGTTGTTTGATACATGTCATATCAGTGTATTGCTTCATTTAAACAGGGAAAGGAGCTGAACTAAAAAAAAATGCTGGGAATTTATGACAGTACAACAGTTTATCTGGTCTAGCCCTGGGTGTTCTGGCATAAAATAATAATGTCAAGTAATGGAACCACAGGAATTTCTTCTGATTTTTTTCAGTCGTTGTTTTGCGCCCCCTGGCGTCCTAGGGGATTGCTTAAATCACCTATAGGGTGCGCCGGCCCCAGTCCCACCACCCCTAGTTGGTTGCAAAATAGGGGACAAAAAGCAGTGAAGTCATGCATTCTTTGATGGGGGGGGGGGGGAGAGAGGGTAGCCTGAGACGAGTCAAACAAACACTACATATTATCAGCTATGAGTCAGGAAATCACAATATAATCAGCTACATCACACCGTACTTCCCGAGCATAAACAGAGATGAACGTGGAAGACCTCTCCTGAAAGAGCTACACCAATAAGCTCTCAGTTCCTGAAAAGGCATGATCAGAAAAGTGGCAGAATCATACAGATGAAGTGAATCTGTTACCATGTAAGAGGATAGATAGAGGAAATGGTAGATGGAGGAGTTTCTGAATTACTGAATTACTGAAGCATCAGAAGAAAGACAGCTTACAAATCTAAACTCAGAGCCTATATTTTATACATGATTTGTTTTAAGATGTTTTCCATGTATAATGCACTTATTCATAAAGAAGCCCAGTTAGCCATGAGCTCTGTTTGTACAGCTAATTCAGATTAGCCCTGAAGGCTGAAGGCAGTAAGGAAGTCACCTGTGGTTCTTTGGATGTGTATGTGATAAAGCTGGATATATTTTCATGGGTGACTAGCTGGTGTTCTGCCGCTCACGCTCCTGAAAACACGTCCCGCTGATTATTGCCTCACCCTGTTGAGCATTCAGCAAGTCAAATCCAGTTTGATGTGTTTGGGTAGATTATGTATAATCCCCACCTGAGTGGTAATTGTGGATCTTACGTTTATGGGATGTCCAACCTTCTATATGCCTTGTAATCAGGGAAATTAAGTCTGCTTATGGTTTCCTTTAATATCAGCATGAATAACTTTCTGTCTGAAGAACGTACATTTTACATTTGTAAAAAGTATCATTATGTTTGTAATTCTGCTAAAATGTGTTTTGCAGTCCTAGTGAAGATTGGTAACAGACAATTCTGAATTATAACATGCTCACTATATTTGCAGCTGTGAAGTCTGATGTTAAAGACGACCTTTGGTGACTCATCCATCCATCCATCCATCCTATTCAGGGTCACAGGGGGTCCAGAGCCTATGGGCACAAGGCAGAGAGCAGCAACCCAGAAGGGAGCGCCCACCCCCCCGCACACACAATTCGGTAACTCCAATTAGCCTCAGCATGTGTTTGGACTTGGGGGGTGGGGGGGACCAGAGTACCCAGTGCAAACACCACGGGGAGAACATGGAATCACACACATGGAATCCCAACGGGGACTCAAACCCAGGTCTCAGAGGTGTGAGGCCACTGTGTCACCGACTCACACATACATGTGTAACAAATTAAAAGCTATTTACATGAAAAAATTATGAATAAAAGACAAAAAGACAAACTATTGTTCTCTGTCCTACTCGTGTCCTCCGTTTTCTGCAGAGGTGGCATGTTAGATTATGTTTATCCGTAATATTGGCTGGCTGTCTTTCATTGCATTTTCTATGCCGATTACTCCCACCTGTCTGTAGCTCCTCTTGGCAGGTACACTAGGGAGAGA
Source organism: Stomatorhinus ivindoensis (assembly GCA_019775895.2). NCBI lineage: Eukaryota > Metazoa > Chordata > Actinopteri > Osteoglossiformes > Mormyridae > Stomatorhinus > Stomatorhinus ivindoensis. Next base: position 18,873,041 of record JABFEB020000060.1, read on the forward strand.
AGGGTCTGTAGGAGCAACACAGCAGGACTTTGAGGAGTTACCATCATGAAGATGCAGACTTGGGTAGGGTTAGGAGTTTGAGGGGCAGAAAATGTAGAGTGATGTAAATGATAACCTTGGTCATGCTAAATGAGGAGTGTTTGTGCATGAAGCTACAGTCTTCTTTTTATCCACTGCCTTTCTGATCTAATCAAGAAAATGAGTCTGTCAGTGCATGCAGGCAAGTGGCACTGATGCTGGGGGCTGGAATATGGCAGAGGTGCAGTAGGACGCAAGAAGAATCAAGTTTTAACATTCCCATTGTTCAGTCGGGGCTGGACAGACTGCTCAGAGGGCTGAGCATTTGCTGGGACAGGTGACACTGAATTTGAAACTGCAGACAGACCTGCGCTAACTACAGTCCCGGTTACTGTTCACAGTAGAAGGCTATAGAAGCACAGAAATGAAAACACTACATTAATAAACAAAGCAAGATTTATCATGTCACTTTGCTGCAGCTGCCAATACCTTTGCATTACATCCACAGCACCATGGTTGCTGTGCCCCAAACAGGGTTGTTTGTTCCCTGTACTGCATTATTCTGCTTCATTATTTAATGCAAGAAAGGCACATATAAAATAATAGAGAAAATATGAACTACTCTATATTAGCCAAGGCATTCAATGTTCTTTACAGAAATAGTTCAAAAGAAAGAGCATAAATCAAAAGAAAATACATAAGTAAATAAAAACATAAATTAAAGCATAAAATCATATTAAATGTAATTTAATTTAATTACATTTGCAGTATAACACTTTTATAAAAGATTTTTCTTTTGAAAAAATCTTTATCAACGTTATTTACGTTAATAAGATGTTCAGAGAATATTGTTTTCATACCTTTGATAAAATATAAAATGTGGAAATAACATTCTATTAATGTTATGGTAAGAACATTGTTGTTGTGGCAGAGTTCTTATACATGACCTTTACATGATGATGGCTACAGTTTGGGAACGTTCACTGTTAGCTGGGAAGTATCTGAATGGCTTAGCTGCCAAAGCTGTCATCGAGGTAAATGAACGAACGTGGCCCGATTCTCCCTTCGGGCCTCACACTCAGCCACTACTTACAGTGCTTCATCATCATGCATGGTGCTTTATTAGCGCAAAGTTGGCTGCATGTTGCACTGATCTTACACTAATATCACAAGCAGGTACTGCACAATATTTACTTTGCATATTTGTTGTGCTCTACTTGTCTGTTAAGGTGTTCTTTTTGTCAGTTGTGTTGTACTTTTATAGTGAGTTGAACTAAATGCAACTACAGGCATTTTATGCCAAGCACAATGCATGTAGGTGTATGCCCATTGATCTATCCATCCATCCATCAATCGACCCATCCATTTCCCATACCCATAGCTTATTCCAAAGACCCATCCATGTCTACCTGCAGATATAGTAGCATACTTGGAAAATTGATTGTGGTTCTGAACATGTTCAGTCCATGACTTGCGAGGAGGTGGCTCCACACAGGGTTTGCTGCATAGAAAATAAGACAATTAACTTCAGGTTGTTCCCAAAGCTCAGACAAGCTTCGACAATGCTCTGAGTTCCCTTCGCTCAGAGCAAAGGAATTGTGGTTTTGGAGAACACAAAGGGACATTTTATGTAACGTTCGCCTTTTGGCTGCACCTGTGTTTATGCAAGCGGCTGATTTCTGTACGTGTGAGTGCTTGTGTCCCTGCCCACCATGCATGGCCCCTGCGTATTTCGGGGTCCCTGACCTTTCTCGTACACAAGCCTCCTTAGTCCTGTGCCATCAAATCTCCATGTGTCTTTCTCTTCAGTAGCCCATTACCTGGCACACAGACTCCTCAACCCTAACTTCATGTGGTTTTTATTTCACAGTCCATATATTTAAGCATATTTTTTTTAACCATTTTTAATAATTTCCCTGTATTTCCAAGCATCCCACTACTGCTTGTTTGGTTTGGGTTGGCGGTAGGGTATACAAAACATGCACACCTTTGCACATCCATTTTCTATTGATGCATTCAGCCAGGGCCGGATTAGAAGTATTAAGTGCCCCTGGGCGACAGCACACATGACGTCATGTCAGTCAGAAACATGACTGATTGGTGGCACATGAAATTCAGAAATAAATCTCACTATCACGTAGGCTGTTCGGTGAGTTCCACGTTAAACTAATGGTTTAAAAAAAAAATTAGTGAATGGGACAAGGAGTTTGGGGGGGGAGGTCTATGGGAGGTTGACCTGCTCGGTGCCCCCCAAGATGTGGTGCCCCTGAGCACCACAATGCCATATGGATAATCTGGGTCAGCATTCAGCACATGGTTGAGGTGAGTCCGTCACTCAATGTCCAGGAAAGGAGATACCCTGGGCAGGATGTCAGTCTGTCACAGGGCACATGCACACACATTACGAGTGAATTAGAGGCACCATTTCATAGAGGAGCGATGTGACGAGAGCGCACAACACCCTTAATAAAATCTGAAAATCACCAGTGTAATCAGATTCTCTTTCTCCAACTCCCAGTGAACCTGGAGCCAAGGTCAGGATGCTCAGGACACAGGGAACATGGCTGGGGAGACTCCGGTTGGGGATGGCAGTATCATTAGGGTCTAGTAGATTTTGAGCTGCGGCCATTGATGGACCTAATCAAGGCAGATGAGCGAGAAGGAGGAACATGAGCACATACTGAGGCTTACAGGGTTTGCCTACCTTCATGTCTGCAATCTTCATCTGTCACAGTGATCTGTGTTCCTTAGAAAGACAGAGTGCAGCTGAAGGTCAGGCTGTACGAAGACTAGTGCGAAAAGCACAAAGATTAGTTCAGAAACACCGATGGTCTCAGAAGGAACATATAAATTTGACCATTTGGAAAACACAAATGTATATTTACACTTTGAAGAGTAAATGACAAAGCCATTGATGAGAAAATGACAAAGCCATTTAAAGGACAGAGATAGCAGGATGAGTTACACAGCTTAGTGGTATCTTTACACATTTACCCTCAGTTTTATGCGTTTGTTTACAATGGAGCATTTCCATGGAGTGCCTGTGGGTGTGATGACTTCTGCCCATGCTCCAAACAAAGTTTAGATATATTGCTAACTCTCAAATGCCTTTATTGCGCAACTGAGTCATATTGCATGTCTGGCCTGTAGCAGACTGGCGCCTTTTCCATGGAATGCCCTGTCACCATACATCACATACTGCTCTGAGTATGACAGCACAAGATTAATTACTACATGATGGCTGACTATATTTGGTCTATTTTAACCAACGGGCAAAATAAAACTAATTTTCTTGATTAGATCAGTTTCAGACACTGAAAATTTGTGAAAATGACCAAAGCAAAGAATTTTGCTTAATAAGGGTTGACTTTACTTCATTGTATGTTTATTAAATTACGAGTTTAACTTTCCCCATTGATGCTAAAGAGTCATACCAGTAAATATTTGAAAAAACTGTTTGTTTGTCTGGGGTGGTGGCTTAAGGTGGCCTCTGTGATTGTGGGTTCAAATCCCACCTTGGTTCCGTGTGGGTGGGTTATGTTTTCTCCCTTTGTAAAGCAGAGTCTCTTTGTGATTCTGTACTGGATACGTGGTTGGAAATGGGATGGCTGTCTTATTTTTTAAGTGAGCACTATACCTGGTTTCGAACATTGACGGAATGTTTTTCCTTTCAACACATTGCCATCTTGTGGTCACAATAGAGTACTGCAAGTTGTTCCTTAACAACCAAGATGAGAATCAGGCATAGGCCTATACGACGGTGGCCTGGGGAGCCCAGAGAATCTCATTAACACAATGCAAAAACAATAGGAAGTCTCAAAAACATACAGATAACATACAAATATCTAGACAAAAAATTCTGCAATTTTTAATGTGTTGTGTGTCCTTAATAACAATTGGGAACTCATTTTTATGTCCCTCTCAACTTGCTCTTTGTAGATTAAGTTGTCCACAAAGAGCAGCCACCTGTTGGGGCACTCAGGAAGTTAGGGATTACAGGCCTTGATCAAGGACCAGCAGATGGGCAGAGGCTGGGTTTGAACTGCTGACTTTCTTATGAGTTTACTTAAGAGTTAAATATTGCCGAAATATGTGTCTTGAATCTCTTCTGAGCCCTGATTGTTTTAAAAACAGAAGTGCCCTGTACCACAGGGGGCAGTATTTAACTCTCAATATCGTACCGCTGACACTGCTGTCTATGGTAGTGCATTATTGTCAATGGGCTACAAATTCAGAAAACACCCATGTGTCAAATAGGTTTTAGATTTAGATTATGAACAAAAAAACCCTTCACCATACGTTTTGAGAGCAGTGTCATAAACGGACAAAAAAAGAGTGTGTTGGTGGACATAGCTGAGTGAATCATTTGAGTTGTGGCTGCTCTATTTAACCCATAAAACAGAAACAGGCATGCATTGATTTTTGTCTTTACTCTGAGACTTGTGTTTGGAATAAATAAAATGTCTATACTGAATAGTTGTATATTTGCAAACAAGGAAAGAAGCCCACACATTGTTTTAATAAAACTGTTTGTTATGTCTCACATGCGGTTTTTATTTAAAACTGTTTAAATAACTGTATCACACATTTAACAGAATATTGTGTATTGCTATTCTGCATAAAATTACCGATATGACTTTTCATCCATATCACCCATCCCTACAGAACAGGGGTGCCCAGTTCCAGTCCTGGGGGGCCAGAGCCCTGCACATTTTTGGGTTTCCCCTCATTTAACAAACCTGATTCAACTCCTTGTGCTAATTACCACACAGCTGTTGAGCTGAATCATTTATGGTGGAACAGGGAAAGAACTAAGCTACACAGGGCTCCGCCCCCCCAGGCCTGGAGTTGGGCATCCCTGCTACAGAACCTACAGAGGAGGAATACGCAGTTTCCCAAGTCACAAAGTGAGGGAAATCCATTTTGTGTGTTAGCTGACTGTGACTATGTTTACATGCGATAACTCGATTAAGGTGTTTACATGTGTTTTTAATAACATGATTACTGCGTCTTCATGACTAGCTCTGTAATTGGGTCATTAAAAACATGAATTGGGTTAATGAAGTCATAGGTTTATCAGACATGTGTGATGGACAAGGATGTAGGGTCAGGCCTTTTGGGGATTGGAGTTGGTGTGGTGCTGAGGCGATACCCACTGCATGGCTGCACTTGGGTCCCTGTTTGAGGTGGCCCATCCAGGTAGGCGTGTGGAACGTCTTGTCTCTCTAGCAAGACGACTATCTTGCTCTACTGTTGGGGGAGATTCGTGAACTCTACATTTCAGTGGCAGCAGTCTCTGAGGTACACACACCGGGGAGTTTCCAGACTGCTCTAGGTTGGTACACCTACTTTTGGTCTGGTCAACCTGATGGCTGCCATACTCACAGAGTAGCTGTTGTTGGGGCAGATTGGCTCCTCCCAATGATATCTGATGTCACTCCTTTCAACGAATGTATTACGCGACTCAGGTTAAGGCACTCCTTGAGTATCTTCTCTGTTGGCTGTGTATGCTCTGACCGCATGTGTGATGTCTCATGGAGGGAGACATTTAACTCATATTTTATTCACTTGGTGGTTGATGGGTGCCCATGAAGTGATACTCCACTGGTCATGGGACCACTGGCACTGACAGGGCTGGCAATGAGGATTGTGTCAGTCCCCATGAGTCTGGAGACCGCGGTGAGAGAATCTCCACCTTCCTTGAGTTTGCGAAAGGTCAGGGGCTGTGGGTCGCTGGATCCTGCTTCCAACACCCTGAACTGCATCGTCCGACTTGGTACTCCAATACTGGTGGTGCAATGAAGGAGATCAGTCATATCTTTGTGGGCAGATGCTGGAGGCTACTGCAGAAATGCAGGGTCCACAGATCCTACAGAAGTGCCCAGCTTGTGAATTCTGACCACCGTTGTTACTATTCTGAAAATTCAGCCTAGATCCAGCAGGCTACCACCTACTAGGAGAATTAGGCTAGACTTGTCCAAACTCCAAGATCAAGCTGTTTCTGATGAGTTTGCATGTAGTTCGTGTGGAGAACTTGCAGATTTGGGTGTGACTCCTGACTCTAATGTGATGTGGGAGACTTGTTATGACAAGACCCTGAACGCTGCTGACTACAGTGCTGCTGTTGCCAATTATTATGATATATGTGGATATAAACAGTTTTATGTTATCCTATATCTCATTTTGAAAATATAATGATATATTACCCCAGCCTAGTGGTGCTTCTTGTATTCTCTGAATTCTGTATGTTGTAGAAGCTTGATCAGCAGGCTGAATACTGCCCCCCTGTGGAACGGAGCACTTCCGTTTTGAAATCCGCCATACAGCATATTTTTATAAAGAGATGTGTGTATTTTTTTTTCTTGATGTTTTTGTATCATCTTTAAATTTTTGAGTTTTATTAATGTTGACGTGCTGTGGGATTTCAGGGCCACCGTACTATACTGTGTGAGTTTATGAATTTCTAAATGTAATGTAGAAAGTAACCAAAGCATAATTATATACATAAATGTCCAAAGGATTATATTATTGACATGTATCATATTGACAATTTTACATATTTATATACAAATATGGAGAGATGTCCTGAGAGGGATAATAAGGACCGATGACCTATACCTACCTTAAAGGGCCAAAGTCCTCTTAGCTTCCTGCAGAGACGAAGGCCCTATGGTCAGTGCAGGTCACCTCAACAGTCTGTTGTTGCCAGTACAGACCATTCTGCAGAGATGTGCTGGGACAATGGCATCAGTGCAGGTGATGCTGATAAAAAGCTCAACAAACTGATCCAGGGAACCAGTCCCGAATCACTTGAGACTGTAATGTCACAGAGGACATTCAGAGCACTGTCTAACTGCTGCCTGTACTGGACAATGACTTTTACCTTCTGAATGCTGTCTTGTACAAACGGAGGAGCACTTTCAGCAACAGATAGCTGTGAACATTCATGACACATCCATTCATTCATTGCACCATATACTGCATGAAACAGTGCACTACAACTAGCACACTTAAGGACTATGCAATGCTATGTATTTAGTTATTTATTACTACATAATTCTACATACAATGTTGTACTTTTTAATGTTTATTACAGTGTGTGGTGTGGTGCTATTGTGAACCTGTAAATACCTTTACTGGATTAACAAAATATCTATCTATACCGGAAATAATTTTCATAAATTACTACTTTCGACATAAGGTGGAAGCTCGCTAAGAGAACTGAATGACTTGTTTCAGTTCCTCGTTGACAAATCTGAAAAATTAAATTTACTGTCTTTTGTAACAAGTAAAAGTTGAATATAAAACTGAAAGGACGAGGTGAATTGATATAGTGGAGAATATGGAAACTAATTCATAAAGATGTTCCAGTCACCCACAAGATGGAGCTGTAGCATGATTCTCCAAAACCTGGAGCCCGGATAGGATGGTGCCTGAAGAGCAAGAGAATAATGGGCTGAAGCATTTAATCTAACATTTTTTATTTGAAGTGTTATTTTGTAGATTGATATGTTTGTGCGGGTGTTGAAGGGATTTTTTGGGGGTGGGGTGATTCATTTTTGTTCACAAAGTGATAAAATTGGGTGTGCCGCATTCTCCCGAGTCCCGAATTAAGCTGAATTGTTTCCCAGGTTATAAAAAGACCAAACCAGCATCTTGCCGCAAGCAACCTCCCGCAAACAGCTGATCACTGGAATGCCACGTTGCCATGGAAACCCAGCGGGCCCAACGCAAACAGCTCAGCGAACCCCACGCCCCGCACCCCCTACCTTTTGCCTCCAATCACCCCATTGAAAGAAGAGCTGCATTGTGGGATGATGTCATGTGTGCCCAAACACAGGGTGGACACTGAACCGTGTGAGGACAGAGAGGAGGGGGAGGGTGGGGTCAAAGGGCAAGAGGTAAAAGAGGGAAGCATTGCAGGACTCATCTTTTTGCAGGCTAGAAACTGGAGACAATGGCTTGCTATACTTATCTGGCTGTTAAGGGGAGTCAAGTGGCAAGACGAGGAGCGCCAGGTGGGAGCGCAGCATGGAGGAGAACTAGCAGCGCCTCCCCCCTCCCTCAGAGCTGACCAGGCCTTTCTGCTACCCATGCATGCTTGGATAGCTGCCATTACAGCCCTGTGTTCTTGCGTTAATTAAATTTTATATATATTGATACGGTCAAAAAACTTTTGCCGTGTAAATCAGGTGTAAATTAGTTGTGGGTTAAGTTAAGAAATAATCACATTTAATAGTGATGCTCACTTACTAGTGTGGGTGGCAGTGTTCAATCATCGCTTCAGGCTGAACTGAACCATACAATCACGCAAGCTCTTATCTCAGAAAAGATACTACTCAGTCCAGTGGAAATATGTCATTTAGATAAATACCTCTCATAAGAAATATTTTACCCTTTCTGATTTATATCTTTAAAACAAAGTCCAAAAAAGATGAAAGTTGTAATTACAGGTTGACTCACATCATTTCTCCAAAGAAAATATTTTTGAAAGGCTTAGCTGGATCTAAACGTCTGCTGATTTAGAGTCATCTCAGGATATTTTGAAATCCGATCACTGAGATCTTAACTTTGTCTGGCTTAAATTAATCTCAAGGTAAAATTTAATTCTTCCCATTAATCAACTATCTCTTTTTTATTTTTTACCCAATATTTTTAAAAGACCTCAAATACTTCAAGCAGTTATTACTATTTAAATAAAGTTTATAACTTTATAAAATTTTGCTCCCACAGTGAAACTTCTGCTGCATTACTTGTAAAATAACGTAACTAGTAACTAATAAGTCCACATCATTTATTTAGGTGTCTCCATGAGTAGGTTTGTTTCACTGCTGGGGTCTGAATTCTGGCCCCACTCTGTTTGAGAAGCTCTCATGTTGTACGCATTCCCTCTGGGTACATAGGCTCCACCCGTAATCCAAAGACATGCAGTTCCTACACTGGCATCCCTCCCAGGGTGCACCCCGGCTTCTTAACCCTCTGCTGTCAGACATAAGCTCCAGGCTCCCTGTTACCCTGACCATAAATGGATGGATGGATGGATGAATTGGCCACAGTGTGTGACTGTGTGTTAATATGGGCTGTATGGACTGGCATCATATCCATGTTGTTCTCCAGCCTTGTGCCCTGTGGTAGCTGGGGTAAGTGCCGGGACCCCTGTGACCCTGAGCTGGATTACTGGTTGGATAGAAATAATTTATGTGAAGGACCGGCAGAAATGCTAGTTGTATTTTATTCTCATTTAAACTGTATAATTTAAATAATAATGGATGTATTGGACTGTTACTTCATTCCCATCACACCTGTATTGGGAAACAGGTGTTGGAGACTTGAGTTCATACCCCAACATTCATTTACAACAAGAGACCAGGGGAATGATGCAATTAGTTGGGCGACAGCCAAACAAAGCTAACAGACACAGGACTCAAATACTTTGAAGTAAGCGCCCCTGTCATACGTTAGGCTGATTTTAAGGTGTCAGTCTCATAAGGATGGTACAGGACGCATTTACAGCAGCGGAAGCATGAAGAGACAAACTGCTTAACTAGTCTAAGATCAGAGGACTGTTAAGCAGAAAATACCTGACTGTATGCAGCATAGCTATTTCCTTCAAGAAAATTTAATCATTTTATTGTTATTAAGGTGGAGGAGGCCCCGGGGAAGACCCAGGACACGCTGGAGAGACTATGTCTTCCGGCTGGCCTGGGAACGCCTCGGGATTCCCCCAGAGGAGCTGGACGAAGTGGCTAGGGAGAGGGAAGTCTGGGTTTCCCTGCTTAGACTGCTGCTCCCGCGACCCTACCTCGGATAAAGCGGTGGATGATGGATGGATGGATGGATGGATTGTTATTAAGGCATTGTAAGGATACTGACTCAGCCGGTTACTTAAAAGCCTCTGGTATTGTCATTTTATTACTAATATTTATTATGCATTAAACCAGTGTGTGAGAATAAAAAAACGAGTTTCACTCTAAGAACTGGAAACAAATCAACAACTGTACCGTCAGGGAAATGGAGTCATATGACCGATGTGTGGCTCATATCATGCTGACTCAATGTTATTAAACCGAGTTTACACAATCGTGTTAAACTGTGGGACGCGGCTCTCCTATCTCAGGAATGTCTAAATCCTGGTCTGTGGCATTTCCAGATAAGAGGGAATCGGGAAGTTAGCACGTGTTAAACACACTACCATCTCTATGTCCTCCTCCTACCCATACTAACCCAGGACCTACATTCTCATGTCCAAACCGACTGTACACACCCAGCATCGTTATGGGGCGGGAACGCTTACATTGAGTCATGTGTGCTTTATGTTGGCTGTGGATAAAGGGAATCAGGACATGTTCTATGGGAATGAGGTGATGGGCGGCCAGAACAGCTAGTGCGTTGGTTTTGTGCTCCCCCCAGTCCTTGGTTGATAATGCGTTCAGATTTTGATATTCCAACTTTCTGATCGCAATTTTGACTCCTGATGCTGATAATTGCATTTATGCAAAAATAGAAACGGTAAAGTATTAACTAAATCAGTATTGATTTAACAAGCAAAATACGCCGCTAGACGGTCGACTAAATACCACACTGTTTACTATGTACTTTAAAAACCGCAGCAGACGACAACTAGAGGGGAACGAAATATTTTGCTTTGCACTTGTTCTGTGACTTTTCAAGATACAAATGGAATATAACATATTATTTCTAATATAATATGACAACCTTGGATAAAAAAACTGTAATCTCCAAACGATAATAAAAGGGATTACACTAAGGCTCCCTTGAAGAGGGAGTTCTCCCCCCCCCATGAGACCTTAGTGGTACACTCCAGACAGCGCTGTAGTTCTGCAGACAGGAATTGTTAGTTACTGGTTAGGTGAAGGTGTGTGAGGTGGCGTGTTTCTACGGCTTTGGAAGCGCTTATTGGGACGATTGCTAAATTTATATAGGTCATCTAGACACTCCTTGCAGATTAGTGTTCGGTGAGTACACACGATCGTTTAATGATACTTCCAGACTTTAAGTCGGATTTGAGTCCGGACTGTGCATGTCATGTGTACTGATTTCATTATTGCATTTCATCCAAATATTGCAATAATTCGATAGTTTTATGGTGAGTCCCCGAGGAGAGACTGGGGTTTTTCGTGTTGTGGTGGGGATGAGCTGCTTAGCCCGAGACAGGTGGACTATCATCCGGCTATGCAGTGCTATGTCTGCCTTTAAACCCTAATGTCTGGTCAACTAGCAAAATAAGTTCCTTTCTGCTGGGGTTATCGTGTGTCTATATAGGAGATGTCTGTCAAGATTTGGGATTACTTCCAAATTTCCTTAAAATTTTAGGTGTGTTTTTCCCTATCTTCTGCTTGTATTTTGTTCATCGCATATGCATCAGTTCCACCTGAATTGCAGTTCAAAGCTCGTCGGTTGATCAGTCTCATCACTTCAGATGAAAAGCATTATATCTGCCTGACGAGTTTACACATATACCCGTTATGGATAATTAACTGTCGTTGCTCAAGCGCTATGGCATAACTGACTTTTTGGTTTGGGGCTTTACCTAAGAAATTCCTTTGTGCTTCTTTCTAAGTAAATACCGTGTAAGGAAGACATTTTCCTCCTAATTTCGGTAGTCCTGGCGAAGCAACTCATTGCATGGGTGAGTGGCATCACAGAACCCAGTAAGACCTGTTATACCCCTGAAATAAAAACTTGATGTTATCCTGGATCATACGTCAATTGAGTTGGTAAAGTATATTGTTATGTAAGCAGGACTGGACTTCCGATCTGACATCCAAAAGTCCTGGTTGTTAATGATGATAATAATAATAATAATAATAATAATAATAATAATTATTATTATTATTATTATTCTTGTGTAGTAATAGTAGTAATAATAATAATCATAATATTAATGTTTGTGTGTGTTTGTTTAATTAATCCCAGTCCAGCCCAAACCCAAACACAGACAGTAGAGGTAATTGTACATACAGAAGTCATAGTTTTCATTATTTTACATACTTTCTCACTGAAGAAACTTTGTCAGTTTTTGTCATTGAGGTAAAGGAAATATTTGGAACTCACCACCTAAAACTGGATAGCAGGTGGGTCAGCAGGTTATATGGTTAAACAATCTGGGCTAATGACCAGAAGGCTACTGGTCTGTGGCTCGCGAAGGCCAGTGCCCTGATAGCAATGAGAAACGCACTAATGCTGCTGAGGGTGGATCTGTGTAATTCCATAAGTATGCCACTTTGCAGGGGTAAGGGTGCCTGCCAGTGTAACGATGATGGCCAAAGCCCCCTCCTCGTCTTCACAAATTTGTGGGCAGACATGCTGTTTACAGAAGGGGTTTCTGAAAAGCACCCCCCCCTCCACCCCGTTCTGCTCCAGTAGTTAAAAACAAAGGCAAACATGACCCCAAGCTTTCAGCAACCCCCTCCCTCCGTAAAGCCTCTTTTAAATCCTTTAAGTCTTCCTCACTTGGCCACTTGAATTTACTTTGAATTTGTCTTTCACGCCAATACAATAAATCCTGATCCAGCAAGGTGGTGATTGGCGTGTGTGTGAGATTGCTGCTTTTTATTTTTGGTGATTTCCATCTTTATAGCTCTGTAATTATAGCTGCAGGCCTTATGGACCATGTAGCGGGTAATTAGTGTCAGTCTGCTGGTCCCGGCTTTGGAATCTGCAGCGTGATCCCACTGGAATGCCCTCAATCTGAAGGTGTTAGATGGACCGCTGGAGTTTGCGGTTCTTTCCAGGTGACACCGGTGGCATTTCTGCAGGTTTTGGGGTGGTTGTGATAACACGATAGGGCATGGTTTGAGTGGTGGTGATGGATGTGAAGAATAACATCATTTAGTAGTTTTATTACCACTAAGACTGTCTTTATAACCACTTTATGAAAAGGCAGTTCAGGCGGATCAATAGTAGGGGCCACAGTAGTTAAGAAATTCAGATTCTCATCTCACATGTCTGATGCAGGTGCACCTTGAGACTCCAAAACTGCACTAGTTTAATGCTCTGATAAAATTTCTTGCTATAAACCCTAGCTAAAAGTAATTTAAAATAAAACCTTTTGTTGAGCAACCACCAAATAATACCATCCATTTGTCACCATCCTTTTGCTTAATAATTTATGTGGAAACCTGGATGTGCTGTTGTTATCTCCCTAGCAACCTTTCATGCAGCTGCTGTATGTTCATGTGGTGACACGTTGCTTGTTTTGAGTAAGTGTGCATTAACTAGCTGTAAAGTAAACGGTAGATGCAGGTCTGCGAAAGGCCTCTGCTTTGCGAATGCAGGCCTTGCACGTGCAGTTAACTGGAATGTACTCTCTGTTCAACACACATGCGACGAATTTGACACGGTAGTAATTCAGGTTTAGTTTTAAAGTCATCAGAAAAATGTGTGTGTGTGTGTGTGTGTGTGTGTGGGTGGCGGGGGTAAACGGTAAAAGTCATGCATACAAAACGCAGGGTTCCAAAAGTGCATTTGTCACAGTACTGCAGCCACCCATGACCAAGTGCACCTCTGAATCGGTCTGCCTCACAAACCCTAACCCCCTTCCCTGGATTTTCTGTGTAAAATTCCTCCACCTTTGTTCTGCAGTAGGCGTAGCTGAAGGTAGTCTGCAGCACGATCACCTCCCACAGCCTTGTTTTTCAGGTTCTTGCCCTTCTCCTGGACTCCTGACTTGGGTGTTAATCCATTCTGCTCTTCTCTCTCTCTCGCTCTCGCTCTCTCTCTCTTTTTGCACCCTCCCTCTTGGCACATGGAGCTACACCTTGCACACCTTGGCTGTAGGGTGCCCATGTCAGTGCCCCAAGGGTGGATTGCACCCTTTTCTGTGACCATCTGTGACCAGCGACCCAATAGTTCAGGGTACATCTGTAGTGTCTTGTTTTTATATTGTTGCAGATCATCTTAAAATAGCAATTTGCATTTTAGTTAACTATTTAGAAGTAGGTATCTTTTTTAAGAGGATTCATACTGTTCAAACAGTTCAATTATGGATACTTTGATGACATATCTAGGGTAATTATCTTCTCTTCTCTTCCTTTGTGCCCAACTGTGATTTTTGCATAAATTAGGATGGTCTTTGCTACAAGAGGATCAGATCTGTAATTTACATTAAGCTTATGAGTGGTAGAGGCTGCAGCTCTATGGTTCCTGCCACCAATGTATTTACAGGCTGGACCATCTCAATCAGTGTGATCACTGAGGTGTAACTATAGTATGGGATAAATGGTCTATAGCATGTCGCTGAGAGGAAATTCCTGAAATTAGTCCTTTAATGAGCTTGGCATCCCTACGGCAGTTTCAAGGGAGCACATTCAGTCACACACAAGCGGGCTTCTCATTTCTGGTGACAGGGTGGAGAAATAAAATAGCAGGAAAACATCGTTTTGTCAGAGCGACTGCCGTGTGTGTCTCAGCTTACTGTGAGGCCGCACAAGTCTGTGCAGGCCCAAGCGAGGCGGGAGATTCCCCGCACTTCCAGCTTGTTTTGGGCGCGCTATGGGCTTCCTGCCAGAAAGTGTCCCTCGCTCATCATCCGGCCATTTTTTCCATTCTGCAACTGGGGTTGTACTCGCGGGGAATGTTGACAGTGCAGCACTCTTGCAGAGTGTCCTCGTTTGCCATGCAGGGCCTAGCGTCGCGTGACGGGTGATTGATGGTTCCTCTCTCTCAGGGGATAGCTGCGTGCTAGGGTGCTCGCCCAGCCTAGCCTGACTCCTAGCTGTCACTTCCCTAGACACGTCCCCAGAGCCAGGGCCGAAGGCACCTGTGACTTCTTTGTTAATTCTCATATTGAGGACTTCCAAGAAGCCGCGTCAGCTTGCCTGCCAGCCATGATTGCTTCTTTCCTTTCCGAGGGCATCAATATTTCATAAGAGTTGTCACTTCGCTGCAGTTTAACAGTGTACCATCCGTGCCCTGCCTCTACATTTACCCGTCATTACTGGATCTGTACTAATATGAAGAGATGTAAATTAGTGTGCTTGCATGGACCTGTTAGTTTGTATTTGTGGTATGTTGTGGTCTCAGGACTGCCAGGTTTTGATATTGGAGAAGAACTCGAGCAGAATGCGGGATGATGGCCACTGGGTCATACTATTAACAGAACACTTTGCAGGAACCTTCCCAGTGAGCACACCTTGTACTCAGAACCCTCCCGGGTCTGTCAAACTGAACCTGCTTAAATCACAGTGAAACTAGTAGTCTTAGGTCACCTGCCTGTCCTCAGAACACAGACTGATTTTGCATTCAGTTTAGGGTGTCAGGATGCATGAATCAATTATTAAGGTGCAACAATCTGTCAGAATCGTTTTTTTTGCAGGTAAACTACTCCTACTTTGAGGTTCATAGGCAGCAGATAGACTTACAAAGCAGCGGTGCTGACACGCAAATATCCAAAACATGGCTCATTGATATTTATGACGGAAGCTGTACTCGATGAACTTTGAGCTACAGAGCTTTTGGGAAACTGGCACCTGTTTTGTAGTGCAGAGTGCTTTCTGTAATGATTAGGATCATCTTGGCGCTATAATACTTTTAGGAAATGTCTCTGTTTTGCAGCACAACAAAGTCATTATTTTTGCAAGCTAAAGTAGCAGATAGCATTGATCAAGACCTTGAGGTAGCTAAATAGCTAGCTAAGTAAAAAGTAGCTTTAGAGATGCACAACATAATGGTTAACATGTTGGCATGTTAGCATTGGCTGATATTCGGTAAAGATCAACATATTAGCGTCTGTCCAATCTGTTTATCTTGGCCGTTATTGCCAGATGATATTTAAACTTAATTATTATCCAAAGTTAATTGCACACAAGTACAAAAATAACAGAGATGATTGCATTGTGTGTTCACCCATTTTCTGTAGTGGAGGCATGTAGTGAGCTCATTCATGACTTAAAAGAGGTCTCAAATTACCAGCCCATGACATGTTTATAATTCAGCTTTCAATATGACTCACAGATTGATGTTTCCTTTATCACAGAATTAAAAAAATGATGCAACATCATTCTGTTAATCTGTTTTGGCCACCAATCAGAGAGCACTTTCACAAAGTGTTTGACAGTTTTACACTGGTGTGTTCTCTCTGTTTAATAATAACAATAAAAAGGAATGTACAGCGATTGTGCTATATTTGTTTTCTATTAATAGTGTGTAATTTTGTTCCCATGGTTACATTTGTCATTTTTTTTCTTCAGTGAAGTTATAACTAATTTAGGTTATCAAAGTAATCTAATAATTGATTAACTGAATCAAATCATGAAAGAAATCAAAGATTTCCAATGTCTCGAATCCTTGCTTCAGTAATTGCAATTGAATTGTCAGAAATTTACATCTCTAGTGTTCCTTGTGGACATCCACTTGAAATGCGGAATAAACCTATTAAAGTCACCAATAAGACAACTCTTGGAAAATTGTTTTACTTGTAAATTGTTATAGCTATTATGATAAATTAATAAATTATAGCTATGACTGTCCGCTGCTATTTTTGGGCAAAATTTCTCCTATTGTGCAAGTATTTTTGTATGACAAAGGGATGGTCTGGGGGGGCGAGAGAGCCAAAATTCTGTATGCTCCTTATAATATGAGTGTCATGCTCTGCTGTATTTACAATGTCTTTGCATTTCACATCCTTTTAACAGCGGTCATAAAAAGAGCAACGTTCTCCAGTCAGTAATTAACCTTCCCTTTCTTTGATTAACAAGGTATTAAATCCAAGGCATAATGTTGGTTCAGGTCTGCCCGTGTTTTTGGGTGTATGTTCGGAGTTGCCCAACCCCCTAGGATGGTTTTTCTGGCATGTAGGTGTCTGTGGAAGCACTAGTCACCCCCCCCCAATAAATCCCTGTGTAATTAGTCTCAAGGCCAAGGATTTTAAGAGATTTGCCACCATGTCGCCCCTTAAGGAATTTGCATGTCATTGGCAAGTGTTAATGAACACTAATTAGGTTAATTGCAAACCCTCATTTGTGCAGTTTGCAGCCTTGCATTTTGGCTCAGGCTAAGGGTGTGATGTTATGAGAACCATATGATTTTAAGCTCTCTGCAGAGGGCTGCTTTTATTGGGCATAGGAAAGTGATGAATTGGAAACATGACGCCTGTTGTTACTGGGAAAGGGCAGCAGGTGATCTGTTGTTTTTATAAAACATGATTCAGAGCTGTCATTGATATATCGCTTAATTTACTTTGTAAATAGTGGTTTCACCTCATGAACAAAACAGTCCTGTCTTTCTTTTAATACTGCAGATTGGGTCCTTGCCTGGTCTTCCTCCAGCAGGCAGGGGACTGGATATCTTTGCTTGGGAGGAGCAGTGGAGAGGACATGGGGCAAAATCAGGACTGTTATGTTAGGCATGAGATGCAGGATGCTGGTATGGACAGGTGACAGTCTGCTTTAGCCAGCTTGTATTTGTCCTGCTGTGGGGTGAAACAATCAGAAGAGAGCTGGACACCTGAAGACGACTGGGGCAGAGCCGGGCAGCCAAGACAGTACCAGGTGCCCGAAGACGGCCGGGACAGAGCACCCAGTGCCAGGTGCCCGAAGACGGCCGGGACAGAACACCCAGTGCCAGGTGCCCGAAGACGGCCGGGACAGAGCACCCAGTGCCAGGTGCCCGAAGACGGCCGGGACAGAGCACCCAGTGCCAGGTGTATTTGCTTCAGTGAGAGCTTAGCCTCATTGGCGACGCTCTGCTGATGCTGATCTCAAGGGGCAGCTATGCGTAGGGGCTGGCTGAGAGCTACCTGTCAGAGGGCGTGAGGAATGTGCTCTCTGCCTGCTGTTTGTTCATGCCTGGATGCCCCCCCCCCCCAACACTTCTCACAATTTAGTGTTTAGGCCAAATGGAATCCTGTCAATGTTTAACCTCTGCGGCGAAAGTTAGACTTGAACGAGTTATCATCTCCTGGCTTCTTCCCCAGCCAGGGAACATGAAGGAGATTCAGCCGCCAACTGACTGCCGTGGTGGCAGAGTGTCAGGCTGACGTTAATCAGAGATGGAGTAAAGAGCACTTTGTACCATGATTTACCAACAGCTAAGCGAAACGTGTATGACCTGTGCTGCACACCTGCAGGATGAGGGTGCGATGAGGCCCGCGCTTCTGTCTATGGATCCCTGTTTCAGTGTCCCTTTCCTTTCTTTCTTTTCAGATAGGAGATGAAAGGAGGCACACTTCTGACGGAGGAGTGAATAAGTAGGAGCGTCAGCGAGACAACCGACTGCGGGGAGCGTTGAACCCCAACGCGTGGAAGATGTCCACCCCGGCCAAGCCGGAGAGGACTGTGTGCATCCTGCTGCCCAACAAGGAGCAGCTGGAGGTCACCGTGGGGGTGAGTGACTCGCGCTCGTTCGCAGTGCCAGAACCAGCTCCATTGACTTCTGTTTGCTTGGATATGCAGCTCAAGATTCAAGACTCATTTGCCTTTTGTGCATTAGTACACAGGAAATCTTATTGGCATCATCCAGCCAGTAACATGTAACAGAATGAGACCGCACAAAAAACCAAAGTATAAAATTAAATGTATACAGTATTCAGATGTATAGATGTATGGAATTAATATACCATAAATAGAAGGAATGGCTGAAACAAAAAATATAGTTGAAATATAGTTGAATAAAGTCTTAGGCAGTCAAAGACGATAATGTTCATGTTGGTGTAAAACCGGCTTTATCTCCGTCAAAGTGTGGCAGCCATTTGAAACCTCTACAAAAATTGCCCCCCCCTATTTGTTGCACCCGTCCAATACACGGCTGTATTTTTTTTACCTGACCACTCGCACACCTTGTATGGCTATTGAATACATCATTGACTACTTTAAAAATGATTCATATTAAACTGGTGATGCCCCTGAGGAGGGGTTTTGGAATGAAACAGCGTTCATCTAACCATCCAATAAGATATCAGTAATTTTTTTGGAGAACTGAAGAAATTCCTGTTAGTTTTTACTGCGTTAATGTTAATTTGTGTATCTTGTAATGTTAAATGTGTTTTTGTTTCTGAGCAAATACACACGTACTCTTCAGAATAATACCTTTTAACATTTCCTTTGACTGCTGAAGACTGTACTGTACATTAATAATAAATACATATTAAATATGAAATACAGCACTGTGAGGTGGTCTGGGGGGGCAGTCCAGAGATGGGAATGTATTGTAAAATCTCAGCAAAGGTGATTCATTTAGGTTATTATTAGCAAAGCTAACGTTAAGGAGAGTTTCAAAGGGAGTGTGCGTTCTGAATCGAGAGGAATTTCTTATTGCAGTCATTAACTGGAAATATCTGTTCCTTGTGTCATGGAAGATGACTGCGTATGCGCCGTTCCTGGAGGCGTAACTGTAAGACGCAGCCGGGTGGCCTGCGGTCCTCGTAATGGCAGTATAGAGTTTTACGATGAAACGCAGTCACATTTATGCTCCTTTCTGTGGGAACGTTCTGAGAAGTGGACGTCAAAGGAGTCGATTAGCCACAGTTTCCGGTGCTGAGACCTTTCCAAGTTATTTTTTGCTTTTGTGGGTGTGCTAATGCGCTAATTCATTCAGGGCCTGCCTGTCTGGTTTATGAATGTTTGGGCATGCATGTCTCTATTTAGATGGTTCTTTATGTGGCCAAACCCAGAAATGCTTTGATCTTTGCTGACGTGGATTATTAGGTCATTGTAGAAGATGTCCACCAGCTGAGGGCATTTCCCCTTGTCCCTCATTTATGAATGTTTGTGCATTCCCCCCCGTACAGGCAAAAACAACAGGCCAGGAAGTGTTGAGTCACATTTCTGAGCTGCTCGGCGTAAAGGAGCTGCATTTTTTCGGCCTGACTGTGGTGAAGGGTGAGTACCCTCCCTGGCCTCTATGTTGTCAATCTCCTCATTAACTTGAGTTGTAAGGTACACCTTACAACAAAGACCTCATGGGTTTGTAGAGTTAAGGCCAGAAGAGGTAAAAGATAATACACTTGCATACCTTACCAGGCTTCAGTGACCTGGTCTTATTTGAAGGTATTTAGTTACACCTGCTACCTCTGGCAGCAACATCAAAAGGAAACCACAAGGTCACGTTATCGTTGTTCAAACCCTATAACTGATTCTGTAACGTTCGTCATGGAGCTGAACTTCACACTGTGGCCCTGTTTCATGTTGGAAACCATGTCGCTCTGCAAACCTATGTCATCCCTGACAAAAATAATTAATTATTTTTTCTTTTCTTACTATGACCAGTTTGTCAGTTAAGGTGTGTAGGCTGACGTCAAATCCAGTTGGTCAGACACTTAGTCAGACTTACGCTCAGTGTCCATTCACACACGCAAACAAAAAGACAACCCTTGAAGTCCTTCTTTTACCCAGAAAATACCAGCCTCACACGACTGCCAAACAAGTTTGTGTTGCGAAAATAGAACGATAGCTCAAGAACGTGCTGATTATACAAAAAAAGTAAACGCTTCTGGTGTAATCTTTTGCTAATTTTTCCCTTTTTCACATTTCTTGCCCTCCCTCTGCGGTCATTTCTCTTTTCTCCGTCTCCCTCGTCTCACTGCCTTCGTAATCCCGCTAAGCTCGTCTCTTTAAACAACGCTGCTCTTGTTTTGGCTGTTTGCATGCCAGTACTCACTCTGGCCCAGATTCCAGCAATATTAACTTAATTAAGACTGGAATGCACTCTTGCATTCCTCCACCTTGGGAAGACATTGAAGGGTAGAGAGAAAGTGGGGGGGGGGGGGGGCAGGGAAGCGGGGGAGGTAGGAGAAGAGGCTGTAGGAGAGTGTGGAAGATGGAGAGACGGGAATACAACAAAATGAGGAGGCAGGGTCCGTGGGTGGGAGGGAGGCAAAAGATGGATGATGATGATGGGGATTGATGGATGAGGGAGGAAGAGAGGAGTGAGAGGAGAGCGGCCAAAGAGTGTTGAGGGGATGAGTGCTGAAGGGGGGTGTTGGGGATTCTGTCAAACAGGTCCTGGCACACAGCCTTTAGCTAAGTGCCGACAGGGGCTTGGCGTGTGTCATCACTCGCTTTTACTTATCCTTTTCTCTGCACGTTCATCCAGAGCGGCCATGCAGACACCGTATTTAATCATCTAAAACACTGCTGAAGTGTAATTTAGGCTCTTTTCATCTGATCTGCGTAAAACTCCACACACCTGAAAGTCAACAGAGTGCAGTGAAAGCGCTCCGATGTGTAACTCGCTGTCGACAGGGTGTTTCATGTTGGGACCTGCACCGAAGAGCGAGCCAGCAAAGCTGTGGGGAGGGTTGTCTTTCCACAAATTAATCCCATTGTATGTCTTCATGCATGATTACGTTACTCTGACAGTTCCGGTTTCCGTCTGAATGATTTGTTTGAGTCCTTTTTTGTGGTTTCGTTTTTGTTTTGCACAGACAATGAGCATATATTTGTGGACTTGGATGAAAAAGTGAACAAGTACTTCCCCAAAGAATGGAGGCAAGACTCTGCAAAGGTGAGGGGGTCTGGACTCCACCTGCGGTGTTTTCCAACCCATGGGTGTAGCTACATTTGATAGCTACTAAGGCAACCAAGTACTAAAGAACTACTCTGCCCTGCTGCCGGCTAATATCGCCATCTTTTCCTGAGACATTTCAGCCTATACTTGTTTCGTTGGCATTTCAAAGACAGTTAACATGATTTATTGGTGGATGTCTATGTATAACAGCTACAGATGCTAAAATCGACATCCACACTAACGTTCTTTACACATGTGGATAGTTACCTAGTAAAAATGGAGAGGGGGGAGAACCCAGCCTTCAAAACCAATGACCGCTGCCCTCCCGGGGCGGTACCCTGCTATTTTGGACTTTTAATAGTTAAGGCGCTCTTTAACTGCAAGAAAAACAACATGTTCGGTCATACTGTGGGCCTGGCAGTGTAAACTGTGGGCTGAAACACTGAGGTTCCAAAGCCCTCACATATAAACAGCATCAAAGAAGGCGTGCGTCAGCGCTGTGCTCGCCCTGCAGGGGGCGCCGAGACGAGCCCTGCCCCTGGTGTTCTGCCTCAAGGTGCAGTACTACGTGGAGAATGGCCGGCTCATCTGGTGAGTGTGTTAACCCCCCCCCCCCCGCAAAAGTAACTGAGACCAGCAATTATCTCTGTGGTTGCTGAGTGGGCACTTTTATTAAAGGGGAATTTCACAGCTAAAAATTCGGCATTTTATTTTGTGTCTTTTGGCTAAAGCTAGTCGGGTTAAGCACGTTAAGTTCATTAAATAACTGCAAGGTGCCATTTTTGATTTAACTGCACACCTTTGGTAACAAATCAAAGACTTTGGGTCTTATTTTTCCTGCAAAGTCCAGCTATTCACATGCAGCATTGTCCTCCCTCAGTGATCGGAAGGCGCGGCGCCTGTACTACTCAGACATCCGTGAGCGGGTGCTGCGCTCTGAGTGCCGCCAGCAGGAGGCGCTGTATTTCGAGCTGGCGGGCTACGCCCTGCAGGCCGACCTACCGGACTACCCGCAGCATAACAGGCTCCGGGAGGGAGGAGCAGCCTACTTCCAGCCTAAGGACTACTTCCCTCCCTGGGTAATGGCGAGAGTGGGGGGGTAGTGTAACCTAGCTGTAATCTGTAATGTGGAATGTTTGCGTTGACTGACTTACCATTTCTCACGTCCACCATGACGCACCTTTTCACGCAATCCTGACTCGCTGACCTTCCTCCTGCGCTGCCACAGATCCTGGCGAAGCGCGGTGTCGATTACCTCCTCCGGCACGGGCCCAAGCTGCACCGTGAGCTGCGGGGCATGTCGTCCCGTGACGCCACGCTGCTCTTCATCCGCGAGTCCTGCCGCCTCGAGGACGTTCCCGTCACTTTCTACAGGCTGCAGAAGGTGAGGGGTCACGCGGAGGCAGGGCCGGTGGGGTCCGGGGTGCGAGGCTAGCGTGACCCCTCTGATAGCGGAGTGTGTAATTAGCCGTAATCTTGGGGGCGGCTTGATGGGTGTCAGACACCCGTCTGCGCTGCAGCGCCTGCAGATCCTTATCAAAGAATAAAGCCACCTGATTCAGGATAGTCACCTCCATCCTCGTGGATTTATTACCCGCTCTGCTTTGTTTTCTGAACTCAAAGGCTGCGATGCACCTTGTTCTGGTAGAGCCCCTTTAATCTCTTACATGGTGCCTTATCAGCACATTAAACGATTCAAGGCCTTTCAGGTTCACCAGACTCCATAGCCCCTTTGAGCTCTGAATATCCCTGATGTTTAGCAGATTGGGCTCAGAAATGTGAAACATTTAAAGACCCCTCTATTAAGAGAGGTCTTAATGTTTACCTCCCTGCTTTACTCTACAGGACAAGAAGGAGGAGAGGGGTTCGGCTCTGCTGGGCCTGACCCTGCGAGGAATGCAGATTTATCAGGTAAGCCAACGCGCTCCTGTTTTCTCTCAGGGTGGCGGGCGTCACCAGCTTTCCAATGGCAGGGAGGCACGGAATGCGGTGGCCATTAAGATCGGAGCTCCCTGTTTTTAAACTGTCAGTCAGTAGCCATCAGTGTGGATTAGTGGTGGTGGGGGGGGGGGGGTCACAGCTTTGGTCATGCAGAACCAAAAACCCCACTGGCTTGTGGGATTGCTCATTCCTCCTGGCGACCCCGGAGTCAAGCCTCTGACTCTGTGCCCCGGTTATATATTTGCTCGATAAACACACTTAGACTTCCCGCCCTGAGGAGCCTGTCAGCACATCCCACTCTGAACTTCTGTCCTCTTGACTTTAACTGTGACTCCCACATTCTCCTTCAAATGGGTCAGTAAAAGTTTTGAGAATATCCAAGATAAAAATAAAATGCCTTTCTTTGGATTTCCTAAGACTTGTCGTCTTATACACCCTGGTAACCGTCACGCTTGATTAATTTGTGCACTTTTATTTAATCTGAACTTATGATCTAACTGCTTTGTAAGAAGAGAACATCTTTAATTCATTCCAGAACATCTGTGATGATGTGGTAATTAATTCTAATTATGATGTAATAGTCCGCACCCCACCCCTTAACCACTCCTTGCCTCTGGTCCTCTGGTTAGATACATGGAAATAGCTTTCCAGTTCTCATTCTTCTGTTTTTTTAGTACATATGAGCATGTTATGGACATGTAGCGTGCATGAAGAACCTGCTAGCAGGGACTGTCCTCATGGCTCCTTTAATGGCTGACGTGCTCAGTCCTGCATACTGCGCTGACCCACCTTCTCCTCTCCACACCCTCAGGAGGCGAACAACGTGCGGCAGCTTATCTACGACTTCCCCTGGTTCAATGTGGGACGCCTCACCTTCCTGGTATGTTCTTCTGAAATTTCCGGAGCCTTTTGTCCATGGAGATGCATTGTTCGGCCATTTTTGCTTTAACTGTAACTCTGAGCATAATGCAGACCTGTCATGAAATCAGCCAACATTCTCTGAAGGGGTTTCAAAAGATAGTTTACTGTCTGATGCCTCATTGTGTTACGCTTAAATCTTATTAATCCGGCCAAGTAGTATGAGAAAAGGCTGGAAAGAGGGAGCTGTTTTACATACTGGGTAGCCGTGGTCCTTGTGCTAAGCTTGAGGGCTATGAGCGTGTTGCCGTCATCCCATCTGCAGGGGAAGAAGTTTGAAATCCAGCCAGACGGGCTGCCCTCTGCCAGGAAGCTGGTGTACTACACCGGCTCGCCTTTCCGCTCGCGCCACCTGCTGCAGCACCTGAGCAACAGCCACCGGCTCTACATGAACCTGCAGCCGGTGCTGAGGCACCTGCGGCAGCTAGAGGAGAGCGAGGGTCAGTAGGCCTTTCCATGCTTCTACCTTTTGAGCATATCTGTGATGGATGGATGGATGTAATGGATGCAATGGATGGTCTAAAACATTTAGAAAACTAAGAATTCTCAGTTGCTGAATGTATGATTATGGCTTCTAAGTTTCCCTGTACCTTCTGACCCTCGCAACAGAAAAGAAGCGGTACCGGGAGTCTTACATCAGCGACGACCTGGATCTGGACCCTGCCGGCAGCGATGGCAGCCCCGGCCTTTCACGCCGCTCCACCACCAGCTCGGGCATTGAGGTGGACTCCCAGCTGCAGGGCTTGGCAGAGGGCTTCACCAAACCCTTCGGCTCGGCCGCCAGCCACAACAGCTCCCACACCTCCGGCATCGACTCAGGCGGCAAGGCGCGGCCAGAGGAGAAGGAGGAAGGTCAGTGAGCTGTTAACATGGCTGACTCTGCTGAATTGCAATTGATAATTCTGACATGCAGTAAGTCACTAGAAACTGGATGAATATTGTATAGACACAAACCAGAGCAAAGTTGCTTAATAGGAAATTTTCTGTGTGTGTGTGTGTGTGTCTGTGTGTGTGTGTGGATTGTGTTTATATTACATTGTCCCCCACAATGTAATAAAAACCTGTTATTTTGACATTGTGGGGACCATTTTCCAGGTCTCCACAAAGGTCTGTGAACGCAATCAAAAAAGTAAAAATGCCAAGAGTCTCTTATTTTGTTTGTTACTTATGGTTAAGATTATGGGTGGGTAGGTGTTTAAGGTCGTCATGTTGTTCAGAACTCTGGATCGAATCCTATAAAGTTCGAGTTCTGATCGAACTTTCCACATAAGAAATAATGGAAAACCAATTAATTGGTTCCCAGCCCCAAAAAATTATGCCTAAATATGTTTTTATAGCATTTAAACACAAAATGAACCAGATAAAACAAGAAGAGCATATACTGTACTAAGCACATTTATCAAAACAGTAATTTGTAAAGTAAAAAAAAAAAATATGTATCCTGCCCCGATCATCCGCACCTTCCGTGTGCCATGCCCTCTCGTTAACCCCGTGTGGAATCCACGTGTGATCAGCTATTTCTGGTTGTTGTCATTAGTCCTCTGTATTTATTCCGCGTTTCAGTTTGTTTCCCGAGTCCAGTCATTGTATTGTCCGTCTGCGTTTTGCCTGCCTTATCTGTAATTAAACCCCGTATTCCCCGATACCCTGACGTCTGCACCTTTGTCTCCGTTCCATCCCCGCTCAGCACAATAATATTATTTTAATTAAATGTATTAATGGTTTATTATTAATATTAATATAATGAATAAGAAATCTTTATTTTTAAATGTATTTTATTATATAATAATAATTACTGTTACTGTCTATCATTGTCTAAATGTATTTTTACTGTCTAAATATATGTATTCAGTTAGTGTAAACATGCACGGTGCTATCACAGCTAATGCAAGGCTGAGACTGAAGCTTAACCCTTTGTTTCTGCTGAGAGACGTGCCGCGTACCTCATTTTCCCGCACGTACAAGTTATCTTAGGTCGGCGTTCATGGTTTGACTTCTGAGATTCAGACTGAGCTCTAAGTATTTTTTTTTCAACTGGTTCTACTTTTAGGGGCGGCATGGTGGTGCAGTGGTTAGCACTGTTGCCTCACACCTCTGGGACCTGGGTTCGAGTCTCCGCCTGGGTTCGATGTGTGTGGAGTTTGCATGTTCTCCCTGTGTCGTCGTGGGGTTTCCTCTGGCTACTCCGGTTTCCCCCCACAGTCCAAAAACATGCTGAGACTGATTGGAGTCACTAAATTGCCCGAAGGTGTGCCTGTGTGTGTGAATGGTGTGTGGGTGTGCCCTGTGATGGGCTGGCCTCCTGCCCAGTGGCCTCGTGCCCATTGCTTCTGGGTAGGCTCCGGACCCCCCGCGACCCGGTAGGATAAGCGGGTATAGATAATGGATGGATGGTTCAACTTTTAAGAAATTTGAGTTGTAATGAGTTTGAGAACTGAAGTACCACTGTAATTACAAACCTGTGTGTGTGTGTGTTTGTAAACCGCACTTAAAAATGTCAGAATGACTGACAAGAAAACTATTCACACTGGAATGTCAATTATGCATTGGCAAACAGGAAGCATTGTCTTTGTAAATATTATGAAACAGTCTTGTGTCACCGGTGTAGTGAACATGAAATTCTGCACGTTTCATGTTCCTGAAGTTTAGGAGAGAGATCATGTAACCAGTAAAGGCTCCAATTGTACTGTAGAACAGAAACAAATATCGTATACAGTTGAATTGGTTTTGTGCAGAGCTTTGACTAGCATTCTGTTGCAGTTTTTTGAGTATTACTCACTTACTGATTCGTGTCCATTTCAGAGACTGAGCTCAATGTAGACGAGCCTGAGGGGGTGTCCGTGGATGACCCTGAGGAGATACTGCGACTGGCCCAGCTACTTAAGGGCGTATCCGTTGACTGCCCAGTCCTACCCTCTGAGACTGACCATGAAGGTGAGATGGTGGAGCTAGACCCACGGCAGATGGGCACCTTTACAGCTCCCCACTCTGGAATGTTATTGCGTGCCTCGCTGCCATTAATAACAAGGTTATTGCGAAACTAGGTGAATTTACTATTCTGAAAACAGAACATATAATGCATATTATTAATTTGAGTCTCTGCTGCCCCCTTTCTGCAGATTGGTGAAACTCATTTTAGCTTTGCTAAATGTGGAACTATGGTATTTACAAGTAATTACATGAGTATAATATCAGACATAGCAACTGAACTTACACAGATAGTCTTTGTCGTTATTGATTATTATTATTATTATTATCTATCTATTTATTTATTTTCTTATTTAGGGGTATAATTCAAATATCGACATGTTAAGGCTTATCAACTCTTAACAAATACCCATTCATATTATTAAGCCATTACAATACGTCAACATGCTGCCAAAAAAATTAAAAAGCTGTGAAAATATCTCTCACAAAGAAATCTAATTCCTGTGTTTTCAGATACAAAGTCAGATATTTCTTATGCAGATTTTTTTTTTGTTTTTGAGATTTGACTTTTGACTTTTTCAACATAATCTGTTTTTAAAATGAAAAATAAAACGGGTATTAAGTATTTTTCAATTCAAATTCCGCTAAAATTAGCTTATATTTCACTGTTTTGAAAATATCAATCATGAACTGATTTAAATCATATTGTAACATGGTCACATTTCAGATATCGCCAGATATTGAATCACTGTTGCAGAATGTGTTGCAAAATCAAACTCAAATCATATATACCCCTCTTATTATCATCATTATTATTATTTAATTAATAATAATAATAATAATAATAATAATAATAAAAAGAATCATTCTTGCTTTAAGTTGCTGTAAAGTAGATCTCATGTCCTGGTGAGGATATAGACAGCAATAATCTAGAACTTTCTCTGCATAACCTACTACTATGATTTACTTACAGACGGCACAGTGATGTCTGCTGACATGCCAGACTGCCAGGTGAAGCTGCGAAGCACAGACCCCCTGCAAGAGGTCAGTCACCAGGGAAAGAGATGATATGATTCTCATAAACTGATCCCAGAATGGTTTCTCCAAAGCATAGCCTTGTTTTGTGCAGGACTAGCTGGTCAGACAGTGATGGCAAGTCATTCATTTGTTGCACAAAGATGGTGTAGCATCTGTGTTAATTATGCTTATATCCCCCTCTTCAATGAGCTGCTTAATTAAAATTCTAATTGTTTCTATGCATGTCTGCGCCCCCACACTCACCTTCACTTTCATCTTGCAGTGCATTTAGCTTTTATTGCCTTTACTTGTGGTTGCCTCGGTTCCCAAAAAGTCTTCACATTACAAGCAAATGGAGCAACAGTGATTTACTTTGTTTTGTTTAAGTCTTTTTCTTTTTTGCTGAGCAATTTCAGGCCACTAAACCTAAAATTGATAGCAGAGAGATTTTCCAGCCTGTGCTGAAGGGAAAAATGCTGTGTGTGAAATAATGATATTGATAGACCTGGAGGAGGGAATTCTGGGTCTTGGTCCAGGTGGCAGCAGGCCCAGCATGAGTGTTTTCTGCCCTTAGCATGACTGCTGCTGTGTCCCCCAGGTGCTGAAGCAGAAGGCTCGGGTCTCTGTTGACCGGCACAGCCAAAGCCTGGATGACATACGCCTCATCAAGCACTCTATCCGCTTTGCTACTTCCCATCTGCTTGATACCTCCCACAGCTTCACCTTCGGGCTGCCGAAGTCCGAGCTGGACTCTCCCGTGGGCCACAGCTACTACCCGGCCAAGAACTCTGGCAAACCCACATTCTATGGCCGAAGGTCCACAAACTGCCTGTCCCTGGACACACTAGGGGATGAGCAACTGCTGGAATTTATTCTGTGAGCACTAGAGGACTCTTTTGTAGCTTGGAGCCTGTCATTTTCACCACGGCACCAGGTGACAGCCTGGGACTGTTGTAGGTGTGACAGGGACACACTGTGAGGACGTGTGCGTGTGTGTGGCTTTGAAAGGAAGCCGACCCTTGTCCATCAGACAAGCCACAATCACCATTGTGTTGTGATTGCAGGTGTTTCCACTTAGGACTGTAACCCAATGGACAAATCATACTGTGAAAGAGAGGCTTTGTTGTTGCCTAGATACAGTGGTTTAAACTCAAGTAACCTATAAATTTGGACATGTAGGAGGAAGCTTGTGTTGTGTGAATTTTACCTGGATGGCTGGTCACCAAGTACCTCCCACGGCACGCTTTGTATTGACTCTTTGTATTTATGCGTTTTTCAGTGTTTTTTTCCATATTCTTCATATTCATATTCTTCATAATTGCGTATATTTTTTTAACTTGTCACGTTTGAACGAATTGATTGCTTTCAATTTCCTACTAATATGAATCCCAGCATTAACAAATTTTAAAAGCATTGCTTACTGGATGGAATTGCATTTGGTAATTGCAAGTTGTCAAGGTGTAGCGCACCAAACATTGAAAGCAGGTGGCTGCATAGAACACCACAGCAGATCCAGATCTGTTTTTGTGTTTTCAAAGGTTTTGATGGTTACCACTGCCTTGCATTGTCTACTCGTTCTGGGTGGTGTCGCTGTTAATCAGTAATATTTGTAATAATGCAATAATGGGCAAATGATACCTTGTTTCTTCAATGGGTCTACTTCATCTGTGCCCTTTCATTTGATGACAATATTGATAGACTGTCCTTTTGTCACTGTTAATCATTATGTCAGTATTGGAGAAGTCGATAAAGATTTCAGATTTCACTTGTCTGTTTTCCTGTCATTGAGAAAGTGTGTTTAATACATCGATGCCACAGATCCTAGAACTATCCATGCATGGTAAATTTCTCTTCCCGGAATTAAATCAATCTTATTCTTTTTAATACCATAGTAACATTATTTATTGATAACTGATTAAAGCATTCATTGTTGCAATGAATGATACCATCACCTTTATGGATTATTGTTATTGCCAGTATTAAGTATGTTAGCACTGACATTGACATGTAATATCTTCATTTTTTATTATGGTTTTGTATTTGTTTTAATATTATATTATAATATAATATTCTATTATCTAATATTAATCATTGTGCAAAGTTTGCACAATCTATATTAATGTGCGGTATACAAAATGTGTATGTACAGACCTGAGCCCCCTTGCAGTTATTTTTCCCCACATTTGTCCTAAATTGGAAATCAAACATTTTTTCCAGTACAGACAACAATCAGGTTTACTATATTTCCACCTTTTTTGTTTACATTTATTATTTTATATAGCTCTGTATCCTACAATGCAAACCTGGTGTTAACCCAGTGTATTGTAATACTGCCATGAAAGCGTGCTTGCAGCTGGGGTGTTTGGATATTTCAACTCAACTCAAACTTTGTATCTTCTCCTTTCAGTGAAAGGC
Source organism: Stomatorhinus ivindoensis (assembly GCA_019775895.2). Lineage (NCBI taxonomy): Eukaryota > Metazoa > Chordata > Actinopteri > Osteoglossiformes > Mormyridae > Stomatorhinus > Stomatorhinus ivindoensis. The sequence continues at coordinate 18,903,743 of JABFEB020000060.1, forward strand.
ACCCAGATTTAGGAGCCGAATATAATAAATGACTATGGAAAGACTGTGTACATGGGTGTTCATTGAAAACACACAACTTAACACTTCTTCCAGTGGCACCTATATGATAAAAAACAAAGAATGAGAAATACAGTACAATTGTATCGACTATCTACAGTATATGCATTTCTATATGTAGAAAATTCAACAAAGTAGAATAAGTATTGATAGAATGATTATGAAAACTTCAAAATTGCACTACTGTGTTAGACAAAAAACAATACAGCCTATGGGGTGAGTGACTTTGTTGGTCACTCATTCATCCATCTGTGATGTATTACTATTAATATTAATAATAGTAACAATAATAATAATCATGATAATAGTGTAATGATACTTTATTCATCCCCGTGGGAAAATATTCTTTTCACCTATGCATCTTGCTCTCCCTGGCACACCGACAGGTGAGAGCAAGCTTTGGAGTCCCCTGGAGTGGCGCCCATGAAGCTGGGGGTTAAGGGCCTCGTTCAAGGGCCCACAGACGTGTAACTACTTGCTGGCATTCAACCATCCATGGAGGTTGCCCCGAGTATATTGTTTATTAGGTTACGACTGCTTTATTAACCAACAATGAAAAATGATACATCAATATACAACTTATTTCGATTTATTCAGAGAGAGGTAATTTCACTTATTAGGGTTATCACAATGGTATACACATCAGTTTAAACGCTGGACAAAACAAATATGATTGAGTGTAGTACCAGCTTCTTCATAAGCGAAAGTGACGTAATTTCAGAAGTATTTCACGCTTAAAACAACGCTTCATAATAATGTTAAACGCACTCGCGTAATAATCATGATTGGCCCATCCAATACTCCGTACACGTCCAAAACAAATACGTCACTAGAAAGCGACAGGGAGCGTGCGCAATTCAGAGTGCCATGTGGAAAAGTGGGAACCCGTCGTGTTAAATACCGGTGCTCGTAGAAAAGTGCACTATTGTTTTCTTTGTTGTCTCAGTACCGTGGTTGAAATGCCTTCGGTTTTAATTAATGCACTTTTGTCTAGCTGCTCGAACCCCGATTTAGTGTTAAACGCTCTTTGCTGGCCAAGTGACACATGGCCGGAGATAGAGCTTGTTGAAGAACTTGCCGTATTAATCGACGGAGTTCATAGTCTACATTACAAGGAATCAGACAGGCATAATATCGGAGCCAGTACCTGTCACACCGGATGTCCAAGAGAGGCGGCGTTTCAGAAAAAAGTCGAAGATGTAGCATGGAAACACTGCGTGCCTCTCCTGTTTAAAATATCCAGCGAGCACGAGTCTGCTTGTAAACTCAGGGGTAAAAACAAGGATTTACTTAATGCTGTGTGCATGCTGTTGGGCGTTTGTGTTAAGATTTGTGACGAAGAGCTGTCGGAAAAGTTGACAAACGTTACTTTGTCGGTACTGGAGCTGACGGAAGATGAAGCAGGCGAAGAAAGCCCCGAACAGAAAAAAATAAATAAAGACGTTGCAATTGAAGTCTTGGCTGTTTTAACACCTATTATTTCGTCTAACGAGCAGCTGACAACGACGGTGCTGTCATCCGCTTTAATGTGCATCAAGGCCGGCTCCGATTCGGTTGCTTCGAAGATATTGGTTCGCGTTTTGATGACTTTGCTTAACACCTCTTGGTCTGATGAGAGGAGAGCAGTCCTTTTGGAACGCGTTCTAGGTGATCTGAGCTGCTGGCACGAAAATGACAGCACGCCAGCAGTGACAGCTCGTATATTGCTGTGTCTAACTGCGCTTTCAGATCACCTGTTTCATTCCAGCAGCGGTTCTCCTGCTAATGTCGACACACACCACTCCCAGCAGTTTTGGAATATCGTTCAAGCAGGATTGACGCACAGAGACAGCGTGTCGCGCAAACGGGCGTTGTATCTATTAAAGAGGGCTGTCGAGCTGTCCGATGAAGAGAACGTCGATTTTCAAAGTGGTAATGCATGTAGTGAAGGTAAGCCTGCCATCAATAATAACACTGTGGTGTGTGGACTGTAGTGTACTTCATGTCATAGTGGGTTTTAATATGAGTATTGGATGTTTGAATATTTTGCATTGTCAGGTATATGGATTTGAATCGGCTTTTTTTGCAGAACAGAATTTATTCACATGGGTACCAAAGAAGAGCCAGCTTCTCAGGGAATTCTGGGAGGACTATGCCTTGGTTATGGAGACCCTTGATGAAAACCAGGTACTGACATACACGATTCACATATGATGTGTGAGAAGTGCTCGTCATTTGCCAGATTTTTTTTTCCTTTAATTTCTCTCTCAAAACATTAACATGGAAGTTTTGAGATGCATTGAGATGCATTAACTTTGATCTCATTATTTGATTTTGTCTTGTCCATCGGCAAGTGGGATTGTTGTTCTCCATAAATAGTGTGACTCTGACTCACAGATTCACGTGGTACGGCCTGTGCTCAATAGGATGGACACATTGATCGAGGCTACTGTGAGTGACATTCAAGGTAGGTCTCTACATTGTGTGCTGGGTCCAGCTATTTGACGCTGCTGCATCCTTCTGATTTATCTTTGGTCCTCCCTCATCTCCTCCCGCTCTCTGACCCCCTCTCTCAGGCCCAGCCCTGCTCCACCCCTCATGGCTGCTGTCTGTGTACCAGCGCATGTTCCACAGTGAGAACAAGACCATTATGAGGGAAGGGGTGTGTCACCTGCTGGGTCTACGGGTGCTGCGATGCCCCGCCTTTGCTGTGGCTTTTTCACAGGTGCGTTAGTATTTATCTGACCACAGCTCAGCCGAACTGTCTGTGTGTTACTGCAGTAGTAAGAGACAGACGTGTTAACAGCCAGAAGGTTGTGTGCTTACATTTTCTGATGAACTGTGCTTTTTGGACTCATCAGAGAGGAATATAATTGAATTAAGAAAAAAAAACATAGTTCTCTGCTTCTTGAAATCTGCACCAATCTGACCATGACCCTGTGACGGCTGGATAGATAGATGGCTGAATGGATGAAGGGAGAAAATTAATTGTACTTCGAATGCCGTGGAAAAACGGAACGTGAAGTTCAGAGGTATTGTCATGTTAAAATGACAATGTTGAATAATTCAATTATCAATTATGAACACATCACACCTGTTCTGCCGAGCCTGCAATGGCTCCCCATAAAAGAGCGCATTCATTTCAAAATGCTGCTTCTGACATTTAAATCTCTTAATAATCAAGCCCCCCCATATCTTCCTGATCTGCTTCTACCCTACCGGCCTCCCCGTAGTCTTAGATCTTCCTCTACCGGCTCTCTCCGCACCCCCCCTGCCAAAATTCATAGCTATGGTGACCATGCATTCTCCCGTTTGGCTCCCCGCCTTTGGAACTCACTATCTACTGCCATCCGTTTATCGACCTCTGTTTCAGATTTTAAAACCAAGCTAAAAACCTTTCTTTTTGCTCAGGCATTCAACCATCCATATTCATAGTGTGTAATCTGTTTTCTGTACACTCTCTTTCTGTGTAATCTCTATAAAGCGTCTTCGAGTTCTTGTGAAAGTGCTATATAAATAAAATGACTAAATGACTAAAATCTGTTCTTTGGCTAAAATCTTGTTTTTGTATTTTTAGGACTATATTTTTACAAAGGAAAATAGTTTGGTTGTACTGTTCAGTAATTTGCAAAATAGTAAAATCTATATAATTCAAATCAGTATAAATATTGTGATAAAAAAATCTTCATTTGATATTTTTGCCATATCGCCCACCCCTAGTTATGAGATTTCATTTTTGTGCTTGGACTCCTTGGAGTCTGCATAAATGGTGAATACTGTCCCTGTCTTGTGTGCTATGGTTTCACTCTGTGGATTTAGATGGCTATTGTTTAATGACTATTATTAAGTCTGTCATACTCTTTATCTTGTCCATGAACCTGGCATTAGTGTGACTGAGTTAATCCTCCTCTCTCTTCCAGTTCACTGTTGGCCCCTTCTTGGATGTACTGGCTGAGAGCTCGCTCTTCCACAGGTGAGACACTGTCACTTCAGAGCGCAAAACATCCTCTTGGCCTAATGTGAGCTCACAGGTTTATTTTTCATTCTGTTGCTGATAAAACAGGAAAGTTAAGATTTGTAGGTGTGTGTCATGTGAGTGAGAAGTATCATTAAATGGGTCATATGTCTTTCATATTTATCTATACATATTGCACATTAATGTACACTCATTACTGGGAGGTATTTATTAAAATTAATGAATTTTTGAAAATGACACGTTTTTCATTCAGTGGAACTGAATCTAGTGAAGAGTTTCAAGTCCAATAAAAAAAAAAGAAAAAAAAAACAGACTCCATACTTAAGTGGCAATAAAATTACAAAGTAGAAAATAACCTTGGTGTTTTGCAAATGGAAAGCATCATGATGGCGTGTTTGGTGGGAGCAGGGTTAGGTAAACATGGAGTTGCCGAAGTATGATCAGTTTAGTTTAGTGTTGGTTATCTGGTGTTACTGTTATCTAGTGCTGTCTTCCTGACTCAGGGATGTTTCTGGTTAGCTTCCTCTGCTAAGCGTTAAGTTGAGTTGCTTGTCATTTATTGTCCTTGGGGTGGGGGGGTGGCGGGATGTATAGCTTCACTGCCTGCTTACTTTGCTGATAGACTGATAAACTCACCCCCTACCCCCAGGTCTGCTGGGCAGAGCATCGGAGAATGTCCAGAGCTCGGGGCCAAGCTGCAAGACTTCATGGTCACCTTCATAGGGAGCCTACCACAGGAGAAGAGAAGTATGTGGCCTGCACTGAGGGCACTCCAGGGAAATGGGTGGTGTAGTGGTTAAGGACTAAGATTGAATACAGAAGGATGTTTGTTCATGTCCCTGAATAGTCTCAGCTGTTATACCCTTAGGAGTGGACTTTCCTGAGATTCAGCATGGATAAATTTGCCAGTTCTTTTTTTAATGAGGAAAATTAGTTGATTATGTGGCTGAAATGTGACTAATCATATCACACATTCATATTGGTAGGCATTATGTAACTTGGTAACTGTATTCTTTCTTTAGCGTTCTTTCATCGGGTTTGCGGCCCCTGCTGCTCTGGATAGGCTCCGCCCCCCCGCCACTCTGACTCGGATAAGTGGTTCTAGGACAGATGGAATAATGCTGTGGGCCTGATGTCTGTGCTGCATGTGTGCATTTCAGATGAGGTGTTGCTGCAGCTGGTCCAGCGGCTGGGCTCTCGCCACTGGTGCGCAGTCCCTATCCTCTTCCTGTCCCAGGCCTTGTCCTGCCTGCCCCCCTGCCCGGCACTTGGCCCCCCAGGCCTGCAGGCGCTCAGGTAACCTGGCTGCTTGGGACTGTCCCTTTGTAGACTGGGAGTAAATGAGCCAAAATCACTACATACGCCATCTATTCATTTATTTATATTTGTATTAGTTTCTTAATATTTTCTCATGATATTTTGTTTGTACACTGTTTTTGTTTGCACTGTGTGCTTATTTGCACTATATATTTGTTTGTCTGCACTTCACATACCTCGCTGCTGTATGCTCAGGGATCAGTAAACTTGATCTTATCTTACTGTGTCAGGCTGTGCAGTATCTCTGAGTAGAATGCTGAAGGTTCTATTGAAAGTTTAAATGCCCCCTAGCTAAACTGGCAAATGCAAGCAGAGGTCATCTTAAGGAAGCTGGAAAATGTGTATTGTGGGAAAAAAAATGCATAAACATTGTATTCATTTCTTTTACACCTGCTTTGTTGGTGCATTTGTTGTTGTTATCATAGTGTACATTTCAGATTTGTGGAGAATACTTCATAATAAATCAGTCATTACTCTAACAAGAAAGTGTATTCCTCTGAGCTAAAGTGGAGGTTAAAGCTAGCAGAGGTGTTTAACAACATTTTCTGGGATGTTACAGGGAGGTGTTGCATTGCACCATGATTACTCACCAGGTGCAACTCAGAGGAGCTGCTCAGGGCTTCTTGCTGCAAAGTGCCCTCTATCTGACAGATGTGGTAGGACAGTTTATTTTTTCCTTTTGTGCAATTTGGGCTATTTCCCATCAAAATATTTTCAGACCACAGTAGCCCTGCGAGAATGTTTTGTTAACATGAAATATATACAAACAGATTGGTGTAAAGATGAAATATTTACCATTGTGTGACTCTAATAACAGGGATTAAGCGCTGAGTCTCTTTCCACACTGCAGGGCACAGTGACACTGGCTGATGTCCTCGGATTCCTAGCGCACTTCCGTGCGGATGAGTCACTGTGCAGAGGCACGAAGCTCTGGGATCAGGTACGAAAGGCTTGGTTAGGGGTCCAGACTGGGGGAATGTCGTCCATATAGTGAGTGATGAAATTGTCTGCGTGCCTGCATTTTATGATTATATTTATATTTGACGTGTTGTGTGACATGTTTAAGCTTTGCTTTCTCCCTGCAGTGAGGAGGCCTTATTGTAGTTTAAATACTGCCTTGGGATAATTTCCAGGCCCTTCCTCCTACAACCCTGTACTAGAAAAGTACTTTGGATGGATGGATGGATGGATGGATGAGTGGAACACACCTGGAGGATATTCCACAAAGCAGATTTTTTTCATTAGCCAGACAAATTTTAGGATTGTCAAATAGTCATGTCAGTTCCCCTCCAATGGGAAAACCTTCCTATTTGGAGTTATCCAGTCATCTGAGAACTCTTGCTTTATGGAAAACCCCCTCGTGTCATTGTTGACATGCTGTAATTCTATTCGACTTTGTGTGTATGTGTGTGTCTTTCAGGTGTGTGATTGGCTGCTGGAGAGTGAGGAGCATTTTAAACCTGATCCACGCCTGAAGCTGGGGGCGGAGCTTCCGAGGAACTTAACCCTCCAGGGGGGGTCCCTGAGAGTCTTTGTGTGCGACCAGCTAGATTCCTTCCTCCGGGTCCCAGCCTGTGCAGGTGGGCCCTTTAGCCAGACCCATCAAAAGCTTTCCAAGAGCCCTGCTATGTTGGATGTCTTCAGCTTGCTGCCCCCCCACCCCCCCTCAGTTATCCATGACCCCTTTGCCGTAGACTCGACTGGGGGGTTACCCGATCCCTGGGAGGCAGAGCTCATGGCCCGGGCTCTCTTCCTCTGCGTGGATGTGGAGCAACGACAACCCAGCGGCGCATCACCTGGGGGACTGGAAGAGTTGCTGCGCCCCCTGCTGGACACCCTGAGTCGGCTTGGCACCAACGTCTACCTGCCCTTGAGGAAGGCTGATAAAAGCCTCCAGCTGCTTTTGCGGCTGCTGCAGCTGCGGATGACGCCTGGCAGCAGTGACCCTCAGGCACAGGAGGGTGTGTCGCGTCATTGGCTCTGTTATACAGCCTTTGTTTTACAGCCTCTAATGAGAATGCACAGTTTGCTGAAATGAGTCCTTTAAATGGCTCTTCTATAGCTGTATTTTCCATCAGGCCTCCCCATTGGTCAGCTGCGTTGCCTTTATTCAAATGCAATGCTTTTTGCTGGTTTTGTGAGGTAATAGTTAACTAGTCCAGTCCATAACTAGTAGAGGATACTGTTTGTCTACTCTAACTCAGTAACTTGTCTCTGTGAAAGGGGGGTCATACTATGCTTTTTTGGGGTTTAATGTTGTTTATAATTAATTAAATTAATTTTTGCCCACAGACGAGGTATCAGCAGCCATAGAGAGGCTTGTCCTGGGGGAGACCGAGCCGATACAGGAGTTCATCCTGCGCAGGCTGAGTGGGGAGCTGCGTGAGGTAGGGGGGAGCTGCGTGGGGTGAGGGGG
>JABFEB020000060.1:18913090-18925455 GCA_019775895.2 Stomatorhinus ivindoensis
CCCATCGCTCTTCATCTATGGGATGTGCTCTGTGAGTGTGCTCTTGTCCCATCGCTCTTCATCTATGGGATGTGCTCTGTGAGTGTGCTCTTGTCCCATCGCTCTTCATCTATGGGATGTGCTCCGTGAGTGTGCTCTCAGCCCTTTGCTCTGTAGTTGTGGAATGTGCTCTGTGAGTTTATTCTGTTCCCTTTGTCTTTGATATGTTGGACATACTTTGTTCTGTTTGTTGCTCATCAGCTGTGTGATGTGCTATATGAGTTTGCTCTTGTCCAATTGCTCATCAGCTGTGTGACTGTGTGTCCTGTGAGTTTACTCCCTTCCCTTTGTATTTTAGCCATGGGTCGTGCTCTGTGAGTTTGCACTCTCCCCTTTGTTCATTAGCTGTGGGATGTGGAGCGAGCCGGCCTGTACCATTCCGTCCTGCGGGAGCTGCTCCTGGTGTACGGCAGTGCTGGGGGGCACCACACAAGTCATCTTGGCGGATTTGTCTCAGCGCTGACCAGATACTGTTTACGGGTGCTGGGAGAGCCAGAAGCCCAGGTACCTCTCTTGGAGTTGTTTGGCTTAATCTCTGATTAAAAGTCTGCTTATCCTCCATATAAAACAGCAGTATGACCTAATGCCAGATTGCTTGCCATCATTAACGGCTTTCCTGCGAGGTGGCAGACTGACTCTTGAGTTTTTGTTATTTGCACGAGTTTGCAGTTTTTATGGTGAGCAAAACGCTTACATCCGTTTTCTCGATATTGGATAAAGAGTGCAGTTTCTCAGATTGCTGCATTGCAAAGCGTAAAATGGAAGTTGACAGGCAGTCTGAATGACGTCCATTTCAGCCGATATGAAATCCCCTCTATGTTGACTTTGTGGTTTGTTTTCTTCAGAATCCTGTTCTGGGCGTCCAGGTAACCAGGGCAGTTGCCATGGCATCGCTGACCTTCTTATGTGAGGTCGGGGAGAAACACCGGGCCAGCCTTCACCCTGAGGCTGTGTGTTCACTCTCTTCAGTGGCAGCGCTGTTCTACTCCTCTTCTTCACCAGTGTTCTTGAACTACACTCTGAAAAAGCCTGCAGTAGCACCTGACTGCCTGCAGGGGTCAGTGTAGCTATTCATTTGTGTGTCCTTTTTCACAGTAACCATTTTACTTGAATGCTTGTGTATTCCAGCATGGCAGCAAATGAAAATATAATTTGAGATATGTGGCGGGTGCCGCAGGATACCGTCTACCACCTTTCACAGGGATTGTTAATATAAGGCCAGCATTCTATAGCGATGTCTGTGTTCCCCAGGAACGTGGAGGAGGGTCCAGCTCTCCAGGGCTGGGGCCGTGTGGCGGCCCACTTTGTGCGGGACCAGTGGGCCTGCCTGCGCTTCCTGCTGGGTCCCATCACTCTGCTGGGCTCTCAGGAACTACCCCCTGCCTCAGCATTCCTGGGAACTGCGGTTGAGGCATTGGCTTTGTTGCCCAATGACCTGGTGATTCCTGTGTTAGACTGCATGATGTTACTGCTGCCACAGGTCGGTCACTTCCACATGGGGGAGAACATTCTTTTCTATTTCATGTTGTTTTTGGTAATGATAATTGTGCCTAAATTGCTATTCAGGGAAGTTAAATCATTTTTTTGTGTAAGTTTAAAATGAGTGGGCTTCATTTTTTGAGTATTGCACGAGCCACATTTTCAATGTAATTAAGTTTTCTGTTAATTAAAACTGTATATTCCTCACTGTAGATCTACTAGATAAGGAAAAATATTTTTGCTTATGCCTAACACCTACATACGTGTCATACAAGTTCTACTTCTCCAGCAGGTGGTGCAAACCGAGGAATGTTTGTGTGTGGAGGCTGTACAGTTGGCCTGGAAAGTTGTGCTGGGGCTGAGCAATAACCCCCATGACTTCTGGCCCACTCTGGAGGGCTTTGTGCAATTTGCCTTCAGCCGCAGAGTCCTGGAGCTCGCGGAAGGAGAGGCGCCAAAGCTCACAGCCACTATTCAGCAGGTGACCGCAGCACGGCATGCTGGGATTGCATCGCACCGTTTTAGCTGTCATGCTGAAGGGAAGACGGAACGCTTAACGATTTGACGGTAGCGTCGTCTGATTTGTACGTCTAGGTGGCTGCAGAGCTGATTGCTCTGTCTCAGACCAGGACAGGAGTATTCAACGTGCTTATCCGGCACTGCTGCCGAACCTGGCTGCCGTCTGACCCAGGATGCGAAATCAGTGCCAATGCAGCGTTCTCCAGCACCTTCAGGCACCTGGACATCCTGACGGAGGCCTGTGTGTATGGGCCTGTGTTCAGAAGAGACCAGAGGTGAGGCTCCAAGGAGATGGGCGCCCCCTGCTGGGGTGCTGAGCTGTACTGCAGCAATTCCCTTCTGTCATGGCAACATAATGCGGTAGATTTAAGACAGCAAACCAGTCGTGGGCAGATTTCAATTTAAATATATGTATGTGGAAAAAAAATCAGAAACATATTATTATTGTGTGATGCTCTTTAGACCATCCATCCATTTTCCAACCCGCTTATCCTACTGGGTTGCGGGGGGTCCGGAGCCTATCCTGGAAGCAATGGGCACGAGGTGCCCTTTAGATCAGTGGTTCTCAACCTTTTTTGCACCATGACCTAATTTTTATGGTGCCAGTTCAGACGCTGATGCTGTCATGTATAAGTTCAAATTAACGCTATGATCAGGCACGCAGTGCACTCTGCAATGCCAGTCAATGCCTACTGCACAAACCTGATTGGATGTGCCATTAAATTTTGTGGTTTGGCTTCATGGATTAGTTGAGTGTTCACTAGTTTTGCACTTGTAGACATTTGTAGACCCAAGATCTGTATACTGTATATAGGTCAATGCTTACATTTCCAACTCTGCCTCGCAACCCTTTCAGAACTTGCACATGGGTTGAGAATCGCTGCTTTAGATTGCTATTGGAGCAGATGCATTTTAATTGGGTCTCTCTGTCTTTTCACTTTTTTGTTAAAAATCAGATTAATCCAGGAAGTGCAGACGTACGTGGAGCGGCTAGGAGACACGTGTGCAGCCAACGTGATCATTAACAAGTACGGTTTTCATGCAAAGACCCCCTGCCCCAGGTGTTTATGGGATACGGCAGAGTGGGCACCCCGGGAATGAGGGGTCGAGCCAGGCGCGGTGCTGTTCTGTCCAGCTCTATCCAAAGTGCCTTTTGGCGAGCGCAAGCAAGATACTCACCATTGCTGGGTTATTCGAAATAAATGAAAATGTCATTTTTCACATCACTGGGAATAAACAAGGGGAAAGGAAGAAAAAAAAAGATATTTACAAAAGCGTAAATTTAGTTTATCGGTCAGTCATTATGTGTCTTTGATAAACACGGGCGGGGGTGGGGTGGCGAGATTCGAACCCTTGATGTAGTCAGCACTTCCCCTCCTGCTCCCAGTGACAGCCGGGATGAGCAGCTCCCCCGCATGTGTGCCCTGGCATTCCTGAGCCGCCTGGACACCTCCCGCCCCGCACATGCCCACCTGTTGGAGACACTGGCACTGCGGCTGTTGAGTAAGGTATGCAGCAGTTTGTTGCCGTGCGGTGGGGTGGGGTGGGGGGGGGGGGCGCTTAGGGGCCCTTGGGCATGAGCAGGTTCTGATGCTGCGTCCTGATTGTGCAGCTGAGCGATTCGTTAGCCCCCCGCCCCCCTCACTGCTTCCATGTTAATTAGTTTCCACTTCCTCACCGTTGCCAGGGACTCTTGCTGACTCTTGCAGCATTTGTAAACGGGCACTCCATCCCATAATGATGCACTGAGTACACCATCTCTGTTATTTCTGATGCTGCTTCAGAGATGAAAAATCGAATTAGTATTAAATGTCAATAGTTCAAGTCAATCCATAGTCAAACCCAGTATTGTAAAATGTGTCACGGATTAACAGTGTTTTTCCTCGTTTGCGTGTTCATGGTTTTGTGCCTGTCGCCTTGCTAGCGGTTAAGAATGGTTTTAGCTTTAGTGAGTAGTTTTTAAATGACTGTGTATATTTGCAGTGAAAGTGGTGTTTTTTTTCTTGTCCCTTTGTCTGTTTGTCTTCCACTGTCCTTTGTAAATCCGAGGACGATGAGATATCGAAGTCGAAAACACGTTACTATGGCAACTCCCTGCAGCATCGAGTGAAGAACAGGGTGTGGCAGACAGTGTTGGTCCTGCTGCCCAAGCTCAGAGCGGTAATTCGACACGCATATTCCACTAAGGCTGCCATGCTGAGAGAGAGAGGTCAGGTCATCGCACACACACACGCACACATTCCACTAAGGCTGCAATGCTGAGAGAGAGAGGTCAGGTCATCTCACACGCACACACACACACATTCCACTAAGGCTGCAATGCTGAGAGAGAGAGGTCAGGTCATCTCACACACACACACACACACACTCTAAAGTGACTGAACACCCTCTATTCCAGTGGTTCCCAGCCCAGTCCTCGGGGAACCCCAGACAGTCCACTTTTTTGCTCCCTTCCAGCTCCCAGCCAATCAGAAACACCAAATACCTGGTACATGTGTGCTGGGAGCTGGGAGGAAGGAAGAACGTGGACTGTCTGGGGTTCCCCAAGGACTGGGTTGGGAAACACTGCTGTATTCTATATACAGTGGTACCTCGGTTCTTGACCTTAATCCGTTCTGGACTCCGGATCGAATCCTAAAAAGTTTGAGTTCTGATCGAGTTTTTCCCATAAGAAATAATGGTAAACCATTTCCGGCCCCCCAAAATTACACTCAACTAAGTTGCTTTTTTTTAAGCATTTAAACACAAAATGAACAGGATAAAACAAGACGAGCATCATTTTTCTTAATGGCTTCCAAAACGATAAACGACAACATTACCGCTGTCCTGCTCCGATCGCCCACTCCTTCCGTGTGCCACGCTCCCTCATTAACCTCGTGTGGAATCCCCATGTGATCAGCTGTTTCTGGTTGTTGTCATTAGTCCTCTGTATTAAGTCCGTATTTCAGTTTGTTTCCCCAGTCTAGTCTTTGGGTGCCTTCGACTTGCTTACAGCGCTGGGCTAAAGCAACGCATTCTGATCCTGATGCAATGCATTACGGTTAGATGCAATGCGACCTCTCACCCGGCTGTACAAACTGGAACCGCCTCCATGACGACGCACCTTTGCCCTTATTGGCTGAAGAGTTTAGTTACACGCATGACATTTGTATCCCAGGCAGTTCCGATGTATAATCTGCTATTTCTCCCAAATATCACGTAAAGAATTGAGAACAGGTTTTCAGTTAATTTACCTGGTAAAATAAAGTTTAATTGACATAAATGCTGTAATTGTACACGTGAGTTAGTGGTTTATTTATTGTTAGTTACTGTAATGTTGCGCTGTTTTATTTGGTTAATCGTCTAGTCTGTGAAGAAAGCATTCAAGTAAGAATTGCATTGTAGAATGACTTTCCTGGCGCGTACATTTTATATTAGGTCAGCGTTCATGGTTCAACTTCTGATATTCAGATCAAGTTCTAGGTCAAACTGGTTTGTTCGACTTTCAAGAAATTTGAGTTCTAGCGAGTTTGAGAACCGAGGTACCACTGTACCCATATACATAGACATTGTCTTGGGTCCCGTCCTCGGGCTTTAATGTGGACAAACTGTCCTTTAGAGGCATCCCTGACTCTGCCTGTATGAGAGACACGTCCTGCTCTCCTGCAGGAGTTCATGGAGACTTTGTTGGGCCGCGTGTATGAGGCCGGCTTCTGCAGCAACCAGGCGTCTGTGAAATACCTCATCGAGTGGGTGATCATCCTCACCCTCCACTGGCACCCTGCTCTCGTGGACACCCTCTGGAGGTGCTTCAGCATGGTGGTGAGCAGTTTCAGCAGAGTGTAACCTGTTTGTTGTTGGATCATGTCCCAGGGGGACCTCAGTTCAGTTGAATTTTGTCCAGTAAGTGGTGGAGCTTTATGAATGAGTGAATCTTTTGAGTTACTTGGAGGGAAAAACCAACCTAAGCAACCAAACAATCAGGACGTTGTGAAATTCTGTATTGAAGCTAGCAGGCTTTCTGTGAAAGTGCAAGACTGAGCAGGTTATCATGAGGAACAATTCATTCGTCTTTGAGAGAACAAGTTTAGTATAAAAACTTTGCTTTTAGGACCAAGAGAAAACGAAGACAAGCATCTGTACTTTCCTGTCTGTGTTAGTTCACCTGGATGTCCTTCTGGCTAACGTTCCGGATAAGGTAGCCTCCTTCGTCCTTTTTGCAATTTCACTCCATGCTGGTTATATCACTTGTACTTTGTTGTAGCTTGACTTGTGTTCCCTCTCTCCTGTGCCTCTGTCTTGCCTCCCTCTCCCTGGATATCTACTCTCCCCTTCCTGTCTTCTCCATGTTGTTACCCCTGCTCAACCCCTGCTTCTCCTCATCCCCCCAGGCCAGCAGGTGGTGCCAAGCTCTGGATGTGGCCCTTCAGTGCTGCTTTAGTCACAACTTCAGCGTGCGCCTCTATGCCCTCATAGCCCTGAAGAGGGTCTGGGGACTGGAAGGCATGAGGGCAACTGCAGGAGGTGAAGCGAAGGGTGCTGAAGGGCTTGGGGGAGTGGCCACTGTCGTCCCAGCCTGCCTGCAGCAAGCAGAGGCCATGCAGAGCACAGGGTGAGTGTTTGATTGGCTGGCAGTGCAATTGGCTGTCTGGATGGTGTCTGACCATATGGCTGGCGAGTTGGTCGATGGGTGGATGGTGTGGAGAGGACAAGTTGAGCTGATAACTGACCTGATCTGTTTTGGGCCTGGCAGCCCATAGAGCATACATGTGACCATTGATCAGTTTAGCGATTGGAGATGTATTGTAAGGCATTGCTAACACACTGAGCATGTTGAATGATCAGATTGCTTTTAGAGTGGGTAGCTCTGTTGTCTCAGGGCAGCAGGGTTGTGGGTTTAAATCATACCTGTGCCCCATGTTTGGAGTAGGAATCTTCTCCATGGCTTTCTCCTGCAGTCCAAAAGACCTGCTGTCAGCTGGAACAGTATCTCTGATTGGCTGATGTGACTGGGTATGTCATGCCCTGTGATAGGCTGGCATCCCCTGCCTCGGTGCCCTGTGCTGCCATGAATGGATGGATGGATTATTGGTGTGTCTGGGGCAAATTAAAGTTCTTAACCATTTATCTACAGGAATGCTGGAAAGAACTGGACAAGAATCCAGGAACATTTCTTTTTTGGGATCTTCCACCCACTTGTAGATTACAGCATGGAGGTGAGTCACAATAGCATCATCTTCACAATTATGCTAGTGTGCATTGATTAATTTGCAATTCATGTGTGTGTCACTTAATGTCTGGGTTATGTTCTGTCCAATAAGACATTGGGTGACTTAGATGCTATGTGAACATCATGTGTACTGTGTATAAACCTATTCAGTGTACTGGACCTGAACTGTAACATTTACTATCACTGTCAAGTATTGTGGATATTATTAGTTTGATACAGACATTCCTCATATAACGATTGAGTTCCATTCCTGTGACTAGTTCATTAAACGAATTGGTCAGTAAGCACGAAGCCGCCCCTTACCGATATTTCAAACATATTTAGATATTGTTTTAATGTCACCTTTGCAGCATTAATATCATTTTGTATATTTAGAAATGTCTATACAGTAGTACAGATATACTGCAAATACAGATAATTGTTTTTCTTAATTCTGAATAAAGACAAGGTCTAAAGGAAACCCCAAGTGGATAGCTTGGTTTTAATTTGCATTACTATTAGATATTACAGAATATAAAATCAGTCAGCAAAAATGATGTACCACAAAAGTTAAAGTGAAGAAAACCGAACGCTAGTGTAGGGTTAGGGTTAGGGTTACTGACTGCGGGAACAAGACTGAGACTGAGAACGATGTGAGATGAGATTCTTGATGCTGAGACACCATGTTGCTGTTTCCATGACCAAAGTTCTCGTACAGTGTTCAATACTGACTGGTCAGAGAGCTGGTCGTAAGTCCGGGCGGTCTTTAAACAGGTAGGTCATTATGTGAGGAGTATATGTATGTACTGTACCATTATACAGCTGTCAGGGCGGTCGCTTTATTTACACCAGGAACACGTGGTGCACTGTAGCCACTTATGTCTGCTGCATCCTGTTAGCCAATCAGGATTTTCAACTCTGTTTTAACCTTATGGGACCTCGCAGGTATAAGTGGTCAGACGTTGTTGCAGAAGGATGTTTAGCGGCATATCTCAACTATAGTCAGAAGATCAAAAAGACCCTTGTCGTCTTTCACTATTGGTGGGGGGGTGGGGGGGGTGTGGAAGGGATGGACACATACTGGTACATAGGTGTGCACATAGATAACACAGTTGCACTGCTACTGCGAGCACTGTCTAAAGTCTTTCTCCCAGTGGCCATCAAATGCTACAATAAGTGTCCCCCTGACGCCCCTTCCCACTCAGTCACCAGCCCTCGACAATAGTATTGTATTTAATGTTGTATTTAGTATTGTATTTTTGTCGCATACTTTATTTTGCACATTGCAATTTAGTATTGCATTGTGTCTTTTGTACAGTATTGTGTCTTTTGTATATGTACAGTGATGTCACTTTTTGTGTGTGCTGCTGTAACTTTTTTGGAATATCTTTCGGGATCACTAAATTACTACTACTACTACTACTACTACTACTACTATATAGCTGTGCAGGATTCACTACTGGCTTATTCTACCTTGTTTTAGACTATTTTCCACATCTTTCCAAGCCTGTCGGACTTGGCCAACGATGAATGGATTCCTGCCTGGAAGATTGAGACACTGGTGGAATTCCCCCAGAATTCTGCTCCATCCTTAAAGAATTCCCGCCAGGACTTGAGCCAGCTGCAACCGGGCGACTGGGTCCAGCTGGATAAAGGTGCAGTACCCACTTCCAACTACTAGATGGCATCGTATGTCTGCTTTCAGTGTTTTGTATTTATATGCATCATTGTCTCTGTTCTGTACTACAGGGACAGTACAGAAACTCATTTAGCTGGTAATGTGTGCATTGAAGTCTTTGTGTCTTATTGAAGAAATACAGACATTTTATTTTTGTCACTAAGTTTGGGACACGGCTAAGCAAGAAGTACGGTTGTGAGCAGTGAGAAATGTGCCTCCTGTGGGTTATTACACGTCAGGGGCTAAGGGAGAACGAGAGACATTACAGACTAGGGAAAATGGGAACAGATGCCTTTTCCCACACGTTAGTCACTGTGCTCCTGTGCGTGAACTCTGGTGCCCAACTGAACCATAAACAGCACGTGCAGCATCCCGTGAGTGAGTAGAAGGTGCTTTTGTGAATGTCAGGTGAGACGGAGCGAGAAGAGCGCTGGGCGGAAGTGCAGAAGAAAATCACGCCCTGGAGAGCCGGCATTCAAGAGCAGGACCCGGACCTGCAGCTGGCATCCCAGCAGAGGGCAGCACGCCTTGGCAAGCTCCACGGCGCCCTCCTAGTGGTCGCCTCCCTTATCGACAAGCCAGCCAACCTAGGTGGTAAGTGGCTGATGGGGGACGGAGTAAAACAGAGCACCTTCATTCACTTACATCACCCAAATAAACACTGTGAGTGACCAACTCCTCCCCTCCAAACATCTCTCCTTCCCCCACCTCCCTCCGTGCTGGGGGGGGGGGGTGGGGGGTGTAGGAACACAAGTTTCGGTTTTCAATGTTTTATTCTTATCTGTGTTATACAGTGAATATAATGGTAATACAATAAGTGCAGCCACAGGCAATAAATACTGCTGCCATGTCTGCCGTGTGAAATTCAACACAGACAAGATGATTCGCGCTCTTGTAACTGTGTCCAGATCACTAAGATGAGTCAGTTACCAAGCAGAGGTGGTATGTCCATTTGCAAAAGCTGGGTAAACGCTCTACTGTGTGTGTGTCTGAAAAGAACTGCATATGCAGACAGAAAAATGATTAATTTGCTAATCATTAAAAACATAGTAATTGTCACATAAAATGTGCTTCCGGTTTACAATGACAATACGTTCTTTAATAAAAAGAAATACTGCCAGACAGAAAAAATCTGGATGATTTGTCAAAGCGTGTAGGATAAATGTACATAATGGCTTTTTAATTGTTTGCCTTGTATATATTCACTCAGTCGTCTTTGCATGTCGGTGAACACACTGACGTATTTACACGAATCTGACCGGGCTTATATGCAGGGCTGTGCAGAACGTGCGAGATCTTTGGTGCCAGCACTTTGGTGCTGGACAGCCTCCGACACGTCAGCGACAAGCACTTCCAGGCCCTGAGCGTATCTGCCGAACTGTGGCTCCCCCTTTTGGAGGTGAGTGGTCCTGCATATCCTGCCATATTTTCCTTGTCTAACCATCTTTTACAGCTAAAAATAAGTCCATAAGGACTTTTTTTTTTTTTTTTGCACAGTTGAAGGTATTTTAACGTTTATGAATCCTTTCTCGGAAGGTTAAACCTGCGGAGCTGGCAGACTTCTTACAGATGAAAAAGAGAGAAGGTTACTGCATTGTGGGTGTGGAGCAGACAGCGAACAGCCAAAGTTTGCAGAACTACAGGTTCCCTGAAAAGACCCTCCTACTTCTGGGGTAGGCGTCTGCCCATGTGCCTGCTGCCGTCTGTCATAAATTTGGTCCATACCTGTTCCCCATCTCTTCTATTATTACTTGCTGGTTTATTTACCCATAAATACAGTTATGCTTGTACCCACACAGTAACAGCTTCTGTACCATGCAAGGAAGACATGTTGAATAGGTTCTAATCCAAAAATAGCATCTCCATGGCCTGTTATAACAACAGCTCAAGTGGCTGCCCACTTGGGTGTAGAGAGCCTTGAGACTGGTGGCTGGGATTATACCACCGTCAGCTGATTTTGCTCACTTCCTTTTGCCATATTGGTTCCTATTGCTTGACAGCGCACAGTCATCCCACCCACTGTGGGCCGAAATGCCTTCTCTCCCATCACTGGTGGAGGTAATAAAGGTTTTGAGTCGTGTCGTGACCTGTGTCCGAACCAAATCTGCAAAAAACTAAACTCTAACACTAAACTCTCATATTAGAACCTTCTGCCTTGTGTCATGACCTTATTGATACCTTACAGCTGTGGCCCAGCCAGTGGTGCTGCAGACGTCCACAGCAATGCAGCAGCCCCGTGATTGGTCACAATCCGCGTACAAACAAAGCCTGCGTGTACCTCCCTCTCTGTGCCCCGCAGCTGACATAGCTCTTTAATTTCATCTCCCTAATTGATTGCTCCACCTGCACCCATGTTTTGCCTCCCTCCATAATACGAGGACATGTCCGGGCATGCTGCTGTCATGATTACCTCAACGAGAGAGCGCTGAGGATTGGGGCAAAAGCATATCTTCTGTGTCGGAAACATTTGTTCCTAAAGACTAAAGGCTGTTTCAAAATGAAAGAATACGGGGTGGGATTTATCACGACAGGAGTAATCATGCATGTGAATATTTTTGGGAGGACCACACTGGATAGTCTCCCTGGAAGGTGCATGGATTTTGTGGAAGTGAGCACTGCTTGTGTTGCATGTAATATAACTGTTACCACTAGGTGGCTGCACCCATTTCTCCTTCACTGTCATGCTTCTACTGATATGCAGGATTGTTCAGATTATCAGCGTATACACAAAGGAAATTGAATGCTAGCTTCTGTCTAAGCAGGACTGACAGCATAGTAGCAAGGTATTTGTAAGACCCAACATTGTGGAGTTACTCTAATTTTCGGCCGGCTGGTTAATTCCTCTCTGAGCCTCGCTGTCTGGATTTGTATGGTGGGTCTGGTGTAATTCATCTGAGCTCAGTTGCTTAATTAATTCCCTGGCCAAATCTTCTCTCTTTCTCTTTTTTTTCTGGACAGTAACGAGCGAGAAGGCATCCCAGCAAACCTGCTGCAGTTGCTAGACGTCTGCGTGGAGATCCCCCAGCATGGTGTTACACGTTCCCTCAATGTGCACGTTAGCGCCGCCCTGCTGGTGTGGGAGTACACATGCCAGCACCTGCTCTCTCCCAGCTCCCGGGTCCCCAATTGTAGCCACTAAGAGTGAGCCTCTTGCCACTAATTCTGCCACCTGACAGTAACTGATGGCTGGACAGTAACTTTCAATCTTTAACCTGCATGTCCAAGAGTTCCACCTGGTAATAAGTTTTTCAAATTGATATTTAATAGGCTCAGAACGCATCCTTTTTAATGTTTTATATAATCTATATGATTTTTGACAGCCAGTATAATTCTTTTAAGTACATTAATAAATATTCTTGTATAAAATTTTATAAGTTTTTTTTTCTTTTTTTTTTTTTTGCCCTCCACCACCCCCCCTCTGCGGGGGACTACTTTATTCGGATTTATTTAATTAATTAATTA
>JABFEB020000060.1:18950483-18960746 GCA_019775895.2 Stomatorhinus ivindoensis
ATTCTTACCATACACTATTTTGGAAGAAACTAAATTTAAGTAAAAAGTGTGACAACCATCCCCGGTCTCCCCTACTTCTTGCATTTGCTCGCCCGATGGCTGCGTCAAAAGAATTTTCATTTACTCAGCTTAAAACGACACATTTTTAATGCCAGCGGTACTTCGGCTAAACCAGTGGTAGACTTAAATATTCTGTTTAAACGACAATCTAGCCGTTAGCTATTGCAGGGATCAGTATAAGGAATATTGTGTCCGTAATGTAGTAAATAAATTATATATGTACCTGAGACATTAACGTATTATACTCTCAGATCTGTCATCCTATCAATTTCCAGCTCTTTTATTTCAAAAACATGGGAGAGGACTATTTAATACTAGATTAGCCTGACTGCAAGAAAACAATATCGGGATTTAATTATGTGAACTGCAAGCCCAGCTATTCGTTGCTGAATTACAGATGTAACTAGCAGGGTGTAACTATAGTCATGCAGCTACTTATGAGCCTCTAACCAGTAATTATTAATTCGCATCATCATTAACACCCTCATGTTGTCTCATGGTTTGTTTCGCGCTTGATCATTATTAATCGAAAATCATTCTAAAGGTTAATTTTCGTCCATTTATGCTGCAGTTTTTCGCCTGTCACTTTATATGGACGGTTCTTTCTTAGCAAAGCTAAACAAGAACCAGACGTGAAAATATAACTGTAAGGTCCTGTGCTGATACCGCAACCGGCTTACGCGTGGGAACGAGAGTTGTGCGCCTGTTTGACCCCAATCTACGAAAACAAACAAAATTAAAACGCGCATAATTACTATGTAAGCGTAGTGGCATGCATTCTCCGAACTACCGAAGCTTGTCATTTTGACTACGGAAAATTCACTTAAGCAATAAGACCCACTGTCGCATGTCCCAACACTGTAAGACAGCCTAAAATAAATTACAAAAGCCCTTCTTGTTCTCGTATGTTAACCGCAACATCATATTAAACGAATAACAAATGCCGAAGAAATAGCGAAACGTATAACAGCATCACTTATGTAATTCTGCAATGTTCTCACGCATTGAGAAACCCATCATGGCATGTAATGGGATAAACAAGTATAAGATGAAGTACACACTGCAGCTTTGACCTATCGTGTGCGAGCTAAACACACCCTCTAGACCAGTGGTTTTCAACCTTATTTCGACCCAAATTTTTACCATGCCCTCTGTTTCGCGACCGTATGTCAAGTATAGGTTTAAATTAACGCTATGATCAAGCACAAATGCACTCTGCAATTTATGGTAATCAACACGTATATCTGATTGATTGTGCCACTGAATTTTAAATTAAGCATCTGTGGTTTGCTTTTTTCGATTGTCTGAATGTTCATCAATTTTGCGCTAAGCATTTATATATATATATATATATATGTGTGTGTGTGTGTGTGTGTGTTCATTTTAGGACTGGGGCAGGGAAATATGAAATATGATCGTGGATCGGAATTGGAGCTTGCTTGGTTTTAAGATGCTTACATATGCAACTGCCTAGCGACCCTTCCAAAACTTTGTAAATTTGGGTCGCGACTCATGGGTTTAGAATCGCCGCTCCAGACTTGGCAAAATCACAGATACAGAATACAAATGATCTGCAGATACTTTTACATATATTATTTGAGTTGATCCATTATCAAGCAGTATATAAGAAGGGTGCTTCACTTTGCAAACCGATCACGCGGTCATACCTACGCCGTCAGCAATGGATAAATCCCGTTGAACTAAGCAAAAACTCGTCATGCAGTGCTTTTAACCTCCCCCTACTCCCCGCCTTCAAAAAATGGTGTGATCCACCAGAAACTGACTGTAATCCTACGTGTAGCTTTGCAGATGTTTTTCATGTGGTGTAGGGGAATTCATCCTGTGTTGAACTTTGAGATAAAGTATGTACCCTGCACAAAATTCAGATTCAATGTGTTTCAGTTTTCCATAACTGCGTATCCAGCAATGAGGCATGCTGAGACTGGAGCCCATCCCAGAAAAAAACACAGGGAATGAGTGTTGCTGGACGAGATGCTAGTCCATTAGAGATAGCGCCATAAGACATTGTAGACTATTTGTTGATTCAAATCCATGTAAATCTTAGTTCAGAAATCAGGGAAAATGCATACAACCTGTATGATAATGAGCAAAAATGTAAACTCATAGACACACATATGCACATGTGCGTGCACACACACACAAAGCTGCCAGCAAGATTCAAAACCACAATTGTAACCCCCCCCCTTCTCCTGGGTGATTTATACAAAATATAATAGAAGTTAACTCTGACTGTTCCCTCGGTCAAGTGTACGATCATTATCAGATGCTGCTTTGTGAGAATTCTTCAGTACCCACCAAGATTATTTTTGTATTCTTTATGAAAAAGAAATAGAACCAGCCACCACTATCCTGTATTCCTAAAAGCAATGTTTAACCACTAACTTTCCTAAAGCTGCACGGAGCTGTACAGCTTTCCTTCTGATGCGGGACCTGATTCTGTTGTGTAAGCGGGTTTTATATCATTTGGTGTCGCCACAACAAAACAATTAACCGAGATCAGCAGACACAGGCATGCGAACGCCGGTACTATTACGTACGCACATCAAAGACGAGCAGGAATCCCATGGAGTGAGAACAACACGACGCTAACTGAAGGTCATCCCAGTAGCACAGTGTGTCCCTTACAGGCCACCGTGTCAAAGCCGTTGCCCTGGCTACTGCTCCACACTGCACCAAGATTAATCTTCCAAACGCAGTGTCGGGCCAGGCCAATCAGTGCTGAGTGGGACAGGGACTGAGCTAAGCACTTTCTGTTCAAAGGAGCTGGACAGGAGCCCTGGGTACTCCCACCAGGACACTTTGGTGACAAGTGGCTTTTTTCCACCAGTTTATACTCATGCAACATAATTTCGGCAGTAAGACACACCTTTCCACAAGCAGGTAATAGTACAGAAATAGAAATCCAGCATTCTTAATATTTAAGGGGAAATAAAGGGGAACAAGCATCTGAAGCAAAATTAAACTAACCGGGAAATTTTGCCCAGGCTGTGTGTCGACGAGCAGAGCACTACAGGCAGGAAACGGTGAACAGAAACATCTCGAAACACCGATGCACGTGTAACTGAATGACGGTTCATTAGAGGGAGGCATCTTCAGATCCCTTGAGCGGCGTGTGTCCCATTAACAAGCTTGTATCTCAGCATGTCCTTCAGCAGGCATGCATCCCAAACATAGGAAGTACTGTTTATCATGGTATAAAAGGTCCTTCAGCTTGTAGATGAATTATGATGGCCTACAAGTGTTTATACAGCATCACGTACGCACTCCTAATAACTCCGTGGAGACACTAATCATCTTCCCAAAGTAGTATTAGGAGACTTTTGTCCTCAGTTATCGTTCAGCATCACTACAAAATCATTTTTGTAAAGAATTCTATTATTAATGAATTGTCAAATGGGGTATTAATTTCTGCTCAAAACATACATCCATAATGGACCCACCCTGATCACAGGGTGGGGTGGGAGGAGCTATCCCATGAAGCACAGATCACAAGGCTGGGGTACATTTAGGACACCCTGGATCCAATATGCAGGAAAAAATCCTCTTTATAATCTGTGTTGCATGTTCTTCCTCTGCAAAGGACCCGAATCTCACACCACAGTGTGGCCCAGTTCTCATGTATGCTTCCTTTGTCCTCATATAACCCTGTCAAGCTAATTTAAGGAAATTTAAAAGGCTCCCCAAGACCTTCACACATAAGCAGTAATATGGTAACGGGAACATTCCAGTTCCTCCTTAACAGGCACAGAAGCATATATGGGGAGGTACCTAAATGTCAGTCTATAACTGGATGGGTCAGAGAGTTCATGTGTAGAGAATACTCCAGTCATTTAGGAGAATTTTCATGTTTTCATTTCAACATTATACTGAAGCAATGACAAAGATTAAGACATTTAAGTAAGATGCTTTTAGACGGGGAAAAACATGATTCCATATGACTTTTATGAAAGATTCCGATTTACCCAAATGAAGTATTTGGGGTTACATATAAAGCTAATTACTGTACATTAAGAGATTCCGCAGATAATCCATGACATAAAGTACAGGACGTAGAATCCAAAGCAGCCATTAGTGGTGCTTACTCTCTACCCTGAAGTCCATCACAGCCGGTTCTGTTCCCACTGACAAACCCAGCATGCTTTCCCCTGCAGCTCGTCACCCACGTGGCCCCCGCCACTACCACCCCCCACCCACCCGCACGCCTCCACCCGCCCCTCCCCAACGAGCCTCCGCAGTGCAGCTCTCCCGCGGACCAGCCAGCCAATCCCGTCGATCGGCTGCTTTCTATCTCACAGAGTCCGGCCATGACATGCTGCCTCTTTTCACTCCATTATTAACAAACAGATCTCTGCAGAGTACAAAAAACTGATCTAAAGCCTCCGGTTCTTTATTTTTCCTCACAAGTGGAGACGCAGTTCTTCCTGTTTGGGGTGGGGGCGGGGGTAAAACTGTGGTCATAATTTTGGGAATTGGACACTAGTCTGCAGCTTCTACGATTTCACAAACCCCTCCAGGGTAATATATCGGTTTAGGGCTGATGACGAGTCATAAGCCTGCAGAAATTGACGTTGACTTTCTGTAACCCCCAGCCAATGCCATTGAGCAGAATTACATACAGAAACCTGTTTTTTTTTTTACAGAATGTCAGAAATAATTTTAACAGCAAAAACATATGAAGTCTCACAGGAAGCAGGAAGAGGAATGACTTAAAAGAAAGAGGCAGTAGCTGTGCTTTGGCTCGATTTCACCTTGCTGGTGTGACTCTGGGGAGCGTGGACTCACAGGCGATCTCATCCCCCAGTTCTAAACAACTGGGTAACCATCAAAAGGAGCATGAGACGCCAAGACTCGAATCAGGCTGAAGCTCATGATTTATACTATTACACTGATAATAATTAGTTACTGGCGATTTTAAAGGCAGAAGGCAGTATGTAGTGTTGATGTCCCATACAGGGTGCGCTTATGCTACAGGATGAAAGAAGGAATCGACAAATATGCATCAGAAGCAACATGCCGGACACAAAACCCGCAAAAATGAGATCCTTGATAGTTTACAGATGGCTTGACATCAATCAGATGGCTATAGACACTCTCAAAGATTGCGCACTACAAGGTCACAGTCCTGTCGTGCATGCAGACTGTGTTTACTGCTCTGTCTGCCAAGAAACAGTAAGCTGGGATACAGCCCATCAAGGCGGGCTGTCAGTTACAGGGAGGACAGGCAGCATGTGCTGACCAGGACATCTGTGTTGTCTGAGGACAAGGGAAACACTATAATGACGAAAGAGCATTAAAATGTACGTAGGCTTTCGGGGGGGTGACCTAAGTGCTGAATCACTTCATAGCCTTACATACAAGCCCATCCGATATGGCTGGGGAAAGATGACCTGCTCGCCCCATCCCCGAACAGTAGGAGGTGCTGTACATCCCAGCTGGCAGAACAGCTGACGGAGAAACAAACAAGTCGCATTGTTCACTAAAACAAATCCACGTCACAGGCGAGATCAGGACTGCAGCCATGGTTTATAGTGCCCCACTCTGGAGATTTCAGGTCCAGAGAGTACAAATCCAGCCCAGGATTTTGTTTCAACCAACCAGTTGAGTACTCTGTGACTGTGACTCTTTATACTCGACTGTTTGGTTGAAACAAAATCTTTGGTCTGGATTTGTATGCTCTGGACCTGAAATCTCCACCTCTGACTAGCATCACTATGAGCCGGCACTATACGCACCTCTGTCCACATCCTTGGCGGGCTGGCCTCCAAAAGCACTGGAGAGATTGACACTGCTCTTTCCTAGATCACTACTTGAAATATGGGTGCTGAATTAATGACTGAGGTGGGCCCTGACTTGGAGTCATTCCCAAACACTGTTGGCTTGCCTATCATCACTGACGTCATCCACATGGTGTACAGAGCGTGTCCTTGATCTGCTCCTGAGCAGACAGTGAAACAAGCCACTTGTTTAAGGGTCCTGTCGTCGTACCTCATGTTTAATCCTGGCCTATTAAATAAATGCACATTTCCCTTAATTCCTCACATATACTGACCTTATTCTTACAAAAATGAAGGCCGTGCATCGCTGAATAACACTGTAGAATTTTCGAAATATGCCAACTGCATGATCGTTTCCCCATACGGATAAGGTTAATTTAAAATAAAGACTTGAATACAGCTGGCATATTATTTAAATGTAAAAACACCAGTCTACCTCTAATACACTCTGATCAAATGTAAAGTATGCAATAAATGGTATTCATCTACTAAAAACTAGTAAGCTATTAACCCTCAAACCGGCTGTGTGTTCACTCACCTGTTAACTTGTTCATCTTGACCGTGAGGTGAGCAGATCCCTCTGTACAATATGTGAGCGGTGATTCACCAAAGAATATAAACAGACGATGTTTTTGAGAAGGACTGAGTGTCTGCATATAAACATCTGTGGAACATTCTAAAACAGTGGAGAAATATGTGTTTCAATGGTTTGTATCCCCAGCTGCAAAATCCCCCCTTTCCAGACGTACTGTGGCATTAATGCCCATCTGTTACAGCCAAACGGTCACCAGCTGGTCTGAGGCAATATTTATGTTGTGGTTAGTAGTGCTGCTAAACTGTCAGTTTTGGTGGAAGTAAATTACAACTAAAGGGGTTAAAAGAGCAAAATACAGCTCCTATATGAAGTTTGGCATCTGCAACCAGTGAAATCGGATCACTCCCCTGGATACCACAATAAGTGTGTAAAGAGCTTTAAACCCTGAGTACATAATGTTACGAAACAGGTAATCAAACAGAGAGAGAAAGGAGGCTATCCTTTCGTCGCCAAGCCCATGGGGATTATCCCAAACGGCCTCACAGAATCAGGAGGAAAGGCCGGGCAACCCCAAAGGTTCACTATGCAGTACAGACAGAGCAGTCACTGTAGAAACCTTCGGGATGGGAATCCTCAGCAGGAAAATTAATACAGGTTAAGATTCCTATCTGATCCTTTCACAGCGTATATTAGATAGATAGACAGACCGATAGATGAAAATAAAATAAAACACAAGATTGCGATGAACGGCATGGCTGATTGCTAGGAGTCTTGTGGGGGGTGGGGCATTTGAAAACTGGGCAGTGCAGCTTCAATGCCCATGAAGAGAGCGGGACTTGCTATGTGCTATTACACAAGTTGACATTCATTATCCGAGGAATACTTAGCCTAAAGAGAAAGGAGGGAGGTGAAATGGGGAGGGGGTGTTGGGGAGAGAGTAGGTAGGAAGGAACTGGTGCAATTCTGGCTTCCTTTAGAGACCTCCCCAGTCTGTCGCTGGCAGTCGCCTGAAACCATTGGAAACTGTGTCTCTATAGAAGGTTTTATACAGAATGAGGGTTTGTAGGTAGCAGTGAGGTCAAAAAGTCTTAAAACCCACATGACACATAGGAGAGGGCTTCGGGGGGGGGGGGGGGTGCTTAGTATGCAGTGTTGGACTTTGTGGGCTACATCTGGATAGGTGCCTCATGCAACCAATAATAAAAATTCACTGAATCATGTCTACAGCGATTAGTCAGCGTTCTCACTCTTTGAGAAAAGACTTCATATGGAATTCATGTTACACAACATACACTCTCAGAAATCACACCCCATGTTGTTAAAATCAATATGGGGGGATTCAGTTTAATCAATTTAGCAGGTGGGTGACGTGAGGGAAACATAACAAACAGACAGAGGGTCCCTGTATGAATCATTTAGCCTGCTGAGGGGGCGTGTGGACGGGGCAGCAGCCTGCAGTCAGCCCCATGCTGTCTGACTCCGATGCAGATACCTGACCGTCTACCCCCACAGCCTGATGAGATCTGCTTCTGCCAACAAAACAGAGCTGAACTAGTAACCTTCTGGAATTAGGACATCATTCATAAGCCCCTACTATACAGTAATGTAGATTCATTTGAATAAGGGAACATTCTACTAGCAGAAGAAGGAAGCACGATTCTTTTAAAGTATGATAAACAAGCTCACTTGTGCAACCCTAAGCAAATATAAAGCCCACATTTACATGCTTAGTTACTGATAGAAACTGTTTCTGCAGCCTATACATTTAAAAATAAATAAATGCAGGTATCAGCATTCAGCTTTCATAAGAAAGTCCCTGTCCCGTCAACACCAATCAGAACATAAAATATCCAGTTGTACTATTTGAAGGCAAGAGATAGCACAGTGCATAATATCAATAGGTTTATATTTATGTGTCTTTACGTGGGTTAGCATTTTGTAGACAACATGTCATGTCATACCTCTACACACAAAAGTCATTTGGGTCTAATAATTCTTTAAATATACACATGTATTCCATTTTCTCTGTTAATATACCAATTTATATTCGCTTCGTTACCAGTATTATATCTAATGAATCATAATAATAACCATGCGTGACAGAAGAAACAGACTGCATTATTTCCTGGGAAGCAGAGCTGAAAGAGGTCGCAATACGGTCCTAAAACAGCGCAGATGGATAAGCGCACTGCTTTGATACAGATTATGTTTGAACCGATATATCACCCTAAAACGCCACGATCAACTTTATCACTATGGAGCTTGTTCTTAAGGACTTCATCCTTAAGATTTTGCAGTGCGATCCGGTGAAAATACCATCTGCAAAACTCCCTACCCGCCCCCACTAATATAACGGGACCGTGCACCGTAAAACTGCTGTTTTCAGTACTGCTATAGACAGTCAGGGAAAATGCAAAGTAACAAGTTTGACAATGATCACACGGGCGCTGAGCCCCGTTCCGCATTTCTCTCCACGCCGGACAAACGAGTGCGTACCTTGCACTTTAGTTAAGGTGAGCACCGGGCTGTTGCACGCAGTCAGCGGCGCCACCCTGGCTGAGTGCTTCTTCATGGTGGCGAGCTCGGAATGGCTGAGCTCTCCCCGCTTCGGCTACATCCCTGAAGCTGATGTTGCAGCAGTCACTTCGTCCGTGTTAAGCTTTAAACGGTTCTCCTACTCTGCCACACACTCCCCAGTCCGTCTTCCCTCACGCGCCCTCCCTCCCTCACGCTCGTGAATTCCATCCCCTCCCTCTGTCGCGGCTTTCTGCAGTAGCGTTCGCGGGGGGTCGGCCAGCAACACTCAAAACAAGGGACTGCTGCAATTTAAGCAAGATTTGGCATACAGCCGCATTCCCCTCCCCAAACAAGCCCCCACCCCATTTTGGGCTACCTTACATTCATGGGTAGAACTTAAGGATTATTGCTACTAGCCAGCTGGTCTAGTTCAGTAAAAATGTACTCTGGCATGAAATTTTTTTATAGCAAGTGGGTTAGTTTCTTGTATTCGCCCTTGGTCTAAATTACTCACCTGCAGGGGGATGGGTAAGCTTAATTTCCAGCTGCTTACAGCTACTTGAATCCAGGTGCTGGGTGCTTTCCTCCCTGGGTGTGCTTGGGGAATGTAGCCCGTAAAGACACTGCAATGTGCAGTGAGCAGTGTGACAGATCTGAGGGGCACCACAAGGGTAACACTGGGACAAGGCAGAGCTTCTAATCAGGCACATGAAATAATGTTACTGCCAGTCCATGTTGGCGCCTGCTGTTGTCATATTTTGGGGGTGCAGGTGGTTACAATGTCAATTTAGTGCTATGCTGTCTGTAAAAAAGATGTTATTTTCCCAGAGGAACCAAACAGCCACTGCGACCCAAAGATACACTTGGTGTGTGTGTTTCAACATGGCCCAGTGCAGGGCAGCCATCTGTTTCAGCACAGGATGGTGCCAGGATAACAAGTCTGAAAATTGGGGAGGTTTAATTAAATAGGGAAAAGTAAGTGATCCACTTCTACAGAAACATTTGGTGGTGGATTGTTAACCCGAGGTCTGATACCTTCATTGAGTGTGTGCCACTACTCAAACCTTTGGGGCTGACTGACTGTCTGAGTGTTCAGGAAATGGTGATGATTCCAGGTGTGCTTGGGTCCCGGTTGTTAAGTGCAATGTGAGTGCACACCAGCAGGGGAGGGGGGACAATCATGCTCAAGCACAGCATGAGGCAACCGGGCCAGTGGGATTGATTCTCTCTCTGAGCGTCGGAGTGTGCACCTCTACTCTGGCCTGTGGGATTGATTCTCTCTCTGAGTGTCGGAGTGTGTACCTCTACTCTGGCCAGTGGGATTGCTTCTCTCTGAGTGTCGGAGTGTGTACCTCT
>JABFEB020000060.1:18967472-18987735 GCA_019775895.2 Stomatorhinus ivindoensis
GCCTCCATTCTGAGAGAGCATGCAAGCCGCCTCCATACAGAGAGAGCATGCAAGCCTCCTCCATACAGAGAGAGCATACAATGCTGCCTCCATTCTGAGAGAGCATGCAACCCGCCTCCATTCTGAGAGAGCATGCAAGCCTCCTCCATACAGAGAGAGTATGCAAGCTGCCTCCATTCTGAGAAAGCATGCAAGCCGCCTCCATTTTGAGAGAGCATACAATGCTGCCTCCACTCTGAGAGAGCGTGCAAGCTGCCTCCATACAGAGAGAACAGGGGTGAGGTTCATGCACCTAGTCCAGGAAGCGTGAGACTGCAATGCTTCTCAATAAGTCACCCTGCCACCCTTCCAAACAAATACACACAGCTTGTGTGCAAAACATACGCACATTAATAATGCTGAACATTTAAGGCAAGCTCTCTTAACGCAGCATATCTACAGGGGTTGAGCAATAAAATTGAAACTCTGGTCAATATATTAATTAAGGTTTCACTCCTATTATACAGTATGCGTGGTTTGGTGGTCAATCTTCGCTTCAGCATAGCGTGAAGGTTGAATTAGCAAAGCATTAGTACAGCTGTGCCTAAAAATATTGCAATCCACAAAATGGGAGACATATCAATTCAAAAGAGGACAAATTGTTGGTGCGCATTTTGCTGGCACATCTGTGATGAGGACAGCAAGTCCATGTGGCGTTTTGAGAGCTGTGGACACTACAGGATGCTGTCTGAAAGTCCAGTCACTAACCTAGAATGTTTCCAAAAAGAACACAAAACCACAGCTGCCCAACTCACTGCAGAATTAAATGCGCACCTCAACTCTCCTGTTTCCATTACAACAGTTTGTCTGGAGAGCCACAGGGTCAATATTCATGGTTGGGCTGCTATAAGCCAAATCTTTGGTCATTCGTGCCAATGCCAAACGTCGGTTTCAATGGTGCCAGCAGTCAAACCTTGGGCTGTGGACAATGTGAAACATGTATTGTTCTCTGTCTTTCCCACATCCAGGAGAATTACATGTGTGGAGAAACCCCAAAGAGGCTTACCACCCAGACTGCTGCGTACTCAGAGTGCAGCAAAAGGGTGGATCAGTGATGGTTTGGGCTGCAATATTATGCAATACATTCCCTATGTCTACTATTTATACAGTAGATGGGTGCATCTCTGCCAAAGACTGCTGAACTATTCTGGAGTAGTATGTTCACCCAGTGCTTCAAACATGGTACCCTGAAGGTGGTGCCATGTATCAGGATGATCATGCACTAACACACAAAAGCAAGAATGGGGACAGAGTGGTTTGATGAACATAAAAGTGAAGATGAACTTCACACGTGAGCTGCATAGTCACCAGATCTGAATATTATTGAGCCACTTCATGGTGTTCTTTACGACGGAGTGGTAACTTTGAGACTAGGGATCTGTCCCAGCAATTGGAAGGTTGCTGGTTCAAATCCTGTGAATGCCAGGAGTGATCCTACTCCATTGAGCCCTTAAGCAAGGCCCTTAACCTGCAATTGCTTCATCCAAGATATGATGTTACTCTACATCCAGCCCTATAAGAAGGTCCTCCAACTTACTGGGAATATTTGGGGGTTGGAGGCAGGTTTGGCACTGCAACCACTGGGGGGAAAACTCACACTGTTCCATTCAGACTGTTGTGGTGCTGAGGTATCGCACAGCTGCACTCGGGTTCTCATCCCGAGGTGGTCCTTTGAGTGGTGAGTGTAGCCACGTGCTGTATCAGTACGTGCTCCTTACCTCTCTCTACCTCAGGGTGTTTTGGAGGAGTGAGTCAGGAAACATTTTCCTTCATCAGCATCACTAGTGACCTGGTCACTGTTCTGCAAGAGGAATGGCTCAAAATCCCTCTGGCCACTGAACAGGGCTTGTCTCTGTATCTTGTATCTTGTATGTGTCCCTATGTGCTTCAAAAGATCCACTATGGTCCCAGTGCCCAAGACCAACAAACCCTCGTGCCTGAACGACTAATGTCCTGTTGCACTGACATCGGTGGTTATGAAGGTGTTCGAGGGCCTGTTGAATAACACCATCTCCTCCTCCATCCCCTAGATCCACTCCAGTTCACCTATTGCCCTAACAGATCCATAGAGGATGCCATCTCCCATGTGCTGCATACCACTCTCAGCCACGTGGATAAGAAGCAGGGTAACTGTGTGAGATTGCTGTTCATTGACTACAGCTCAGTATTCAACACAATAGTGCCTCATAGACTGTTCACAATGCTAAGGGATCTAGGACCCAACAATGGCTTGTGTGCCTGGGTGTTGGACTTCCTCATGAACAGATCTCGGATCGTGAGGGTGGGCAAGTGCATCTCCAGCAGCATCACGGTCAACACGGGTACTCCACAGGGGTGTGTTCTTTCTCCACTGTTGTACTCCCTCTAAACTTCTGACTGTGAGTAAGTTTGCTGACGACACGGTGGTGCTGGGCTTCATCACCAACAACGATGAGTCAGCCTACACAGACGAAGTGGAGAACCGGGAACTGCCTCCAGCTGACCATGAGCAAGACTAAGGAGCTGATGGTGGACATCAGAAGGAGACGACATGACCACAGACTCCTCACCATCAGTGGAGCTCCAGCGGAGAGAGGGATCAGTTTTAAATCCACATTTCGGAGGACCTGACATGGACTGAGCATATCTGTGCTCTGACAAAAAGGGCGAAGCAGCGCCTGTACCACCTGAGGCAACTGAGGAAGTTTGGGTTTCCCCTGCGGTGCTTAAAGCTTTCTACTTCGGCACTGTTGAGAGCGTCCTGACATAGAACATCTCATCCTGGTTTGGGAACAGCTGTGTGCAGGACCGGAAAGCCCTCCAGAAAGTGATCCGGGTAGCTGAACGCTGCTGCATGTTAGCTCTCCCCTCCGTGCAGGACCGGAAAGCCCTCCAGAGACTGATCCGGGCAGCTGAACGCTGCTGCAGGTTAGCTCTCCCCTCCATGCAGGACATTTACATCAGGAGATGTAAGACCAGGGCAGCTAGGACTATCAATGACTTGTCTCACCCCAATAATGGACTGTTAAAACTCCTGCATTCAGGCAGAAGGTTCTGTGTCATTGTGGTCAGACGGAGAGACAGGAGGAATTTCCATCCCCAGGCGATTTGACGACTCAACCAAGACATGCCACTCTCCCCGTCATAGTGTTATGGTTCAGTTCAACCTTACACTGCAGTGGTCACACTGCACACTGCACTTTAAACTGGCTATTAACATTTCTTGCACAATATTTCATCTCATCCTGTAAATTGTATATACTCTCTTGTAAATTCATATGGTTATTTTTCTTTTTTTGTTTTGCATTCTCTATAATTTATTTACAGTCTATTTTACAATTTATTTATACGATTTAGTTTCTTTGTTATTTGCACAAAGTATGAGCGGTTCAGGATACATTTCACTGCATATTGTACCTGTATAACTATGCATGTGACAAATAAAGAATCTTGAATCTTGTCCTTCCCAAGACGAATTGATACTGTATTGGCCACTAAAGGAGGCTCTAGACTACACCATACTAATAAATTATTGAGGTCAAAAATCAGGTGTTTCAGTTTCATTGTCCAACCCCTGCATATGTCAGGTGTAGCCAGCAATATTTATAAAGAGCAAAAGGGAGGGCAGCAATTGGAATTTCAGTGAAGTTTGTCAGAGGGAACAAAAAAATTTGCATAGCATTAAAGGATTAAAGGGTAAGAGTAACAGCAATGCTTTCAGAATAATTGTAGGGGGGAAATGAGCATTTTCACATCATCACCTGCTGCAGAGAAACAATTTGCGTGTTTTTGTTATCTTTCCTCTGTTGTTGCACTCATTTTTTTTTTGGGATATTTGCCCTTCAACATCAATACGTTCATTTATATAATCTATGGCTATTATGGGACACTGCATTAATCACTGCCAAATACGTTAACTAGAAAGTCAGCTTTGTATCATCTTTTTAAAGGTGCTGGACCCATTAGTCTTCAAGAATGGATATTACTGTGTTAAAAGCACATGATGAATAATCATGCTAAAAGCTCAAAAACTGCTCAGGACTCAGCTGCTCTGAAAGAAAAAACATCACACAAGGTTTTATTTCACATTACCGGTCCACTGGAAAAGCTTTCCAGAAGCTGTAAAACAAAACTGAATGGCCTTTATTTTATTGGAAGTCTTATTTTCCCATTTCCTGACTCTTTCTGCTGTAAATGTTATTCACTTTTCTGTCTGGAACTGACATGTATATTTGCATAATTTATACAAACATAATGTCAAACTGTGCCTGGATGCAATTGCATGATGACTGCATAAATCTAACTTAATTTACTACAAATATAAAACCATCTAATCACAAAATTCCTGTAATCTCTGTTTTCCTTTCTCGTTTCCCTTTATTTTTATTACTACCTTAAGATTTGGGCATTTAATGTGGGGAATTAAATTTGGCCTATTTCAATCTTATGCGGGAACCCTACCCCTCCCCTACCAAGTGAAAACAGCAGGCTAGACTGCAACATAAATGTAAGCCTCTTGATATGTTTTTTGGTGCTATGCTGAGCCCTGGTGGTAGAAACAAGAAACACATATACCAAATATTTGCCCGCATACTGACACAGCCTGTCATGCTATTGGCTAAGTCGCAATTCTTGGTGATTCCACGTACACACTTTTATGTTCTGTGGCAGGGTTCTAAGAAAGACTTTAGAGAACAAGATGGCATTAGATGAGCATGAGATACTAAAAAAAATAAAGGGTCATCTAAACAAATGCAGCCTCCGAGTTTGTTTTTATGGGTGGTGCATAGCTCAGGAGGTTGTTAGTTCAAATCCCATAACATCGCTGTAGTAATAACATCACTGTAGTATTAACATCACTGTAGTATTCCAGTATTACTCTAAGCCCTAAACTGCAGCCGTTCCAGAGGTGCTTGGATGCTGGGTCACCCTGCTTCCTGATGCCAGGCTTCCCTCACTTTGCATTGTATGTTGCATTGGACAGAGGCATCCGCCAATTATGCAAATCTAAATCCATCAGTCCCAGATGGCACCCATTCCTCTTGCTTATCTTTCCCTGCCTGCAGATGGCGCTGATCACCCACTTTGTAACTCCAAAACCCCATGAAAGCTGTTCCCCTTTGGCTTCATTTACTGGTTTGACCAGAAAGTAGGTGTAAGGGTTTCATTACAGAAAAATGTGTAAACCTAATTACTGTCATCATAATCTATAATTAGATGATTTCGATGTTGTGTTTTCCTTGTTTTATAATAAATTGAAAGGATGCATATTTATTCAAATGTCAGAGTCGTGACTCTTTACTGTTGTGAATCCGTTAATCAGTGTGTCTATGGGGCAAAAGGGGGAACAAAGGCCCTGCGACCTGTGAATCATCACAATTAACATTCCCAGCATCCGCGTGCCGCCCACCCAGTTGCACCTGAGCTGCCATTAGAGAGCACCAGTCCAGGCAAAAAGCCCCGCCTCAC
The DNA here is from genome assembly GCA_019775895.2 of Stomatorhinus ivindoensis. Classification (NCBI taxonomy): domain Eukaryota; kingdom Metazoa; phylum Chordata; class Actinopteri; order Osteoglossiformes; family Mormyridae; genus Stomatorhinus; species Stomatorhinus ivindoensis. Next base: position 18,972,960 of record JABFEB020000060.1, read on the forward strand.
AACAACCAATGGCCATGGCCGGAGGACAGGGGCGTGAGGCTCAACCCTCAACACGAACAGCCACGTCTGTCACTCTAACGCACCAAACGTTAATGCACTGAGCAGCACACGTGTGCTTTGTGCACCCCGGGAGCCCGAGTTAGGCGAGAACAGGAGGCTCCATTGTCCACCTCCAAAGAAGCTGTCACAGGACATGCTACTGAGCCAGACCAAGACGTCACGGCCTGATAACGGGTAATGGTTTGAAATGTGAACAGGAACTACTGGACAGAGGTGCATTTATTAAACCAATTAGCCACATGCGACACCCACATCCAAAGCCAGCCACTGGTTTGTCCATAATTAACCAGCAGTGTGTCCTGTAAGCCCAGGGATAACTGATCATCTGTTATGCAGCTCTGGACAACAAGGGGGGATGCTGACCCATCTTCCAACTACAAAACGTGACACTTCCTCTCTCCAAAAGGGCGGGCTAATTGTCTCCCTACCCCAGTGGTACTCTGATGGCTGACTTTCCTCTTGCACCGCGGTGAACCGGTTTGATCTGGTGTCCCAGCCAATTAAATCAGAGAGGGGAGGGAACATCTTGGAGTTGTGCATAAGGGAGAGAGGCCAGAAAACCAGCCTTGGTTAAGTGTGGAGTGTTGTTTGGAGTTCAGTCAGAGGAAATACGCTGATCCGTAATGGTACAGCCCAGTTTGGACACTGAATTGAAGAAGTGAACCCATCCATCCATTTCCTTAACCGGGTTACAATGAGCCAGAAAGCACAGGGCACAGGCAGGAGACTAACTCAGGGAGAGGGCACTAACTCCACACACACAGGAGCAGGGTGGGAATCGCACCCACAACAGCTGCAAATGTGAGAACCTGCCAGCCACGGGGACACAGAGCCCGACAAACGTCAAACCAACCTCCAAGATGTATTTCTGGTCACTGGTCTAAGAGGTAAAGGTAAAGACTAAGCGGTTGATTCTCCCATATGCTTAAATTAAAAAACTGGGTAGCTGTGAGTCTTTTTGACTTATGCATACTCTCTCGTCGGCAAGTCTGTGGTTTACTCACACCTAGACTAGAGACGCACTTTCGGTGGAGGAACACCAAAACGTGGGTTTTTCACATGTAAATAAGCCTTATTAAGCACATTTAATTGTATTTTTCACTACATGCTTGGGAGGGTTGTGTTCATCGACCAGTCGTTTAAACCAAATGATTCGCTAACTAAGCTTGTTGACAAGGCAGATGCCACTTGAATCCTGCCTAATGGCAATATATTTGTATAGGTCAATACTTATATATTTTATGTACTATTGTGTTATATAATACTTATATAATTTCTAAATGCATACAGAGTTACTGAACTGGTAGTGCTGGTGTCAACCATCTTTAGATATTGTTTTAATGTCACCTTTGCAGCATTAATAACATTTTTAGTATCCATCCATCCATATTTAACAAAAATAGAATGTTTGTGGAACTACTGCAGTGCATTATAGGTATGATTTTTGTTGACTACTTAAATTTCATCATCTGCAACTGCTGCAACTGGCATAGGCAGGTGCTATGTGTGAATTTTTGCCCCAGGGCCAATTGTACATTTGTTCCACTACTGAGCTAAATTATTTAGGTTTGCATATTGCAAATATAGATTATCAATATAGACTGCTCAGAAAGCTGGTCACAAGTCCAGCTGGTCGTTAGGCAGGTAGGTCGTTAAGTAAGGCGTGTCTGTAATGTTAAACATTTCATTCTGTTACATGTTCATTTTTCCAAAAAAATGCGATATCGTGTGTGATCGCGTAGAGACCCGTGGCTTTGTTTATGTGTCTGGTAGGAGACTGCATGGCTAAATGAACCTATGTGGTAAACAATACAAGAGGGGCTGCTCTCTAAATATTTCAAATTCCTCCTCCCAAGCAGAGACTGGCAACGTCATGAGACCGTTTTCAAGGCACGGACCTTCATCTCTTCAGAACAGGCGAGCCTGCCTTTAATCCTCAGCCCTTAGAGGCCTTTGTGAGCATTTCAAAGGGACAGTATTAGGCAGAGCCAGTCCATAATGGGGGAACCAGAAAATGCTCCAGTACAGAGACTCCCAAGCTCCCCTCGTCCTCCACCACCGACAAAGGACGGCTAATAAAATAGGAATGCTAGCATGACCTTTCCTAATATCACTGGTGGGAAAAGTACAGAAGCGTAGCTGCCAATACCTTCGACCTCACAGTGCGACTTCTGGAGGATCCAGCATCTTCCCTCTTCAGTGGCTTTCATCCACAAAGCCACATTCTCTGACGTTTACTCACTTAGTCAGCAATGAATAAGACTCCAGAACAGTCATATTTCACCTGCTGCCGCCATGAATCAGTATTGACAGCCATCAGTGACACCAGTACAAAGCAGCTTAAAATGTAGAAATTTGTTCCAGTACTACAGAACCCATTAAAGAATTTTGGTAATAATAGCACAGAAATCAGAATTCTTAGATGAGCTGTTTTCGCTTCCTCCCGCTCGTTCTATCCTCTCTCTAAAAACTCACAGATGGAGGGCCTTCAGTCAGATGTGATCTTCCCTTGCTCTCCTGGTTAAGAGGGACACTGTCACAGTTAACATTTTGTCACTAGAACATTTTGTTTTTGTAAATGCCAAAAAATGTTTATATAAACAAATATGAACAAATCTGTCAAAGTGCTGCGTGTTTGCCTGCCAATAAAGGAGCACGCAGTCCCTTCACAGCTCTCCTCAAAGGCTGTCCTACTGCATAACTCTCCCCTGTGCTCCTAATTGTGATGCTCCCTGACCCGTGCTGCTCCGCTCTGCTCCTGCGGCTCCTGCGTTAAGCCACGACCCTGACTAATGCTGACACAGTACTTGAGACACTCCCCGCTCCTCACTTCCTGTTGGCTGCCCTCACTGTTGTCTCCATCACAGCTGCTTCGTCCAAGTCCAGCCCACTCCCCCATTTCCTGCTTGCTGGTCCTGCCTCCTTAGCTGCTTCTCTCTTTCACTCCCACCTACTCCGTTCCCTGAATCTCTCTTCCTCCCTACTTCACTCAAGCCATTCTATTCTCTTCCACCATCCAATCTACTTCCACAGTACCCTTTCTACCTCCACAAAATAACCTACCCTTCACCCCCAACTTCCTGTCTACTTCTGTCTCCTTCACTTCCTTCCATCTCTCCCTACTTTATATCACTCCGTTGTCTTTATTTTCTTCAAAGGTATAACACCTCTTCTCCCTACAGGGCCATAGCTCTGTGGTGTTTCTATGTTTTGCTCAATCAGTGGCTGATTATCATCTAAAAGAGTGAGCAATTAAGCTTCTCATTCAAATCAGTAAAACTCAACTCTGATTGGCCCACCACCATTCAACAGGACTTTAGACATATGGAACGAAAAGTACATGGGGGTCAAAAATAAACCTTGATGCTCTCTAGATATTGAACTGATTTAATCTTGAGGTGGGCTACTAAACTGTACGGTTGCCAGCCAAGACCACAGCAGAGTATCACAAGGTCATGTGACTCCAAGGACCACACGGTGATCTCATTCCACCCACCTCACATGTGATCATTTATTATTCAGAAAGGAAGCCTCGCCTCATCTCCATGCTCCACATATTTATGGTATATACGAACCAGCAAATAACACGGCTCTTGGGGGGGGGGGTCCCTACTTTTGCCACCAGAATAAGATAATGCAATTTAATCAGAGCCAATTCCATGGCTTGGCTTAAAATCCACAACAGATGGTCAAAGGTGATCAAAAATGTAGAATGTTTGAGCAAAAAAGTGAACAAACTAAATGAAATTTTATTACTAAAGCACAATATTATCCTGTTACATATGTCAGCATATGCCTTAGTGTGCACATACAGGTTAAGATGAAACATGTAGTGCAGTGTATTGAGACCTCTTCGTTGTTATCATTCTTAGTGATGGACAGCAAATTTTACTATGACACAGGAAAGTGTAGCAATGCTGGGGTCCCTACTGATTCATATGAAACAGACATGTTCTATGATGCAGCATATCAGTATATATGGATTAGTGTGCCTAACCATTGTACACGATGGGACAGTTACAAAACATGGTGATGGACTGCAAAAAGCAATAAACAGTTTTAAGATTCTAAACATCAATTGTATGGTAGAGGTTATGATTTCTAAAATATTTTTTCATCACCTATTTTAATGAGCGTCAGTTAAAGGGTTAATCTGCCATGTGAATTATTCTTCAAAGATCTTTGTTAATTCTATGTAAATGTGGGTGAATGAGATAGAGACAACAGTTTTGCATTATAATTCAATTCCTGATTATGTAGATTATTCTACAAACAATTAACGGGGGTGGGGGTGGGGGGGAGAAGTACACCCCACAAGGGGTTGGAGTTGGGTGGCCATGTAACCCAGAATGCCAATAGCAGGTGGTTGTGTGAATTTCCCTCAATTTCCCAAAACTGCTCATGCACTCCAGAGCGCTTAGCGGGTAGCTCTGCTCTGCTGCGCTGCTCTAGTTTCCCAGGTAACCAGCATCCGCCATCCCACAAGCCATGGGGGCAGTCCCCATGGTGCACTGGAGAGAGCGCTTCCTGCTGTACAACATATGTGTTTAACCATGAGCATCCACATTAGATGGTCACCAGCTGCTAAAAGCTCCCTCCTTCTAAACCAAAGCTTGACATCATTCACCCCACAGAAAATGAGGCGTAGAAAATCTAATTCAACTAGACTCCAAAACATACAGTACGACAGACAGATTTGTTTACAGCATTATCCTGTCTAGAGCCCAGGTTCTGTCTATCAAATAAACAATGCAGCCACTCGAACCTTACCTCTCTCTGACCAGCTCTCTGGGGAAATCAAAAGGTTGTGGCTTTGACAGGATTTACAGGGAACATAGTGGGAAGTTTGTTTTATTCCCAGAAGCAGCACAGCAAGACAAAACATAATGCAAGACATCTCCCCAAGACCACTCAATTTCTCTATTTTCTGTTTAGTTCTGTTCATACACAGACAAATTGCTCATCTCCACTAACTTGGGGCCCACATTCATGTCAACTTACAAAATGATGATAATGTGCTACAATGAAAAAAATCCATCCATCCATCCATCCGGTTATAGGATATTGCCATAGAATGGTTACCAATTAGGCAAGTGTCCTGGTATAGGACTATAGGAAATGTGTATTTCTTTTCTTAATATATAAAATCTTGATTATAAACTATTCATTTTTTTCTATGTAGAATAAGACTTTGAACACTACAGTAAATCTTAAATGTCCTAAAAGAAGATATAACATTCATTTTAAATGACTATCTTTATTAAAACTGTGTTAGACTACCATCGTGGCTGTGGGTATTACATATTCAGTACAATTACATCTGTTTATGGTTTCGTTTACCTGCAAAAACAGTGCCTAAACCTCTACATTTTGCAGATCGTTTCAAATTGTTTCTCTTAACAAAACAGTGAATCAGGAAACATGCAAATTCTCAGATCAATTATTGGAAAAGAGAGTTATGTTTTTGAGAGACACCATCCATTTAGAGAATGGTCTCTTAAAGGAAAAAAAATCAGTAAAATGTATGGTTTAATTTCTTCTCCCATCTCCTCATTCTCTCCCTGAGTCACGCTCCCATATCTAAGCGATCTCCCCTCTTTGTCAGCATCGTGGAGAGGACCCTGACCTTTCTCCAGCGAATCCCCCTCAAGCCATCAAACTCTCTCTACGCCGATGCAGCCCATGCAGGAGAGGTGTGTGTGTGTGTGTGTGTGTATATGTGTGTGCGTGCACACGTGTGCCAGCACAGGGCATGTGAGCAGCAAATTCAAGGTCCTTAAAATGAAAGATGCATGTGTGCTACCTTCCTCCCAAATCCATCAAATCCACATGCCCTCCCAACAGAAGAAAGCCCAGTCCCCCTGCAGCCAACATGACACCCCCTACTCTCTTCGGCAATGATCGGGTCCAGCGAACGAGCCAGCATGAACAATCTGAACCAGTCTGAGCACTAGATTTCCATAGCTGGAGGAGTGGAACCAAGACCTCTCCTTCCCTTTCTCTGTGCCATTTTTAGATTTGTGCACGTTTCCTCAACTGGTTCGCTCCATTCCTCATTTAGCTAGGAGGCTCGTATGGATGATTGTAGGAAACTGAGATGATAAATAGTGTAAAGCAAGACCTTGGGCAGGTCCAGCTGAAGTATAGGATGAGAAGAAGCAGTGGAGACAGGTAACTAGGGGGGTATGAAGGTGGTGGCCATTACGGAGAAAGAGCTGACCTGATTTCAACATGGGAGCTGAGCTGGGCAGATACTGGGAGACCGGTCGATGGATCATGTCACACAATGTAGGCAGAGGAAAAATTAGATCATGGCTGCAGGACCTGAGTATCTGTTTTCTTGTGAATCTTTCTCTGCTGACTCCAGAGCTTTGCCTCCAGATTTTCCCACAGTGACTCTGCCTCCACTGTCTTTTTCTACATCGTCCGTATGGTTCATCAGGGATGTAGACCAACAACTTTGACTCTGTGAGCAAATATCTGCCTACAGCATAACGACACCAATGATCTATTTTCCAAAATCTTACAAGGTACCTGAAAAACAAAATCACCACAAAACGCTCTTACTGCTTAACTGAAGCTTTTTAATGAAACTGACTTTGAATTTCTCTCCGGCTGGACATCGTGCAGCTTCGGGGTAACAGAGCAGGGACCCTTCTGGGTTGTGATTTGCCAAATCCAGGGTTTAGGGACTGTGTCACCTGCTGCTCAGATCTGTGCAAGAATTACAGAACTAATACAGCCACAGGTGCAGAAATCTACAGGACTGTTTCTGGGTTTTAAGAGGTTAGGAACATTGCAATTCCCTCAACCTCTTACCTGCTACATAAAAACATACAAGAATAATTTCAATCAAGGAAAGTTATATACAGTGTACGGTCATGATTAATATTTAGCTAAACATCTATTACTATTAACAAACACACAACCAATATTATACCAGATGACAACTAGTGTTTACCACTGACCGACAGCATGGCATCTGTATGGCTTCGGTTAAAAAGAAACCACCGCTTGCACACCCCCCACCACTCTTTGGGTCATTGGGCAACAATCCTAACACCTACTGTAAGCTGCTGTCAGCATCATCAACCGTGTGCGTGCAGCTGTGTGTTCAGCACCCCGGACAGCGGCTTGCCTGCTCGTGCTGCACGGCCGCTGCACATTAAGAACATTCTCCACTGTTGTGCTTCTGTAAGGGACTTAAAAAGGAGGCTGAGGACTCGATTCAGTGCTAAAGCTCGTCACTTATCCAGCCCCACAGAGGGTGCCCTCCTGTCCTGTCCTGCTTTTACTCTTGGGATGCAGGATCCCCACTGGACGCGCTCTCATGCCGGGGATGTCACATTAATGCCATTTTGTCTGTGACAATGAAAGGCAGGATGGTGGCAGTGCGGCTCCTACTGGTCTTGAGTAGCAGGTGCTCTGACATTGCAGCAGTCCATCTGTAAGACATGGCCCCCTTACCTGTATGCCGTCTCTGTAGCTCAGTCAGGCTGGGGGGGGAAGTTTGTGTTTATTTCTGCTTGCTTTGTTCATGTGCGTTAACTTGCTTATGTATGAATAGATATGGCTTACAATACATATTACACTAAACATTTAGGTTTACTATTAACAACATCCATGTTTTAGAAAGGTTATAACACTCTACCACCGGCTCACCCAGGTTGCTTTTGTAAAAATTTCACACATGCAAGTAATTAGCAGCAATGTTGCATTTTCAGCTGTCTACACGCCTCGGTTAATTTCCCCATATAATGAAGTTGTTTGTTTGACGTCCTCATGCTCACTGTTAGACAAGCCTCTTTGTCTCTCTTCCTTAGCACTGTCTGTCACACTCTCATTCGCACAGACCCCCACTCTTCCGTGATCAGCTGTGGGAGGACAGGCAAGCAGACCAATCACAAATGCAGGGCACTAGAGAGGACTGTTGGCTTTTAACCAAAGCTGCTGGATTAATTTACATGCATTCCAATAAAACAACTAATTATAATAGAAAATGTCAGATTTCTCTTTAAAAGTCATGAATTTAGATGCTCGACATCTATTGCAAAGAACATGTCACAATCCACAGAAGGAAAATTTAATATATACAATTATTTTTCTACCACATAATCTATATAGATACTATTTTCTCTCGGTAAGAATGCAAACCATCTTTGTTGACATCCAGAATGAGTATTGTAGAGTATGAATCGTGCTGAAGAGTCACATTAAAGATTAAACATCATACCGCTTCTCTCATAAATACTTCATAAATAAATATGAATTGAGGAGAGGACCCAAAAAATCCATAGTATAGATAAAGAAAAATTCAACAAAGATAGTGCTTTTAATCAATGTATGGTGTAGACTGGTAAAAGACACCGCACAGCAGACCAGAATAAGCTCACCCAAAAGCTACAAAATGTAATTTAGCAGAGAAAACCTTGAAAGGTTTAGTCTCCTGTAAGCACCACTGGTTATATTATCAACTTGGTAGAGACACAATCTGAAGAGATCAATAAAACATAATGTGCCTTTCCTCTTATAATAACTAGATTTGTGATTGGACATTATCCTTCATTAGTGTAGCTGTAGGTGCCTCAAACCCCTTCTGCTACCATGAGACTGAAAACAGCTCCTCTACCCAGCTCCTCACGTCAGCTTTACAAAGGTGTCAGATGATAGAGGGATATTAGAGATGAAACAGCTTACTCCGTCTGGGTTCCATGTGTGGAGTCTGCATGTTCACTCCCTGTCGTTTCCTCTGGGTACTCCGGTTTCCCCCCACATTCCAAAAGCAAGCAGAGGCTGACTGGAGTAGCCAAATTGTCCATAGGTGTGTTTGGGTGAGTGAATGGTGTGTGAGTGTGCCCTGCGATGGGTTGGCGCCCCATCCTGGATTGTTCCCCCAGCCTCTGGGATAAGCTCCACGTCCCCCGTGACCCTGAATAGAACAAGCGGTTACAGAAAACGGATGGATGGATGGACCAGGAAAAACCACAGGGACTGACTGGGGACAAACCAAAGTGAATACAAGGAGCAGAACATTATGAGCAGCAACACCCCCTGGCCAAACAGGGAACAACGACACAAGGCTTTGACACTGGGAAAATACTAGGACAGGAACTAGACTAAAACACTGGGAAAGACAACCTGGAGAGAGCAGGGATCTTAGGGAAGTGAAGGACAGAACAGGGCAGGACATGGACTGATCCTAACAACAGACCCTGTGAGTAAGAAAAGAAAATAGTTATTTACGGATGTGTTTGCTTTGGACCTCCTTGACAGCGATGCTGCAAGCACAATAAGCAAACTATGTTTTATATTTGAATTATCCTGTATTTCGCGTGTCTGTACAGTTAGGTCTACTTTTTCTGTGTTAGCTAAACCTGAGGGTTTGAGAGGTTCAGGCATGTCTGCATGACCAGTGAAAGTGTAGAACTGCACCACCTTACGAACCCAAATGCCAGTGGGGTGGGGTGGGGCTCAGCTGAGAAGCTCTGGTGCGTTATCTACCGAGGATGGGGCACCTTTAATGCAGCTCCAGCAAAAAAATATTCTATATTATCAACAACTATTATCAATCACGTGTCTTCTGCTATTTAAAAAAAGAACATTTTATGTGACTGCTGCAAATTGCCTCAGTGAACTAAAAGCCATTAAAAACAGTGCAGAATATCATTATGTAAAAATCCTCGTTATCTTCACCATTAACTACAAATGCAAAAGCGTTTGAGACCTGTAGCAATTCTCCCCCAAAACAATTGAATGGTCACAACTTACAAATGATCAGCGCCGTCTTGTGTTTCTCCCTGGGGTGCATCTTCACAGTGATTTAGACACAGAACAGGGGGATGAGTATATTGAACTGTGCTAAAGAAACAAAGTAGCATACAGCCAGGCTAGCCACCAGGTATCGATAGCAGTATCTGAAATGTCGATAAGGGATTCATGAGAGAAGCGTGTCATGTGGTCTATATTTCCTCCAGAAAAATTAATTTATACATTTATACAGCCTACGTAACAAAACCCCTTTCCTGTGTCAAAAAAGAGAAGGAAAAAAATGCTTTCATGTATTTAGCAGAAAGGACTAAAGTCTTCTTTTGAACGCTGCAAATCACATTTTACATTTAAAAAGACAAATGGGAACAGAAAAGCACAGATGACCTACTGATGCATGGTTTCATTGACTCATCAGCAAAGTAAAATGGAATGAAAACAATTAAGCCAAAAATATGTCCCCAGATTAAAAATGTACCTGTTTCAGTTGGCAGGACAGGAAAACCCCCCTGTGTGTCTGCCCGTCAGACTGGCGTCGCACATAGCCGTCCGGATGCCTCTCCACTCCTGCTGGAAGTTTGCTCTTGCAAGCCTAACCCCCTAACCCCTTAATGGGCCCCCATCTCTGAAACTTCATTAGCAAACTGTGCCTTCAAAATCACTGTTCAGTGCCGAATAAAGCGGAAAGCTTTTATGTTTAATTAATTTTAAATGAATAAGATCAAAATCAATCAGTCTGAACAATTGAAGCACAAAATCAAACCATATTAAAAGTCTCTTGAGTAAATTAGAAATTAGAACTACAAAAACACAAACACAATTCATTATACTCCTACCATTTCAAATCCATAATTCTGCAGCTGCATTTAAGTAACTTGTATGATCAAGCATTATGCTTCTCTGTATCTTGTTAGAACAATGTTATCAGCGTTTAATGTGGATTTTAAAGAACTTTCCTTTCATGATTATGCTTGACAGTCTATAATTTACTGTAAGAATAAAATGGATCTGGTGGCTGATGAGCAGGGCTGGTCAATTATATAGGCGAAATAGGTGGCTGCCTAGGGTGCCAACTCCTGGGGGGGGTGCCAACTTGCCAGCCAATTTTACTTTGGCACCAGCGGCGACGCTTGTTTAGCGTGCCAACCAGCAGCAGAGTGGGTGGGGGGTGCTTGGTAAAATTTGTCGACCTGGGGAGAGGGGCTTCTTGGTAAATTGTTACAAATTTCGCATTATCGTCTGTAATTAAAAGTGGCACAGTAAAATGTGCGGCCTAGAGGGGGATGGGGTGCCCCCCCCCCTTGCCGTAATGGGCCTCCACCTCCTCCACTACTGGCATCAGCATCTGAGGGGGCACCAACTTAGCCAGTCTGTTTTGCTTCATCTCAGACCATGACCCATGACCGTCTCGCTGTCACTGTGAAACCAGCTGGCTAAGTGGGCACCCTTAGAAGCCCTCGCGCCCTCTGCAAAGCTGGCACAGTACACTTAGGCCATGTGGGCCACCAGCTTCTGAGGCGGCGCCGACTTGCCATCCGGCAGTGCTGGCTTAGGTTGCCACGTGGAGTAGAATCATGGCTGGACTGAGATTAAAGCCTCTGCACTTTGAGGTACCCAAGAATAATTCTTGTTGACCCAGAAACCCATCAGCCCAGTGTGCCATGCGGCCAGTCCAGCCCTGTTCATGACAGATTTCTTTGTAGAGTCGAACGGGACCAAGACAGACTTGCATTAACTCACACATGTAAACAGGGATGAGATTAAAGCAAAACTACAAGAACGGCATAACAAAAATTTACTAAAGATCGAAATGAACATTTTGGGGTTCTACAATTGTTTCCAGATTTCCCAAAAAAAAAAAACAGAATGCACCAATCAATGCATATTAATCTCCCATAACACAGACCCTGTGATTTCTATTACAGAGGTAAAATGTACAAGATTCAGCATGGAGACACACTGACTGTCAATCTTTGCAGGCTCGTCTCCATTGCGTGTTCTGCCTGTTGCTCATTCAGTCTACTCACATGAAAAAACTTCTTCTAAGCCACGTATTTACTCTATGTCTGTAGTGCTATTTTCTGTTATTCACTTTTTGGTATGCACTGTTGAGTGTTGTTTAATTTCACATTTATTTTCTTGTGTATACCTGACACTGTGGTTTTCTGGAAGCACGCAAGTAACAATCACAATGCACCGTGGAAACATGAGAATAAAATACCCTTGATTCTGTCAACAGTGTCACTCTGTCCGGCCCAGCAGGGAACCAGATTTGGCCATAAACAGCCTCAGATTTGTCTCTGTCACTCTGTGGTTGAAGATAACTGGGCAGTACGTATGTCCAACCCATTATTTCTCTTCATTCAATGAATATCAAACACCTCCCTCCTACCACACGTTCTGAATCGGGGGTTGTTGATCAACCACTGGGGGGCCATTTGTGACTTCAATGTTGAGTAAAATATTTGAAAGTAAAAGTCCATTGAGCTACAAAGACAGCAGGAGTATAGAGGTAGAAGGACGTGATTACAAATCGCTTCATTGTTAATCGTTATTTAAAATATTTGCCGCCGTGCATTTTAGTTCCTGTTTGTTCTGGTTAATCTCAGTCACAATGAGGATCGTGGGCTGTCGGTTTGATGAGGTAGTGTGGTTCTGGCTGAAGTCTAGAAGACCCGTAAAGTGACGGAACTTGGTGATGTGCAGAGATTTGTTCTCACAAGTGTAATAAACACGGGCACTGTGTCAGAAGCCCTTGGCAGAGACTTACGGACCCCAAACACTTTTAAGAATAAGTTAAATTCTAGATTAGAAGATTGTTCCTGCATACCAATCATCTTTGGATATCAAAAAGAGAACAAAAGCTGAGATGATAAATCCCTAAAATGCCATTAAAGAAGTTCCCTCACATCATAAAAATCCCCCTGAGCCCATCACTGCAGAACCATTTCACACAGTGGGAATCAGTATAGATGATCTTCCAGCACCTGCTGTGGCACGATTAGAGGCCGTCTTTCTGAAGAGAACCTGGAGCAAAACCAGAACTCAGCGCCCGACAGTTGGAAAGGTCAGGTGTCTGTCTGCAACTGTGTGTGTCATACAAAATACCCATGTAGAGAAACTAGCAGGGGCAGAGGACGGCGCACAACCCAGCTCAGGATTTACATGGGCTATATACTGGTAGGAGGCAAGAATGTTCCAGTTAGCCCATGCCACCCCACTCTAGATCCATCATTGCAAATGAGGCACTGAGTGTTCCTAATTCTGTTACAGTGTCCGGGCCTTGCTCACTGTACCCACCCAAAGGTTCCGAGAAGGAGTATTACAGGCTGTCACCATTTCTGTCATAAAAAAAAACACTTGGTTTTCACTATTGCTCACTCTGTACTGTGTATGTATTTGTGAGTACAGATTCAACAGCGAAACAAACAAAAAACTGCTACATCTCTCAGCCATGATGGTTAAACAGACTCCCATTCCTGTTGCTTTTCCTTTATGAAGGTGGCTAACACAGATTACCCATCCAAAGTCACTTATACACAAAAGCATTAGGTTGAGCCTGGAAGCCAAACCCAGGCAGCACCGGGTATACCAGTTCACATAAATTTGTGTTTTCAGAAAATCCACACAAAGACAGGGAGAAATAACCCTCAAGGTCTGTGGCTACAATACTATATGGAGCCAGGCTCACATGAGTCATTTCATGAGCTAAACACCCTCAGTGTGTAGGCAGTTTTATAGATGCTATTAGCAGAGTAAATGAGATGCTACAAAAGTCAAAGAGAACAGTAAGAAACTGGGATATATGTTCAGCAAAGAGACAGAAGGGATAATCATCAGTTTTAGACTCCAAGCACATCTGCCCGCATGAGTACGAGTTTGAAAAAATCGACACAGGACTGTGCTACAGCAAACTCGAAGACATACTTACTGTTATAAACTGCACTCCACGGCTGGTACCCATAGTACCCTGTGATCCTAAGGATGCGCTCCTCGATGGACGCGCTGTTGATGTCCTCGACTGACCGTGACGATTTCAGATCCTCTTTGATCGATTCGTCCACAACCAGATACTTGAGCTGTCGAAGTTGGGGGCTGATGTCCGACAGCCGCCTGGGGCTCACGTCCGGCGATTTCCGCATCCCGCTGCAAAAACAGCACACGGGGAGTCGGGCTCGAGTGGCCGGACAGGCTGCGACCCACGGCGCTTGGATAACACGCTTTGGCCATGAGACGGACAGATATGCGCCTGGGGCTGACAGCGACGAAACCACCAGCACTGGTAGCTGGCTTGACACCCTCGTAAAAACAGATATATCCTCCCTTCTTTTGTGGTGATTGGCACGTATCAGTCACACTCAGTGCTCATGCGGAGTACAGATAGTGCATATTAGTATGATTACTATATTCGTCAGAATCGTCGATAGGAGCAGTAAGTAAGTAATCCGACCTGTGGGTTATATTTACTAATTAGCTAATTAAGTCGATTAACACAGCGCCATTAGCGTTTGTTACATCTGACAAACAATTCGGCTCGTAGGCTATATGATCAACAGGACAAAACGTGGTCGCATCTTAATATGACTAGCCTAATTTATTTTGCTTTTTGCTTTTGAGAGGCGTCCTTTGAGTTTATACCGACAGAATGCATATATACACCCCTTAATACTGCGGGTACGCAGTTAATTTGAATCATTTACGACTGTCATCCTATGCACCTATCCAGTAGTTCCAGTGTCCTTCACCAGTAGGTAAACCGCACAGGGCATAACATCCATTTTTGAACCCACTGTTATATAGGCTACATGAGAACGTGAATGAATTCAGTGCTTTTACTCTCTAGTCATTTTCAACGTTTGGGACTCCCATTGCTCCTCACATCTCTCTTATTTGACTGCCACTTGAATAACTTTCAGTAGGCTACATGCCATATAGGAAATAGCCCGTATCC
>JABFEB020000060.1:19002237-19025171 GCA_019775895.2 Stomatorhinus ivindoensis
GGTCCCCGTCTGTGAGCTTGTCTGGCTGCCACCTCGCAGCTGAACTTTATCCCAGATGTTTCCACGTCACAATCACTTCATTTGCAGTTGACCAGGGCAGCTCTAGCAGGACAGAAACGGGGAGAACCGACTTGTTGGAAAGGTATCCAGTGCTGGGCTGACTGGCCTCTTCTGTATGATTCCCACCCCCATTCTGCTGCCGGTGTTTGATACTGCAGATTGCATGGCCGTGTGCAAAATTACACACCTATATCTCAGCAATGATGAGTAATTTCCTGTAATTATTATGAGTATCCAAATACATTTGTCCCTATACTGTATATAAATACTTATTCATTCCCGGATTCTGCACATACTGCCAATTTTGCAAGCTATGGATAGTTATATTTTAATGTTCCATGTTTATTAATACGTTATGTCTTGTTTCCAAACGTATGTCCTCCTTTTACATTCCGGGGCTGGGTGATTGTGCATTTCGCTGCGCCTTGTGCTGATTATAATTGTGTATTTGACAAATAAAATTAAAGGGCAAGAAGAGAAGATCTTTTAGAACACAGACCAGATGTATCTGTGACTGTGGCTGCAGTTTCCGGCTCCTTTGTGACAGGGGCTCTGTCTGTGCATAGATGACACGTTCATCCACTTGTTGCTGCCGTTGTTGGAGATCACGTTCTCAAAACCTCCTACTAGTTTTTGCTCCTCGACGCAGACCTGGCTGAACATAATTCCATCTGTCAGGGGCATGGTTATTTTGCAGGAACGCTACATGGGCACGGTTGAGGGCAGAAACTCTCCCAGTCCCCAAAGAGTCTAACAGGAAATGACCTTGCAGCACTGGATTCTGGACAGTGTACTGGTAAAGTACCAGTTGCTAGGAAACCGACACACTCTTTTGCACATTTACAAATTCCAAGATTGGCCAGAATTTTCTTAACGGGAAAAAACCCCACCCCAAACTCTGATTATACAACACAGATAAGTCATTAACCAAATGGTCTATGCTGAATGCTACTGACTAAGTAACTCCCCCTCAAGCTCCTGTGAGCTGGATCGCTTTGCTCAGCCAGCAACACGCCTTCCTTGCTTTTCTGTTCTTTGATTGAGTAATCTGCTACTCGGCTGAAATGAGTTGTTTTCAGTCACACTTCTGTCATTAAGACCGTTATGCCCAGGATTACAGTAGTGTGGTGATTCAGTAGTGCGGCGTCTCCAAGATCAATAAAAAAGGATCTCAAACAAAACATGTGAGGAAAAACGTGAAAAGAAGAGAGTGACGATTAGGCGGAGAGGAAGAGGGAGTCCGCCAGGACCAACATTCTGTTTTGATAATTACAAGCATTCCCTTATAACAATCCTTGTCGTGGGTTGGTAGACAGAAAAACATCCACCTGAGGACGGACTGGGTTTAAAGGTTGGGACTGGTAGAGGGAGAAGCTGAACCAGAGTCCTCACATACTGATCCAATTACCTCGACATGGGAGCCAAGGGCACAGAATGGGGGCGGGCGGGAGAGTGCTTGTCGAGCCCGCCTGCCTGGCCAGAATCATCCATGCTGCAACAGATGCGTGCAGACTTTGGCTGGAGACTCCACACGTGACTTAGGAACAGCTGGCTGCGAGAGGCACAGGCGGGCGGGGGGGGGCGGGGTGTGGGGGTATGGGAGCTGTCATAGTCCGGTTCCCGGGCTGCGCGCAGATGTTTTCTAGTTTGAGACCTCATGAAATTAACACCAAGGGTTTAATGAAGAAAGGAATGGTTCTCACTATACCCACAGATAATTGGTTCAGAACACTTAATTCAATAACAACACATTACTATTGGAAAAATAAAAAATCTAGAATTTCACTTACAATATTACAAAATAAAAAATCACTTGGTTGACTCGAGGAACCAAATTTTCTCCACTACTTCCTCACAAATCAGTTACAGTACTTAGTTAAATGGATTCACAAACAGAACTAAAGTTACCTTTGGTTTGAATTGGAACAATATCAGTGTAAAATATCCTAGATCTCCCCATCCTTCCACAGTCAATCACTAAATCAAACATCGGTAAGATCAACACCATCTCTAGAACTGACACCCTGGTAGAAAACAAACCGAATCACTAAGCCATCCTTGGCTCTGAATAAATTCACCCCATTGTGGCACAACCCAACATTTACTCTACAAAATGAATCTGTTTATTTTCCCACATGGGAAAAAAGGGAATCACACACCTCCAGCACATATCCCATAATAATCAATTTGTCAATCGATGCTCTTATGCTGCCAAATGGGGTGAAGAGAGATCAATTTCTTCAATATCAACAGCTCAAATTAAAAAATACAGGATATGTCAGTATAATTAATAACACACTACAACCATCTCAACTAACTGAAGAACTCCAATCAACAGCCCAAAAAATTAATATCTAAACTGCATTCACTTATTACCACCTTAAATAGTGCAATAACACTCCCAACAGCTAAATGGGAAAAAGATTTGGGCTGTTCTCCTAACCCCGATTACTGGAAGCAGATCTGCAAAAACATCTTTTCCATGACTACTAATTCCAATTTGCAGCTTATCCAATATAAAGTCATACACAGAACTCATATTACACAAAACAAAATGTTTTAAATAGGATTGGCCAACACAGATATCTGCTCACAGTGCACTTTGGGGAGCACAGATTATTACTTTCACGCCATCTGGCTTTGTCAACCAGTTCACTCCCTGTGGTTAAGGGTTACTGAAACACTCTCCATCACCCTGAGTTGCAGAATCCCAGCATCAGCGTCGCTCTGTCTTCTTGACGATACATCTAATATACATCTTCCCTCTAAGTATAAAAACCCTTTGCTCATTTCTCTTGCTGTCGCCAAGAAAGTTCTCCTCCAAAACTGGGAATCTGAGAGCTCATGTCATATTACTCACTGGACAAACTTGATTGCAGAATACATCACAATGGAATAAAATAATGCATGCCAGCCTTTGAGGATACCTGGAACCCATTTATAACTTTTCTTAAAATTCCATCAGAATAAACTTAACTAAAATATAGCCTCAGAGAGAGAAAAAAAAAAACCTGTGTATTTCCCCAGAATGAACCCCCCCCCCCCCCATATACATACATACTTTACTTACCTTCAGTATAAAGCCCACACATACATTACATTTGACCAACTTCAGCATCCCCAGCAGTAGCTACCCGTCTGCCTCACCCCAGTACTGTCTCCTGTAAGCCTGTCTGTCTCTGCTCTGTCCTCACTGCCAGATTTTGTCCCACTATCTTGCCTCATATGCTTATTTGTTTTATGCTGTATTTCAGTTTCTGTATGTTATTTATGTGCACCCCCCCCCCCCCCATCTACATCTGATATAAATGTAAATATGTATAAAGTTATAATTAAATGTAAAGTTGTCCTTCGAAGGGGGGTGGGGATGTGGGGTGGTGATAAGGAAAAAAAATAATGAAGGAAAAAATTCAAACATGCTGTTTGTGTTTAAAAATGCACAGAACACCAGTGGGATAAAAAAACTGGTTTATTTCAAAGACACATAGAAGTTTAAAATGCATCAATTTGCTGCATTTACATTGAGATACTTACGGACCCCTTGTGCGGAGACTCACCCTATACCAAATCGGTAAGATGCTGAAAACGCTCAAAGCACGCCTGCCCAAAGGCAGCTAAGGCCTTGCCAGTGAAAGCAGAAGACCCAAGTATGCAGTCCATCTGTCACATCTACTGCACCAGAGGTTTGCACGCTGCTCACCTAAAGGCTGAATCTCTATTTCCTACGTGAAAGACCTAAAATAACACTTAAGTACAAAGGAAGAAAACTCCTTACTGAATACGCAAGTTCACGTTGGATGGTGAGGTCTGGGACAGCGCATGCATCATCGAAGCAGACAGTCACTGATGTGTCACAAAACACACACATGCTCTGCTGTTTCCAGGGTAATAAATAGGTCACAGTACAAGAGAATCAAGTTTCCCAGGACCGGGTTGCAACTCCTCACAGGTCATTGAAACAGTGATATAACAGCAATCAATATCAAATAGCGATTAAATTACGATCACTCTGTCGACTTACTCAACAGATATACCAAAACGTACACGATACCAAATGCTGTAAACTAAAAAAATATCTTGTATTATTTCACCGCATAAAGGAATGAGAATGTATTTTATAACAGATACTTTACTGGGATTTCTTTAAAGCAGCAGGACCGGTCTCGTTGAATGTCACAATGTTAATCGTATTCCCAACCTTCACTCAGCAGTCTAATATACATTAATATCAGCACAAATAAGGATGCTCAAATTGCGCTTCAGACCACCTTATAGGACGTAGGTTTGGTTTCAACATTGATACTGTGCATCTAAAATACGTCACTACCATCCACACCCAAATCCACGTTCCTGCTTTTAAAAGCTCTTATAAGTCAACTAACCCAAGGATGCATCGGCAGACAGCAGACTGACTGCCTCTTCTTTACATTAATGCTAGTTAATCCATGAACAAAACACCAGCACGGCAGCACTTTTCCACTGAGGTTCCCATGTACTGGTGAAATTTCCCATCTGGGCATCCTGACGTACATGCAGGAGGTCGTGTTTCATGTAAACAAGGACCGGCATCTTAATTTATTGCCGTCCATGTGAAGGTTTGCGTTACTTATTTATAAGCGGCCCCAAACAGAAACCGGTGACCCGGCACAGACAGGTTAATTAACACGGTTGCTCCTGCACAAGAAAAAAGTGAACTGTTCACTCAAAACAACGGTTAGCCACAAAGTGCTGCTGTTCCAAAATGTTCCCCAAGTCCTTCAGGGGTATATCCATTTCTGAATAGACATTTACACCAGTGCCAATATTACGCTTATTGTGTACGAGCTATGAAGTTGGTCAAACTCCAGCACTGAGCATCCATTTTTGGTGTCTTAGTGGTTCCACGCACTGTGGTAGTAACTTGTGTAATAAGTCAAACTAACAAACTAATCCTGAATTTTCATTAGGGGAAAAAAAAGACCTAATGGGCAATTATCAATCCTTTTTGCTCATGTGAAACCCTTACAACCCTGACTAATCGAACTTTTATTTTCAGTTCATCTAAATGCAAGAATCTCTAAAATGTACACAAATACGCACTCACAGACATACGGTAACTGCTCCTTTTGCACTCACAGACATACGGTAACTGCTCCTTTTGCACTCACAGGCATACGGTAACTGCACCTTTTGCACTCACAGACATACGTTAACTGCTCCTTTTGCTTTATAGACACGTTTTAAGGGACCAGCCCCTGGGCCTTAATAAAAAAACACCAATGCTTCGCTTTCGTTTAAGAAAAAAATAAATCCGGATACCTAGAGGCATCAGTGTGATGTTAAATACAGTGCATATTACGCATCGTTTAACGCGTCGAGATTCAAACAACCAGCAACTTCAAGTGAACAGCTACTATCGGACTGTCCTGAATAGTAGGATGATTGTTGGAAATCCACACACTTTCCG
The DNA here is from genome assembly GCA_019775895.2 of Stomatorhinus ivindoensis. Lineage (NCBI taxonomy): Eukaryota > Metazoa > Chordata > Actinopteri > Osteoglossiformes > Mormyridae > Stomatorhinus > Stomatorhinus ivindoensis. The sequence continues at coordinate 19,007,744 of JABFEB020000060.1, forward strand.
CCAGTACAAATTCTTTAAAGACACAAACCGTCTGCTTTCTGGGTGCCAGGCGATTTTAAATCGTTTATAATAACGTCCACAGGCAAAAGCACTAATTAGAGCTACATATTAGTATACAGATAAGTGAGAGCTAGCATTGTGCAATATCTATCCCGATCGTCTACTGTTAAGAGGACCACACAACTAGTGAGGACGACAAAAAAAAAAAAACGCTTTATGCTTTGAGTGAAAATGAAATGGATCTCTGAACAAACCTTCACTTTAACTGATACCAGTGCTCATCTGCACTAACGGATCTCCAAGATCACATGCAAAGGTCACCAGTCATATAACACAACCAGACCCCTCGACCCCCCTTATCTGAGCATAGGGTCGTCCCCGGCTGGGGAAGTGAGGACTGGGACATCCACAAACGGCTCTGTCTTGTCCTCCTTGAGTGGGTTGCCGTGCTCAGCCACCGAGGTGAAAGATAGGTGATCGTGGTCGATGATGTTCAGCCGGTCTTGTGGTTTCTCCTTCTTCAGGTAGAACATCTTCCTGAGCTGTTTCAGCTGCTGGAGCTCACAGAAGGTCTCCAGGACAACCAACATAGCGATGAGGCCCAAGATTAGGTAAACTGAGCAATACAGAGAGAGAACGAGAGAGAGTTTCATTTCAGAAGCCAGAGAAGAAAATTTGAGCTTCCCACAAGACGCAGAATGAACTGAAATTTACAGAGAAGCAGAAGTACATAATGCTACTTACAGAAAATAAAGTGCAAAGACACTTATGCTATCTTTATAAAACAGACAAAAACCACAACTCTGCTTGGTGCTTAATTATGAATTACTACTGTGATCACATGTTACTGGTACATGTCTGTTGTCATTTGAGGGTCCCTGGTTTATGAAAGGGTTAAAAACCACTGCTTTAAAACCTTAATTAACAACAAATAGAACCAAGATTGATCAACAGCTCAACTGGATGGGAAAATCATTCAGAGGAATGACAGCAGAAAGCCAGAGGAGTTATATGACATCACAATAATCATAATGGGCTACAGTGTTTCATATTTTTAGGAATTACATACAAATAGCAATTTTTAGCACGAATATTCTGTGAGAATTTGAATATTACGTAGATCTCAAAAAACCAGCTTTGCATCAAGAAACACATATTTCTGTGAGTGTTAGCTGCATATGAAGTGCATTTATAAAATTAAATAAATTAATTGAAAATCATGCTATTTGTGGCCACTGCGGGAATGAACATTCATCACAGGAACCAGGAGCAAAAGTGATGCGCGACAGAATATATCTGCCTGTGAGCTGCCACCTTGAAAACCACAAGGCTCTATTTCACACCCGATTACACAGATGGGTTCTTGGAAGAGCAGTGAGAATAACTTGGGTGACCAGCTGCTGTCGTGGGTGGACAGGTTCAGAGGAAAGGTCAACTGAGAAATTATACTGCCCCATTTGGGGACTGTTCGAACTGGCTGACAAGACAAAGAACAAGCGTCACTGTCTGCCTTCTGCTAGCACTGACTTTATGGCCACAGAGAGCAGGTGGTATCTGGAAGGACACAGTGTACTTACCGGCTACAAGATCAGCTCACTGTACAAATCTTCTACCATGTACACATACTCTTACTATTTGATGTGGCTTTGCTTTTATTCATTCCGATGAGTTCATTTTTATAGAGATATAGCATAGATAAATATAGGAAAAAAACACACTCATTGAAGAGATGGATGAAGGTGTATACAGAACCCAGAAGACAGAAAATAAAAAAGTCCTGTCCTAGTTTGCACTGGAAAATTGGCTGTGATACATATAGCTGTGGAGTACCACCTGGTTCTGTGGTTTACTTTATTATCATCATCATTATTGAAATTCGTTTTACGACTCCCCCAACTGCAAGCTGGCCGTGAAGGACAGCCACCTATAGCAGTACCCAGGAGGCCGGGGTTTAAGGGCCTCGCTGACGGACCCACGGATGTGCCGAGGTCAGACTGGAACCTTCCAATCACAGGATCAGAGGCGTAGCCCGCTGGGCCTCACGCTGTTAACAAAAGCTGACAAATTCCTACAGAAGGCAAGCCAGTAAACGCCTTTCATTTGCTATATTAAAAATGTAAACCTGAAAATTCTTTAAATCTGCTTTGGATAAATTTCTCCTTCAGCATGGAACGAGAAGGCCTAATCCATTAATTATAATAAAATTAATTATTTGTAAGGCTCTTTTCAATCAATGCTTGCAATAAATAAGACAAAGACGGAACATGGAACTCGCAAGATTGTTGATTTAAAAAAAATTCATTTCCTGTATGGAAACTAAACTGTGAATGTTAAATATACCAAGGGCAGCTTCATGAATTATCAAAGCACCCATCTGATATAAAAATGTGCCTCTTCAGTTCTTCAGAGAGGACAGGCGAATCCTACATTATTTCTGAAGACCGTAAAAATTTTACTGAGTTTGAAAGCGTTGTTTGATTGAACAGACTTAATATAAAATACATGTAAAAATTAAAATATATAATGTAAACCTTAGGCCACTGAATCGACCCAACAGCTTAATATATGTGAAACATACAGATGCACAAAAACTACAATTTGCCACGTAAAAAAATTCCATAAACTCTGTACTAGATATTGCGTGTATGAATTTCGACTGCAAATCCATCATAGTTTCACAGCACTAACCCCCCCTCCAATCTACTTACCAGTAATGCCCACTTTGTAGAGTTCACGGAATTTCTGATTGTACCCCTCCCCAGGCACATAGTCGCCCAGGCCTATGGTGCTCAGGGAGATGAAGCAGAAGTAGAACGACTCCAGGAAGTTCCAGTCTCCCTCCAGGGCAGAGAAGATGGCGGCGGGGATAAGGAAGAAGCAGGAAGTGATGACGACGGCCAGTAGGCCGGCGTGGATGGCAGCGACCAGTGGCTTCGACAGGCCCCAGCGTGTGTGCACATACATAACGGGGCGCCTCGTACTGAAGACCATGATCCTCTGCACCACGGCCGTGAGGAAGAGGAGGGTGAAGGGGATTCCAATGACAGAGTAGACGATGCAGAAGGCCTTGCCCCCGTCTGACAGCGGTGCGGTGTGGCCATATCCTGCAGGGATATGCAATATCAGCACATTAGTCACATGTTCTCACACCTTTGCTCAGAGATCCATCCGAACTCCTGAAAACTTGGATGTCACCGACCCACAAGTTGCACCAACATACACCTCAATGTTACTCCTCTGTAAAGTCCCAACCCTACAGAAGGCTGCCTTACAGAATTGGGGGTGCAGTTAGTTATGTGATGTGTAGAGAAATTAAATGATAATCTTGAGAAAAGTTCTTAATGAAAAGGTGCTATTCGCTATAATGGTTGGCTTTAATGCATAATTACACAATAAAAATATTTTTCAAAAAACAAACTAAGAAACAGTGCAGATTTTACTATTGTTCAATACAGTCGTCCCTCGCCACTTCGACTTTCGTGGCTTCACTGTATCACGGTTTTGTCTATTGATTAAAAAGTTGATCGAGACAATGAAAATGATAAATCGCAAAATATCGGAAGCATCTCTGCTCTTCGTAATTAAATGTAGAATAATAACAATATGATATTTATAACATCTAATATTTCTTATTTTCTCTAATATTTTGGGTAATACGAGTGTAATTGTCATGACCTGCCTGTCCGATCATCTTGCGTGCCACGCCCCTTATTAACCACACATGCAACCCCGATTGTGACCAGCTGATTTCTGTCAATTTGATTCAGTTTGAAGTCCACATCTGTGTCTATAACCCCAGGTCTATCATTGACGTTTTGATGTTACATGTTCCTGTGTCCCGCATTTGGAGCGATTCCACATAAACCCTTCAATCCTGATTCCTCGTCTCCCCGTTCCTGCTTCCGTGTCCAGCAGTCATAAAGTAATGGTGACTAAAGGGTGTTATTTCATGTCTAGAGGCCTCTAATAATGTTAAAAATCGTATTTAGAAGGTCGTAAACAGGTTCCCAATGCTCTAACTATGAAAATATTCAATTTATAAATAAAGAATCCTACTTCGCGGATTTTGCCTATTGCGTGTTATTTTTAGAATGTAACTCCGGCGATTAACGAGAGACCACTGTAGATCAAAAAATCTATTATAAATCCCTCTGTATAACATTCTGATCTGAAATACATTTCTGGGATATACACAATTTAAAAAACCTGATAAGCACTTGAGCTTATCTGGGGAAAAACGACTTCCAATTTTATCCATTCCCTATTCATGTGCGCTGGACCGCAATATAACCACAGCGGACAAGTGTGGCCAGTTTATTTATGAAAGACCGGGCCGACCCTTGTTGATGCCCAATTACGCGTCCCTGTAGAGATGAAGTTCAATTTGGAGAAACGTGACCCTCAGACATCAAGCACCAGAAGGCCATGAATTTCTAACAGGCTCCTGCTAATGAAAATATATGTTAAGATAAGCCCCCGAGACTCTCCAGCGCACAGCAGAAGGGCAATTCCAGCAGTATGGATGTGACATTTAGCCTCATACAGGCAAACAAAATGCCTCAGACAAGCATGGTATCAATGACTCAATCCGCATATTGTCTCATGTGACCTCTGGGGTTTAACACAGATAAATCCACAAAATGTATATTTTATTTTACATATTGGAAATAGCTGGCATTTAATCAGTGTTATGCATGTGGAAAACAGACAGGTGTTTACGGGAGATTACAGGTTTTCTAAAATTGTTGTTTTTGAAAAAATATATATTAAGGAATAACTGGTGTTATAGATGTGACCAGTCCTCCACAAAGTGGAAACCATATGCTTGCATGGGTAATTTTAAATGGAACGATTTAAATAAATGTGAAAACTTAACACTGAAATGAGAATACTGTTACATGAACACAGTTGCCCTTCCTTGTCCAATGATGTTCCATAACATACTCACGACAAACTTACCACACCTGTTCCTCTGAAGCGGCATACTTATTGGGTTAACCGTATAGAGAGACATTATTAAAAAGGAAGTTTCCTATTAGTTAAACATGGTTTGGCAGTTCCTAGACTCAGCCCATGGAATTCACCCTGTATTATTGCTCCAAAACCCGATGGGTCACATCGGTTTTGTTCAGATTACTGGCGCTTTTCCGAAGCCTTGTATGGAGGATTGCATTGCAGTGTGGAGGCTCCTCAACATCATAAAACTGGACCTGTTAAAGGGTTACTGGCAGGTGTCTGACTTTTGTTATGCCTGACAACTTCCTGCCGTATACAGTGATGCCCTTTGGCCTTCGACGTGCGCCTGCTCTATTTCAGCATTTAGCGGATATGGTACTTTCTGATGTACCACACTGTTTGGCATACCTGGGTGACCTTATTGAGTGCTCTCCTGATTGGTGGAATAACATCCACACTTTGAGGGAGGTTTATGAATGTCAGCGAAGCATTTTTCAACCAATCTCGTAAAACGTGAATTTGCCAAGACGACGGTTATGCATTTGGCACATAAGGTTGGTCAAAGACAAAAGTGGAATGGAACATCCAGTGTGACATTTTTCTCTGAAGTTCAATCAGCATCAGTGTAACTATTCGGTAATGGAGAAGGAAACCCTTGCTTTACTATGGGCTTTGCAACATTTTGAAGTGTACCTAGGTTCCACCCACCTTCCTTTTGTTGTATATACTGATCACAACACACTTGTTTTTCTGTCTCAGGTGCACAGCCACAACCACAGACTTTTGCTTTGGTCATTACTCACACAGGGCTACTACCTTAATATCAGGCACAAGAAAGGATCTGATAACATCATTGCAGATGCTTTGTCTAAGGCGTGAACGACTCTTTTGCCATATGCGCAAACACATTTGTTCATTTGTGAGAGGGAGAGTGTTACATTCCAGAACGTAAAGACGGAGGCGGGTCTGGTAATGTGGCGGTTGGGTGTTGTCAGTTATATGCGTTTCAGCTTGCAAAGGGGAAACCCGAACCAATCGGGTCAGATTGGTTTGACAAGGTAGATGGGGTTTCCCGTATATCCCCAACTCAGCCACATGCTCAGCCGTGACCAGCTTTCTTGTGCTATCATCCTTGCATCCTCCATTTTCTTTAGAACCTGTATTTTCTTAACCTGGTATAAATCTCACTGCCATTATCACTCTGTCTGGAGACGTGTGAATGTCTTATGACACCCTAAGTCTGTGCAGGTTTAGATGCGCGTGCACCTACACCCACCCATAGTGGGCTTCGTTACGCACACAGGGGGAGAAGGCGAGTGCTATTTTTTGCATGTTTTGCAGGTTAGCCTAACCACTGGGGGGAAAGGGAGGCCATATAGGAAACTAGCGCAGGTTTTATTTAGTTCATTCCATTGGCACCGTCTAGCCTCCCGTCCTTAGTGGTCGGTATCATGATCGTCTTTGTGTTAATAGGACTCTCTCGTTCTATAATAAAACTCTTAGTGCGTGATCTTTGTGTGTGTTTGCGGTTCACGGCACAACTTACAGGAAAATTTACCCCATACCACTTGTTCACCCCTGACCTAGACCAGTGGGTTGCACTCACACCATTATGAATGCTTATTCATATGAACAGAAATGCAGAATAAATTTAAAATATAAAATGCATCAAATATTTCTATGTATGGGTGCACTACTTATACATGATTCAAATGATGTAATTTTCTTTAGATCAGAGCAATTACATACAAGAAAATATAGAAAACATTTTTAAACGGTTCTGTTCCTGTGCTCACAATGGAATTACCCAGAAACAGCACATCTCCTGTTAACCGTGTCATACACTTGCCATTCATAATGTGGAGTAAAAAATAAGCACTACATTGTAACATTTTAGGGGTGTGGCACAATGGGTAGCATTGTTGCCTCACACCTCCAGGGTTCACGGTTTGAATCCCAGTGACGCTGTGTCTCTGGAGTCTGCATGTCCTCCCTGAGTCACGTGGGTTTCCTCCCATAGACCACAAACATGCGGCTAGTCTAATTGATGTTTTTAATTTGCACATTGCATGTGAGCCATATACTGGCATTCCGAATGGGGCGTGGCCTGGAATAGGCTCCAGGACCACCGACACCCTTACCAGTATCAGCGAGGGGGGATACAGAGAGATATTAGACATTTTACATATATGCGGTATGTGAACCTATATGTGTGTCAGCATGGGTGTGGTGGAGATGTGTGGCCTCAGACCCAGTGGCCAGGCATTCTCAGCCAGGGCAAGTACACACCCCTAAAGAAGCTATGCCAGGTCATGCCTTTATGCATCGCCTTGTAGCATGAACCTTAGCAGGGAACACAGGTCAGGATGTCACAGCCCAGATATTCGCTAGGTTACCCGGCTGGATTAATGATGCACTAAAGGTGCTGCAATCACACCGCATCACCATTACGATAAAGAATGCCTTACGGGGGACTGACTGCTAAGGAGCACTTGGCAAAACAACTGACTGCGATGGGTGCAGGTAGTACCAAATTCAGCATTAAAGTAATGCTTCTGTATCAACTGAAGTACTTTCTAAAGTGTGTTTGTATGTGTATAATTATATACATACACACATACATACACACACACAAATATAAAGATAGACAGATAGATATAGACATACCAAGAGAGATATAGAGATAGAGACAGTGATATACAGATATAGAGAGATAGATGGTGGCTTTTAGAAACTGGTCTTAAAGTGGGTCTATATAACACATTATTATTTCAAATTAACAAGTTAAATTAACCATTATAGTGACAACGATGGTTCAAAAGAACATAGGCAACTACAAACAACCACTCTCCTCTTAACACTGGCAAAATTTAGGTAATCTTTCCCGTTATTGCCCATACTAAGATGATGCCCCCAATGCACAAAAGATGTGGTCTAATAAATATTATTTTCTCATGTGGCTTTACCGTGGTAGGAAAATAATTTTATCTGTTTTCGTTATATCGGAAAGATTAGGCTATAATTAAAAATACGACCCCAGACATGGCCAAAAATAACCATTGACAAGCATGAAATTATTTCTGCGCTGGTGTTTAATCAGGTCATTTGACAGCAAATCGGGGGTCAGTTATTTTTAAATTTAATTTAATATAAACACGTTCTTATTGTGTACAAAGACCCAGTATTAGTAGCAAATTGTTTTAAAACACATTATCATGCACTACACAGATCAGAAAGCTTTAGATGAAAATTATGTTTAGAAACTACGTGACATAATAGGATTGCTGTACGCTTCTTTAATACAATGAAACGCACAGAGCAGAAGACATTAACTTAATCGCGTTACAGGGTCTTTCACCTGCGGGCCAGGTGGGTCTCCATTATTTTTCAAAGACAGAAAGGCGCACTTGATCTATATGTTGATGAAAATCGCATAACGGAAATGGGCCCGATTCATAAGTAGGGCATTTCAGACAAAGCCAATGCTAACGTAAACGCACCATGCGTGTAGCATAATGACGCCGAACCGAGGGAGGTTTTCAGTTCGCGCGTTCGCCGATCGGCTCACATGCGGAATGGACGGCCATTCAAGCATTTACCTGTGGTGGAGAGCACGGTGCTGGCGAAAAATAATGCGGAGGTGAAGTCCCAGTTCCAATTGGCAGACGCGTTGTTCAGGATCGACACACCGTAATTACTGGCATCTAGCGCCTTGGCCAAAAACTCCTCAAGCCTCTCCTCCGACAAACACTCGTTCTCCTGCAGAAACTGGCGCTTGACTGTCCGAAGCTCCTGCCGCAAGAGATCCTCGTAGGGCAGCTCCACGGAAGAGAAAACCACAGCGCCGAAGATGAGGTAGAGAACGTAGCCTAACACCAGGAACAAGAAATACCACGTTGATCTGTTGCTTTGTATCAATCGCACACAGGAATTGCTCGTGAGAGACTGCAACATCTTCCAAGAACCGTGCCTACGCTTTTTCCAGATAGGGTTGTTTTGACCTTCTGTTATAAATATTAATAAAGCGATGCTGTTTGAAGAAAAATGTTTCTATGTCATAGTATTTTGTCTCCGACTCGAAGAGAATCAGGTGTAATAATTAGGACCTTTCTCCCTTTGTGGCTGTTTCTCTTCGCTCCCCGATCTTTCTCCGAGGTTGATCGTTAAGCCAAGTAGCGAGATGATGTGGCAAATGACTTCAGGGGTGAACGAGTGACGTCGCCCGGCGTGTGAGGTGCGGTGGTGTGCATGTGTGCGCGCATGTGCGAGCGTCTCTTCTCCCAGGTAGCTATTTAGAAGGAGAATTAACAATGTAAACGTGGTGTTTCATTTAACATCGGCTCCTGTAAACGTGTGATGGCAATCTCTGTTATTTCTACTCTGCAGATACCGTTTTGTATTTAATTCATTTAAATACGTCTTTCTTAATGAAAGCGAAAGTACTCCGCAAAGAATTGATCTTTGTTCTGCTCACTAAAGTGACGCTTCTTAAATATAGCAGGTATTACTTCAACAGCTAAGTTCATTTCTAGTAAGTGGGACCTTAATAACCGATTAGGAATGTAGGACTTGATGCGCAGAACTAAATAAATGTTTCTGTAACATTTATTGCCGAGCCCTAATATTTCCGAAGAGATGGGCTACTTATTATTAAATATCCCCTCCAGGATTAAATACTTTTGATTATTGTCGTGATTCGTCAGAATCATTATGGGAAATATCTCTTATGGGATGTTCGGACTTATCTACGTACATCAGCACGTGTAAAGCACCCTGCTTTAAAGTGGATTCGTGCTATTCTTAAAGGATATATTGGTTGTCCTATTCCACAGCGGGACCAGTAATGCGGGTTTTAGTCAGTGAGAGGTTTATCACTGAAATGCCAACTAACACGAAAAAAAACCTCAGTGACCTGGGTAAGGATCACACCTATACAAAAAAACTAGTATATCCTGTTTTTAAGGATGACAGATTTCGTATTGTTAATGTTTCCACCTCTCTGAAACAGTAGCCTGTCTGTGGATTGACGCAATACTGGAACTAGAGTAGATGTTGTGGTTTGATACCGATTTCCTGGCAGGTCAAGTGTACTAAGCTGATTAGAGGAATGGCTGAGGAACCCAGATTTTGTTCAGGGGTCCACAGTCATGATCTCGACATGTTTTCTGGTGCTTCCTAAGCTTCTGAACAATCACTGTACTAGTTGGAAAGGCAGAGTAAATACATATACTCAGGGATTAGGTTTGTATTTACTTTGGATGAACGGAAACCAAATATACACATAGGACTGGACAGATTTGGGGAACCCTGATTGCTACAGGTACTACATTCCCTTCAGCTATTTGCTGTAGGAATAGGAGAAGTATAATTGCCTCCCCCCATAAATTCCCACACATAGGTGAACAAAGAAATACATACTTCCAGCTTACATCAAAGGTAAGGCTGTAAAAATGCAAATAACGCCAGAATTTTTGCCTTATAATTAAAAAAGCCATCATTATCCTCCACATCTTATATTTTGACCACAGACTTTTTGTTGCTACTCTGAAGAATGAACTTGCATTTTTTTGTGTGACTGACTCTGCAGTTTTATCAATTGTAATCAAAAACAAAACATCTTCCCTCTGCCGCCGCCTATCCTGTCCTGTGCTGTTCTTGTGGGGCAGCTCCCAATGGCTGCAGTACTGGTGGAGGCAGTTTAATTATAGATATGAATATCTCTGTTATCAGTGAACCTACATATTTGAGCCCAGGGTGGGTCCCTTATCTCATGTTTGCTGTCAGAAATAACACCAACACAGCAGCTGGACAGGTGGGTATTTGCGTAAAATCCACTTCCTTTTCCCAGTTATTATTTTGACATTGTCCTGGTTTCTTTTCTCTGATCAGAGGAGAATCACTTTGTTGAGATCATGATGATTCCTCATTGAAAAGGAGGACTCCCTATTTTTTTTCTATATTGAGAAAACTGGAACGGGCCACTTTTTGGATATGTGGGTAGAGTAAAATTGATTCTATTGGAAGAAAAGCACTGAAATATGTAGGTAGTTCTGTGTATGTGGTGTTGAAGGTTTGAAATGTAAATTGGGCTTCCTGTCTGAACGATTGAGTGCAACAGAGATCGCTATGACACTGCAGCATGAGACAAACACTATTTTTATGGGGAGCACTGCAGTGATATAGTGATCAATGATTTGGGGGGGGGGGGGTTATAGTGGAATGCAAAGCTTATACACAACAGCAATGAAAAAACCTGCCGAAGGCCTTTAAAGCAGACAAATGAAACTGAAGAGTGGTGACAGAAAGACTTTATGTATCATGCAGTCATTGTTCATTACCACTTATCCAGGGCAGGTTAACTGACTCTGGAACCGATCCCATGAGGTACGTACAGGGCACAAGGCAGAGGGCTCCCTGGATGGGATGCCGGTCCATTATGGCACACAATCAGAAACACATGACAGGCAATTTACAGATTCATGTAAACTACCTTCTTTTGGAAACTTGCACAAGGACTGAACCCACAGCACTTCAGGTGTGAAGCTAGAGTGCGGCCCACTGTTAGATCTGCCATGCTGACTGCATTAAAATCTTAATCTTCAACTAATAAACTGGATTCCATTTGTATTTTATTTGTTAAAAGCTATTGTCTAATTTCGACTGTATTAGTATATCCGGCTGTTTTTATAGGTGCCGACGCAAAACACAAATACTGACTGGAGAACAAGTTGACCTCCTGAGAAGTGAAATATCACAGAAACTTTTAATTTATATAGTATGAAACAGAAACAAGGTAGTTAGTGACAGTCATGATTAGCAGAACGGGAAGCCGGACACCCCCATTAGCTCCCGGGCCTGCGGTTCCTGCTTCTCCCTGCCTTTTCCCCCTGTCCGGCTCTAGCTCCTCATTAAGAGACCTGCAGAAGAATAGATGTCACTCATACGCTGCACACCCACCCCCCCTCCTCAACTCCAAGAAGAAGGGAAGCCACGATTCTGGACACCAGAGGACAGGAGGGGAGAGACTGTGCTGGTTATGTAGGTATTTCATTTAGGAACCATTGCAAACCACGGCATTAAATCATTATGCATCGATTCTGAGGCCTCACGCCTCCAGGAATGGGGGTGGATACCATCCATGTGCAAAGGAAGAAGTTTGAATCTTCTTCCTGTGTTTGCAGGGATCTCCTCCCATTGTAATAGCATATGCTTCGGACGAGTGTCACAACTAAATTTCCCACACTGAGTGTGCCCTGTGATCAACCGGCATCCTATCCAGGGCGCGCCCTACCTTGTGCCCTGTGATGAACCGGCATCCCATCCAGGGCGCGCCCTACCTTGTGCCCTGTGATGAACCGGCATCCTATCCAGGGCGCGCCCTACCTTGTGCCCTGTGATGAACCGGCATCCCATCCAGGGCGCGCCCTACCTTGTGCCCTATGCTGAACTGGGATGGACTCTGCTCAGTCTGCTTCCCTAGTAGATAAACAGTTATGGGTTATGGATAGATATTTTGATGATGACACCCAATATCATGATTGTGTGGATATTGCGCTGAAAAAAAATGAAACCGCAATATTATAATAGGATGACTTGAAACTCTGATGGAGAAACAGCTGTGAGATGTCTCCCACCACCCCGACGTGTTTGGGTTTCCCCCAGTGGGCTAATTCTGAACCTGGGCCTGAACCAGGCTCATTTATAAGAGCGTGAGGTAAGCATCGGCTCACAGAATTCATGACAAATGTCTCCGTTATGAGGAGCAGGTGTGGCACCTGTGGGAGGAAGGAGCACAGAACAGCCATGGGAAATGCTTCCCCATAAATATCCTCATATTTTCTACGTCTTCTGACACCAAAATGTGCATCATAGCTGATGGACACCTAGCATATAGATTACTTACCATATTTTGGCACTAGAACACTAAAACAAGTATTTTGGGTTTTCAAAATATCCCTAATGTGTCACTTAAAATACACCATGTAGATGGTCTATGTTTAAAATAATAAATGCTAGTTCATATTAAAAACTCACCCGGTTCACTGTTTTTGAGCAGGGTGGTGTGATGGCTCAGTAGGGAGCACTGTTTAACTTGCAACTTTCAGCAATGGGGGTTCGAATTCTGCTTCTGCGTCATGTGCACACTTGTGCATGTTCTCCGTGTGTTGTTTCTGAAGACATGCAGTTAGGTTAATTGGAATCTCTAAGTTTCTCATAGTGTGTATGGAATGACATCCTATCCATGGTGTCCTGTTAACTTGGTGCCCAGTGCTGCCTGGGATAGACTCTGCGCTCCCCACAACCTTGATCAGGATAAGTGGTTAGAAGATGGATGCACAGATAATTTTTAGCCTCATCATCAATGCCACCATCATTCTGGCTCGAGTGACATTTTGACATCGGAGCATAAGCATGAGCCTTTAGAAAGTGACAGTGGTCTGGACTTTTTGAAGCAGTCTCCCTTTAAGGGAATCATTTTTTTCCGACTCACTACCTGCTCATCCCAATGTCCTCTGCGGTCTGTAGCCTATTTTCAGCCTCAGCGTGTCGCACGCTAAGGTCACTGCGGTAAATTCAGCACTTCTCTTTCTCACAGGCGACGGTAAGGACTCGTTCCCTGGAAGCAGGATGACACCCGAGTCTTAGAACTTACTGGCCAAGTAGAACCTACATGTTTTTGCCCTGGGAGTACTACACAACATTCTCTCAGTTATGGTATTACGTCATAAGAGTTAGGTTTGGGAATTTGTGCTTCTGAAGACTGGTGCTTCTCAATGTGACTCCTTGGTCCTCACTCCGTGGTAGCAGCAGCCCAGAATAGACACTGTTCTATTGCTGAGTGTTATTTTTAGACTCAGCATTGGGAACCTGAGATTCCTAACAGGACTTTGGCAATTAGAAGTCAGTCCAAGGTTGTCTGCTGAATGTTTCCATTCTGTCGGTCAAGGCAGCGGTGCGGTGAGAAGGTGGAAGGACCCAAAGGGCTGGGGTTCATCAGAAAAGCGGAGATCTGTGTCAGGATGGGTGGGGCCAGCCATGCCAATGTTATCTTATCCTTCTCCATCAATCACAAAAGTAAACAGACTGAGCGTATGGTGAGCGGGGCTCCATGCATTACAGTTACCAGAGTCTGTACGTTAAACACTCCTGAAATTTTCAGCTCAGCTTTTGCGTCAGGACCGTCTGATTGAGAGGGAAACCAACGAGTAACAATGGCAACCTGATAGCTTGTGGGGTTTATTTTTCTTTAAGTTCTGTAGGAAAAATTGGTGGGAAAGTCATCTAAATCGCCATCTGATCATCCATAATTCAATGTGTGTCATGGTTATGAAATTTACTGTAGCCCAGTGAGAGCCGTGTTCCTCCCTTCAGAGTGGTTAATAATAGCAGGTACACAAGGCCTGGGTGACTTCAAAATTTTCTACTGGAAGTTTTGTTTTCTGCAGATATTTAGGGTATTTAAAGAGAGGCATGACAAATGGGAAGGCCTAGCTGTGGGTGATAGTGAGTGGTCATGGTGAACTTTGGGGCATTACTGGTGTTTACATTTGTTCAAAAACACAAAAGCATTTTATAATTATTTGAATTTTTTTAAAATAATAACTATGCAGGTATATCCATCATCTATAACTAGTTTAAGGTTCTGGGGAGACTGGAGCAAATCACAGGAGGCACAGAGGTCACACAGGATGAGGACCTCCATCATAAAATAAATATTTCTATCTGTAAGTGGTACCTTGCACATGCATTTATTTGGTCTTGCTGCTGTTTCCCCTTATAAATTTAAAATTTGACTGTCCTGCACATCATGCCGCCCACAATTTGTTTGTTAAAGTGACTACAGTGCACAGGCACAGGGGTGAGTCAGCATATAGGGCCCCCAACCATGCAGGAGTGTAGGACCCCCAGCCATGCGGGTGTGTAGGGGCCCCAGCCATGCGGGAGTGTAGGACCCCCAGCCAGGGGGGAGTGTAGGGGCCCCACCATGCCGGTGTGTTGGGCCCCCAGTCATGTGGGAGTGTAGGGGCCCCAGCCATGTGGGTGGGTTGGGTCCCCAGCGATGCGGGTGTGTTGGGCCCCCAGCCATGCGGGAGTGTAGGGGCCCCAGCCATGCGGGAGTGTAGGGGCCCCCAGCTATGTGGGAGTGTACGGGCCCCAGCCATGCGGGTGTGTAGGGGCCCCAGCCATGTGAGAGTGTAGGGGCCCCAGCCAGTCGGGAGTGTAGGGCCCCAGCCATGCAGGTGTGTTGGGCCCCCAGCCATGTGGGAGGGTAGGGCCCCCAGCCATTTGGGTGTCTTGGGCCCCCAGCCATAACATTGGTGTGTAGATAATATTCATAAGGATCTTCTCATCAGCTGTACAATATAGGGTATATTATAAATTCCAGCACATTGGTTTAACTCTAATCACTACTTTTGCCTGGGCAGCAGTCCATTCCAAAGCACTGTGTGAGACCGTTTGACAGGGAATAATTGGGTATAGGTGGTGAACTAGTGTATTCTGGCTGCTGTCCATGTAATGTGCTTGGACACGTTGTATTGTGTGGGTTGCAGCTATCAACCCAGGTAAGTGTGGACTGTAAATAGCTACTTGAAAGTGCCTGATAGAGAGAGCGAGAGGAGAGGGGAGGAGAGGCAGTCTGCCTCTCACCAATTTGTCACTCCCTCACCTTCATCACTGGACGTCACTGGCAAATCCATAAATACACCGGAAACTATGAAGCAGCCCATAGGCATCTCAACCCCTGAATATCATTAACAGTGCATAATTCATACAATATTACTGTATTTTCCCACCATAACTACCACCTTCTGAAGGCCACACACCTTCACAAACACTGCAGATCTTGAATATCCCGAAGCATGATATTATTTACATCAATCTCCAAGATGTACCTCTCTCTTCATCATAGTGCATGATTAGCAAATCAGTTCTACAATCATTGCAGGAGAGATGCCACCTAACTCAACATTTCAGTGGTTTAAATATGTTTCCTTTGATATATTGAATGATAAAGACTATTTGAAAAGTTCAAGGTGTGTCCTATATCTTTTACAGAGTCTTTTACCATCTGGCTTTTGCTGGGTCAGTATAAATAGCTTGTAGGCTCTTCCAAGCCCAGAAACAGGCTATGGTGTTGTGGAGTCTTATGGGAAAAGGGACTCGACCAGGGGCAACACATTCCTTATAGGTGTGTGTGTGTGCAATAGCAGGAATGCTTGTGCATTGCATGTCCTTTGCAGAGTCTGAAAACGTTCTTCCATCTTTCTTAGCAGGCCTCAAGCTCCCCAATTTTGTGGGTTTAAACAACATTATTCCTCTGTCACTCTAGGTGACAGCCTGGTCACACTGCCCCCCTCAGGATTTTGCAAGGTACTTACATGATTTTATTTATGGAGCAGAGCATTTTTGTAAAACTGTGTGTGATGCCTCCAGGTCACAGGAATGGCCTAAATCAATGGCATTGTTAGTCACTAACTACATGGCATTAACAATGGCGGCTGAAGATGAATTATTTTGAAGGCACTTCAAATCCCTACTCATGATGCATAGCATCGTCTCTTTGGCTCCAAGCCAAAGCAAGTACCACTATATGGTATGTTGGCATAATTATGTGTAAAGAAACTTAGAAACACCTGACTCATTTTCCTATGAGAAAATACACTATATGGACAGCAGTATTAGGACACACCTCTTAATCACTGAATGTTTCATTGAGACCCATTGCCACAGGTGTAAAAAATCAAGAATGCAACCATGCAGGCAGGTTTACAAACATTTGTGAAAGAATGGGTCGTTCTGAAGAGCTCAGTGAATTCAACTGTGATACTGTCATAGGATGTTACCTTTGCAATAAGTCAGTACGTGAAACTTTTTCCCTGCTAGATATTCCACGGTCAACTGTCAATGGTATCGACAAGTGGAGGCATTTAGAAACAACGGAAGCTCAGCCACGAAGTGGCCGACCACGTAAAGTAACTGACGGGGTCAACAAGTGCAGAGGTGCATAGTGTGGAAAAGTTGCAAACACTCTGTTGCCTCAATTGCTACAGAGGTCCAGACTACTTCTGGCATTAATTCCAGCACAAACACTGCACCGGGAGCTTCATGGAATGGGCTTCCATGGCCGAGCAACTGCATGTAAGCTTCACATCACCAAGTGCAATAACAAGCGTCAGATGGAGTGATGTAAAGCACACTGTCACTGGACTCTGGAGCAGTGGAAATGTGTTATATGGAGTGAAAAACCATATTCCTCAGTCTAGTAGTGTGATTGATGAGTCCGAGTTTAGCAGATGCCAGGAGAACATTACCTGCCTGACTACACTAGTTTGCTGGCAGATGGATAATGGTATGGGGTTGTTTCTCAGGGGTTGGATTATGCCCCTTAGTTCCAGTGATGGGATTAATTGGGTTAATGCTTCCGTGTACCAAGATGTTCTGGCCAACTTTGTGGGAACAGTTTGAGGAA
>JABFEB020000060.1:19025271-19037887 GCA_019775895.2 Stomatorhinus ivindoensis
CAGTGATGGGATTAATTGGGTTAATGCTTCCGTGTACCAAGATGTTCTGGCCAACTTTGTGGGAACAGTTTGAGGAATGAATCAGAACAGAGATTAGGAGCCAGACCTTCATGTCCAACATCACTGTATGACCTCTCAAACCTTGTCTGGATGAATGGGCAAAAATTCCTATTGATATACTCCAAAATCTTGTGTAAATCCTTCCCAGAAAACTGGCAACTGTTATAGCTGCAAAGTGGGGACCAACTCCATTTTGGTACATATGGGATGTCATAAAGGTTCCTGTAGATGTAATGGCCAGGTGTCACAGTAATTTTGTCCATATAGTGTACCTTTCCTGGGAGAGCTGTTTAGAGAGGTTGTGCCATTAGCACAGGAGCATCCCCAGCAGATCCGTCGGTGCATGTGTCTTATGAAAACAACCTTTTTAAAAATTAAATCCAGTGTGCACACTTTTTTTTGAGAGTGTATGTGGAGAGAGGATCCAAGTAGCCAAGGAAATGTTGCTCACAATGTGCAGCTCAGCTGTTGGCAACTATGGCCAATGACTTTGGTAGGGGGGAAAGGGTGGGGGTCTGTAATTCAAGATCATTACTTATACAGACCCGTTTCCAAGAAAGTTGGGATGCTGTGTAAAATGTAAATAAGAACAGAATGCAATGATTTATGAACCATGTTAAATTGAAAATAGAGCACAGACAACATATCAAATGTTGAAACTGAGAAATTGAATTGCTTTTTTGACGAATATATGCTCAATTTGAATCTAATGCCAGCAACATGTTTCAAAACAATTGACACGGGGGCAAGTTTAGCTAGGTGTTGCATCACCTCGTTTTTTTAACAACACTCTGTAAAGGTTTGGGAGCTGAGCAGACCAGTTGCTGGAGTTCGGAAAGTCAAATGTTGTCCCATTCTTACCTGATGTAGGATTTCAGCTGCTCAACAGTTCAAGGTCTCTTTTGTTGTAGTTTACTTTTCATGATGTGGTGAATGTTTTCAGTGGGTGACAGGTCTGGATTGCAGGCAGGTCAGTCTAGGACCCAGAAGCTTCTACTATAGAGCCATGCTGTTGTAATACGTGCAGAATGCAGTTCGGCATTGTTTTGCTGAAATATACAGGGCCTTCTCTGAAAAAAAGTCTGTATGGCAGCATGTCTTGCTTCAATACCCATACATGTTCTTCAGTATTAATGCTGCCTTCCCAGATGTGCACTAATGCACCTCCATACCTCTTTAGCTCGGAGGTCATGGCGTCCATGTTTTCCCAAAAGAATTAGAAATTTTGATTCATCAGACCACAGGACAGTTTTCCAGTTTGCCTCAGTGCATCTTAAATAAGCTCAGACCCAGAGAAGCCGGCAGCGGTTCAGGATCATGTTTAGATATGTTTTCTTCTTTGCATGGTAGAGTTTCGTCCTGCATTTGTGGATGCATTGATGAACTGTGTTCTCAGACAGTGGTTTTCAAAAGTGTTCCTAAGCCCATGCAGCGATTCCCACTATAGAATCATGTCAGTTTTTAATGCAGTGCCATCTGAGAAACTGAAGATCACAGCTATTCAATATTGGTTTTCGGCCTAGACCTTGTGAAATTTGTTGCTGGCATCAAATTATAATTGAACATATATTTGTCATAAAACAATATAATTTCTCAGTTTCAACATTTGTTATGTTGTCTTTGTTCTATTTTCAATTAAATATGGGTTTATATGATTTATAAACACTGCACTCTGTTTTTATTTACATTGTACACAGCATCACAACTTTTTTTGTATTTTACCCATAAGCATGAAGTTGGACTTCCTGGAATTGTTCAAAGAATGTGTGAATAATAACATAATAGAGGGCAGCAGAAGGAACTGTCCCGAAAAAGTCAAACACTGTCTGTAATTCACACATTATGCTGACACATTTACATAATCTTGGAAGGGACTCGTAGCAGTAGCTGCCAGACCCGAGTCTTGGGGCATGTGGCACAAAGCCAGCACCGCAGTGACTCAGCGCCAGCAGACGTCAGCTTCTCAGCGGGCTTGGCATCCATGGCATTCCGGCACCTTCCGTGGAGGGGGCTTCACCTGCTGTCTGTTCATCTGGGTCCAAAATGAAGAATATTACTGTCAAAAATGTAGCTACACAACTTTCAGGTTTTACATTCATTTTTTTCTCTGTGTATTTACCCTCAGCAATGAAATAGGTAAAAAAAAATCTTCTGAAGGATGAATTAAGGTTAGAATATAACAGGTTATTAAAAAAAAATACACGATCTCTTCAGCAGTTAACCTATATTCTAAATCAGTTTTCTCAACCTGGTCTTCAGGGACCCCCATACAGTCCACATATTTCTTCCCTCCCGGCTCCCGGTAGGAAGCAAAAACCTGGACTGTCTGGGGGTTTCTGAGGACCAGTTTGAGAAACACTGGAAATAACAGGTTCCTATGATTGCACGTTTTAGATGTGGCCATAGTAACCACCAAATCCAAGCTGCTCTGAGATGTGATGGCATGGCGTTGGCGAGCCTCTCCACCAGACCCATTCTCAGCTGAATACAGCAAGGCATTGTGGGAGTGCCTGGTGCCCTGAATGATTAGCACAAATTCTTGGATCGGCGCCATGATGCTTCTGTTTCCAACGCGACCAGAACATGCTCTGTAAGTCTATGGCACAGTGTAGGTTGCCTGGAGACAAGAAAACAGTGAGTAGGTTTCATCTTTGGTTTCAGAACTGAAATTATCAGCTCCCTTGTAGATTGACACAGGACATTTATATGGGAATTCACTCTTTCATACTTACTGCCTATTATATTGTCTTGCTGAAAACTGGAAACCTGGAAAGTCACTAATGTGTGGAGAGAAACATACACCACTTTTCCAATTTCGTTAAAACCATTTTAATTTGCATTTTCCAAGCACAAGGCTTGGAAGTATTCTCAAAGTAATCAGGTATAAAATTCACACATTTCCGTCTACCACATCACACCTGATCCTATTGTTGCAAACATGACCTCATGTGTTTTTGTGCTAAGTGTAAGTGTGAGAGGACACTCACTCACTCCTGAGTATCAACTAGACGTGAAACTGTTGTTCAATGCCAACTCACGCAGAAGTCCACAGCCGCTACACCTGGTGTTAAAATCACTACCTACGATTAAAAAGATTGGCTACTTTTATACTGTCATGTAATAAAACACTAGATGAGGCATGGGAAATAAATTAAAACAATATGAATGAAATTTCATTGTATTCCAAATGAGCATTACAGGTAGGTGAGTTGGTGAAAAATACTTGCATAAAAACAAAACACGTCACACTATTCAGCCTTTTACACCCTCCTTTGTGTTATATGCTGTTTCAAAATCAGTCTTTTGTACGTACATGCTTAGCTTGTAATTATAACACTTGAGTCCCTGCTAAACGGTGCCTCCATAGACGATTAAAAAATTTTTTAATGGCCGTTTATTCTTTTTTTAACACGATTATCGGCTAATAAACATTAACCTGCGCAGATCCGACTGCAACCCCGACACCAGCGTAAGAGTGACACCTTGTGGTTACACTGCACAACTTTTACAAAGTAATTCAGAACGTTGTAAAGTTAGGTTGCACATAAGTATCATATATTACTAATAAATAAACCACAACTGTTAGATGTTTAAGAAAAAACGTCCTTACTGTGATAATCAAGACACGTATATGTTCCCGTTCACAGTTAAATTCACAAACCTATCACAGCCTTGAAGCAGTGTGATGTCACTGGCCCGGCACTCGCATTACTGGGAAATGTACGGGGTTACAGTAAGGAATTTGTTTTCCTTCTCACAAGGCCTTTGCGCTCCCAAAAATGAGGGCAAGATCACGCAATGGCTTGTTTTATTTGATGAAATACGGAGACTGCAGCTGTCCAGTGAGCTCTTGAAGGACTGGGCCGCTCATCTCTTTGTCAGCCAGGGTACGCAATCAAAAGAAAAACAAGAGAAATAAACTCAGCCGGCCTGTTAAAGGTGCAGGGTGCACCCCAAGTAAATTACTTTTGCTCTTCAGCTAGAGGAGGGATGGGCTGTATACCTTTTGACTTGAGACTCACATACCATGGTTGGAAATACACGCCTGACCACATGCTTAATAAATGCAAGCAAAAAAACGGATCCACACTCCTTTTTCTAAAACATATAACAGATTATTTAATTGGTATTTGGAAACACATTTGTCAAAATACAGGCTTATTCTCGAAATTTGAACACTTTAGATTAAGACGTCGCAAATTTAGGATTTCCGTGCGATCACAATCACAGTCTTATCATTATTAATTGGCATTAGCGAACCACAAATTTCTTTCCGCAGTAAACACGATACAACTGGGCTGCTTCATGTTGCCGTTTCCACAATGACGCAGCAAAAGTAACATTATGACTCATGTAAAACACTAAGTTGTTAAATATCGAACAGTATAAACGTTTAATATGTAAGTGCAATACTATATGCAACACTATAAGCTCCTTTATTTTCAGTTCCCTTTATTTCACTTAAGACAAGCGCATTTGATGTAAAGATCTGCTCATGGGCGGAGTGGCAATGTCCCCACCCCAATCGTCTGTGTGGAAACATAAATTAATTGGCAAGACCCGCATGTTTCATGAAGCAGTTTGTTGGTACCCTATAGGTATACAAAGTAGCAGGTTATAAGTATATGCATCAGAAAGGTGCGTTAACACATGCAAGATACCCTTTTTGCCACCCCCCAGGTGCAAACACTAACTTCTGATTATGGATTTGCCCTGCCACTTGGAAACGAATCTGAACGTTTCATCGCATAAGCTCCACTCCAGTCCTGGAGGGCCGGAGCCCTGTGTAGCTTAGTTATTTCCCTGTTCCACCATAAATGATTTAGCTCAAGAGCTGTGTGGTAATTAGCACAAGGAGTTGAATCAGGTGTGTTAAATGAGGGGAAACCCAAAAATGTGCAGGGCTCTGGCCACCAGGACTGGGTTTTCGAACATAGCCCTATACGGAAGGTCCTGTTACAACGGCAGTACAGTCTTGATGGCTGTGAAATAGAAATGGATTATTTCCCATAAAGGAATGTGGTCTTCTCCGACATTTGGTGCCCTGCATCGGAAATGCAGTTTGGAGATACTTATTACTGGCATGTGAACAGAGACCCCAGTGACCTCAGATGACTGGTCCCATTTGAAAGACCCGTTGTTCTGGGCGGCTCTTTCCTGAGAATTTAACGGAAGCGTCTATCTGCCCAAGCAGTCGGTCTACATGCTGTGACAGAATGAGATCTGTTCCCACTTCTGCAGCTGGACCGACCACTGACCTGGGAGGAAGTAGGATGATCTGGGAACGAGTGTAATTCCCAAGATGTAAAGGACATTTCCGTAGAAGAAAATATGAAAAAAATCCCACATACCGCGCTGTGTAATCTACAATGAATTGTTCAGTTTAACTTTCAGTGATCTGTAGTTTTTATTTAGTAGATGTCCACAGGGGTAATCGTCTACTATTATGCTGCATAAATACAAAAGTTGTATTAGTGTACTTAAATAGTTTTATACATCACAAATAACCTAATTGAAGTTATATCAGTTTATGGAAAATTAAAATTATAGCTATACGATACTCTTGGAGTAAGATGGGTCAGTCCAATAAAGTTGTAGACTTTTGTTGTACATGAACGTGGCACATTCCTGAAAATACCTGGAGATATTCATCAAATTTTGTAAAGGGAAAGCCTGCTAATGCTTGTGTGCATGGATGCATGTCCCCTGCTTTTACGAGAGCGTGATTGCTGTTCCTCCTGTCCCTTTCCTGGCACGCTGATATCGCGACACGGTCAAGCAGGGCGACACCGCGGGTGTGAATTTCTTGGGGGGCTTGTTAACATTGACTAGTAACAGCGATAACAAACTTCAGCAGCAAAAACGGGGACAAACAGCTCTGAAACTATATTAGCTACTACAACACTCACTAAACTAATGCAATTGGATTTGGCAGTCGACTTCAATGCACCATTAAGCGAAAAACAGGTCAATTAAAATGTTTAAAAGTTTAAAAATATTTTTGTGTTAACATTTTGTCACAGCTATTGAAAAAAAAATTACGAGCTACCATTATTCACTTTTGTCGAAATTGATACAATGACGTAATTGTTTTTAAATACCAGGATGACATAATCACTTTATTAAATTTATGGTACTGCATGCATTGCAAGTTGTGTATAGATCTAGAATATTAAAGCATATTTTCTATTAGTCCTAAACACGGTGTTTTCCTACATTGGAACCTCGCGCCTCTTTTGGTTAACAGGTCCCACGCTGTAATTGGAGACTGCAGGAGTTCAGAAGTCGTCACGGCGGCTGGCTGATGTACTGCTCGGGTTGCCGTAGCAATGATCTCTGTCACTCTCTCAATGAGCGCTGGTAAGATGGCGTCCGCAGACACACGGACGAGCTTGGACTCTGCAGGCGGCTAGAGAAAGCAAGCAGCCAAGCAGCCGATTTATCCAGCTCTTGCATATAAAACAGCGCAGATCGCGGTAGTCTCTGGCCCGTCATGGTGGGTCTTGTGCACGGTTAGATCCGAGCCTACCTCGCATCGGTATGGAGCCCCCGGACAGCGGCGAGCCCAGCAGGTAAGCGGATGGGAGTAATCGGTGCAGTTTGCGAACATGAACTACACGGCCGGGATCTGACAGCTGCCATATAGTGAGCCGCAGGTGAAACGAGGCCGAAGAGGTTGCTGCGCCTGCGCATTGCATGGCTATTGTCTTCCTGCCAAATAGTGGTCTGCGTGCAGTTGCAAGCTCAAGTCAATTTGTGGTATTGAAGTTTCTGAACTTTTGGAGGAAAATCTGCATCCGTGTGCACATTTGCATGGGCGTAAAGCAGTCTTTCGAGTAGAGGGGGAGCTGGCGAAAATGCTTGTCTTTTGAAAAAGGTAAAAAATACTGCAAAAGGCACGCTTGACGCATTTCAGCACCGGTAAGCCGATAGCTAGCCTTTTAGTTAGCTACTTCTCGCCGTATTGTCTGCACTGTATTCAGAAAGTTTGTAGAGCAATCGAAGGCGATCTGACGGTGAGGAAGAACAAATGCATTTGCATCCTGTCTTCTGCGACTGCAGACACAGCTTTAAAGGCGATCCAGATGTGTTTGCACGCAACAGTTGAGTGCCACCGCTGCCTGATGCGGCTGCTGGGTTTTTATTGCCAGCCGTGTGTCTTTGTCTGACTTTCCGCTGCGCTGGGTGGGCAGAATGAGAAGAGTTAAAGTTTGCAGGGTAGTTTACAAACGCTCAGTTTGTCCCGGCTGGAGCCCGAAACACCACGCCGTGTGTGCAAATGGTGCTGGTTCGGCAGCCTGGTTATTTTTATATACTTTTTTTGCAACTGCGATCTGACTGCATCAGTTGACTGATTTGAATTGCAGGTCAAGTGTGTTGTGTATTTTCACCAAAGCGCAGTCCATTGCTCTCCACCGTCCAGTTTGAAATAAACTAGATGGTCTCTTTTTTTATTATAAGAATTGTCGGACTGGAAATGCGGCACAATTGAGCGGGTCTTTTGTCCGTTTGACACAAAACTAGTTGTGTGATAACTAAACCACCTAGCCAACTGATCCGAAATGAATTTATTCGTGCAGTTTTGAAAGGCATCGAAAATAGTTAAATTAGGTTAAATTGCATTAGGTTGCCCCAGAATTAAATCGCGTTAACAGTTTAGGAACAGGGGAAAAACCACTTTTAGTTTTTTGATTAATTGCATCTCATGTTTAAGTCGTGGCTGATTACTCATGACTAACCGATTGAAGCTGTTGGTTTGTTTGGTTACCATCACTGAAAGTGTTATCCTTTTGTTATGAAACTAGTTATGAACAGATCACAGTGTTATCCTCACGTTTCTCAGATTTGTATTTTTGTCAGTGTTTTGCTGTTCCTGTCACTGCCTGCATGTGCCATAGACTTATAGTGAAACTGTCTGCTCATCCGTTCCTCGAAAATGGGAACGTGAGCATTTAATGTGCATGTATGTTACACTTGCACATAGATTAGGACCCGTGATTCATGTGTGGCTAACTGCTAAACCTCAGTCCTATGCGGCAGCAGTGTGGCACGTCAGAGATGCTAACTCGCTGGCAGAGTCACTTCAGGAGGATGGATCGTCAAAAAGTTGCTGGGAATTTGGGTCGAGTCTCCTTCTGGAACTGCCTTTGTTTTGTGTCTGTGTGTGTGTGTGTGTGTGTGTGTGGGTGGGTGGGTGGGGGGGTGAATACTTAACAGATGATGTGACGATAAGCTCACTCGCATACCCCAGGAAAACGGGGCCTTCCTGTAACACTCAGGAATGTCACAGGCGACGCCACTGAAGGAGGGCAAACAAAGCGCGTGATTGTGCAACTACCGGTGCCTCAAGGCATCTGCACACCCCGTGAAAATCGCAGTATTTACTGTACGGATTGACATCCCTGGCGAGCGGCGGTCTGGCATGGTGTCAGAGTAACGATCTTACAGCCCCCTGTCCCTTGATGCCCTACAGTAGATGCTGGCTGGTGTTCATTTGCACGTTCGTTTGTCAGCAGACCCCAAAGAAGCGGGGGACCCTGAACGTTTCTCAAGTTTGTAGCTGTTGTTGAACCCGTCCAGGTTCCTTGTTAGCGTGCACAGCAGGTAATCACTTACGATCCAGCAGAACATGCTGTCTGGTGTCCTCGGCGTGGGGGGTGCGGTCAGGATCAGCTAGCTGTAATTCCCATTCCACTCCTGTGTTTATTGTGTGGGGTAGGGACATGCATGGCATTTTGTTTTGCTTAAAGAGGGAGATGCATTTTCAGCGATTGCAGGGGTCCTGGCTCTGTCCCTGTAGCTGGCAGCCTCCGATAGTGAGTCGTGGCGTCAGTGTTACCCTGGACCTGGGATATGTGTTACACTTGTGCTGACTTGGGAAGGGTCAAGGTCACTTTGAGGAAGGGGAAATTACTAAGAAGGAAATCTATTGCCTGGGACTCCCCACACCCCCACGGCCACTGGGAGGGGCCAAGCCTCCTATCAGTCTGTCTATCACCGAAGCCGCCTGATACCTCGCGCCCTGGTTTACTGTACATTTGCTGTCTGGAATGCTTGGGAATTGGCCTGCAGAAGCAGACTTCTGGCTGCCGGGGGGTGTTAACTTGTGCTGTTGCGCACTGTCCCTCAGCACTGTTATATAAAGAGTCTGACAGACTGTGCCATGCTGGAGTTAGTGGGCTGTTTTTCTCCTGGAGACATTGCAGACGCGCAGGCTGGCGGTACTCTGCACTGGGAGGAAGACGGAGCTGTCCCACGTCCGGCGTGGCTCGGCACCCAGGTTAGCCGACCGGCCAGGCCTTTCCTTGGCTCTGCTGAACCTGCAGCAGGTTGCTGCTGTGTCCCAGAGGAGGGGAAGCGAGGCTTTACTAGGGGGAAGGAGTGTGTGGGGGGGGTACCTTTGAGTCAAATTGGTCATTGAGAGTGACTTGCTCCTGGTCCAAGTGTGAGTGTGTGAGGCCTGAAGTGGGTGTAGGCCATATTGCTTTCAGGTGTCTTGCTTTCATTGAAGAATGTGTCATTTTTGCCTCGTTAAGATGCATTTTAATACTTTATTCCCCCTCACAATGGCTGCCGCTGTTAGACTTTCATGTGCTGGATGTCCAGAAAATGCAATGTCACCCAGACTGGAGTCACTTTGGTTTCAAAGGGCAGTATGGGAAATGCAGGCAATCAGATTCCTCCCTGATAAGGGCGTGTGGTTTCCTCTGGAGCAGGGAGCACTGTCTGTGGTTATGGTTACGGGCGGCAGCACGTGCCAGCCAACCTCCTGGACAGGGTGGGGATGCTTTTCGTCTCATTCTCCCTGAATTCCTTCACCCTGCCATGAAGACAGTGCTCTGACTGGCTCCCGGCTTGTCACTCTGCATTCTGAATGTGTGTTATATGGGCAATAGGGGAGCTGGTGAGCAAGGCATCATGGGAAAGTAAGTGGATCAGAGGCAGGAGGAGGGGAGGATGAGCAGCAAAGGGGTCTTGCAACTCATCTGGCTGACATGAGTCTCTGGGAGACGCCAGTCAGCTGAGAAGCGGGGGGGCGAAGCCCTGGGGCTGGGTGATGTCATTCGGATCTTGACGTGTGGCCTGGGGCGTGGCTGCTTAGTGGTAGAGCCAGGTGGGTCAGGAGCCCGCAGATTTCCGTATAGAGGAACGGGCTGCATGTTTGGGAGCAGGCCGATTCCCAGGAATGGACATGGAAAGCTTTTAACCACGATGCCTGGCCGACTGAACAGAAGCAGTTATGCAAGTTAGAAATGTTTAATAGTGAAGCAGTGTTTCAGCGAAGGTGGTGTTGGGTGCACCTTGGTTTCTTAGAAAAAGGGTGTGTGGAGACCTCCAATCCTTTTGCGTCATGCCCGCGATTGCGTTTAAGGCCTTGCGTGTGTGTGCTTGCGTGCGTGTGTGTGCTTGCGTGTGTGTGCTTGCGTGCACGTTCCTCATGAGAGGGACACAGTGTGAGAGCAGCTGTAAGTCATTAGTGTAAGAGGTGAAGAGTAAGTCGCAGTTTGTTGGGCCGTCGTCCGTGCCAGTTGAATTGCTTTGCTTGGGTTACGTTTATTTTAGTAGATACTTTTGTAGCCCAGTGGTGGCATTGATCTGCTGGCCACGGGATTTGCACCAGTGACTTTCTGATCATGGACATGTGCTCTTAACCTGAAGAGACACACACACACACGATTCCACTTAATTTTTTTCATAGCCTTCCATGTTTGAGAATGGCCTCCTGGATGCTATCTACCTAGCAACGGGCTTCTTTGGCAGGCCAGTGTGCCGACACGCTGTTTGCATGCATGCATTGGGCTTGGGCCAGCACACTGGAGCGCGCTTGGCTTGAGTCATGAGCCGCCTGACATCCCGCCCTGGTGGAGTATCGCCATAGTGCTTTGTGTGGTCATGAGACCTGTAATGTGAGACTGCACCTATCACTGGATATAAAACATGCCCAGTTTTGCTAAGATTTTCTATTCAACAATCCCCCCCCCCCCCCCCCACCACACCATTGGCTTAGTACATTCTCTGCTTCTTTCCATCCTTTATGCTTCGTGTTGCTGTGGATATTGTGGAAGAGACCAGCTGTGATTGGGTAGGGGGAGTGGCGCGCATGTGGATGCGGTTCGATTAAATCACTCTAGTGTGATTTGACAAGCGGCTGCTCTCTAGTAGGGGTTAATTTCGATGTAATGAACTGTACACTGTGCTTGTTTTAGTCAGTTTAGCTTCCGTGTTAAAAACAGCCATTGTGCTGCTTCAGTGGCCATGAGTCAATAAAAAGTAACATTGTGAAGAAGTGTTTCCTTTGGGCGCATAAAGCAGCTTTTTGTTAGTGCACTATGTGGCCTTGCATGGGGGGGGGTGGCGTCCTCTTTGTATATGAATTCCTCTCTTGGTGCCCCTCCCCCTTCCCCAAAGTGCCGGTTCCTCGCAGCCCTTCGGTTACCCGTCCGCTGCCCTCTTAACCTTACGGGAAGCTGGGGCTTCTGAGAAAGCTGGGTCCTGACGGTATCTCTGGGCTGCCGGCCCACCCCGGCCGCGGGCCTGCTGCTCGCAGCAGCTTTACATAATTGTATTCGTCTGTGCGATTGGCACAGAGACCTTGTGTGCATCTCAGCGCCACATGCAGCCTGTAATTGTGGGATTTTTTTTTTGCCTCGGGACTGAGAGTGCAATCGCTGTAACATAGCATGTTTTTTTTTTTTCCTTTGACCAATCTAAAGCCGTTTCTCTCTCCCTCTCTCTCTCTGTCTTTCTGTGTCATGCTGTTTCCTCTGGGCCTCCTTAGCTGGGGAGGTATGCCCGCACGCCCTCCTAGTGTCCCGTGACAACCAAACAAATGCACAACAGTGAAGGAGAAATAAGCACGATTTCTCCCGATGAGCCCATTGCTGGGGAATGATCCTCACGGTGGTGCCGTGACTGCCGCTGCACAGACATGCACACGAGAACGCTGAATGTTTAAAGGTTTCGATGTGCCTTGTTTGTCTGGGTACCTTTGTACTGGCCCTGTTGGTGCCAGCTGTGGGTCTGATAGCCGGGCAGTACCATCTCTGAGTGGTTGTGCTGTTACTGTCCCCGTTTTAGAAGGCACATTACGGACATGCTACTTGGCTTTTATGGCACGTGTCAACATCTGCCCCCCCGCAATGAACCCTGTGAGGCTGCTTTGGTGAGGCGGCTGCTGTTACTGCGGCAGCGGTGGAGAAGTTTTAGCAGTGAGACACTCGAGTTTTGGCCCAGCTCTGAGTGAGCAGCTAAGTGGGCTCCACCTGCAATAAATACGCCCCGTGAAAGTGATCCCGCTGTCTCTCCAGGTCCCGGGGGGCAGGGCGCTGCAGGAGGAGATGAACAGATTGACGGGGTGCGTGTGGCCGGACGGCAGACGCCGACTCCTTCCTGCCCCCTTTGTCTGCAGCATGTGCCCCCCCCCCCCCCCCCCTTATAATCACTTTTTAAAAAGCGCTGGTAGAACAAAGACCCGTGCATGTAATCTCCTTGCTTGTTGCATTCATTGTGCTTCTCTTTTCTCCTGAAAGGCAGCTTTCAAATGGCTGACACCCCC
>JABFEB020000060.1:19050292-19060630 GCA_019775895.2 Stomatorhinus ivindoensis
CCCCCCCCCCCCCCCCCCCCCCCCCCCCCCCCCCCCCCCCCCCCCCCCCCCCCCCCCCCCCCCCCCCCCCCAGTGAGACAAGAAACACCTATCACTGCAGGCTTAATCCCTGCACTGGCTGACGACTCGTCGTGTTTCTCTAGAAAGGTGTGTGTGTGTGTGTGTGTCAGTGTACTGTGTCGATCGATATTGGATGTGTGTGACGAACAACTGAATGTTGTTGGTAAAGTGTGAACCAGGGGGAGGTGACAGGTGAGTCAACCAGCAAGATGGAGTTGAGATAAGAATTTTCCCCTGGGATGAATAAAAGTTTGAGTTGGTTTAGTTGGAGCGGATGGTGACTATAGTGAAAAATGTCACTGTGACTGAGTTTTTGTTGGTGAAAAGAAGGGGTATGAGAGCTGGGAGCGGGCGGACTTGCTGTTTGGGGGAAGATGCTCTGCTGTTTTGGTTGACCGTGTCCAACTCATCCGCACAGAAGCTCTAACCTCCATGACAATGACCGCCTGTCATCAGTGGCGGCGGAGCTACATTTCAAATCCCTGAGTCGACACTCCAGTCCCACCGAAGACCGGGAAGGTGAGGGAGCTTAACTACCTCTCCTCTGCCTTGGACTTGGTGGATTCTACCATTTTCAACAGTGTTTGCAGTGATTCTTCTCACAGATTGTTGTCAATTTGTTGAACCAATCGAAAGCCTGTATTTGTGTGATGTTCAATCTTTTTTTTTTTCTTTGATTCCTTTTCTCCGCCCACCAGAGCCGTCGTACCCGAAAGGTGACCCCGGCACGACAGCTAGGCGAAGCTGGGAGCTTCGTACCTTCATCAGCCAGTCAAAAGGTGGGTTGGAACGGCTGTTCAGCATCTGCTGCATGCTTTGCCTGTTTCTGTTGTGTCCCAGTGCAGCCACTTAATCTCTTTACTGATGAGGTGAAACATTTGATTCCTTGGATTGCTTGTTTGTGTACATGCTGTTCTGTCATCAAACAGTAGGGGGCCATTTCTTGATCACTGTTGCCACATTTGATTCCTTTCACCGTAACTGTGACCCCCCCCCCCCCCGGCCACCTCGCCGCCTCCCCCAGATGTCCGTCAGAGCCCCATGGAGGCAGTGCGCCGGTCCATCCGCACCTTCGAGGACAAGCGCTACGCCATCATGAAACAGCGCAACATCATTGGCCAAGTGTGCCACAAGCCCAAGTCTTATGACAATGTCATGCACGTGGGCCTGAGGAAGGTCACCTTCAAGTGGCAGAGGGGCAATAAGATAGGTACGCTGTCACATGCCCCTCCGTGGTTAACTCTGCTTAGCTTAGGTACTTCTGATGGTTCAGATGGTTATACATCTGATGTTATATTTTTTGATGGTTATACATCTGTCGATGGGTTTGTTAATACTCTGTATGAAGTGTGGCAGTGTAGTAATGTTTGGCTTCTATAACAAAATTCTTGGTTCAGTACAAACCTTGGTTTTACGCTCATGGTTTGGTGCGGTTTCGGTTAAGCAAGAAAAAAAATTTTTTTTTCAAATTATCGGTTTTTAAAACTGCAAAAGCAATTGGGAGAAGTTGTACACCAAAGGCAATGCATCTGTCAGCGTGTCTGAATAACAATTTGAGACGCTTGTACATTTGTAAAAATATATAAAACGCAAACTACCAAGTATGGTTGCGTATCTGTATGCGTAGACACCCCTGCAATCATAAATGTTTTTTGCCCAGTCTGAATTTCTTGACAATAATGCATTAAATGCCACGGTGAGACTAACTTGCAGAGGCTGTTTTTGCCTTGCTCTGGTCGTGCCGCTGATGATGTCAGGGAGCTGGGTGCGTTTCTGGCAACATCATCGGAGTTCAGTATAACAGATCCGACAGATAGACTTGGTTTTATGAACTACTCTCCTTTCAGTGTTGGGGTAATTTATTAGATCAAAATATTCCCAAACCGCTCATTATGATGAACTAACCAGCAATAGCTGTAACCAACTCAAAGAAATTAGCGTAACATTTTCTGTGTTGAGCTTATACTAGAGGTCGACCGACATGGGTTTTTCAATAGCCGATGCCAATATTTAGGAGTCGGGGTCAGCTGACGGCCGATACATGCTGCCGATAATTGGACGATAAAATATCACACTAATAATAACAAACGATACAGAAAATTTCAGCATTTACTGAATACTGACTTGTGTAAATTTAAATATAAACTTAAATAACAATACAACTTGTAAACAATAAAAATAGCAGCATCAGAATCTCTTTAGCAGCAAACTCCTTCAGCTCCCAAACTCACCAGTCTGCTTCAGATATTGCACATGGCTTTTCCTGCTGTTGGCTTGGTGAAATGCTGCAATGCAGGATTAGATTTTTGTTCAGCCATCAGACAGAAATTACTAAAACAGAAGAAAATGCAAGGTTAGCATTTTTATTATAGTGCCTTCGTCTTCAGTTCATTCTACAATTAAAGTATTACATGCACATTAAAACAATTACACTGACAATTACACATTGACTAAGTGCATCATGGTATGATGAATAGTGTACAAGGTCCAAAACCTTTCACTAACATTTTGTTTATGTTGTTAGCAGACAGACAGCTTACAAGCCATATTCACAATCATAATAGAGCGATTGCAGGAAATAAAATAACTTTGTCGTATTACACAGCCTTGTATGCAAGGACAACATAAGCCCCTAGTGATTGTGAAGTTGTCGACGTAAAACCTTGTATAAAGGATAGACATGTTTAATGAGGAAACTAACTGCGCAAAGTCGTGCACTTTTTATCTAGACGTCTGACAAATTGTTTGAATCTCTGCTCTCAAATGCAAACAAGTTGCACAGAAGGACCATTGTCAGCATCAGCTCAAGTGAATGGTAACCACGCGTTCGGACAAACAGTTTTCTCCATCATGCATTGTTCTTAGCAGCTCTGTGTCTCCGATGACGGTGCTGCCTGTTGGTGTAAAATCGTGGCAGAGTAACGCAACTCTCACACACGCTGCAGTGTTTGAGAGCTGCCTGCTCCACCCCACACACATAGAGTGAAACTCTCCGACACAAGGAAAAAAAACAGAACTGGTAGCATCGAGCTGATATGGTAATAATTAAAATGTTAACAATTAAAATGATTTTTAACGATTAAAAAATGTCTGTGACCTCACCAACAACCACACAAAACTGTCAAAGTCAATGATCCTTAACGTTACCTGTAAGCTACATTTGGTTGAAAACTCATCATCATTATGCCAGCGTAATTTGCGGCCTCTTTTAAAGCAACATTTCATAGCAAACCAGTTAAACAAACAGGTCATTGAAAGATCAGAATTGAAGTCTTACCGTTTTCTCCCAGGACTCTTTCAAAACTTCTGGCTGGGGTCCTGCACAAGGCAGCATTGGTCACGTGATCCACAGCAACAATAACACTGGGCAAACGTGCCTGTCTGTAAATCGGCGTAGTGCACTCGGATATCGGCCGATGCTGATGCATAAAAAAATGCCAAATATTGGCCCGATATATCGGTCGACCTCTGGCTTATACTCATGAATTTAGGTTCCACTTGTGTCAAAAAAATGTTTCATTCATTTCATTGTGCATACTGATTTGAAAATGATGTACAGAACGGTATATGACAGATACGTGTACCTTCTGGAAATGGCTAAAAGGAACTGCTGTGTCTGTAGGCGAAGGGCAGTATGGCAAGGTGTACACCTGCATCAACGTCGACACTGGAGAGCTGATGGCTATGAAAGAGGTATGAACGGCCATTTGTTGAGAAGATGTCCCCTGCCCCAATATTCTGCAGCTGTCATTTGTTTGAAAATGTATAAATACTGTTTGTTTCCAGTTGGT
Organism: Stomatorhinus ivindoensis; assembly: GCA_019775895.2. Taxonomy (NCBI): domain Eukaryota; kingdom Metazoa; phylum Chordata; class Actinopteri; order Osteoglossiformes; family Mormyridae; genus Stomatorhinus; species Stomatorhinus ivindoensis. The sequence goes on from JABFEB020000060.1 coordinate 19,054,144, forward strand.
TAATCTTTAAAATAAGCCTTTATGGTTTTGGTTAATATAGATCAGGTTCCAGCCCAATGACCACAAAACGATAAAGGAAACTGCAGACGAGCTGAAAATCTTTGAAGGCATCAAGCACCCTAATCTCGTTCGTTACTTTGGTGTGGAACTCCACCGGGTAAGATGGCTGCTCATTGTTAGAGATGCCGGTGACTCTGACAGCGCAGGTGCGCACATTGGTACCTTAATGGTGCGTTCGATTATCTCTCCGAGGAGCGTGACGTCATGTCAGACCAGTCTGACCTGTTCGTGCTACACATCTCGGAACAAACATGGCTGCCTCCATGAACACGCTGCTGTGTGTTGTTGCTTTATATTTTAGCAGATTTGGAGTGAGATTCGTTTTTTTCTGTGAGACATACAAGAAACACAAAATAGACAAACCACATTAAAAGCTTTATAATACTTTAGTACATTGATAGCGATATTCTTTTTTCCAGAGGCAAACAATATACAAACAACCCGAAGACATTAACAAGGGGTTCCGACTTGGAGAGAGATAATGGAACGCAGAAGAAGGCTTCCTTGCTGATTTGATGGGATGTGGGCATTAACCCTAACCGCACACTGCTCATGTTTAGGAGGAGATGTACATCTTCATGGAGTACTGTGATGAAGGCACCCTGGAGGAGGTATCCAGGCTAGGTCTCCAGGAGCATGTGATACGACTCTACAGCAAGCAGATCACCACGGCCATCAACGTGCTGCACGAGCATGGAATTGTGCACCGTGACATTAAGGGTGGGTGTGGTCTTCCACACCCCCACATCCTGTATACCGAAAATTCACTAAAATTCAGACTCTCTGTGTTTGGAACTCCCTCGGTCTCTGACGTCCCTGTTCTCAACTTCTGTGTATTGTGATTAAATCTGATATGATTCCAGTGTACTCATTTAAATGGATGTGGTTTATTGGGACGCTTTGCCAGGTGCCATTAAAATCAGCCAAGCCCTACTTCGGCATCAGGATCTGCCACTGGCAGAAACTGAAAATAGGTGTCAGGAAACAGGATGTTTGTGCAAGTCCCGCAGACCAAAATATTTGATTCCTGGTAGAACTTCATGACCGGTATTAAGATGTAAACTGAGTTGCAGACTGACTTAAACAGCTGTTCTCGGTTAAAGCAAGCACCAGTATCATAACATGAATTAAAATGTTAATTGTGTACATATGCATACTTATTGTAATGTATATTCCAAATGCAGAATGTCTACTGTTGCAGTTTCCTCTGTCCGTCTAAAACCACATTTTTCCATCTTTTTTTGCATTTTCATTCCCCCCCACATAGGTGCAAACATATTCCTGACATCATCCGGCCTGATCAAGCTTGGCGATTTTGGCTGCTCAGTCAAGCTGAAGAACAATGCCCAAACCATGCCAGGGGAGGTGAACAGCACTCTGGGAACAGCAGGTAATGGAGCGCCAATGTTAATGAAATGGACCTGACTGTGAAACCCGTGACCTCTTTTCCGGGGGTCCTTGTACTTGTGCTGAATTCGGCCCATTAAAGCGGGAGGACACTCATTCACATATTGCCAAATATTGCTGAATACGTGATTTTATCACAGTCAGCAGGTGGTGCCATTTTGCCTAATAGAATGTCTTGTAGAACTTGTTCTGTTTCTCTATGTGCACTAGGGAGAATGTATCTCATATCAGCTAATTATGCTTTGCTTCTCCCCCACACTCTTTCCCTTATCTTCCTTAGCGTACATGGCACCAGAGGTCATCACCAGGGCTAAAGGTGAAGGCCACGGTAGAGCAGCTGACATCTGGAGTCTTGGCTGTGTCCTGATTGAGATGGTGACAGGAAAGGTACAGGCTGACTCTCCCATCGTCTACCTCCCTCTCTTTCTCACTATTCGCTTCCGGCTCCTGGAAAATCGAAAATACCTGTTGTTTTTTTTTTTTATGCATCTTCCAGTCATGGAGGAGTGAAAAATGAAAACATGTCCTTGAAGATAAATGGATTGTCCTATATATTTGCATACACAATAAAATAGCCTAGTGTTGTTCTGAAATATTGAAGGAGGGTTTTATAAAAGTTGATCGCTATGTATGCATACCAACTGTGAATGTAGCAGGTTGGAACCACCATGTTTCCCTGAATATAAGTGGAGGCAAAAAATCCCAGTACGTTTTTCGGGGGGGGGAATTGCAAAGGTAACTAATAATAGAACAGTTGTCTCACCTGGCAGCCATAGCAAGAAACCATCTCGTGTCTGCCCCCTTTCTGTCATTTCTATATATTGGGCAAATATTTTCATATCACGATCACGATTTTTCAGTGTGCACTCATGGAACTGAATTGTTTCATAAACCAATAAATTCCGTGTATAGTTAGAATATGATACTGCAATGTAAAATCTAAAAGTACTGAATGATATAAACAGGCTACTGATTAAGTATTTTATGAACAATATTTAAAACAAAGGCCATATTGGTTAAAGTGACACACCACTAAATGCATAATAATTATCATCACACTGCAGTCTTTTTTTTGTCAGTGTTTAAGGAAAGAATGTGTGGATTATCAATTATGCAGTAAACTGAGACAAAGCAAATAATGTTAGTTAAATTGTCATATTTCAGAGTGGAATTCGGGTGATTCTTTGGTAGTGGCCTACGTTTCCCTCCAAGATCTCAAATTCTTAAAAGTAACTTCACAGGCAACCCTGTGTCACGTGTAATGTGTACTTGAGTGTGGGTCATAAAAAGGTACTGGGAAAATCCTGGAAAATGCCCTGAGAAGAGCTGGAACCCAGGCTTCGTTTTGTTTCTTGTTTAATGCCGTTTCACTCTTCCTCCCTGTAAAGCCTGCATGCTATTGATCCAGAATCGTGTGCCCTGCAGGGTCCCCGCAACACGCTTCTGGCCATACTTGTTAAATTAACTGGCCGTGCCTTTGAAGATCATATTTCCAGCTAAACCACAAAAAGGCCTGAAATTCCTGTCCACGCAGGTCGGGCTGGCCTATCCTGACGCTCAGAAACAAATATTTACAGCTGGATTAGCCCAACTGGTCCTCCGTCTTCCTTGATTTGGATCTAAATTATGCTTTCAGTTCAAGGGGTGGCATGTTTTGATTACCTAGCAACCATAGAAGATCCTGCTGAGTGGCTTTTTGAATTTAATTTTTTCTCTTCTGGGCTATTTTGATACTGTTGCGGTGGTCGTGCGAGGCGGGCTGTGTGTCGCGCCCGTGCGCATTAACCCGACTCTCCCGCTTTTCTCTCTGTCGTTCTCCCTGCCCCTGTGCGATCAGAGACCCTGGCACGAGTATGAGCACAACTTCCAGATCATGTACAAGGTGGGGATGGGACACAAGCCGCCTGTCCCAGAGAAGCTGAGCGCCGAGGGGAAGGACTTCCTGCAGCACTGCCTGGAGAGTGATCCCAAGCAGCGGTGGACGGCGAGCACGCTGCTGGACCACCCCTTCGTCAAGGTGAGACGCCCATCTGGCCTGGGTGCTGCATAGCCACCTTGTCATACATTCCAGAGCCCTTCACCTATGCTCCCAACCAATCCACCCTCATCCCCTGGCCAAACATCAGCAGCCGCACATCATCTGGACACCTATGCACTGGAACTTTGGGAACGGAAAGGCATGGTCAGGTCTAAGGAGGGCCTGAATGCGGAGACTCTCCTCCTCAGGCATTTATGACAATTCTGTTGAGCTACTTTGGTTGCTGAAAAGCGCAAAAATGCTATAACAATGCTTTTCTACGAATTACAAAATTTCAGATTTAAAAAAAAAAAGCTCGATTCCCAAACAAAATGAGGATGTCAGTAAGGCCAGCCTAATACCAAATAGCAAATATTTATGAGAGAGATTTAAGTGTCATTGAGGTCAACTATGAGTTGCATAGAGTGTATCTGACCTGGTGAATTCTGGGTAGTCTTACTGGGATGACAATGGCATGAGGGTGTTAAGGGGATCCAGTGGAGGTGGGGCACATGGTGGTTTCTTATCATCCTATCATCCCTCATGGTAATTCCCTCCCCCCACAGGTTTGCACGGATGAAGAGTGATGTCCCCCCCCCCCCACACACACACACACACCCTCCCATTACAGAAGGTCCCATGGGAGAGGAACGGACAGGAGGGGAGGCGTGGATCCGCATGACTTCAGGGGTAAGTAATGGCAGGCCCACCCCGTGATTTAAAACCAAGACGACCGTCTCCGGAACTGCACAGTTTTCCACTCCCACCATGAACCACATCTCTGATCATGTGACTCAGGTGGGACCTGTTGGAGGGGGTGGTGGTCACTGACGCATTCTCCATCCAGGCAAGAGCTGCTCTGTAAAATATGGTAGCACTCGTGCAACCGTGGTCCGAATTGGCAGGGTCACGGTGGAATGTCGCCGGGTTATTTATGACTGACCAGCAGCTCAAGGCCGCTGATGAACCCCGCGGCGTTGTTCTCTCGTAGAGCGTGTGCTACCGCGTGGTGTTTGGGAGTGAGCCCCCACTCGAAAAACGCCGTCCTGGGTATTCTCTCGCGGCGGACTCCAGGAACGAAAACCTAATTCTATCTCCATATGGAGGCCTCCTTTTGTCAGGGAATTCTACTGTCCATTCCAACGATAAACATGGCTCCCATGGGGAGTCCTAGCCACACACGCATCTAAGCCCGGAACGTGCCGGGCTGCCAAAAAAGCTGAACGTGGTTCATGGCTGGTGTTTCAAACCCCACAGTCATTTGGTATTGGACCGAAATTGGTGGGAATTACCAGCATGTTCATTTGCGGCCGCTTAACGGGACCCGGGATCCTGCATTTATGATCTCTATAATCATGTCAAATTTACTGTCGAATTAAACTGGGCAGCTTTCGCATACGATATAGAAAATGACAGTTTATACCTCCTAAAGCATCCTTATGTCGCCCTTCTGGTTGAATTGACCAGATGACGCTGAACAGAACACGGTACACCAAGGATTTCCTCGCCCTACATGAACACCTGGGCGCAGACCTGCCTTCTGGAACAAATATAATGATTAGACTATAGTATACTTCCTGGACAGGCCATGCCGCCCAAACTTCTTATTGGCAGTTTTGACCATCCGATTTGTGTCCTTCAGTAACACCTGGGCACGGCCCAGGCTTCTCACATAAATAATATTAACAAATAATATTACATTTCCTGTGTAAAACAAACCCCCAAAATTCTGATTTATAGCTCACACACACACCCCCGACACCAAATAATCACTTCTTCATTCCCCAGAAACTCGATGCTCCGTTCCCCGGGATCGGTCCAAGGCTGAATATACTCCGATTTGACCGGCGTGGGCTGAAAACGGACTCGTCCACCACCTCTTTCACGGAGGGCCTGTTTTGTGCTTCCGGTGCTAAGCACACATGGTCCCTCTAGACACAGGACTGGTTTATTCCAGTGCTCTGCCTCTCTCCCTCTCTCTCTCTTGCTCTTCCTCTTTCCTTCAAGGCATTCTGGAGAGGATCCACCAGCTCTGTATGCATGCTAATGCGCAGAGCAGCGCTCTTGGCACCGGGATTAATAAAAAGCCCCTCGTAAGCACACACACGCGTGCACACAAACACATGCGCCCTGCACATTTCAATATTTATTCGTGTGCCGTACCAACTCTATTCCTCATTCTTTGGATCTGTATTGCTGCTGACATTCAAATCTCCCCTCTCTCTCTATCTTTTTTTTTTTTTTTTTTAAATTTTTTTTCCGGGATCAGCAATGCTAATGTTTGCCCTTAACTATACCCAAAATGTAAGATCTTGGCCCTGGATTTTTCCGACTAGTCTATCAGCAAAACAGCAAAATCGGATACTTGCCCTGGGCCTCTATTAAAGCATTACGGAGCGTAGTCATTCGGCAGAGAGTATGGAGGGTGAAGGTCATGAATTCAGCACCTCAGTGTTCACAGAGGGCCTCGAGTTTTGTTCTGCGTTCCGATTTCTGCGGCTAAATTAATTCGCAGCGCCGTGCGCTTTGAGCCTGACCTCGCAGAGGCGTGGAGGTGGGTGCCGGTTCGGCGGGAGCGTGGCGTGCTCGTGCTTGCGTTTCCAACAGCCCCATTGCTTAGCAGCCGCCTCACACCTGTATCCCCCAGAGACGGCGGAACTAGGAGATGGCGCAGTAATCACTGAGAAAGTTCCATGTCAATTAACAGCTGTGCTGAGCCAAAGGACCTGGTGATGTCCTTGCCCCCTAATTGCCAGCAGGGAGAGGAAGTATCTGCTGTCAACCCAACTTGAAAGCTGGAGGATAAAATAAAAAATGGGAAGGGGGGGTGGGGTGGTATTAGCTGAAAATTGTGGTTCGTCTAACCCCCAATAGCCCATCGTTGTGGTCAGGAATAAAAGAACATTTTTAAATCTAAAAATAATAATAATAAATTAAATATGGTGTCCCACATTATAGAAGACTGGCACATAGGTTCAATTAAAATGACGCAACTTTCAGGGG
>JABFEB020000060.1:19073659-19088176 GCA_019775895.2 Stomatorhinus ivindoensis
CTCCGCCCCCCCCGTGATTTACGCCCATGAGTCCATCTACAACATTTTCATACACCTGATGGCTGCACCTCCTGTAATTCCTGTTTAATGGTCAGCCAGAGTGAGCAGACAAGTCTCAAAATAAGAACATACATTTACAAACGAGAGGAGGCCATTCGGCCCATCTAGCTTCTTTAGGGGGCTCAACCAATAGCTCAGAGTTGTTAAAATCTTATCTAGCTCTGATTTAAAGGAACCCATGGTTTTAGCTTCCACTATACTAGCAGGAAGACAATTCCATACTCTAACTATATGCTGTGTAAAGTACTTTCTCAAATCTATTTTAAAATGTTCTCCCGCTAATTTCCACCTATGGCCACGAGTTCTTGTATTTGAAGTCATATTGCCATGAAGTGTCTCAGTATGTCCCCTGCGCTGCAGTTTCTACAACTGAGAAGAGTAAGAACCTGGTACCAGTATCAGAACAAGAGAGAATTTTCAAAGCATTTAAATGCATTGGTTTGGTCTTTCTGCATTCATCGGTTTGGAAGCATATACTTTATACTTATCATGGTGCATATTTGAGGAAGGAAGGGAGGGGGGAGTGGCAGATGATCAGAAGGTCAGTGCTGATTGGAGCAGAACCATCATGTCTGTCACCAGTGTCCTGAACACCAATGAGACTGAACATTCAAATGCACTGTAAACTATGTGAGGAAAACTGATAAACCTGTTTATCTTGGCTGATGCAGGAAGTAGACTCTGATGCAGTAAAGCACAGCACTACACAACCTTTGCCCACAGTGACCCATAATTATGCATGTGACTTGAGCGAATTGGATTTGTATTGCTTCAGAAAGCCTCTTATTGGACCAGCAAACAATCCAGCGTGTAACCTGATCCATAATCAGCAAACTCCCGTGGGTCTATTAGGGCATCCATGATAGAGATGACACAGCCGTCTGGGAGGGCAGACGATCTCTGGGAGAGACTGTGCCCTTGAGAAGACTGAGTCAGCATGGATCTCACACCTCCAGCGCTGGGGAAGAGGTCATCCAGGTTACGCCAGCCGGGTACAGCACTATCAAGAACCGAAACGACCCATAAAGCTCACCTGCACAGCTGGCAGTCTGCACACATTTTATTTTGTTCTTCAGCATCAGCAACAGAACATAAAAGCAGAAATGCCAGGTCAACACTGAGCCTTTCCTAGGGGCGTGCGGGGAAAGTTTTTACCCTGGTAATGCAACTGTGACCCCTAGCTCTGCCAGCAACAGCATGGTGCCACGTACGGTTCAGTCATGGCAGAGAGCCGTGATCAACACATGGAAAAACCAGAGTGAAGTGGGAGCTGGAAACTGTTTATTAACAGGCCACTAAATGACCGAAAGGCACCAAAAAATGAGTGAATATATACAATACTAAGCCACCATTTAAATGACCAGAAGAATTATGTCTAAATGACACAATGAAGTTACAATAGTTTGACTCAATATAAGTGGGAAACTTATAATAAGGGGGCTCTACTGTACATCTCTTCACACTTATAAATTAAGTCTTCAAAGCATGGACAGAGATGCTAGACAAGGGTGGGGTCAAGTAATGCAATACAGACCTGCCCGTATTCACACAAGCTCCAGCCTGCCATTGCAAAGCCATCAAACAAGTTTGGAATCCTCCTCAAGCCTTCAGGGGAAACCGCCAGTCATCCATTTGCAACGGGACTAATGTACCCCAGTATCACACACCCCCCCCCGTCCCCCCAGTGAAAAACCAGAGCAAACACAGCCGGGATGGATGAAGGATGTGACCAGCCTGCCCGCTTAACGCTCTTCCTCAAACAGACACGCACAGATTCAGATGTCCCCATCCACACGTACCTGAGCTACACTGGACCAGAGAAGGGGAACTGTAGTCTTTACGCAACAAATACAAGCTGTGCTCAAAGAAGAAGGCGACTCTGACACTTCCCAAGGTTGATGACACCGTTATACAGCGGTGAGCCGTTCCAGGAAATCGGCATGACATTACAAGACCACTTCCTGTCATCCCCGCTGCACGGCTGAGAAAGACCCCTGGTGGACAAAGTCGCCGTGGAGCTGCCTTTTGGAAACAAAGTTACTCTGGGAAATGCCATGTTTTTATCTGACTCAAAGGGACAGTCCTATGACTTGTGTGATGAATGTAGATTTTAGTGTATTTGGCACAAAGGTCACTCAAGTGCTAGACCCAGAAAAATGCATACAACCTCCTAACATTATCTTGCATTAAGAATATAAAATTCCAAGTCCTAACCAACAATTTTCCTGTTTTCCCAGGAAGAACTGATTATTATCTTTTACACCTTCAAACCAGATCGCACACATTTTGGTTCAACCTATTTGTCCTAAAAGGTGATAGACATCTCTTCCAGGCGTAGACTGACAGCACCATGCATGTTTGGTCTATTTCATTGCAAAGACAGGGCACATATATGACCCTGATGAGGGGAGGTAATAAAATCCAAGACAAATGCTATATGAATCAGCTGAGTACATGCTCTCAAAACGTCTGTTTCCTGGGTAACCAGGGTTTTTTTTTTTTTCTTGCAAAGACAATGAGGAGAGCAAAAGCAATTGTTAAAAGATGAATCCCATTTTAATTCCAAGATACTCCTTCCTTGCGTTGGAAACATATGTATAAACCTCAAACTGAATTTAATTAGTAAACACAGACCGAAGAACGTCCTTTTGCACCACTAGAGATTCCACGAGACTGGTATCCTTGATATAATATCCTTACACAATATTGGTACATTATTTCTATGGATATCAGACAAAAACAGAGACTAAAAGCAAATCTGTGCCTCTTGTTGGGGTCACCGAGACCGTCGGACGTGGTTGCCATGGGAGCCCGGCTCTCCGCCGGCGGGTCGGCCTCCCTCCCCCCTCCGCCGGTGCCTGGAACATTCTCGCCCAGCATCCGGAGTGGAGGGCCGGGACAATGAGACGCGCTGTCCCCGTAGCCCTAAGCGGTACCGTCGGTACGCCTCCTACCTCTTCACAACCAACCTCATTTCCATACGTTTTCACAAACTTCTGTTTTTTTTTATCCCGAACCCAGCGTCGTTGCTCCACACCTGGCGTACATTCATGGATAAATCTCGCTGCTTATTTTCCACCACGTTGCCCAATTATAATCGCTCGCCAAACTCATTTGCAGAATGTTATAAACACATAATTGACGCGCAGTACTGAGCTCCACCACCGACCCGAAGGTAACAGGCAAACTAAAACAACACAAAAGAAATATTAAACGTAAAGCAAAAAAATAAATAAATCAAAGGACCGGTATCATAAGGTCGCACTATACCTTGCGTCCGCTAACACATGGGCGGGACGGAGCGTCACCCGAAAGGGAGGTGTGGCGAGGTATGGAAAGAGTAGAAGCAGTTTTGCGGCGACCACAAGTCCGACACGCAACGTGCTCGGCAGCCCAGTGTAATAAGCAAGTTGGCTGGCTGTGCGGACCACACCCGCTTCGGGGAAACTCCACCCCTAGTCAGGCGAGACGGAGTCATACAAGACTGAGATGTGAAGAGGTGGACTTGGACACGCCAGCACCTATCATCCCCTTCTAGTTCCAAACTTCGCGCTGCCCGTGATGAAAACGAAACTTCTTTACGCGTAGTTTTAAATTGCAGTGAGGGGTGTTGCTTCTTAGCAAACGTTGAACTCTTAAGGCGCCATATTCCGGGCAACAGTACCCTCTGCAGGTCACTCACGGTGGTGCAATTTCATTTGACAACACGATATATATATGTGATAGGGGACAGAAGTCTCAAACTAATCGCCAATGATTTGTGACAAATTCTTGAGTGATTAGTAAACACAGCGTGGTGGCGGTAGAAATTTCTGTCGTGGGCTTTTTCTGGAAGCCCCCCCACCGCGGGATTTTTTTGAGCATCTCTGCGTTTGTGTCGGACATGACGGCAGGTTAACGACCGCTGTTAAGTGAGCCATATGATGATAAAAATTCTGCTATAAAACGTTGTTTGATGGTCACGAAGTGGGGAAAACACACAAATCATACGCTATATATGTAAAGTATAACAAGTTTCAAGATCAGTACACCAGACCTGTCACTAATGGGCTGAGGGGTCGCAGGAACAGACATACAAATCATATAAAGGCCTATATGAAAAATGTAACAAGTTTCAGGACAGATTCACCAGACCTCTCATCATTGGACTATAACAAGCCTGAGCCTGTCTTTTAACATTGGCACATACCTGCACAGTCTTATCACTTGGATATGCAGGAAGATAATCATTGAGTTATGCATTTCACCCCTGCTATCTCCAAGTTCTTGTTGCTGCACTTAATTTGTCTATTTTAAAGTTAGTGGTATTTCACCAGGGTTTGTCAGGTTTGTTGAATTGGCTGGAGTGAGATTTTCAGTTTGAGACAAATTTGCACACACATGCACACGCATTTACATGCATGTAACAATTTTATTTCCTTGAAAATAGTCGTTGAGGTTTACAAACAACCTAAGTGCTTTTGATGCAGCAAATTATAGGTTTATAATGGAATAATATAGATTTGCCGTAAGATTTCCTGCATGTGGGTGAGAGTCTGAAAGTGTGAGAGAGTTGGCAACTCTGATTTCATTCACTCTACAGAAAGTGCACGAGACAGGCTACGAATTAATCACCAGACCATTTTCATACACTAAGAGTAATTCTGAATAACCAGTCCACGGGAATTACATATTATGGGTAAACCCTTGTCTCTGAGCATCTTGAGAACAGAGAGCTGTTGGTGGCAAGTTCAATTGTGATCGTCTTCCAGATGGACTGAAGTGGGTTCAACCCAAAAGTCAATGCAAAAATGAAATCAGCCAGGAAACAGATAATGCTTCACGGACAGATTTGCAATCAGACGAACAAGGAGCGATCTTACATCGTAAGAATGCTAGCATCCGAAAATCTCCAGTTTACTGACCAGTCCGGGGCATCAGCCTGCCCTAAAATGGTCCCCCACCCCCCCAAAAAAATAAAGAAATGTACACTTAATACATATCTAGTGGCGCTCCTGTTACTGAGAGTAAGGGACACGTGGAATAAATCACAGGTGATCATGCCATCACGGCATATAGACATACAGACCCATCCTTTTCCTCAATCAATATTTCCCAAAAATTTCAAGCATATCTATAAAGCTATTATTAGGCGTTTAAGAAAGACTCTTGCTTGTAGGGATGGATCTAGGCGCAGGCAAACTAAGAGCCTTCCTAGGACAGAGGGGACCCTTCTCAACTGATGAGATCTACCTCGGTGCCCCCCCCCCCACCATTGGCAAAAGCTGCTGAGGGGGACCCCCCCTCTCCCTTCCAAAATGTATTTCTGGTCATGAACCCTCGTGCGTTTCTACTCCAGCTCACTGAAGTAAACTTGTCTCTACTTTGACTAGGACACTTAAGGGCCTTGAAAGACACTCCACTGTTGCTTTGACATTCACATCAGGTCATTTTCTTGCTGAATTGTGATTTTCCCCCTAATTCTCAAGTTCTTTTTGGATTTGAACAGGCTATTTTGCCCTGCACTTCACACCCATCAACCTCCCTCATTTTAAACTAGAAACAGCTTTAAACTAGTAACTGCTTTAAATTTTGGTTAAACAAAGAAAAAAAAACATGTAGCTTATCTAACTGTTAAATCAGTTCACACCTCAGCCTTATCCCTCTAGGACTGTCTGGGAAAACTGCAGACACCTTTGAGATCAAGTATCCACTTTTTCTACCCTTCCAGAGAAGCCTTAGCTCTTAATGATAATTAAACCTTCTCCACTCTCTGTCACTACAATCTGTACTAGGCTACCACTCACCAAGATATCAAACATTTTGTTGTGGTCTTTCCTTAAACTTCTTTATCTGTCTCTTTCAGAACCAGCATCTGAGCAAGGCTTCCAGACTGAGGTTTTTGTGTAGTGGTGAATAAGCCAAGGCAAACAGGAAGGCTGTTATCTTCATTAAGACGATTTATTTTCACCCATGTGCACTGAGCTGCCATAGGACTGCAAGTGAAAACTTATACGATTTGGTTATATCCGTTGATTTTTTAAAAACAAAAAAAATATGTGGATGAGAATGTATTTTTGCAAGTTTTTTTAAGTACAGCAAATCTGAATACTTTTATAAGGAATCATTTTAGTTTTAAGTATAGAGACAGCAGAATATGAAAAAGAAAATTAAAAAAGCATTTGTGCTGCAAGGAAAACAAGAACATGAGTCAATGAGATGATGCTCAATGCAGATATGAATATTATCAAGAGCAATGTGTGTATAATTTATCAATGCATATTTTTGCCAACAGCTCAGACATCTGTGTTTTTCCATTGCTGAGGACAGCTGAATAACATATTTCACATTATTTTAGGCTCACAGGAACAATCTGCATGCACACTGATGCTGATGGTATAACAGAGATTGGCGGTATGAGCTTCTTGCTAATGTAGTAGAAAAATTATAAATCAACCTCTTTGATAACACAGAGAGTCACTTAAAATAAAAGTCTGGACCTCTCGGTTTGGTGAGTAAAGAAAATTTCGTTTATTCCTGCAATTCCAGCAAAGCACTCCCGTCAAACTCTAGCACTCGGTACCAAGTCACTCCCAGCCCCCATAACTCCCAATTCCCTATAAGTACTTCTAAATCCTGACTGGTCACAAAACACCAACAAACTGAGCTCAAATGTATAACAAACACAATTCTCCTGCTCTATTGGTTCACCTTGGTAGCAAGGTAAAATCCACCCCATTTTACGCAATTTACTGGAATCTGTCTTGGCTTATAGACTATACTTGAGATATGTATATAGATATTATATGAGATTATATGACATTGAATCACTGTTAATGTTTGGGTGTTCCATTGATTAATGATTAACACATTGATGTATTGTCATTGAATCACTGCAAATACATGGTTAATATATAATTAGTATGGTTAGCATGATTAGTTATTTATATGATTACATTTGCACTACTGCATAACATATTATAAATTGTCTGCTGCAACAACTTTATTAAGCTATAACTCTTTGTGCACCAGTTGGGGCAGCTTCAAACCTCTTCCTGCAAGTGGTTTCTCCCCACTTTTGCTCCGCTGTCTGCCTCTCCAAGGTCCAAGCTGTCTTCAGGGTCTGCGGAACAAACTGCAGGCAGCTATCACGAAGCGAAGTCACACAGTATTCAAAACAAATCTCTTCTTGCCTAAAGCCTAAGACATAAACCATCGAACCAGCAACTTTCGCGTTATAAGGCGGTAGCATAAACCGCCAAGCCACTGTACTAAGTACTTAGCATTTCATTTCATAGATAAAATGGATATATTATTTATTAATGACGTATTCAACACATAAACTTTGAAGCATCTTAATATTGGACTATTTGTGTAACAGAAACCACCGTCAAATTGATTGATCTAACATTTCAGCCCTTATGACCCAAAGTACTCATAAACCTCATGCCTTTGAACTGTCACCCAACTCATTTCCTGTTTTAGGATAGCTTAATGAACATTTCCATCGATCACACAACACTACCATAATTTCAGGCAATGATGAAAGACACTGCTACTTAGGGCTGGAATACACAGTGACATTGACCTTATGAAAATGATGATCAATACCTTGAAAGCAATGGAAACACTCACAAATATCTGAAAAAATGAAGTAGGTCAAAACCTCCGTCAAATATCCAGATGCACCAATGATTAAGATAGATTCTTGATAATTCCTGTCCACCTACATCAGTAATTTTCTGAAGTTCATTGCTGACTGCATCACTAGAAAAATCGGCCAACTTAAAATCATAGGGTCAAACAACGTTTGCATGTCTGGTTTTACGCCACTATGATTCAGGGTGTCCTGACATCATATATAACAGGCTGGCACAGAAGCATGAACAGTCATGCTAAGAAGTGGCTGAAGAATTATGTCATCAGCTATCAACTCCTCTCAGTGGATTCCTTACATATCAAAGCAACTGTACATGCTATACATTTCATACCCTTGCTTGCCTCTCTTCGTTGATTACCAACACGCACCTGCATCAAGTTCAGATCCTTGTTTCTGACTTTCAGGGGAATGAATGGGTCAGCACTCAAGTTCAGATCCTTGTTTCTGACTTTCAGGGGAATGAATGGGCCAGCACTCATTTGCTTCAAGCTTCTCATCATGATGTGCCGCCCATGTCCTCTTTGGTCAGTTAATCAATGCTGTCTGAAGAGTCCACTTGTGTTTTTGTTTTGTTCCTGTTTGGCCAGCAGGTGTCACTAGCTATCCTGTTCCCTCTGTCTTGTAGCCCTGAGTCCCATGTGCAGTTTGCCTTGTAGCTCAAGGGGTTGAGAGAGTGGCTCAGACATTATCCTTTCTACAGTCATGGGTTTATCCTTAGCTATTGGTATTGTTTATCTTCATTTTTGCTTGTGTCCCTGTTTATACTGTATCCTTTCTTTGCCTTATTGAATCTTGTTCTGTTTAGGTTCCTAGTCTTTCCTAATTTATTTAGTGTTTAGTATTTGTTAATATTTTCTAGTTTCTTGTGCTTGTTAATTATAACTTGTTCTGCCCGTTTCTTGTTGTCCCGTGGCTTTCCTGATTGGTTGATTTGGTTATGTTCCACACCTCGCCCTTGTTATCCTTATTGTCTGTATGTTTTTAAGGGCCTGTTCTTATTTTATTCATTGTTGGTTCATTGTGGTTGTTGCTATGAGTTTGTTAGGTATTTTATTGTACTCATGTTTGTACTCGTGATCGTGATTCACTGTTAATTATTGTAGCCTTCTTGTGATTCTCCCTGCCTTTAGTATTGTGGTTCCTGATGTTGCTCCCTGCCTTAAGTTCTGTTTTATCAGTGTTTGTTTTGACCCTTGTGATTCCTTTACGTTCTAATTCCCCATTTGTGTTTTGTTTTTGTTAATAAACTCTGATTTATTGGAGCTGCAACATGGGTCATCCTTCTTCTGCCATGCCCCACCATAACACCACCATGTAAAAAGTTTCACTCTAGAATCTAGACGTTTCCTGTTTGGGGTTCCTTGATGGTAGAACGAGCTACCAGTCCACATCTGGTCATCAGATTCCCTCTCAACCTTCAAGAAGCACCTCAAGACTCCTCTGTTCCAAGAATAACACTACTAGCCTAAGCTGTCCTGCTCTATAATCGCTCAGTTGGTCCCATATCAATGTAAATATGTAAGCATGTATGGGTGCATGGATGTTACTACATGTCATTGACAGCTAAAGTTGGTCACTAGTATTTTTTTTTGTTCAGTTTTACTTAAATTATAAATGTAATGGCAGATGGAGCAAAAATAGCTAAGGGTAATCTTCCCATTAATTTCTCTCAGAGTATCCAGTCTAGTCTAACAGAATCTACTATAACAGTTTCATTGCTCTTGTCATTTTATGTCCGGTATTTACACATGACCAAAAATAATATGCAGCCAGTGGTGAGACTTGAACACCTAAATCATCAGTCTCCATGGATCACAATACTATATAAATACTAAATTGTATGAATATTAGACTGTCATTCACAGTTTCAAGGTTATTTAGAGAGGTTTTGACCCTTGACCCAAATGAACTGATATCAGCGTTTTGCATATTTATCAGAGAAAGTTATTCTGAGACACCATCAGGGCAGCAGTAGTTCTATTCCATCTTTACAGGGCAAACATTTTAAAACTTGTAATAATATTTTTTAAATTCTCAAAATGTTACAATGAACTTAGAAAAAATTGGCAGCTTAAAAAGTTGCAGAGCAAATTTGTCATATTTACAACACCATGTTTTCCTCATGGCTGAACCTATTAGTCTTGGGTTTCTTAAAGAGAAATGTTTTATTGATTTACCAGGAGGGGGCGTTCTTCTCTCTAGGAACACTCGAAGCATGAGGAATTTGGGTTAATCTAATACATCTATGCACTTTCATATTCAGTCAGGGATATAGTACGGGGTGGAAGGCTCTGCAAAACTATTACCTTAATGGTTACACTGTATAGAGAATTAGTACATTGAAGGTCACACGCATATTCACTCATCAACTTACTAAGGCTCAAGGAAAACAACAAATTGCGACTGCTTAGGGTTCCCAGTTTAGGTGAAGAGCTAAGGAACCCCCTCCCCACAACAGGAACACTTGGGAGTATGAGGAATGTGCTCTCAAACAGAGCTGATTGATGATTTTGTCCCATAACCCGGAGGCTGTGAGGCAGTAGCAACTGCAGGGACATATAAAGATATATTGTCAATACAGTGCTAAGGTTGTATGTATGTCTTTCATTAATACCTAAATTTATTGTAAAGCGTATGTGATCTTATTTTTTCCTTTGGCTTAAGGGAGCATGTGTCACAGTGCATTTTGGATTAAAAATTTTATTCATATATATGTGTGTGTGTGTGTGTGTGTGTGTGTGTTTGTGTGTGCGTGTGTGTATGTCTGTGTGACATCTACACAATTTTCTCCAAACAATGCAAACCCAAAACATACAATTTCATAGTATTTACCATTAAAAAGGTATTTGCCAAAAACCCTCTGACATGATGTCTGACTACAGTAGCATTTGCTGTTCATTATACCAGAGGTGTGCTGTTATCTTTACTGGAACAGGAACCACTATGGGGTCTGTAATCTTAACAAGCTTACAACCAGAAGGCTGATACTCGCATCATCCTGTCCTTAATTGGGGCCAACAGCAACAACAGAAGCTGAAGCTGGGGTCAGTTTTTAACCAAGAATACAGATTGATTTCTCTAATTATTCATTCATCATCAGACCAGTTCTCCTGGTCATGGTCAGATTTATGTCATCTTGTTGAATGAAAGCAAGTGTTGTATCATAATAAACTATAAATAGCTGTTGTATAAATACTGAAATGGGTAATAACAACAAGCAACAAGCAAACATTTTTATTAATACTATGTTTAGGTAATGCTTTTATCTATTAATGCACCAGGTGGTCAATTTATGGTAAGAAAAGTTAGGTTCCCCATAGCCTCAAACTTTTGCGATTCCAAAGCTGTATTTGTAACCACAAAGATGTTTTCAGCCCTCTACACTCCAGATACCTTATCAGTATATGACATTAACCTACTGAGATTGGACTATGAACAGAGTGAAGACTTACATGTACATTACAGTCAAGTACGGGAAATCGCTACATCTGAGGACACTGCTAAAAGCAAGAGTCAGCTTGAGGAAGCATAATGGTTTTCAGCTGGTCATGCCCCAGATTTTTTTTTTGTTTTGGAGGGAGGGGTGGTGATTATCACTGAAGTGGCTATTTGTGTTTTATCCTGATCTCCCTGTTATGGTTGGCCAGGGTCTTCTCCTTTTACTGGATCTGTTTAGTGATGTTCTTTAGTTTCAAGCTAAAAGGGTTCATAAATTACTGCTGACTGTCTACATGCTGTGTAATTCCGAAACTCTAGATATGCTACATATCTACATTATCAGAAAAACATTCTCAGAAGAAAATGACTTCGGTTTGAAAGACGGCATCCCATCATGTCCTCGGAATCTTGGTTTTTAGTTAAAAAATTAATTGGGCAGGAGCTGCCCCCCAGTGGTTAACTACTGACATGGACAGGGCCACAAAAAGACACGGCTGCCCTCCTAAAAAAGCAAAGCTATCATTATCCACACCCATAAACTTATGAAGTGTCTGTGCCCCAGAAAGTGTTCTCCTTTCTCCTCCCTCATGGGTGCCCCTGGACACTGACTTTGTATATCTGAGGGCTCTCAAGTTAAGCCATGTTACAGGCTGATCTGCAACCAACAACCCAGACAATAGGGAAACGTTACAGGGTAGCTTTTAAACTCAGTGACATAAAATGTCCACTGAGGATGAATTTGTTACATGCATCACAGGAGGAAGTGTTCTTTGTTCTTACAGCCCCAGTTAAGTAAATTAATTGTACTACATATTTATTGTCCTCTCTCTGGGAATCTGTGTTTTGCTAACAGACACAAGTTATGGTTGCTGTGACATAGCATGCTGTGATGGTCCTTTCGGGAGGTTGGGGTGTCCTCTTTCCATGTTTGTGCCTTCATGGGAGGTGGGTTTAACATCAAGACCCCACAAACAGATCCCTGGGGCTTACTCCCTTATCATATTTCACAGTTTTTAGACATTAAACCTCTGCTTTGTTACAGTTGAGAACAAGAAGAATATGAGCCCCATATCTGTTAAAAGGCCTGAAAATGACAATCCGTTCCATGAATACCTCTAATAACCTGATGCCTCTTAAGTTTTTCGGATGCTCTCATGTTGCATTTCTGGTCCTTGGGTAGGTCCTGTTCCAATACTGTTCACATTTAAAACTGGGCATTCGCTGGAATCTCAGCCTAGCTGCTCTTAAGCCAAGTTGAGTGCATCACAGCATATATGTTTGCAATTTGCAGTTTGCGTCGCTTGTACGTCACTTTAGACAAAAGCATCTGCTAAATGTAAATGTAAACTGCCACTATCTAAATCCAGCACTATTTGTGGGATGCTACGGCTGACGATCTTCAAGCCCAGGTTCGAAGAATGTTTACCCTTTGCCTCACTTCCCCGGCGCCCTGGTTTATTACTTCACATTCATGTGAGAACATCCCTGACAAAACGATCCTGTTTCCCCGCCCTGTTGGCTTACACTGGAACCGGCTAGACGCCGAAGATATTTCTAACAGCAAACAAATGGTACTGATGATGTCCCGCTGAGGTATCTTGCCCTGACCCTAACCCCTCCTGAAGAAAGACCGTGGTCTCAGAAGGAGGGTCATGTCCGTAGCATAAACGCATTCATACTTTTTTACCTGTGCCTGTTGCAAATTAGCAGTTCACAAATTTGTTTAAAAAGAGAACAGCGGTGACACGATTTTCATGGCAGTGATTGACGTAGGAAAATAAATGCAAAAGACATGTGTTTGAAATTTTCCAGATTTATATTTGAAATTCCTATCAGCACCCAGTATGGTGTGATTGCAAAGGATGTTGACTGGAAAAGATTAGATCATCTTGCCAGTGACTAACTTTACATACATTGATTTTGTGCTATTCATTTTGATGCCAGTGAAGTATTTTCTCCTTGCAAGATTGTTATAGATAATTTCCCTGCAACATTATGTTTTGTACTTCCTTAAACAAATAGTATATACATGTATTAATAAAGAAACACGCAGGCTTTACAATTTTAAAAACAAAGTTTTTGATAGATATTTCAGTAATTTCCTGTTATATTTCAAATATTCAAAACAAAAAATATTTTTCCCTCTCTTTGATTACTGTGATTTAAAAATTTTATTTGTTCAGAAAAAGGTGGGAGAATGTGGTAGGTTCGGAAGACAAATGTATACATTCCTATTTCAAAAAGGCAATTAATGAGTTAGATCGCTTCAACATGAAAAGAGCATCTTCATACACAGACACACTTTCACTCTTGAGGTTACAGCTCCCTAAAGTAGGGCAGCAAGGCTTGCTCAACCATATGATTAATTTTATAGCATGATTCATTTTACTTAATGCCAGTGAGCGAGGTGAGATGACAAGGAGTGTAGCTTTGCCCTGTCTAGCGATACAGTTGCTGACGTACACTGTCAGGGAGGGAGTCCTCGCAAAGCGCGATGGCTGAATTGTTTCTGCCTAGTAACCTTGAATTACACCAAAGACAAAATAGGGTGCAGAATGTTTTTCCTTCCAGCACCATGCCAGCAATGTGGAGGGAAGAGTTAGAAAAAATAACCACACAAGAGGCAAGTGCCCTCTCTTTGATTACTGTGATTTTTAAATTTATTTGATCACAAAAAGGCCTACGATGATCTACTTAGATTTCCAGAAGGCCTTTGATGTTGTCCCGCACAAATGGCTCTTGCTTAAGTTCAAAGCTGCAGGGATTTTAAGAACTGTAGCAGTTTGGATCGAAAACTGGTTAACTGACAGGAAGCAGCGAGTAGTTATTAGAGGCACAATGTCATAGTGAGCCTGTGTTCATAGGCAAGTACCGCAGGGTTCAGTTTTAGAACTGCTATTGTTCCTAATTTTCATTAATGATATTGACACAATATATACAGTAAACTGGTTAAATTTGCAGACGACACCAAGGTGGGTGGTGTAGCAAATACTGATCTAGCAGCAGAGAGGCTACAACGGGATCTGGATTTAATTAGTGACTGGGCTGATACTTGGCAGATGAAATTTAAAACAGATAAATGTAAGGTAATCCATGCAGGGAGCAGAAATATAAAGTACAGATATTTTATGGGTTCTGCTGAAATAAAGGTAGCTGATTATGAGAAAGATCTCAGTGTGTATGTTGATGCTTCCATGTCCCACTCTCGCCAGTGTGGGGAAGCTATTAAAAAGGCCAATAGGATGTCGGGTTACATCTCTATGTGTGTGGAGTTTAAGTCAAGAGAGGTGATGCTACGATTAAATAATTCCTTGGTAAGACCCCACCTAGAATATTGTGTGCAGGTTTGGTCACCATACCTTAAGAAGGACATTGCTGCC
>JABFEB020000060.1:19088276-19101292 GCA_019775895.2 Stomatorhinus ivindoensis
TTCTTCCCAAGCGAGCTTGATGGGCCGAATGGCCTCCTCTCGTTTGTATAGTTCTTATGTTCTTATGTTCTTATGACAGGAAATTAGCAGGAGAACATTTTAAAATGAGTCTGAGAAAGCATTTCTTTACACAGTGTGTTGTTAGAGTATGGAATAGTCTTCCTGCTAGTATAGCGCAAGCTAAAACCCTGGGTTCCTTTAAATCGGAGCTAGATAAGATTTTAACAACTTTGAGCTATTCGTTACGTTCTCCCCAAACAAGCTTGATGGGCCAAATGGCCTCCTTTCGCTTGCAAATTTCTTATCCTCTTAAAGTTTTCCTGTTTTGTTCTGAAGAAAGAGAGAAGTTTAAATCTTTATAAGTTAAATGTGATTTAGATTTAAAAACCCAACACTATCTGAATAGCATGAATTAACTAGCTACCATTCAACACCGTTTCTAAACATTTATAGAATATGATAATATTCCCTTCATTTCCAGAAGTCATGTTGCTATGCGACTGTAGGAACAAAGTGGGGAATAACTGGGTAGTCATGGTTACTCTTGAAGAGCGACACAAATCTGGTGTGGAAAACAAGCTGGGTGGAATGGAAGTGCTCAGAGTTAAAGGCTGAAGCTGTGTTGTTCAAACCAGGATACTTAATATTCTTGCCCTTCTAAATGATGAACTGGGTATTTACATGAAGTCTTTCAGACGGCTTTTTTTTTTACTTGAAACAAGATCCAGAAGGATGATAACTATGGCCTATAACAACTAAAGTTATTATAGTATAGTAAATTATCATTTGACATTTGACCTGAGATTTGCTAATTGCTGTGTAAATAGTGTGAGGTTCAACGGGTTTGGACGTGGTATCTGTCACTCAAAGGCCACTGGTTCAAATCCCTGCTTCGGCAGAATGTTTTGCTGCTGGGTCCTTGAGGCCAAGCCTTTAACCCTCAATTGTCCTACCAAATGGCTGACCCTGCTTTCTCAAAGATGTATGTTGCTTTGAAAAAGAAGTGTTGGCTAAATTAACATGAGGTAAATTATCCCAACTGAAAAACCTTAACATGAAACTGTCTAACTTCTCTTTACCGGCCTGATGACAAGGTCTCCCTAACTGCACCTCATCGGGAGCTGTGTGGAGGAGCACTGTGAGGCTCCATGTCATCCTTGAGACTTTTCCATCGAGATCTGACCAAGACCATGTAACATGTTAAGACTATCCGCAAGCAGATAAAATGTTCAAAAAGAGCACCAATCACAGGTGATGATACGACTATAGCGATAGGTTAAATGCATAGGATATCGAACACAGTGCTATTCAGACTTATGTCACTTGTACAAGGTCACTCGCTCACCACACTCAATCTCCATGTCTTTTGTCACTCATCAGTCATTTTTCACTTATTGAAAGCGCTTGAAGATAGTGGTCTATCAGCTGTTTTGCTTATCCGAGCTCCCTGACTCTTTCTAAATGAACCTGTTTGACGTCCAGCCACAACACTGACTAATGGTGGTGGCGGTGTGGAGGGTGAGGATAAGGGATGATTGCCACAATATATTTTATGAACCGTTTAGGAACACTAATATGTTTTACGAAATCATCGCCACTGTTGACGTCTGTGCCACAGGATTATCTCCAGCTGGCGTCAGCTACGGAAAGGCCTGGAAGCTGGAATATGCCAGAGAATGTGGTAGGTTTGGAAGACAAATGTATGCATTCCTATTTCAAAAAGGCAATTAATGAGTTATATCGCTTCAACATGACAAGAGCATCTTCATACACAAACACACTTTCACTCTTGAGGCTACAGCTCCTTAAAGTAGGGCAGCAAGGCTTGCTCAACCATATGATTAATTTTACCGCATGATTCATTTTACTTAATGCCAGTGAGCGAGGTGAGATGACAAGGAGTGTAGCTTTGCCCTGTCTAGCGATACAGTTGCTGACGTACACTGTCAGGGAGTGAGTCCTCGCAAAGCGCGATGGCTGAATTGTTTCCACCCAGTAACCTTGAGTTACACCAAAGACACAATAAGATGCAGAATGTTTTTCCTTCCTGCACCATGACAGCAATGTGGAAGGAAGAGCCAGAAAAAATAACCACACAAGAGGCAAGTGACTATTGATGTCAGATAAGTGTTTCCTTAGTTCCAAGCTGGTAGTTCCTTAGCTCTGTGTTTGTTAATTGTTAAGTTCCTCTACCTGTTGCCTGTTTCCTTATACTGTGTCTCTTGTGCCTCTTTTTAGTCCAGTTCCCTACTGCATTTCATTGCCTGCTCTCACCAAGTTCTTTAGTTTGTCATTGTTCATGTTCATGCCTGTGTTACTGTGTGCTGTCTGTCTGCTTGGTTTTTCCAGTTCCTGTTCATTGCTCTTTTCCCTGGTATTATTATTTTATGGTTTCTTTAGTTAGTTCTTTTTCTTCTCCATTAGTTTTTGAAGCCCTTGTGGTCCCTTTAATTAGTACTTTTCGCTGGTGTGTTGTGCTTAATTAAAAAACACCATGTTTGTCTTCGAGCTTCATGTGGATCATCACCTATTTCCTGCCTACACTGTGCTGTGTCGTGAGATCTTAAGCCATGGCTGTTTTCCCCTTCAGCTGATATGATACTGACTCCCCAACTATTTTGGTACTTTGCAAGGTCACCATACACTCCAGACCACCACTTGACTTGACTTGAATTCTCTGAGCTTGCTTTTCAATGCTTCCGAATTTCTCCAATTAACCAGATCATTGCGTAACGTACGTCTCAAACATGGGATGTTTTGGGATGTTTAGATTGGTCTTGTCCTTCTATTGACCCTCAATTTCTTCTCTTTGCCACACACTGTTCAGCAGGCTTGGGCAGACACTCTCAGCTATTTTTATAATTCTTGTAGAAGCACCTTTATGTTTTTATCAGTTGAATCACCTAACATTTGGTAAATTTATCAAATCAATCTGTTTTACAATATCTGTATATATATTTCATTGGTTCACTCATGAAAAAAAACCGCTCTTCCTCACTGGAGCTCGTTGCCTTATGGAACGAGGTGGAAGCTCCTACAATGACACGCTGACAAAGGCAGTAATAAATTCAGGTGCTTTCATACATTTCTTTCTGCACCAAGGAGCAGAATGGCTCCCAGTGTGTTTTCTGATTTCTGTCCTTCACTCAGGGCATTCTCCCATTCCCATCAACCTTGCAGCCAACATCAATCTATAAACTACCCAGAAAACATCGATTTCAAGCAGCCTGATAATTAAATAAAGATGCTGTCCAAAGTGCCTGTATGGGATCGAGGCAGATATTCGTTAAGGCGTATTCTGTATTTGGGCATGCACACACCTGTGTCTGCATAGTCTCCATGGACACGGTTCTTTGAAGCGGCCGTAATTCGGGAGTAAGTGCCTTTCTTCTCGAGCCAGGGGGAGCAGGTGGCGTGAACAGGCCAGAGTTACGCCTGCCAAGGCCATGCGTGCCAGAGTCTCATAAGGGCTCCCCGATCCCAACAGACTCTCTCCCGAAAAGAAAACCAGCAAATAAAAGTGGACCTTCGGCCAGCAGCTCTGAGCTGCTACACACTCGGGCTTCAAGTGGCTGCCAGTGATGCTCTCACGAGAGGGGACCCTCACAGGAGACACTCAACCTGCATAACAATCACAAGATGTTCACAGGGAGAAAAGTCAACTGTCCCGCTCTTTTGAATAAATATACATGTTCAGCTAATCAAATAAAAATACCGATTAACCCATCCATCTTCCACAACCACTTATCTAATATGGTTTTGATGACATCAGTTCATCATTAATATCTATAATATGTTTCAGTTCTCCCAACACGGGCCAACGTTTTCTCTTACTCACTTACCCAAGTACTGATTTTGCGAAATCAATTAGACTTGACCTGTGTCACCTAATTGGACCGCAAGCCATGAACCTTGCTGAAGTCACCA
This sequence comes from Stomatorhinus ivindoensis, assembly GCA_019775895.2. Lineage (NCBI taxonomy): Eukaryota > Metazoa > Chordata > Actinopteri > Osteoglossiformes > Mormyridae > Stomatorhinus > Stomatorhinus ivindoensis. Next base: position 19,092,204 of record JABFEB020000060.1, read on the forward strand.
TTGAGTGACCATAAGGAATGGGCCCACATCACAGTCTTTTCAGCAGGCCTTGGATACGCTTATCCCAGTCCTATAAATGGAAACAGGTGGGTATGACATCATCGATGCTTGGGTTTTAACAAAAAGAAATGCACGGCCCTTTCTAAAGGGCAGTTCCACCGTCTAAGTTCTCATACTTGGCACAGCATGGATTAATGCAGCTTACGGGACGTTAAGTCATGCATTTGCATCATGGTTAACCTCACCCCTGCATACCTCTGCCAGCGTGGCGGTGGGCATGAGGGTAAGGGGATCTTCCTGAGCCGGGACACAGCAGTCTGCAGCACTACAGCTAAGACCTCAGTCTGGCTCGCCGTTTTGGCAATGAATCTCTGGAAGAAGCTCAGGGACTTGGCGACTTGCAGATGCGAGTACGGTTTCGAATGAACTAAAGTGGGTTTAAGATCTTTGCGCTCCCAGTGGGAGACTGCAGATTATGGACATAGCGGGCCTGCTGCATACACACCTCATATTTATTCTCTCACACTAAGGATACTTTAATGAGAAGCTCAAAAGACAAAAAAGAGGCAGAGAGACCACTACAGGGTCCACGATGTCATGTGATACAAAACTCTCCACCAATAACATAAATATATATGATACTGTAGGCAGACAGGAAAGAAAAAACCTGCCTGATCACCAGGTGTAGGGTTACCAAATTTGGTGAGATGAAAATGAGGACATATCGAGGGATTAGAATATTAATGTGTTTTCACATTCAGCTACCAATCAGGTAGCTCTTCCTTTATGAATATTAATGAGTTTCCCCTCACCACCCAAAACCAAAGGAAACTTGGGCGTATGGTAACCTTACAGTTAACTCTTGTTTTACAAATCTGCACACAATTGACACAATATAGGTGTATGCAAGTCTTTTTCAACAAAACGTACAAAGCGCTAAACTAAAGTTTGTTAGATTGCAAACAAATGATGCAATTCACTGTTCACACCAAGTGTCAATGTGCCAGTGGTTTCCAGAAACTGATGTCACTCGTGAGCAGTGTGACATGCAGGGATGTGGAAATCGTTTCATTTTTAAAGTAAACGTGTACACTGCCCTTGCAAACGCTGTGTGACCATCCAGAATGGCTGCTGTATACTGAAGGTTAGTGCCATTTCCTTCACTTGCTTCTCCACTGTAACTTACAAGACTCTGTCATATGGGTTGCAGCACTAAACCCGGACAAACCGCCGATTTGCAAAAGACCACCCAGGTGGGGCTTCAAAAAGAGAACGTGTCCCAGGATGTATGGTATCCCTAAGCAGATGCCCATCTAGTCAGGCCCTGCATGCTTAATGTATGTTGTTCAAAGTCTTGTCTTATCTTCATATACTTATGTCCCTTAAATACTATTGTCTTTTATACTCCTGTTCATAGTCTGCCAGTGCATTTCACTGCACTTCGTACAGCAGTTAACTGTGTATGTGACAAATAAAGATTTGAAATTTGAAACATGCATGAGATACACATGTACAGAAGACCTTTGTGACCTTTCTGAGACCACACTTAGTCAAAATGTCAGCAAGACATAAGGTTATAGATGTAAAAAGTAGGGTTGGGTGCACAACAGAACAGCAGGGCATGTAGCAATGACTTGCCACACATGTCTGTAAGCCCAAAAGTAAGCTATATTTTCTGTTTTTTGCAACCCTTCACATTTTAATATTCTGTTCGCATCTGAAAAAAGGCAAGTGGTTAAACTTCCATCGACACGGTCCCTCCCCCCTGCCGGTTTTACCATGAAATTTCTTGTATGACAGAAACCGGGCCATGAACATCAAAAGGTTAGGAAGCCCAAATCTAGGCCCAATAATCACTCCCTGAGATGCAGCTAAATTACAATGAATAATGGTTAATCATAAGGTAAGTCTGATCATTAGTAAATCACCAAGTAGACATAGATGGAAAGCTTCCTCTGGGAGTGGACCGTGTGTCTGTGACACTTATTTATGCATGTAGACACCCCAACACGTTTAAATATTGCAGGAGACTGGTAGGGGTGGGGGGGGGGGGTGGGGGGGATTGACACATCCTGCACCGATCCAGAACAGTCAGCTCAAAGACTGAATATCTTGGCAGAGTTGGTGGAAATCGGTGGCTTGTTTGCCAACAGCTTGCTTAATAGGCTGTGGGGTAGGGAAAGAGAAAAATCAAAACGACCAGAACAGCCTCTAGCATCTTCTGGAAGTTCTGTAGCTGCTGGATGGCCTTGATGTGAGCGTCATCGGCGTGGAAGGTGATCGACGTGACTTATCTTACGTGACTTATCTTACGTGACTTATCTTACGTGACCTATCTTACGTGACCTATCTTACGTGACCTATCTTACGTGACTTATCTTACGTGACCTATCTTACGTGACCTATCCTTCGGCACCTGCACTGCATTGGGGGTTTCCTGAAACACACCTGAGGGTGCCTGAGATTCAGGCCATTTGTGCACAATGGATTCACACTTTGGTGTTTATTTTTTACTTGTAGCATAGCAGAATTGCTTAATATTTTCAAATGGCGGGAAGACACCCTTAGGTGAGGATCAGTCAAGTCACACTTGGTTTGCTTACTATACCATGTCTTACTATTAAGCCTCACCTCCAAAGAACTTACAGCGAATGTTAGCTATATAGGTTGTGTATTGTGTATTACATATGGTATGCTGGATAATACAGCATACTTGATAAGAAGGGTGGCACTGTGGCTAAATGGTTAGAACTGTAGCCTCAGAGCTTAACGTCTGGAGCTGAAAGCCTTGTGTGTAGAGATTAAATTTCACCCACTGTTCCTCTAGGTACTCCAGTTTCCCCCTACAGTCGACATGCAGTTATAAGAACTGAAAATTGCTCATTGTGTGTGTGTGTGTGTGTGATTGTGTGTGTGCTACAGGGTAGACTGACATCCTGTCCATTGTGTCCCTTGCCCAGTGCATTCTGGGATAGGTTTCAGACTCAGTAATGAATGTGGCTATGGGTGATGAATGGATGTATGTATAGTTAATAGGATAAATGTGAGTCAGACTATATTTTAAATGCTTCCTCTGTGGCTTAACTTTTGCATCTATTATACTGTATTTATAATAAAGAAATAAGTTAGTAGCACAACAATGAAAGTCATTGTCTTACAGCCCTCGAAATTAACGATGGAAATGCATGGATCATTACAAATGCTAAAGTATGCCAGGCTGCAGGAACACTGGAAACCTCAGTATATAGTGCTAATTATATTCGTTCAATGGTAATCTGTGCTTTACCAGTTTAACAATTCTTTTTAGCAATAAACACATGATATTGAAAGTGCACTGAAATGAACCCACTTGTTTTAAGAGACTGGGTTTTTGAAAAAGAATGTGAAAGAATGTTGTCGCTCTCAGAACTCATTCTCCGTTCACCCGCTGACAAGGCAGTTACGTAATTGTCACAATCACAGATGCAAAGACTTTTTTAGACTATAATAGAATGCAAAACATGGTCAGTGACCTTACGGTTTTGATATTCTAGACACAAAATAAAAGGCAATTTCATTTCCTTTTTCCAAACCAAAAATATGTTTTTCCCATTTGTTCCCCAAAGAGAGATTCTCATTTCCATGTACATCTCTTTCATTTGAAATGGACTGTTTTGCTCTTAAGCTCAAAGTTATCTTGTCCAAACTCACTTATTTATTTTCCCCCATTTGTTTTTGAGTTCTTTTCTGATCCTTGGTTTTTTTAAAAGTTGTTTTGTCTTGTTGCTGTGGGTCATATGCCATCAGATAGGAATGACCATAAGCAGCTCTCATTTCAGAAATCTCTATGAGGATCTTCCTCCCATTTTTCTCTTAAACTGCAATTTTATAATTTAAAGCTCTTCCAGTTTCCTGGATAGAATATCAGAAATTACAGATTTTGCTTATTTAGTCTGGTCTGCATAACTTTCAAAGCAGACTAAATATACGAAGCCACAAAATTAATAGTGATATTTAACAAATAAACAGAACTATAGAATTTACATTCCCCGATATTTGAATGGGATAAGGCTAACATCTCACAAAAATCCAGGCCAGATCAGAGTGTGAACTTTAAATTCTCACAACAAAGAATTTAAGTAATTTGACATGGACTCAACTCCTAAAACCACAACAAAAACCGGTACAACGATGATGCACTGGCTGTTTATCTTACAGCTCCTGACTCGGCTGGCAAACTTGTCCTTGTTCTGTTTCCCCTATTTCCTTGAATGACGGTGCCATGTGTGTGTGCCAGGTGACGGCGGCGGCTAAATGGGCACAGGCAGCATCCTCAGAGCTTCCCCTAACCATCTCCCTTTTCTTTGTAGCACTGAGATCTTATGCTTCAACAAATTTACTTGAACCACTTTCTCTCCTGTGTGCTTCCTTGACACGATGCACTCGCAGTGTCTTGTTCAATCCAGCTCCGCCTCCCTTTTCTTTACACCCTCCCAAAGCACGTCGATTCACTTGCTGTTTCCCCACAACTCCAGTCGACTCCAGCAAGAACCCAGAATCATCCAGTCATCCCTTGTGACCCCACTGTCTTTTCTTTGCAGACACATGCCAATCACACAGCCGGATGACGTCCCTGCACTTGGTCATGTTAAACTCCTATGCTGCGTTTCTACACTCCTGTGCTATGCTTTTGCAGTATGCTCATACGTTGTGCACCTACACTACAGTTATATACCATGCAACTACACTAAGTAACTTTGCTCCTATGCCATGTACTTACACTACTATGCTATGCTACTACGCTACAGTACTACATTCCTACACAATGCTCCTATGCTGTCCCACTATGTTACATGCCTATGCTTCTACTCTATGCTCCTACACGTCTATGCTTCACTCCTATGCTATGCTGCTATGCTATGCTCCTACGCTACTGTCCTATGCTCCTACGCTACTCTCCTATGCTCCTAACCCACTTGTGCATGTTTACTCATACAACTGGAGGTCAAGACCCAAGGGAGGCTGTCAGGCCTGCAGGCATTCCTGACAGATTTTTAACTATAATATATAATAAATGTGCATGATAATGAATTTAACAGGCTGTTTAAAACATGCATTTTCCCCAGAAGCTCAGTTAATGCCCGACATTTACGATTACTGGCCAGTGAGCTAGGCAGCAGGCGCTGAAAGCGGGGCAGCGAGGAGAGAAGCACGAGTATTTTCCATTTCCATTTTACAGCTATTCAATTTGCCTTGTGTGGTTTGTATCTGTAAATCACAGAGTAACATGGCCCCGCTTCTATAGATATACGACATAAATTCATTGTAGCACTGTGGTGGCCAGTCAGCCACTATGTATCCAAAAGCATTTATCTAGAGTATTTCTATGTCTGTCATAAATGTATACACGTCCATGCATACATACACACACAGATGCTCCATACTTTATGATGGTTCAAATTATGATATCTCAACTTTAAAATGGTGAGATACTGATGCACATTCAGTGTTCAGCTTTGAATTTTGATCTGTTTCTGGGCTAGTGGTATATAACCCCATTATGGAGGACTACATGTATTTATATAATCTCACATTACTTCTGTGTATTAGTGGCAAAAGAAAATGATAACAATAGAGATTTACTGCTTTACTGGTCTAGTTACCCATCTGGGTTGTGAAACTGACAAATGACTCAAGGGCAGGTGTTGTAGTGTAGCAAAAAGGGGGTTTTATTGAACTAAATGGAATAAAAACTGGAAATAAACTGGAACATGAGGGATCAAAACAGGGGGACAGGAACCTGAGAGGGCACATGCCACTAGCAGCAAATCAATGTCTAACAGTAGCTGTAAATATTAAACACAAGGAAAGAATTGCCTACTGCCACCGTTACCCTTCATTGAAATATCTGAAAATTCCTCGTAAAGGTATCAAGACACAGTGCATATTATCTGTCCTAATAACCACCCATCAGCGGATGTATTAGTGAGAATGGTTGAATACACTACGCTCTGAAAGGCAGCTCAAATGCAAATCAAGGACAGTTCTTTATCAATCTTTATACCCCAAATGACCCTCCCCAACAAAGTAGGTTTTGTGAGTGAATTTGCATATAAAGGGTGACCTGCATATAAAGGCATTTTTACTACTTTTCCTTACACACCTGATTTATTAGAAAAAAATACATTATGGGCCTTTGGTGGCTGAGCGGTCAGGGACAACCACGGGAAACTTCCCTAAGAATCACAGCATTACACCTCAAAACAAAGCACCTTCCGCTAGCTGTTCCTTTGCTCATCATTGAAGGTTATTTCATTGACAAACATTTTTAGCCAAAATACCATACAGCTGAGGCTCGGAGAGCAATACCAAAGAATCGCTGGTGGAAATGAAGGGTAAAGGGCCTTTTTTCAACGATACAACAAACCTTGGAATTTGAAACAACTTTCCAATACCATCCGAAGAGTTCTAACCCATAGAACTGAGAGATAGACAGAGATGCAGGTCTTGTTTTTATCAGGGTTCTAAACCAGCAACCTTCTGATTGTGGGCACAGTCCTAACCAGCACAGTCCTAACCGCTATAGCATCTGGGTTATTCTTGCCAATTTCAAAATTTTATAAAGGTCTTTCTTGGATGGAGTGGTGTTTTTTTTGTTTATTTTTATTTGTTTATATCGAGCGCTCTCTGGGTTTCCTCGGTAACCTGGCTCACATTCCCTCAACCCGATGTTTCAGCTCGGAACCACTTAGGCCTGATTCCTCAATAATGTGTGACCCTGATGCTTTTCCCCGCTCTCTCTTTTGAGAAGATCAGTGGAAGTTTAAGGCAAGACAGGAGCAGGGCTGCCAAGAGTGCGGAAACCTGCAGTTTCCAAGAAGAATTCTATATCTGCCCCCAAGTGACTCTCTGCTATTAAAAGAAGAAAAAAAAACTTTGTAATGTTCAAAGAATGTGCATTAGGAGAAGCAATCCACAAAAAATACATGCGAAATGCGTCAAGCGCAGCATGATTGAAAAAGTCCCACTTTAAGCTGTGTGTGTAAAGATTGAGATTTAATGTGCATGATGGGGGTAGAACTGCTTTTTAAGGAGCAGAAACTGCTCAGTGGGATTGGTTTGCACCTTTTTGAAATGGGGCTAGACAGCCCTTCAGACCTCCAGGGCCATGCTGACTATGGAGGACATAGTGCTCTCTCTCAAATCTAACCAAAGTCAGGAGCTGAGGTGGAAAGTTCATGCCCAGAAAGTACAAACCCGGACCAAGATTTGTTTCCGCCTGTGAATACTCTGAGAGTGTGATGGTACTCAACAGCTGGTTGAAACAAAAGTCCTGGTCTGGATTTGTACTTGCTGAACCTGAATTTTCCACCTCTGGTGAGCAGTGTGCACCAGGTTGCACCCACAGTCCTGAGTTTGAGCTGGTTTGGATGCTGTAATCAGAAAGTCACTGGTCCAAGTCCTGTGGTTGGTCAGGTGGCTTCACCATTTCGACCCTGAGCTCCAGGGACTGTTTGACCCGGCCTTCCCTCAAAATGTAAGTATTATGGACTGGGACGGATTTGGCGTGTGGCCAAGGCATGCGGCAGGCAGATAGGAAGGTGGACGACCCACTTGCAGCTCACAAGACAAAATGGGGTTGATTTGAACAGATAAACACTAGAACTACTTACAAAAACAAAACCAGACTTCAAGGGGTAAAACTAAAAAGGGATAACTAAGGCAGACAAACAAAAGGAAAACGGCTACCAGAAGCAGGTTGGCAAAGAACTAAATACAACTATCTTAGCAACATACAAACTGCAATGACTTCCAACATATGATGAGCCACTGGGGAACTGAACAGAGACAGGGACTTAAATACTGAGGCAAAACCCTAGGAACAAAAGACAGGGGAAGCAGGATTCAAACACAAGACAGAGGAATTCATAAATACCCACATGCTCAACGAGTTGAACCATGCAGCCAGCAGACAGCAGAAGAAAACACAAAGACTGACAACAGGATGACCAGCAACACCTGCTGGCCAAACGGGGAAGGGACACAGAGTGGAAAAACAGGAGCTGACCCTAACAGTATGTCACTTTGGATTAAATAGTTTGCTAAATAAATTAGAAGGTAAAAGCATTAAAGCAGGTGTCACTGAGAGCCATAGCACCTCCATCTGACCAAGGCATGGATAGAACATTCTGTAAGAGCATGGGTATCTAGCATCTGCCGACGTCTCACTCTTGCAGAAACTGCAGGACTTAACAACACAGCGCTCACTCTAAGTTTGCACACTGCTGCCTGACAAAATAGATTAACAAGCAACCAGATCCTCCAGAAAACTCACAGAACCGTCTTTTAAATCTTTGCAGACTGTCAAAGTAACCAGGTAAAATGGGGTCACGTGACTTTGTTTCAGTAGCAGTAATGTTTGGAGTAAGAAGCCCACAGAGTGCTCGCATATCCAGCCATTTGTGTCGGGCAGCGTATAGTCCTGGAAATTACTGCTGCCCCCCGCTGCTTCCTGAATGAGGGAAGAACGTGGAATTTCCAACTAGAGGCTGGTTGCTAAATACAGCTTGAACCACAAGCTTTGCCATGATTACAGGTACATGCTTTAAAAACAAGATTACGTATGTAATTAAATGTTTTTTTTAAGGGTTTGTTTTAGGATCCATGGGTTTGTAAAACTCTCGGATTGTTCACTGGCTGCTTGCTTGGTCAATGCAGGCCACCATGTAGACCCCTTCGTGTCATGTGATCTAATGGTGCCTTGTGCTCCCAGGATTCTGGAGGTTAGACCTGCAGCCAGGGACTCACTTCAAGCCCCCTACCCAGCTGTAGGGGACTGCTGTATGGAGAGGCCGGCTATGGCCCAGCAGCCTTCTGGCCAAACCACATAGCCTGTAAGGAGATACAACCCTGGACCCCACAACCTTTTACCTCTGGTGTTCATCTCACGTGTGACCACCCTTGAACCCCAAACCCTAGCTTCTAACCCAACAGGGACTTCCTGCTGGCTGCACTTCCTGGAGTAGCTCCCCCTGAGCAGTGGTGGAATGTAACGAAGTATTTGTACTTCGTTACTGTACTTAAGTAAATTTTTACGTATCTATACTTTA
>JABFEB020000060.1:19102290-19113597 GCA_019775895.2 Stomatorhinus ivindoensis
TTTCCAGGTGTTGGGAGGGGGCTTCATTAGTGAAAGTAACTTTGCACCAATTTTCTGAAGTATAAGGACTGGACAGCAGAAGACTGCTGCAAAGTTATTTCCTCTGATGAAGCCCTCTTCCTACTGTTTGGCACATCTGGAAAATAAACGGGAACAAACATCCAGAATGAATAAAATAAAGTTAGACCAAGAAATCACATTCATCCTTCTTCCAGTGAGTGCAGAGCCTCTTCCTGTCATGGATCCGGGCATGTTTGGAGCGGGCACAAGGCATGGTGCAGGCACAAACGGTGGACGACCCACTTGCGGCTCAAAAGTAAATGGGAATAAACAAGACATAGCAAAAGCAGGGCAGATAAGCAGAATACACATCTAACACTGAGACTATCAAACATCTCAAACAATGAACCACTGGGGAACTGGACAGAAGCAGGGAGAAAAATACGAAGGGGTAATGAGACAAACACTGGACAGGTGAGGCTAATGAACAAAGAGCGGGAAAACAGGGCACAGATGAAACTAATAAACTCCAAGGGACTAAAACAGGGAAACTAAGAACTAAGCAAGGAAACGGGGAAACAGAATCTAACACTGGCGAATAACAGGCAGGTAGAAACACAAGCAGGGGCACAAGGAACGAAACCAAAACCAAATACAAATCAGAAGACACAGGAACTAGAAAAAACTCATGCAATGAAAACACTAGGAACAAATACAAGAACAGAGAAGGTGGAGTTTGAACATAGGACAGAATGGTTCTCAGACAACTGCATGCTCAACAAGTTTAGCTATGCGGCCAACAGGGAGCAGTGGAAAAGAGAAAGACTGACAACGCGAGGGGCGGGATGACCAGCAACAGGAGCTGACCCTGACACTTCCAGGCAAGGGAGCCCTTGGATGGGATGCCAGTGTATCACAGGGTGTTGGCACTACAGGTAAATGATATAGGCACTTCATTTAACGGCAAGAGAAAACCCATGCCATCCCCAGGAGGGGCTTGAACCTATAATTCTGGCATAATGAGGAATCAGCACTATCCACTGAGCCACCATTACCGCCTTTAATAATTAAACTTTGCAACAGGAGGAAGATTTATTTCTGCTTGCTCAAGTTGTACCATATGGAACAAAGTCATAGCATATCGTTCATACATGTTCCTGCTATGTGTTTCTTAAGACTTAATTTTGCTTAAGCCTTAAAAGATCCATGAACTTAAAATACTGTCTAATAAAATTGAGGTCCTGCTGTTTATAGCAGTTTAGTCAATGGCTTTAGTAATAAGTAATCTGTAATGTGGCATCATAAACGTATGGACACTGAGCGTAATTAGATCTGCTCATGAATTGTGTTCCTTGGCTTCTCTCTCTGTTCCACTCGTCTCCACTTTCCTTTTGTGGACCAGGACCCATGGGGGCCAGATGGAGAACATTCACATTCTTCCCAAACCATGTATTTCTCAGGTGACGGGGACAGCTAGCCTGATCATGAGAAGCAGCACAGTGCGCTTCTGGGAATAACTGAGAGTGGCACGTATGCTGGTGGTCGGCTAATTGAATCAGGGCCATGTATAGAATACCAGATATATGCCGCCCCTCCAGGAGTCCCAGGGAATGGCAGATGGACGACGAAGACAGTGATGTCAAACCCTGGGCTTGGGCTAGGAATGATCTGAGGCAGTCAAGAGTCAAAGCATGAAGCTGATGAATAGCATCCTGTCCCTGCCAGTTTTATTCCTCTTTATTTGTTCCTCCACTCTTCTTGATTGCATCCTGGAAGAAGAACATAAAAAACATATTTTGCTAAAGAGTCATAGCATAAGGTCAAAAAGCTGAGCGTGTCTCTCTGATATATTGTTTATTTCGAAAGCTGTTTTATAGTGTTTGGTTGGAGGCATTTGTGTGGGATTGGTATGTGATATGTCTTGAGCATCTGGCTTAGGATTAGTGCTGGCAGAGCATTTCAATAGCATTCAGTCTCAGGAGATGCTTTTAATAAGGGCACGTTTTGAAATGTCATCTCTTCTTAGTCTTGAAGATTTCTTTGAACTCCAGTTGGTGATAGAGTGCCTTTATGGCGTTAGAGATGGATGTCAACCACATTCTTCACTTTCAGTTACTTTTCTTCCTTGTTTTCGCTCTGCTTCACTCACTCCTCATCTACTGTCTGAGCTTTAATGGAAATCATGCCATAATTAACTGGGTTGTTTAATAAAACATGCAATTTTCTTGTACAGTACAATAACGTTATAACGGACTTAGGAATCTGGCGAAACAGTCCGTTATATCCAATGTCTGTCACCCAGAGTTGCTGTTTGCCCAGAACACAACTACAGGACACCATTTACTCATGCCACACCTCAGCAGACACACTTGTGGTACAGATTATTATACTGTACATGTAGTAATCCAACTTTACCTGACCAGATGCGTGACTATTAATAATCCCGACTACGTACATATCTGCGCTGGATATCACCGGCACGGCACGCGCCTTGTAGGCGGAACTGCATGTCTGTTAGAGCAGAATAAACTACAGTTATAAGTGGCCACGGGACCAAATTGTTTGTCCGTTATAAGCAAAATCACGTTATACGCAAATCTGCTATATCCGATGCTTTTTCTGCATGTTTGTAAAGGCGCACGGCCGGGACCAGCGGACCTCGTCCGTTACAGACGTTATTCCATTATAAGCGAGTCCACTATAACGGCATTATACTGTAATATTTTACATGGAATTTAGGAAAAGCTTAACTCTGCTTTTGCCGTGCTTTTTTTGAGTTTCTCATCCAACCTCTGCCACCCGTATTAAAATTGATGGAGTACACTGGTGTCAGTATGTTCACCACCTCCTTATGTGCAGTGTGTTTTTTATTATCATTTTTTGGAAGGTATCAATGGAAAAAAAAGGCTGCTTTGGCTGACAGCTATAAAAACCTGAGCGGTGTCATGGCCACGTGTTAGCTGTGTTTCAAACGCAACAATCATGTGACTGTCACACGAGTTCAATGTCAGAATGGCAACCAACCAACTGTAAGGGCAGGTGTAGTCAGTGGGGCATTAATTATAAAGTCACCAGAATTACATTTGCCCTTACAGTTGATGTAAAACCGACCATGTGAACAGGAATATGGTTTGAGAAATAGTACAATAAATCTATTCATCCATCCATCCATCCATCCATTTCCTGAAACTGCTTGTCCTGTTCAGGGTCACAGGGGGTCCGGGGCCTGTCGGGCACGAGGCAGGGAACCACCCAGGATGAGGCTTAAACTCATCGCAGAATAGAATAGAAGGCAAAATACAGAATAATTGTACTTATAATTTTTTATTAGTATAATTTGTGGTTGAAATCACATTTAGTGAAATGCACTGCATGTTTTAGTATGTGTTTCATACGAGTGAAGTTGCCATGTTACAATCATACGGACAACGCGACATGATGTCCCACATCACATTCCCTAAAAAAAGTCACAGCTAACAAACAGTGATAATGAAACGAATATAAAATATTTATTTATGAATCATCTTTCCAACAGTGAACATGTACAAAATGTTTGCTTTATAACTAAATCCAAAAATGAGGTGGGTAGCAGGAAAATTTACATTTGTGCATCATAAACCATCAAAAAATGTTACTAATTAAAAATATAAAATAATGCTATACAAAGAACTAGTAGCTATTGTCAATGTTTTGCATCTATGTATCTGTGATTATTCATAATATAAAAAAAAACAATGAATGTGTAATTGCATCTGGCTTTTTATGTTTAGTTAAAACCAAAAAGTAAAAACCCACTGACTGAAGATATCAAAAAATGTGAACGGTTAACATAAATAAGCATTTGTGGGTTAAACCGTCATTTCTGAAATGATACCACTTGATTTGCTGATCTGATGTTGTTTAAACATCTCTGCACAATCACACAATTGAAGAAAACGCCTGCCTTTTTCATTTCATTGAATACATTGAACTTTATATTTTGTGATTTTAGGTGAACATACCAATCAAACGAAGGCACAAAATAAATCTGTAAATATATAAAAAAAAAAATATCCTGATGTATGGAAAATTTGGATGTTGTAATTCAATGTGTTTTCTACTTCAAATGATGAAATTCCGTCAGTGTAAACAAATAAATAATTATTTACAATCTTTGGCAAAAATGGAACAAATCTAACATCAACTAATGCTGTAAGACAAATATAAATAATTTACAGAAGAAATTATCATACAGTCTAAATATAAACATCTTCATCCACCAAAAACTTAAGTTTTTAAATGATCCCTGTTAGAATATAGGGATAGACTAAAACAGACTATATAAAATTTTAATAAACTCAAATTAAAAATTAATTCAAGAACTGGTATGCATTCAAAAGGTATGTATTCAAGATGGCAGGAAACAATGCAGCAACAACAAAACACAAAAGAGGCCGTTTGTGCATGGAAGCCGAGGCCGAAGGGGACGGCCACCGGCCCTCGTGGCCCCCATTCAGTCTGTGGTGGGTGTGAAGCGTGGTCCTTCATTAAGGGTGCATCAAGAAATCTCGTATCAAAGTGCAAGAAAAGCATGACACGCCATACCAGCCTGATCCAGGAAACTGAAATGTGTGTGACCAGTAATAAAGATAATGGAAAAAAATTCAAAAAAGACTAATTTTTAAATGATCCATTTAAAACATTGAAAATTAGATGAAAGTACTTGAGCGTCAGGGTAACAGTATGGTGTCGTCCTCATACGCATCTGCCCGCCATTGGCAGACTTGGTTAGGAGTACGTGCTTCAATAGGGGCGGGGCTCTCACTTATTAGCCAATGGATGGAGATACAATTGGTGGGAAAGCTTGATGACCAGTAGGAGACTGAGGTGAGCCTGTCCGATACTTCATCATTGTCATGTCGGATGTAGGTCAGTTATCTGTAGGGGAAATAGGTTACATTTACTAAAGTATTTAAGCTTGGTTCATCTGAAACACAGGCTGGAAAAATGCAAACACTTGTTAAGAGTGAACGCATAGCAGAAAGCGTGAATATTAAAATGGGTGTATTTCATATCTGCAGGAGGAAAATGAGCCATGGCTAAATTTCCAGTTAGATTAATGGATTATTCTTCTTTCTTTTGCATTAATTACAGATACAATCATCAGGCAAGTCAGGCCACTGCAAGACGTGAGAGGCAGAAACAAAAGCGTGTCGCTAAAGGAGATTTGTGGTTCCCTGTTACCTTTACCTTATCAACACAGGGGCAAATTCCGGGTTATCTAGGTAACAAAGCAAAATTCCAGTCTCTTAATAATGCAGATTAAAAAAAAAAAACATTTCGCTGTGGAAAGTTCTGATATTAGCATCCATCCCACTTCGTGCTATTTACCATGTTATTTGTTTCATTAAGCATTAAAGTTGGACACATTGTCATCCAGCTTGCCAGAGGCTCTTGTAAGCAGCATTGAGTTGTACTCTGACAGGTATGGAAAACCAGGGCGAGCTATTCAAGGGTTTACCTCGGCACTCGTATTTGAGATCGGAGAAGAAGATCAGCTCCTGAGAGAAGACAAACAGCCCTAATCTGCCTCCAGCGTACGTCTTGTCATAGACTGGCCCCGAGTCAGCCATGATCTGCTTTCCTTCATACACCACGACCCTTGAAACAAGGACAGAACCGGAACTTTATTTGGCTTCTGTGCCATCATAGAGCGGACAGCAGATGGGTTAGCAGGTTAGGAAATGCTTAACTGAAAGTTTCTTAGAACATAAGAAATTTACGAACAAGAGGAGGTCATTTGGCCCATCAAGCTTATTTGGGGAGTACTTAACTTATAGCTCAGAGCTGTTAAAATCTTATCTAGCTCTGATTTAAAGGAACCCAGGGTTTTAGCTTGTACTACACTAGCAGGAAGACTATTCCATACGCTAACTACACGCTGTGTAAAGAATTATTTTTTCAAATCCATTTTAAAATGCTCTCTTGCTAATTTCCATCTATGGTCAATGTTGTATTTAAACTAATAGTGAAGCAGCTTAGTTGTGTTCTTAGTTGTGGGTGATATATAAACTGAATTGTATTAAGATGTTAAAATGAAAATATCTACATAATACCCAAATGGCTCAATAAATGGCAAAAAGGTTCCTCACCTGATGAAGCCAGTCTTCGGCCTGTGGATGAGATGCCACCGGTAGGCAGTGTAATCTTTCCAGCCAATGTTCTTGGGGTCGTGCCACAGAGTTTGCACCTGGGGACAATTTAGAAAACGAGACGTGAGGAGCTGCACCTCCTGCTGCTGAGGATGAAGATGAGTGTAAAGATGAGGTTGCCCACCTGGCCAGGGGTGTTGCCTGTGTGCCACAGGGCATTCCGCAGGTGCTCGCCGGTGCCTGTAGTGGAGTTGACCACCTTCAGGGAAACTCCAGAGATGCCAAATGCCTTTGAGGGTTTGTCCTCCCAGTAGGTTTGTGTGATCTGCTTCCACATCACCACGTAGAAACGTGCGCTGGATTGGTAGCCAAACACAAAGCCGGCGTAGTCGTCATCCCGGTCGGTGTTGACGTAGAATGTGCCACTGAAGTCCACTGCACTGAACTCATCAAAACCTACGGTGGCCATTTAGGGTCAGTAAACATCCCTGCAGTGCATTCACATATTGGTGATACAGCAGACATTTGACTCACCAACGGCAATGCCAGGATCAGAATTGGCAGTCTGCACCAGCTCCTTGCCTTGGTGCCTCACCACCCAGTTAGGGTCAATCTGTGTGGTCCCCTTAGGGTCCAGGTGGACCATCTGGAACTTCCTGAAGTCAGTGACACTGATCTCGTTGTTCTCTGGACACACGTCAAGGATGTCAGGGATGCTGTCGTTATCAAAATCATCTTTGCAGGCATCACCGCGGCCATCTCCTGTGTTTGAGAAGGATCAAAAACATGCAGTGGATTTGACCAGTTTGCTATATATGAATGTCCAAGTCGCTTTTTTCAGCTTCAGTGCAATATGAATTGATATATTGGTATTACTGGGAATTTCCTTACAAATGTGTCTGAAAACTGTGAATCCAGTGAACTGTAACAAAATAAAACAGGCAACTCTCCATTAGAATGACTGCAGGGAAAGAAGTTCAATGTTGCACCGTTCCTTGGCTTTGGGGGTCTGTTAAGCAAAATGCTGAATATCAGCTGCTACACTGTGGCAGCTTCCACTCAAATACCATATTTTAGAATAGACATCCTGTTAAAAACAAACTCACTCGTTAAATGGAGGGAAGAATGCAGATGGCAAATTTAGCGGACACAAAATGCTTAGTATCTATTTGCTGGCGAAGTTCCGCACAGCCATTTGTCTCAGTGGTCTTAAATAAATACCAGCTGATGAATTGTCGTTTGCACGGAAGTCCCTGGTACCACGACAAGTTCTGCCAAACTGATTCATTGCACAAGAGTAATTTTCATTGCACCGTGTGCCAAGGACATGTTTGTTTTTATTTTAAAACTAGAACGATTATACGACATAACGACTAGATACGACATTGTCTTGTCTTTAATTGCCTTCCTTAAATCGCTGAACAGTACGGCATTCATTTAATAACAGATTTGTCCTATAACTTGCAGGAACTGCTACATATGCTTTAATCTAACCAAGTCACTGAAACCAGTCAACAGAAAGCAACACATATGCTGCACTCAAACCCATTATTCTTGGTTGTTTTGTCCATTAGCAGTAAATGAAATCTTATTAGTAGTTCTGTTTTCCACAAAAAACACAGGATTGTTTTTAACATAGCACTTATTGGTATGGGAAACAAAGATGTTCCCCATGTACTCTGATAACTCTCTCTTCAGCTAAGTTTTGGGTGATCTATAGCGAGATACAGGATAATAGCCTGAATGAGAGGCGTGAGACATTGAAGAGCCATCATACTAACAAATTTATGGCATGTTTCTGAAAGATGAAGCTGAGTAATAGCAATGGGAGGAAGCCCCTAGAAAAATTAGGAGTACATGCAAGCAGAAAATGCTTGAATTATGAATGATTTATGATTTAATCTGGTATGATACAAATTTGTTGTAAATATGACTCATAAAAAGAGCTAGCAAGGTAAACTGCATACTGTGCCCTTTCTTTACCGTCAGAGTCCAACTGGTCTTTGTTGGGCACCAAGCGGCAATTGTCCCAGTCGTCAGGGACACCGTCGTTATCGTCGTCATAGTCGCAGAAATCCCCTTTCCCGTCCTTGTCATGGTCAGCCTGATTGGCATTGGCGATGTAGGGGCAGTTGTCCAGATTGTTCTGGTGGCCGTCCTCATCTATATCCTGGTTGTTGTCACACTGGTCACCCACCCGGTCGTTATCTGTATCAGTCTGTGGAAAGTCAATGAATTGTAACAAAGATGTAAGTACGACAAATATTTTTTGTGGAATGTCGGCACGCAAGGAATGAATTCTAAGACGTGTCAGCAGGAGTTGGTATCGTGGAAGAAAGGGGATAATTCTTTGAATCGATATTTGTTCCCTCTAATATTTCTTCATACTGTTACTCTCCCTCACCTGGTCAGGGTTATGCATCAGTGGACAGTTATCACATTGATCGCCTACGCCATCCAAGTCCGTGTCCTTCTGGTCTGTGTTGTACATGTAGGGGCAGTTGTCATCCTCATTCAGAATAGCTAGAGGTGAAAATGCAGCATGAAAATCTAGGCTTTTGCAGGTCTGGTTACATCATACAGTAGTCACACACAATCATTTGCAGAATATAGATGACATCAGAGGTGACAAGAGACTCACGCACCATCACCATCGATATCAACTGCACAGGCGTCGCCCTCCCCGTTGTTGTCCGTGTCAATCTGTGACGGGTTGTGCTCATAAGGGCAGTTGTCACACCTGTCGCCAACATCGTCTTTGTCATAATCGAACTGACGTGGGTTGTACAGCAGAGGGCAGTTGTCCTGGAGGAAACAAGACAATAAACAAGTCAGCTGCAATAGCCACCCCCCCAATCAAACTTCAACAAACTTTCAAGTGAAGACCTTCAAAAACAACTGCAAAGTCAAAAGTGAGAGTGCAAGCAGCCAAAGTACAGACAGTTTCTAGTAGTTCAGTTTAAACTGGGTCTATGCCATAGTTCATGGACTATTAGGGGACCATTAGAGGCACTTAAGGCACTCGCTCTGCTTGAGAAGCAGTTGGCAGGAGGAGAAGCAGCTGTTGAGCAGTCTTCTCAGATCTCTCCGTCACTGTAGTCCAGTCCTTGTCCCCCAGCCAAACCTTTATTCTACCTTGCGGTGAAACGTTTGTCCCGTCCAATGACCCAGTTACCCTCACGATAAATGGCATGGGGTGAGGAAGACACACCCTCTCATCGTCGATGTTGTCATTGTCATCGTCTTTGTCGCAAGCATCTCCTTGACCATCCTTGTCGAAGTCTTCCTGCCCAGAGTTTGGCAGGTTGGGGCAGTTGTCCTGTAAGGCAGAGTTTTAAATGCAGAGCTTAATACTGACCTCGTACTGTTTCTCTTAGTGTGCTCAAGCCAGAAAGACGTTACATGAACCTCCTGAGCTGTTGAACACCACTAAAATTCATGCTGACTAGCAGGATTGTGTCATAAGTAGGTATATGAATCTGAATCTTGTTTATATACAAGTGTCATCTCAAGAACAATAGTGTAATTCATTATTTAGAACAATATTTTATATTATCTCTAATCTGTCCTTGTCTGTTTTATATTGCCCTACTACTAGACACCACGTATGAATATCTTTTAAAATTTTACTTTCATGGGGCAATGGAATGCACAAATAGAAGATGCGAAACATCTGCACTTTTAAAACTAAAACAAGACCAAAAACGAAGTTTATGGACAGTGTTGAACTACAGGCGTCCATGTAACTTAGGCTAATTATTTTTTATTTACAGATTTCATATGGATAATGTCAACATATTATGTTGCCTTTCTGAGTGAGTAATTAAAATTTTAAACCATTCCTTTTCATGTAGATGCACCACAGTCACTCTTAAATTGCTGTGCGAGAGATGCAATTTATCTTTATCATTATAAGTCAGCTATCCATCCATCCATCCACACTTCCTCCATAATGGCTTTGCCAGTACCCCTTCATTGTGAGGAGCCAGTCTCAGAGCATATGTGGCACACACTCACACACTAAGGGCAACTTAGATATGCCACCAAAACGTATGCAAAATATAAGCAAGGGGAGAACTCCATGCATAGAGAATAGTGCTGGTGACCCACAACCCAGGAGGTATGAGGACACTACGGCACTCTGATCGCTGTCAGCCAGCCCACTTCTCCAAAACACAGAGTTTTCACAGCCCGTACCTTTTTGCAGTGATAGGTGGCGTTGGCCCCGCACACCAGGTTCTGATTGGGCCAGCCGTCCAGGTCGGAGTCCTCGCCGCAGATGATGCCGTCGCCCGCGTAGCCGATCCTGCACTCGCACTTGTACATGGGGTCGCTGAAATGGCTGAGGTAGACGCACTCGGCGTGTTTGTGGCAGCTGTGTGTCTTGTCCTTACAGGGGTTTTCGGGTTCACACACCTGTCACACACAAGCAGATGGAGTCAGCTCAGCGCCAAGTCAGGCTCACATCTAAATGAAAGGCAATGAAATGTATTTGAGGCCTTAACGTTTTACACCTGTATCAGTTAGAGCCAAATTTCACAGCTCTTTACATCTGTGTGCACTGGGAGGAAACTGCATTCATTAAACCGCAAACTGTCAAGCTGTATTGTTTGACTACAGAGCAGCTAATTTGTTTCAACAAATCTGGCAACCTTCCTGCTGTTTAATAGCCAAAGACTGCTGTAGCCAAAGGTGTGACGTAACCATGAAACAATGACTGTACCCAACGTTAAATATGGAACAGTGCCCGTATCCAGAACAATTACATTCAAGACATCCGACATAAAAGTTCTGCTTTAAGGTTTATGCAGTATGAAAAAACTACTTATTCCTCACTAAATCTCTAAAAAATGTTGTTTATTGTTCTATCACATCTTCATACACATAGTGAAAAAAACCTTCATGCCTTCACAATGGATGTAGCAATTATGCAGGATTATTGGTTAGTGGTAGGAAATTGAAGGGTGAAGCAAAAGAGGATCCATAACCAAACTGCTGCTTGTTGTTTCCACAGCAGCGAATCAGCGAATGAATCACAGACAGACAGACACACACACACACATACCCACACACATACACACACACACACGCACATGTAAGGTAAACATATCCTTATGGGGACCGCTCATTCATTTCTATCTGAAAAATGCTAATGCTAACTATGACAACCTTAACC
>JABFEB020000060.1:19119999-19133860 GCA_019775895.2 Stomatorhinus ivindoensis
GTGTGTGTGTGTGTGTGTGTGTGTGTGTGTGTCACTTCTGGTCAGAGCATATTAACTGTACATTTGAGTGGATTTTATAGCTATGACTTTTGTTGTCAGATTGGACTATTAGGACTAACATACGCAAGAGTGAGGCCAAAGCAGGCATCTGAGAGCGATTCCATATGTCTAGCAGGAGCTGCCACTTACACAGACAGACAGGACAGCACTCCTCGTCGATGAAGGACGGGCTCGCGCAGGACACCACCGGACATGTGATCTGGTGACACAAGATCTTTGACTCCTGTCGAGAAATGCCACAATGATCACATGATGTCAATTATGTCAGGTTTGCTGGGCCATTTTCTTACTGGAAGCAACAAATCAGGAGGGCAACCAAGGGGGATGTAAGAGCAGTAGGGGCTACAATGTTGGAGGGCAACCGAGGGGGATGTAAGAGCAGTAGGGGCTACAATGTTAGAGGGCAACCAAGGGGGATGTAAGAGCAGTAGGGGCTACAATGTTAGAGGGCAACCAAGGGGGATGTAAGAGCAGTAGGGGCTACAATGTTAGAGGGCAACCAAGGGGGATGTAAGAGCAGTAGGGGCACAATGTTAGAGGGCAAACAACATCCGCTGCTGTTTCTATGAGAAACCCTCCTGTGTTGGACACACAGGTCTTCTCACACTGTGGTCTAATGTTTTAAAAATGGGGATTTTCAGCCGTAGTACTGCAGGGTTTGCTTGCTTGTGCAGACATGGCTGGTGTAAGGAAGGTCCTCTAACAGGAAAATTAATCATGTCAGCACAATTTTGGTCCGGGATCATGTATTAGGCAGTTTAGGCAGTGGTGGCTTGATGGTTAGGGAAGTGCACTTGTAATTGAAAGATTGCTGGTTTGAATCCCCGACCAGCAAGGCACCACTGAGGTACCCTGAGCAAGGTACCGCTCCCAAGCACTGCTCCCCGGGCACTGAATTAGCAGCCCCCCTGCTGTGTCACGAAAGTCACATATGGGTTAAATGCAGTGGACACGTTTCGTTGTTGCGCACTGTGTGCTGTGGTGTGTCAACAATGACCACTGATCACTAAATTCTAATATATGCTCAATAAATCACACCTGTCCTTAGCCAACCCTGAGCCAGCCTTCGCCCCATTTCCTGTCAGCTGCCACACCTTCTCAGTCACCAGGCCATGGCCAGTGCATTGCCTGCATCATCAGTCTTTCCATCCCATCTTCCCCCTGCTGCCATGTCCTCTCAGGTCCCAGGTCATGCCCACCTGGCAGGAACACTTGGTGCAGCTGTCGACGATCCAGTCCTCCTTGTCCTCAAACAGGCGTCCGTCCTGCCAGCACATGTGCTTCTCTTTGGCGTTCTTCATCTTTCCAAGGGCTTCCCGCATGATCATGTTTTCATCCGTCTGAGAGCAAGCAAACTGGCAATCAGGCACTTTTCACGATGCTTTTATCTGGGTAACGTCTCAAACAAGCTCTTCCGTAAACACACGTGATGTCAGTTGTAGCATGCCGGAGGGGCTGTGTCACTGGGGGCTGTGCCCAGTCAGACTGTGTTGTGTTCTGCCCCCGAAGTAGCCAGAAACCAGCTGCTCTAAAAAGAGCATTTCTGTCTGCACCAGCACAACTGAGATGAGGAAACTTGGCGGGGGATTCTAATGCTGCAAAGCAATCCTCAAACCATTTAGCTCTCTGGGAATCTGCGTGCCTGGCAGAGTTAGGCTTGCATGGAAATTTCACATGTTGAGTGTCGACATATTCGTGGGGGAAGTCTGGTTGCATATGTATGTGCATTTGTATGCGTGTTCATCCACGTGCAATTATATTCCTGTAATTGTGAAAATGAGGGCCAAGACAGTGTGCTGATTATGTTTGCAGGAAGGAACAAAGATGTGTGTGTGTATGAATATATTTGTGATCCTGCATTTGAGAGTGATGGGTGATTTATGTCCCATTCTGTGCTCCATGGGGTCCAGGCCTCCCTGTAACCCCAGCCAAGATGAAGCAGTTGGAATGGGTAGGTGAGGTAATATATTTTCTGCAAAAGTACATTTCTCCAGGATATTGAGTATCATTATAAGCATGTATGTACATATGTTTCCACTGCTGATTTTGAATGTGATGTATTTGTTATATATGTGTGGGTCCACAGCATTGCACATCATTGGCTCCGTATGTGTGTGTCTGTGTGTGTGTCTGTGTGTGTATACCCAGCGCATCATTGGCTCCCTGGTTGTGTGTATATTGCATCATTTGCTCTGTGTGTGTGTGCATATAGTACATCATTGTCTCCCTGTCTGTGTGTGTCTGTGTGTGTCTAGTGCATCATTGGCGCCCAGTCTGTGTGTGTGCCTAGTGCATGACTGGCTCCCAGTTTGTGTGTGTGCCTAGTGCATGACTGGCTCCCAGTCTGTGTGTGTGCCTAGTGCATCACTGGCTCCCAGTCCGTGTGTGTGCCTAGTGCATCACTGGCTCCCAGTCCGTGTGTGTGCCTAGTGCATCACTGGCTCCCAGTCTGTGTGTGTGCCTAGTGCATCACTGGCTCCCAGTTTGTGTGTATGCGTAGGATGCTGGATACACCAGGCAGCTTCATCAAGCTCCCAGGCCATCTAGCTCTTTTCCCAGAGTCTGTACCCAGACTCCCTTGTTGTGCCGTGGCTCCCAGAGGAAGTGCAAGACTGTTAAATCCACAGCCAGACACTCTGTTATTCTCATTCACTGCCAAAGGAGAATAAGTCTTGAAAACAGTCAAGGAAAACCCAGAAAACCCCAAGGCCGCCTGCTCGTGCAGCTCTTCCTTCCTACAGGTGAGTCAATAGATAGCAGGATCCAGCCACGAAGCCACTATCACAGCCTTACCTTTTACTTCCTTACTATTATTAAAACCATTCACCAGAATTCTGGTAAAAACACAGGATGACTGCGAAGGTTGGATTTATCTAGTGGTTTCTGCATGGGTCTGTGCACTGCTAGAACATTAGATTTAGTTATATATAGAACATTAGATTTAGTCAGGATAAAATTTAATGACCAAAACTGGGAACTGTATCAAGTCTTTGAAATGACATGGTTTTAATTGACATTCTTGCAATGCATCTACCCACAAACAACCTAAATGAATGTTGCAAAGAATTAAGCCCAGAGAAACAGCTGAAACCAGCAACGTCCTACATTTTGACAGGGACATTACTTGCTTCAGCAAAACAAATCAGTTAAACCTGACCAATTTCACTCAGTTTCTTTGTTTGTCATATTTAATCTTCAGCCTTAGCCTTTCTTCACGTATAATGTAGGCAACATATATCGACACTGAAGCATGTGACATGATTGCAAATATGTCCTTAGTTCAAAAACAACCCTTTAAATCAGGATTGCAAGAATTCCAGTCTGGGTGGGCCAGTTTGCAACACAGTTTACAGATTTCTAAATGCAAACACACCTACTAAACTTGGTAATTAGGTAATTAAGATAAAAATTATATGATGTAAAAAAAAAATGTAAACTGTGTTTGATGCTGGTCCTCCAGGACCAGAATTGGGCAGCTCTGCTTAAGATACTTGGAAATTACAACCTCTTTGACTAATGCTGTGTACCATTTGAATTCATAACTTGGAAATTCTGGATTCCTAGTCAGAAATTTTAGATGGCTGCACCCTTTATTATCAATAGTGAAAGCTGTAGTTTTATACTGTTTAGTACCACTTACTTTAATCACTCATATACACAGTACTGTCCAACCACTACCCATGGATGCGTTGCTGGGTGTTTTTATATGCAGAATACTGCGTATTGTGTTCTTATCAATTGATACAGCTAACAATTAACCAGGCTAGAACTGGGGCCTGTTTCAGAAAGCAGGATTTTTTGCTTAGTCGGATGATTTGACAGATTTATGGTAATCTGGGCAAAATGTAAGTGAACAAAGGCCATTTAAACAGAGGTAAACTGAACCAAACAAGTTAACCAGCTATGCAAGAAATCCTGCCTTTTGAAACAGGTCCCTGATTTTACTAAATGTCTTTCCAACTTGTTGTGCAGAATGCGGTTAACTCAGGTGTGATGTCATTCCCAGCTCTGACTTCCGACCTCCGAGGTAAATGGAATGCAGCATTCATCCTCGGTTTCAGCAGCTGTAAGAATAGTTGAAGCTCTGCGCGGGGGGGGGGGGGGGGGCGTGGGGCGTACCACTTTCTGCAAGCCGTCCATGAGGTTTCCTACAACGATGCGCAGACCCTTGAGCTCCTGAAACATGTTGCTGAGCTCCTCACACGAGCGCTCGCACGTCTCTGCACCCAGCTCCGACACCGCCTCCTCAGTCTTCTTGCCGATGATGTTGCTGGAGATGGCCGGACTGATGTCCACGTTCTCACTCACGGTGTTGGTCTCCTCTGGGAAGAAAGGGCAGGGGCAGAGAAGAGTATGAGTGGCGGCTATGAGGAAGAGAGCAGAGGATGAAGGGCAGAGCAAGGTGGGATACAGAAAACATCTGATTGTGGAAGAGCCAAAATGACGTGAGTCCATTGCGGGAATAGCATAAAAACTTCAAGGTTAGAAAATATTCATGGCTCTCCAGGGCCTTGGACCATCATGCTGCTCCACAGATGTCAATGTCACATGCATGGTGCCTGCAACTCCGTTCAACTTCCACAATCCAGTGTTCACCAAACTGGGAAGTTCTCCCCAGGCAACTGTAGCTGGAGCATTACTCAGGAGAGGATCATGGGCTGTTGGCAATGGAGGAGGGGGCATGCAAAAAAAATAAATAAGAAGGTAAGGAGAAAAGCAGCTGTGGGCTTTTGAAAGTATGAGAAATCTGTGCTCTCGCCATAAATCCTAGGAAGCTTTGAGAAAACACTGGAGTTCCCGAGGAAATCAGATGAAGGGCACTTATCCTCTTCTGTGAGATTCTCTACAAGTGAGGATGATTTAAAAAGTGTGCCAAGGAAAAAAATAAAATTGCTAGCCTAGTACTTCTGTCAAGCAGTGAACGTACCAATGGATCCGGTGTGCCGCATTACACATTTTGTTGGTTTCGAAGTGCACGCGAAATGTATCGGAAAATCCAAGAATTAAAAAAATTTAAAAATGGAAAAAACCTTAGTGACAATATCATAACAGCACCACATATCTTGAAAAGGTATATTATGAAGATGTACAAGAATTATAACAGTAGTTTTCATTCTGTGAGGTCTTAGTGTTAAATCCTGCAGATCCAGGCAGCTCTTGGACTCCTGCTGAGTTCATCTGCGTTAAATGTCTACAAGAATTTTATCAGATCTCCAGCTTGTTACCGGACCAAGCTTGGCAGTCAGTCTGCCATTTTTTTTGGCAGCACACTGTTTGAGAAAGAGGGAACTCCTTTTGGTTCCATTTGCATTATGGGAAGAGGTGTCAGGGGGGGGGTCTTGAGCAAAGGCAGCATCCCTTTTCCTGCCAATATGGAGTCCTGATCTGGGTCAGAATGTCTAGTAGTGTCCGGTCACTCAATGGATTATCCATGTGTCCAAACACTGCCCTGTTTTTGATCACAGTTCCAACTGCTATGTCTGTGAGCAACAACCTCCAAAGAGAAGAATCCAGCTTGCAGCCCCCCCCCTAACACACTGGTGGTATGGAGATAGAGCCTCACTGTATCCACACTCACTCCTAGAAGCTTTCAATACAAAACAATATCAAAGATGCCATAACTTAACCCAACACTAGAGGCAAAGGAAAATGCGCATCAGTTAGAGAGTGAATGCTGACTTCTCGGAAAGCAGAATTGTGTATATTGATGTATATGGAGTGTGATTTCCTGACAGACACAAGTATTTTACTCCCTTTTCAATCTGCAAGGCTGACTCATCCATCCATGCACGTCGATATGTGTGACTATGTTTGTTGGGGGAGAATTGCAGACACTAAATCCCACAACTGGATCCTATTAAATGCAAGTTAAGCCATGTCCTACGTGGCAACAGTTTTTATGATGAAGGAAATTTTGGGCTGGTACTCTGAGCATTTCAATGCCCGGGTGAAACCCAGCCTGTGGTTCTGTTTAGAAGTTTTTCCACACTCGCTGGCTATGATTGGCTGGAACCCTTCAGTGGGGTTTATTAACCATATATAACCGCTATCCAAAATGACAGCCCTTGTGGGATTAAGACATCCTGAAACACAAACATAAAGTCTTCATACGGCTTCATTCCGTCACGCTAGAGACAATGTTCTTCCACCAAATGCAAAACCAGAACCAACGTCCTGACATACTTCACCACATGCTGGCTTGAGTCCAAAGGAAGGATGGCACAGTGATGGAAAAAATTAAGATTCAAAATCCAAGTGGGTGGAATCACTGTGACCCACCGATCACTGCCCGATTAAGCCAAGCAGGAACCAATAAGTAACCAATGGGATGTAGGTTAAAAGTCACAGTGATTTTCAGTGCACAATAACCCTGTGTTCTATTGGCTCTAAGCCTCATGTCTCCCATCAAAAGAACCAAGATGGATCCAGACCAGGATGGAGCTTTTTCCAAATCAACAAATCCATCTTTTGAGTGTGAGAATACAAACACAGAACTAAAAGCTCATGTGAAAAAAGGCTTGATATGGACCAGCGCATGACCTCATCACTGGCATGTGTGTATGCGTGCCTCTCTTAGGAGGGTTGGGGTCTATTCTAACAGTACAGCTTCCATCAAATCTTTGCACTTGCGGCCAATGCAAATAAACGTAAACATCTGCCCTGCTCTCCGTGAAAGCTGTGCGACATTACCGACACGACAGTTTCCCAAAAACATGATGTAATACAGTAAGATATTTCCACATAAAAACCTGCACACGTTGCGGCCTACTTGCACAAAAGGGGAAAAAATACAAGCTGGGAACAAAGTTCTTTTCTGTCCGTTTTACCCAGAGCACCATTTGCAGTATGTCTGCGCATAAGGAGCATACATGTACTCTCTCTTATACTTAAAGCTGACATAATGCCAACTTCCGGCATTGTTCGTACAGCAGTGGGAGAGCTGTCCAGTCACATCAGCATGACATTAATGAAGCCCAAAATCCAAATGGAAGCATTTGAAACGTCACTGATATTCTACCACGGTGGCTCAGCCACAGACAGGTCTCCTTCATAGGCTTGGGTGTTCGAATATTATCTCCAGCTACACCAGTTTCCCCCATAGGTCAAAGACATGCAGTTAGACATTTTGGCATTTCAAAATTGCCAATGCTGCATAAATTAATATGTCAGAGTGTATGCATGTTAGGAGAGGGATGGATGGATGGATGATATTTTTGAGAGTGATATATCACCCCCTACTGGCCAATTAAAACATGTACCTTTAATTCACATGACAGTGTGAATTAAAAATGGGTAGATTACATAAAATTAAAAAAATGAACAAACTGGAACACAAATTCATGAATGCTAGCATTGCCCACTGTCATGTCTACAACCCTGAGTCGGAATGATTGAAAATTTTGTGAGTAAAACAGTGACCAGATCTTTGGTTTTCTACCGCCAACTTGAAGTAGAAAGATTACCAGACTTTCTTATGGCTCTATATGAGTTAAAGTAGTTACCTTCGGAGATTGGCATTCAGTCCTACCTGATTTGGCCACTTCGCAACCTTTGCTTCGCAGTACGTCATTCACTGAGGTGTCAAAGATGAAACGGACATTCTGCAGCAGACCCTGCAAGGAAGACAGGCAACACCATCAGCAGGACAAGACACTGCGGCGTAGCAAATGTGTTTCATCTCAAAATGGATAGCAAATGGATAACAATGCACTATAAACACAAAAACTAGGTCACTGCAAAATGCTGACACTACAGTACATTTCAAAAACAATACTGTGATACCCCAATATCCAGAATCTTGCTCTGTGGACATACATCCTTATAAATTACAGACTCTGTTTAAACCAAGCAGTTTCTGAGAGCTATACAGTATCTATAAAACCCTTCTATAATTAGACAACCCGGCTCCTATGAAAACCCTAATTATGAGTCAGGGCACTTCGGGAGAAGGAGTGACTCTTTATTTCTCTTATTTTTAACAAAGGCTGCCTCTTAACAGCAAACCACACAAACTAATAAAAAGTGAGACAGTAAAATCTGGGAACTGTTTCTGCTGGACAAACAGAGGTTCAGTCACAGGACGTGCAACAAGACTAAGACAAAAACAGCAGCATGGGTCTACTGGTGTCTCGGTGTGATCATTTATAACACAGTTTAATGGGACAAGGGACCCCTCTTACCAATCCTATTGCCCCCCGTCACTCCCAGCCCCTTATTTATACAGATGCTGACACAAAGACAGAAAAGTGATTTAACATACATAATAGCACTTAGCTTGTTAAGCAACCAAGTGAAAAGAAGATGCATTCAATTTAGAAAGAATTATACCTGCAGCATTAACTTGCTGATGCAAGAAGTATTTAATAAACTTATTTGAACCACGTCTGTTTGTAGGAGTCTGCAGATGATATTAGGGTACAAGGCATCACCTAGCAAAATGATGGGGCTCTTTTTCAAGCTTGTGGCCATGCTTACCCTGAAGTGGTTTTCACGCATGGATCCCTTGGCAACGAACATGTGGGCACCATCTGGACGCAGCCGCTCGTAGAAGGGCTCGTCCAGCACGAAGCTATCCACCAGGCTGCAGCCCACGTACAGGTTGGCGTTCTCGCCCTGCAGCTGCAGCGTGATGTTCTTCCACTGTGAGTCGGCCACGTCCACATCCTCAAAGGACACCACATTCTGGGAGCCATCAAGCCAGTAGACCAGGTCCAGAGAATTGGCGCGGCCATTGGAGACGATCTCAAACTGGCGTTTGCCGCCAGGGCCCTCCAGGCCGAGCAGGGTGCCCCGGGAGGCGCGGTCCTGCCGCACCGTCGCCACAAACAGGAAACCCTCGCTGCTCTGCATCCGCTGCAGGATCTGCTTCAGTGCCGGTGGCCTCACCGAAGGCAGCTGGTCGAAGCGGATAAAACGATACGCAGGGGCATTTGGGTCTTGGCCCCGGAAGAGCTTTGCGCCCAGAGTCTTTCGCGTGATGTGACTTATCTCAAACAAATCAAACACAGTCTCCTCTTCAAGATCACCATCTGTGGGGGACCGACAGCGGCAGTTAGAGATCTTGGCAGAGATTACTTTCCTCTCAGACAGAAAAGAACTTAAGAAATTAATCTACCTGTTGAAATTCAGTTTTGTTTGTCAATTCGGCTACATTCAGTATTTACATATGGCCTATAAAATTCATACAACACAATTCCATAATTCTGTGAACAAGCCCCTTGTATTAACCTACCTTCTTCTTATTATATTATAATTAGAACCTACAGCCATGGACAATTACTCATCGTATATATTAAGTAATTTTCTGAAAAACGGTATTAACAAGAATATAGTTCATAAACTGTAAACATATGCACACACCAATCAATTTTCCAATCTAGGCACAACGTTATTACCTTGACTCTGGGAGGAGACGGAAAGGACTAAAAGGGAGAGCCAGTAGAAAATACTCCTGGAGATCATAGCTCCTTCAACCACAATAAAAAGGACACATCATCAACAGACACATTCTTCTACACACTGCAAAACTGACTCATTCTTATGTCCAAGCTTTAGTTTGTAAAGGGTAATTAAATTAAGCATAGAATATTAACATTGACTTTTCGTATACATCATTCATTTCAGTCTTTCCAACTCTACATTTATTTTCCAGTAAAATAAGACTTTTTCAGAAAAAAATGTTTTCATATATATATATATATTTCAAAGTTGACAATAAAAAAAGTTCTAAAGTATCAGGGAGAGAACAGCACGCTGAGAACCCCAGAACTAACTAACGCTTTCGTTCTGTCGCACTTCGTAAGCTTTCTGGTTAGTCAGTATTCGCAGACTAAAACACCTGAATCAGCATCGTCCAACAGACTGCAGGCAAGAGTCACTTCATCTCTCAAAGACGCAGAGAAATATGAAAGGATGCATGGACGCATAACCGCTTCCAAAATGTAATGAACTCTCATTTACCTGGAGCAAAAGTGCAATCTTTTTTAAAAAGAAAATATGTTAAATATCCCTTGTATAAGGCTGATAAGACGCGACGTATTCCTCTCGAAATATTATTCAAACGGTCTGAAAATAATATATATATATAAATAAATAAAAAATTAAGCACTGGTGCGTAAAATATTATGTCCACGGTGTCAACTAGATCCACTCTATGTGCCTTAAAAGTTAGAGGCTCGAGCGTAGCTGTGTCTTCTTATATATTTAGTTTGGTATCGAGTTATCTATCATGTTTAAATATTTTTTTTTTAAATCAAAGTACTGTGGCAACGTTATTACATAATTTCTATTTGATCGCGCAATTTGCTCATATACCTGTTTGCCGGCTTTAGCTCCGCCCTTTATCTTTAAGTCCTCCCCAGAAGTCTGCTACCATTTCTCCAAAGCCAAGCTGAGCCCACATCACAGCCCGATCGGAATCCGGTTTCATGGAGGAGTCATTCAATAAGAAAAGGCAAAGCCACCGTATAAAAGAGAGAAAGGCTGAAGTAAAGCCTCACTCTCCGGAGAGGTGCAACCAGCACCGCAGGAGTTAATGGGATATACACCTCAGTAAATTATGAAAACATGTATAAGTATGCATGAACCTTTACCTATGTGAAAACATGCAAAACCGCGAATGTTTAAGTCAAAGATGATAATGTGGGAATGACGGTGGCGATAAATAAGAGAAATCAACAAGAATATTTAAAAATGTTACAAACAGTATTTACAATTTTGGTATTTATAGATTATTAACATCGTTACTTATCGTTAATGTCGTTATTTGTCCATAGTTCATATCGTTAAATAATACAAATAGCACTATAGCTGCGTTTAGTTTAGATATCAAGAGTAGAATCATGTTGTAACTTGTGAAGAACAAAAATTTCCAAAATGTTAGCAAAATTTTAAAAAAGGAAAAAGTGGTGAGGGGTATAAGGGACTTTTGAATGAAGGAAGAAGTTTAAACATCTGGCCATACGTAAGTGAAAGGTTTTACTACTGTTATAATGTCAGGACTATGGAAGCATAGCCATTCTGAATTTCTTAACGGAGAGATTTTATCCATATTTAACGCTAAATATACTGTGAACACCATTCACGGAAAGCATACAGTACATCAAACCGAGGTTCATGACTTGTTACTGAAAAGGGGTTCAGGAACGCATCCTGCCACAATCACACAAAGTCTAGTGCATTTATAAACATCTGCTGCATATCTTGGTAGATCCCGCAGATAATTGCCCCAATAATTATTTTGCTTCCATACAATATGAAATACGTATGCGATATGAATGGGTACTATTGGGTAAATAATTACATGCTCTAAAAAAGTTTAAGCATACAATGTTTTATCCGTATGTCCTGAAGATTTGACTATGTGCTCGTTGCTGGCGAACTTTCTCCCCCAGTCTGGAAAGAATTATTTTTGTCCAGACTGCTATTTTGCTCTTGGTGTCAGAAAAGAATGACTTGTATATTCACTGGTGGGATCATACATTCCTGAGAATTTAGGGGAGCAGAAATGGTAAACAATTGGGTGAATCTCAGCGATACTGCGCGTCATTTGAATGCAGCTGCTGTGTTTTACGCATTTGGCGTAATGTTCTGTATATATCCGAGCGGCACAAAAATGTGAAGCTGAGATTCAATGCACACTGAGAAGGAAATAGAGAAGTACATAGAGCCAACGGAATAGCTGCAAATTTTGTCATGTTCATTGCACGTTTGTGATGTAAATCTTCATACAAATGATCATTCTGGCAAAAAAAAAGATATGTATATATAATTGGCTACAGAAACATAATTTGCGGGTATTTTTCCTGAAAGGAGAAAATGTTTCATTATAGAAACATCACTGTACCCCACTTATTATTTTAAATGAGTCATATAAGGCAGCTAAATATTGGACAGCACCATTTATAGGCATGTTTGACTGTCAGTAATCACGTTTCCATTTGTGATTTACTTATATATATATATATATATATATATATATATATATAGAACACACAGACACGCATGCACACAAAAACCAATCAGTTGATGATGTAAAGACATCTTTGGAGAACTGAAAACTCTCACACAGTAGTTTGTATCTTTCCTTGTCACTGGGGCTGGATCTTTGTGATTGTACCTCAGAGTCCATTTCTGTAGCTTAAAAGGTACAATTACTCATAGCTAAGGGAACAATTGGCAGACCCTTGAGCATTCAGCCCCAGTGAGAAGCAGAGGTACAGGGTGTGACCCTTTTTTCTGAGAGTGTAGATGATGACATGTGTGGTGTGTGCTTGAAGGGTTAGGGTTAAGGTCAGACTTCTGTAGTTGTGATTAGAAGGTTGATGGCTCAAATCCCACGGTCAGCAGAGTTGCCACATCTCCAGTGTTTCTGGAATGTTCCAGCAATGCTAGAAGAATGGATGAACCTCTGCTTTGACACCAAGAATACCTCTGTAGGCGCATGTTTTAAACAGGAGAGCAAGATGGATTATGTGAAACACATTCCAATATAACTGGACTCGTACAAATGACAAATGCAGCTTCATTTCATTATTAATGCCTTGTTAATCACAGAAGCAGGGCCATTAATGTTGATTACATTGTACCAACAAATAGCCAACACCATATACTAATTCAGCAGCAATGGTTCATGTTTAGTAGAATATTTAGCTCAGCTAAAGTAGCTGGACGGATGGGTGCTGTGTGACAGACATCCGCGCTCACCAGTTAAATCACTATATTCATCCTGCTCAAAGGCTTGTTTGGGTTTCCTATTGCCTTGCCTATCTGCAGGCGACAGAGAGAAATTGGCTGCTGCTCTAAAATCCACAATCCAAAATAGTTAACAGGTACAAAAGAGTCAGCTGGAAATGCTGAGTTCCAAAGAGCAGCAGTAGCGGAGTACACTGCTTCAACTGGACCTTCTCTATTTGCATCAAAGACCAGGGGCTCACTGGCAGTTTGCTTTTCCTCAGACTTGTACCAGCGCTATAGACACCAGGCTTGTAGTGATTCAGAAACTCACTATTTTCTAGCTGTAGTTAACAGTTCTATGGATACCTTCAGTGGCACTTGAAGTCACATCACCATGACTGGATGGAGGTTCCAGTTTGAATAAGGGCTTCACTTAAGCAAAATCATCGGGCAGGGAAATGCTGCTGTCAACACTGAACTCAGTCTATCAATCCATGCATCTTTTGACTGCTTATCCTGGTCAGGGTCTCGAGGATAAAAGTACCAACCTAGTTAAAGTAAAGGAAAATAGTTAATCTGTTTTTAATAATTACACCTGACAGCACTTGAACCCTATAGATCCACCAGAGGCCTAAAATAGACAGCTGTTTACATTCAAAGCAAAGAAATTTTCACGTGTCTATAAGGATGAGCATTTTAATTCAGTGATATTTTAGTATCATCCTAGAAGCACTTATAGAAGGTCTCAGGATGGGACTCAAACCAACAGCCCTGTTACGCCAAACACTTAATCCTGAAAAAAATGCCATCTCAGAACCACATTTCAGGCTGCTGACAGCAAATTTCAGAGAAGGGGGTATATTTCATAATTAATGGACTGTAGTATCAAAAATAACCTGGATTCAGGATTTCAAGTTCAAAGGATAGAGACCACAGAGAGCTGCAACCCCAAGTAATTCTTCACTCTTTGTCTCCTTCATCAAGGCTCTGGTCATGAGACAATACAAGCTTAGAAGGGCCCCATTTTCTCATTTTGCTGAAATCCAAAAAAGTATTCCTCTCTCTAGACCACTAAGGCGTGACCACGTCAGGCTTGGAATCATTTCACACTTTTTTTCTTTGTTTT
>JABFEB020000060.1:19135962-19150826 GCA_019775895.2 Stomatorhinus ivindoensis
CCCCCCCCCCCAATGTTCTGAAAGCAAAAGAAGACAGGAATCACCCCACCAACAAATCTCTTTGGAACATTCCAGCTTGTAGTGGTAGCTAGCAAACCTATTATAGTATTGCACGGACTCTCTCAAGTGGAATGAGACAACCGTGTGACCTGGGTCTTGCAAGAGAAGGGCGCCACTGCTTTGCAAAATCAAACATCAATCAAACTGCTTAATATTGCATCCTGTTTGGCTGGTGGAGAACCTCACAGAACAGAACGTGCACCTGGTAGGTAGACAGGAAGGTAGAGAGAAAGACACTGAAAGAGAGCTGTGTGATTGGTATTTCCAAAGATGGAACATCGGGCAGTAGACATCAGAGGTCGAGGCCACCTCGGGATCACAAATACAGTCCATTTTGATTAGTGTGCATGTAGTATGATACCATGCATCTAACTGACCCACTTTACACTCAGCTTGAAAAACATTCCTTTGTGCTTTGTAGACATTTTATTCATTCACGTATCACTGAAGGGGCGGCATGGTGGTGCAGTGGTTAGCACTGTTGCCTCACCCCTCTGGGACTTGGCTTCGAGTCCCCGCCTAGGTTCCATGTGTGTGGAGTTTGCATGTTCTCCCTGTGCTGTCGTGGGGTTTCCTCCGGGTACTCCAGTTTCCCCCCACAGTTCAAAGACATGCCGAGGTTGATTGGAGTCGCTAAAGTTGCCCATAGGTTTGCCTGTGTGAGTGTCTCGTGCCCGTTGCTTTCAGGTAGGCTCCAGACCCCCCGCGACCCAGTAGGATAAGTGGGTATAGAAAATGGATGGATGGACGTATCCCTGAGCAGACCCAGTAAATGACTCAGTAATAAGCTTACACAACCTTAGACAAAATTCTGTTCTCCATGATACTTACAGATGTGGATTACTTAATAAGCACATTCCTCAGCTGAACTGAGTCAAAGGTGTGGGATGCTATTCTGACAGCCTGTTAGCTTTGCAAGACTTCAGTGACTACAATCAATGACCAAACTCAACAGCTGCATTCCATAGGTCTTATTCCTGCCCATGTATTTTTTTTCCTTCACAAACACAAATATAGTGGATTATTTGTTAAATATTTACAGGTTCTGTCCACTTCTCAAAATACAAGAAGTTCTTTAAAACAGAGTTACCGTATATCTATGGCAATCATGGATATGACCTGTGGTTTCATCTTGATCAGTCTATTGTTAGGACTTGAGAAAGAGAGACATGAAGTCTTTAAAATCTGAAAATTGGCTTAACTGGAAGAGAGAGGGGGGAGAAGTGAAGCGTTTTAGGAATGCTCAAAATAAGACATTTGGAATGATGGAGATGCCACTCAATTCATCCTTGAAAAACAGAAAAGAGGTACCATACAATCAACTCAACTTCTGTTCTGAGATCTAGTGAAAAAGATACATGCAAAAGAAATCTTGTGAGGACGTTTATAGTCAAGCTGACAGTCAAGGGCCAGACAATTCTCAAGAAATTCAATATCCATAAATTCAGAATTAAAGAAAACTTATTGCACCCAAATGAATGCAATGCTTCTCAGAAGTATGGCAGTCGCCCCTCAGAACGGAGACGATAAAGCCTCACTCACTATTGAGCAACACCAGTTCTCAAGGTACTTGCCAGATGCTAAATCCAACAGTGAATGTGATGTGATTAAATATGATATGTAATGAGCTGCCAGAAGTTGAATCTGATAGGCTGTCTCAGTGCCAGCTCAGTTTAAACCAATTAAAGGGTTGCAAAACAAAACTTCAGTTCAACAGTTTATGTGTGTCCTAAAATGTTACTGAAATGTTGGTATGACACACTGGCAGATGATCAAAGTTCTATACAAATGCAAAAAACTGAAGAAAATAGCTTGCGTTATACTGTCTGCTGTTCTTCCCATCTGCCTTCTTATTTCTATTATTAAATTGAAATTATTCTGTAATTGTTTCCAGTCTTTTATTTTCCACCAACTGCTGATAGGTATCTATCACATGAGAACATAGTCACAAAAATCTGCTGTTACCAAGTCATTTTACACCAAATAATCAACTCAAATTTAGAGTGAATCTTCTGTCAACAAAGGAATTTTTTTTCCTGTGAAGTAATTTTCATGTTTTTTCAATACAGCTGGAGAGTCATGGGATGAGAAACTTCTACCTGCTTACTAGTTACATAAGATCTGCTTCTCTTTCCTTTTTTCCCTTGCAGCACCCGCAGAACCCTGATCCTGCAGTCTGTGCTCTTATATATCCCTCTGAGCCCTTATATATCCCTCCTTGACTTTATATATCCCATCCCAAGCCATAAAGACTAATTTGTTTGCCTCTGTGTTTCCGTCATGCTGAAGTGGCTGTCTTGTGTTTTTATACTTCCCCACCGTTTCATTAAATCCATCTCCATTACCAAACCCAAGTAAAGTCGCACTTCTTCCCTTCATGGTGTTATGTGGCTCTGTTAACCAGACTGTGGAACAGCTTCTTCCCCCAAGCCGTCAGACTTCTGAACAATCAGAGACTGGACTCAATAACTTTTTGCACAACCTATTGCACTGTTGCATTTTACACTTAGTCTGTCTTTCTCTTTAGACATGTCTTACTGTCATCTCTTCTATTTATTCTATTCAGTCTTGTGTTGCACTGTTTTTGCAATGCATGCACTTTTTGCACACTTGCACTTTATGATGTCCTGTGTCGATGTAATTTTACATGTAGCACCATGGTCCTGTCCCATTTCACTATGTACTGTATTACTGTATATGGTTGAAATGACAATAAAAAGCCACTTGACCACTTGACTTGACTTAACCATCACACTCAAAGCAAGCCTTGCGGTATCTGTGTATTTTAAATCAAAGATCTCGTCTACACAAAAATATTAGTTTATTGATTAAACTTGAATTTCATGCCACCTACTCACAATTATTGCATCCATCCATATTGTTACACAATATTTGTCCATGAAGATCTTGGCTTCACGATGATGGACAGTTTCAACAAATGAGCTTCTGTTCACTTCATGTTCTCGCTGATTCTAAAGAAAGATGAATAGTGATATGGACCTGGAATCTAGCATAGACACTATAACTACTGTAATATTAAAACATGAAGAAGTGTGTGGTGCGCAGAGCAGTCACAGCAGGGCACTTTCTGAAGGATAGTAATTCAGTTGAATCCAGCAATACACAACTGTCTTGATTATTTCAAATACTTCATAATTAAGAGATATAAAAAACACATTCTTTGGCCCAGGCCTAAAGATTGTAGCTTTTTGTATCAGGCCAAAGTGTTAGATAAGAGGTCAGAGGTATTTTTGTGAGGATGAGACACAGAAAAATATGTCCTTCCAGCTGATTTCCAAGCACTTATCAGTAAGGGGTTAGGGTGAGCTCACAGCCTAATGCAAGTAGCATGGTTAATGCTTGGCAGGGGTCATCCTGCACGGGAAGTCTATCCCAGAGCCCAAAGTAAAATACAAAACATGCAAAAGTAAACGGATACTGCGTGCAAACAATAATCTGGAATTTCAGACGCATTCATGGACTCCCCTGGAGGCGTGAAAATATCTGACACCAAACATCATCTCCAAAGAGTCGAGGAACCTTCAGAATGAGGACTAAACCACGACACACTGCAGATGGCTGTTTAGAGCATGCAATTGGTACCACTAAAGAGTCTTGTTCCAGCACAGTGTGACTCAGCCACAACTGGCTTTATGTGACTCTGTCGTTGCCTTTTGACTCCATGTTACCTTCATCTTCCTCCTCTGGCAGAAAAGAGGGAAACAGAGACAATGAGGGAGCATCCATATGGCAAAGGAGAAGGAAGATAGCGAGAGGAACGGGCCGACAGTGATAAAAGGAGAGTGAAAGTTTGGGCTTGTAGTGTATGGGATCCACAGGAACATCGCCATTACTATTAGCTGTCTAAGGTGTGATATGTATCTTCTACTGTCATACTTTTAGAATCTTAGATGCCATACTCATCCAATGTGACGTACAGTTTTAGTTAGTTACATTGTAATGCAGTAATACAGCTTAACCTATGATCCAGCACTGAATGAAGTTACAGAAGATAAATGGATGAAATTTTATCTCCTTGCCACAGGATGCTACAGTAGACTGTGAATCAACTACCTCTAGACCAGCTCCACCAGACCTCCAGGTTTCTACTCTACAGCCCAACCGAAAGAACGCATCAGACCACAGGCCATGCCAAGGCACAAACAGGAAACTAACTCAGCCTCGATGAGCCCATTCTGTTTTATTCATTAATAGAAAAAAGTCTGTGCCGACACAATAACATATTTCATCCAAATTTGTCTTATTCAGCAAGATGGATTTTATTCTCTTCTTGTTTTCGCAGTGTTTCCCTGAGTGTTTAGGTCTGTTGTGAAGCACTGCTCTTCCAATCAGCCTTTGGCTTGCTTGTCAACACCAAATGCAGAAATATTTTCTTTCAGGGTGGCTTCTCACAGTACGTTCACCATCTTCACACTGTCTTCCCAGAGTCACATGTCGCTTTTAATCAGGAAGCTACGTGCCGTTAAACCAAAGCACATTTGTCCCACTGCACGACCCGAAATGTTTTCAATTGCAAGGCGCCGTCAGTTGGACTGACAGTGATGGGTCTGGTTAACCCCGTGGCCCCGTCGTGTGGATGACACAGTAAAGAAATGTGCCTAGGAAACAGGAAAGACCATCTCCACCCCATATGTCTGCAAATTAATCAGGAATATGGGTGCTGACAGAAACCATGTACATCTGCAGTTCTGCATATCCACAGCTCTTTCTTAAAAACAGACCACAGAGGCTACTGGCAGACATAGAGAGTACGATTTGTCAATGGATCAATGTGTATGTATATATATATGAACTAAAATATTTTGTTCTGGCAGTTGTTTTGACTTTTAAAGATCCATTTCGGGAAAAATTGCTCAGAATTAATATTCTGATAAAGGGTGCCTTTCTGTAAAATCTGATTTACATGGTACATATTTGCAGAGGTTTGACCCTAACATTTAGATGTGCATAACTGATTGAAAATTCATTCACGGGGGAGTGGGTTACAGACTGCATTTGGATCTCCATTTCTTGATAGACTATAGAGTCTATTCCTAGGCTCACAGCTCTGATCAGACCTGACAGCCTGCTACCAGCTCCGTAACTCCTCATTCCTGGACCGGCGGTGACACATTCACAAACAAAAACAGCTCAGGATGGTCTCTGGGGTGCTGGTGGGCTAAGAGGCAGCAAAGGGAAGAGGCTTCGCAGATGACAGCACACCCAGTGGGAGGGAAATGACTTCGTGAGCCACGTGGACTGGCATGCAGACAAAGAATGCCGCCCGCTGTCTCGACACAATAAAGCATTCATTCAAACTGCATGGGTGGTCACTACCCTTTGCAAAGAGAACTGTTCCAGTTCTTCTCTGCTGCAGGCTCTCCTGAAGACACAGGGGGACCCATCTCTCTGAGATTATCATTGTAAACGTTAATAAAAATGGCTTGTTAGACTGGCATGAAAGACCTAATCCATCTGCAGAGTCTGTCCAGGTAGCTGTTCTCTGTTCACCCCTTGGCCAAATCCAATGAGGCAGTTAAGGCATTTTCTGTTTCCTGTGTTGGACTCTTCACTTCCCAGAATTCATCTTATCACAGTTGGAGACATTTTGGTCTTGGAGACATTGGCCTGGCATGTGGCATTAATTTTTGCATAATTTTACAAATTCCCTGTAAACACAAACAGTTGTGGAAATCACAGCATTTTTTTAGAGCTGAAAAAAATGTTTTTGTGCTTTTTTCCAGTCCCTGTGCAGTGACACGCAACAGCATATACAATGCACAGTATGGGCACATGGCAGGGAACAAACCAGCATGGGGTGCCAACCCAGTGCAGGGCACACTCACACACGCAGACCTATGGGCAACTCCAATTAACCTCAGTATGGTATGGGATCGTTGGGGGAAACTGGAATACCCAGAGGAGACCCCATCACACACAGAGATCATGTAAATTCACATGGAGCCATGGTAGAAACCTGAACCCAAAGCTTGGGGGTGTAAGACAACAGTCCTAAGGACTGCACCACCATGCCACCCCCACAATGCAGATAATCAGGTCATTATGTAAAAATATTCAGAGACAAATTTCTTCAGGTCATCGATTTTATAATTTCCCACCCATTATTGCCATCTCCATTGGTCTGTTTTACATGTGTCCTCTAATTTCCAATCATCTCAATCCCAGAATATACCAGGAAGCATCTGAGTTTTTTCGATATAGATGTTGGTCATGTCCCTCAGTTACATTCAGGATTGCATGCCTCATGTTGGTGTACAGATACACTGGCTTTCATACGCATCCCACACACTCTGTGCCCCTGATAGTACACTCTGTAGTGTACACTTTTATCTGC
Organism: Stomatorhinus ivindoensis; assembly: GCA_019775895.2. Lineage (NCBI taxonomy): Eukaryota > Metazoa > Chordata > Actinopteri > Osteoglossiformes > Mormyridae > Stomatorhinus > Stomatorhinus ivindoensis. The sequence goes on from JABFEB020000060.1 coordinate 19,142,378, forward strand.
AGAGGACACATGTAATGCTTCAGTTGGCTTTCCAGGTGTCATGACATCATTATTGCATAAACGAAGAAACTGGGCCGAAGAAGCACATCTGTCTTAACCACAAACACACAGACAAGTATTTTCCATTGTATTTCCTTCTTTCCAGGTGTACCAGTTTGAGATTTGCTGCCACCATTTGTATTTTTGACAAGTCCATTAGCTTAGGGTCAGAGAGTATCTTACTTTATCTAACCCACATCAGCTGTTTTGAGGCATTAGTGAAAATACAGGGCCTTATTCTGAAAGCAATCTCACAACCGCTAGGTTCTTGAAAGAAACCATCTCTCCTCTCTTCATAGAAATTCATGCAGACCCAGTGTATAAATAATTCAATATATCCCCATCCGTCATCTGCATCTCAGAATTCATCAGAACCCATAAAACTAGTTTGGGGTGTCATACATTTTTCTGCCATTTGTCTGCTTGGTTTTCTCTTGTCAAAACACTAGTGCACCCATTCCTTTTACAGTATCTCAATATCAAACAATCAATCAATCAAACAAACAATTAATCGATTTGTATTTTAATATACTCAACACAATAGATGTCTGTATTCATGTGACACAGAATTGACTAATCACAGAATCTGTCTCTCGGAAAAACAAAAACATAATATATGCTGATAAATATATTACCAAATTTTGATGGCTAAATAGTACCATTATCTAAAATAGCTGGACTCAGGATAGTAAGAACAAAGCTTCATGAACCAGTAATCCGGTCAGCAGTGACTACATGCAGATGCACTAAGTAAATGCTGATGTTTGTAATTCTTCTGCTGTCTCAGCCTTCCACCCATATTCTTGTCTGCCCTCACCTGTTGCTTCCCAAAATCACCATACCCCATATCCACAGGAACACTCTTGATTCAGCCTGTGTAAGTCAGTAAACCTGTAAGTCTTGGTCTCTTCAGGCACCTAGACTGAGAGAGTTCACCGTTTTGCTTGTTTTCCATTAGCACAAAGTACAAAAGAGCATTTGGCCAAAGCTTCAGGAAAGCTCTGACAGACCAGTCCCACGAGAGCGGTGGGGTCCTTGTCTCACAAGCTTGCTGTGAGACACCAGCACTACTGACAGAGAGGTCCTGGGAAAATTTCACATCTCGGGTAAATATTTACCTTGGGAGCCATTTGTGTGGCCAGAGATGGGTTACTAACTGAACAGGAGGATGATGCAACCATTGATGAAGTGGTGATACTGACAGGAGAATGTATCTGATGGACGAGTTCATTAAATGTTCCCAGTCTTGAAGGTCAGACTCCCAAAATGCTCTGCTGACACTGCATGCTCCTGTGAGGCAAGGTAACTGTCAAGCAAATCTTACATAAGCTGTAAGCGCGGAAATATAAAATGTACTATACGCTATAGTGGTTTCACAGTAACAAGATGAAAGTTTTGAGAACCACGGCCTGGCAGGTCAGGTGAGGCACTGCTGGAGCAGGTTAACTGGACTAAAACGGTGGAAAAGCAATCTAATCCGTTTCCTGGTGACTTTTTGAGCTGAACCAGAAACAAACATTTGGAGGAGAGAGATTGTCTTTCCAATGCAATAGGCAGAAGCTGTCAGGACTAAGTGGGAGAAGTTTGTTTTTCTTTGGAAAAACGACCTCAGACAAAAGAGTCTATAAAAATAAGATTTCAGTAGACCTGAGGTTCAATTGCTTCCAGTTTGGGATTAAAATGATTCTACTCTTCCAGATAAACCACCAATAAACCACATATCTAACTTCCAAAACTGTTCATGACTTCTTACACTGACTGGAGAAGCAGCAGAAGGGAGGATGAAACTGGAATATATAGACACTTAAGCCAGGAATTCTTCATTCAAGCGGATAAAATCATTCCGGGCAGAGGGATATTTATGACTGGACGAGTGTATCATATTATTTTGTAACATTCAGTTTGTAATGTACTGTTCTGCATGAATTCAAAATATGTAAAAGTAAACCACAGCTTTTGCGGCAAGGCAGTATCAGCAAGATTAATCGCTGTCAACTATCCTTTTCATTAGCATCATAGCATGACGGGCTGCTTAAATTTAAGTGCGAGAATCCCCCTATATAAGCATTCCCTTTCGACCTTGCATGTGATCTTATCGGTCTGACTAGCAGGCGTCCTTATCCAGTGTAGCACGCTGACAGTTTTACTTCTTCTGCATTCCACGGTCCATTTTATGACCCGGGCATGAACCCAGACAGTTGATACACAGGGTTCAGTCACTGGCTGAAAAGAATGAAAGTGTTGTATCACTTTACATTTCCGCATGATTTGAATGTAAATACCTCAGCCCCTCTGATCATAAATAAGTTCAAAGTGGCTACAGTGATAAGAGTAATGATTTCAAAAATCTGGACAAGTTTGTAAACTGGACTTGGAATAAATCAAAACTATCCATTTTTTTGGATAGAAACATTAGCTCATTTCAGAATTAACATTCTAGCTATTTAAGATAAGATTCATTTTGTTTTATTACTACAATTTTCCTATTATTACAATTAGTTATGTAACTCTATTAAGTGTAGAACCTCATCCGTTGTTATGCTTTTTAAGTGCCGGCTTGACTTGGCTGTGAAATCAGTGTAAAATCATTCAGTCTGGCTTCCTGCACTTATGTTTTGTCTTATACAAGGTTTTTTTTTTAAATGATGCAGAAAGAATTGGTTTCCGGGCTGATAAACTGACTGTGGGAAAGGTATTCCCGTAATAATGACGACCTTAATGAACAATGTGAAACACAATGCATCACGGTTTCCAGTAAGCTTTAAGCAATTATAATAAATAAATTCTGTCTGTTCTGGCACACCTCCCCTTATTTTTTGGCCTTGATTCCTTTGGTTATAGACAAATTCACAAAATTAGGTTTTATACACCAGTTACCACCAATTTACTTATTTTTACAACATTTTTTTTTATTAAAACCAACCGTTCTTAATAATTATTATGTAATGTCTATCACAATAATTCTATATGTGTTATGTATGCATATTTGTGCTTTATATGCGAAAATGATTAAATGCATTTACTGCATAATAATTTGGAGATTAATAAAATCTGGAGGAGAAAAAGAATAGGAAAACGACGACTTGTCTAGGATTAATTTATGAGACTCCCTACCGATTGCAAGCTGCCTGCGGACTCAGGAACACGCAGGCCCACAAAGACGGGCAGCGGGGGTCCAGTGCCTCTCCTGGTAGCTCAGCTATGCGCCTGTGGGCACAGACACACACACTTTTGGCAGGACACACTGAAACATAAATGCAAGCAAATGTATACACAAAAGGTTATGCACATACATACTCGCGCAGACTTCTTGAATACTGAGAATACTACTGAATTCATTGGTTACTGGACTACTTTGGAGTACTTTGTCCAACTCAAACTAATGAAAACTGTCATAGTTCATTAATGTCAGTCTCTGCGGTCCAATATCTACTCTGTGATGCTGAGCCATTTTTTAAATTAATTAATCTTCTATTTTATGGCATCGTTGACTTTCCTTGTTGTCACCATGTAATGTGCAGTTATGCACTCAGAAAGCAAGATAAGCACTAAGGCTCTTTGACAAGCCACCCAGCATTCACACAATGTCACGGAAAGGGGTGAAGGAGAGAAATTCAATCAGACAGCAACTGTGTCAAGGGAGTATCATACAATACAATACAATGAGCCCTTATATCGAAAGTCGCAGATCATGTTGCAGCTGGTGAACATGGGAAGTGCCCTTTCACAGCATCATCGATTCATCCATCAATCCATTGATCCATCCATCCTCCAAGAAAAGGATAATAGAAAATAATCTTGCATAACATGTTCCAGATGGAAGATTCTTGTATTGGTTCTTTCAGAACATAACAATGTGCTTATCTATGCATCCACCTTGCTGCAACTTTGTCCAAAAGAAGGTGACAGGGGTCACAGGACACAGGCAGGGAAACCCCTAGATGCTATGCATCTCAAGCAGCAATATGAAATTGGGGGGGATATTAGCTTTGAACCGGAGTGGTTTTTAATACCATATAATAATGCGTAACCATATGCAAAAAAAAAAAAAAAACTGTCATTGGCAGCCAAGAATGAACTTAAGGCCCAAACTCTTCCAAAAACCTGCTGGTCGTTCCTCCCCGAGACAAAGGGTTGTTTTATTGCAGAATGGGTGTTTTAGAGAATGATCTCAGATGATCTATCCGGTGTGAAAAGCTGCCAGGTCCTATGCAGCCTTCCCACAATCCCGCAGTTTTTCCTCATGCGCAGCCCTTCGATCGGTGCTGTTGGTAATGAAGCAGGGCAACATGTCAGAAGCACAAGGTTATTTTTCACTTACAGACCCCCAACTCCCTTTCAACTGTCATCCTTGACTGTGTATTAGTTTTACTCCTCTGGTGTTGAGACTTAATAATGAATGAATGTGTTTCAGTTAAATGGATGCCTATAAACAAAAAAAAATAATTAAGCTAGTACCCCTGTGCAAGCACATGCAAATGCATTTGTTTAAACATGTGTTTGTGTGTGACTGTTTAAAAGTGTGAGAGAGCAGGTTGAACTTAAAAAATTTTATGCTGCTATTTAAAGTTTATTGAGCTGCTGGCTCCATCACGCCAGTCCCAAAACTCTGTTTCCTGTTGTGTTTAGAGCTCAGCCAAAATGTGAGACCTTGAACTGGGCCTAGACGCTCATCTACAGAATGGCGGAGTCACACTCTGCCAAAGAATGAGGATGAGAGTGCAGTTTAAAGTCCGAGCGAGAAAGACGCCCAAATCCTCAGGCAGGAATGTGCGAGTAGGCCTTACATGGGCAAGCATGGAGGATGGCTCCACTGCTGGGTCAGTCAGCCGGTCTGAAGAGCTGCAGCTTCCCATCCAGAGTCCCCGTCAGAAGCTGGACAAACAGCAGAGAGTCCTGGGAGTTCACAAAACCTCTACACAGAGACGGACAGTGGACCATATACTCATGTCACGCTCGTTAACATGGCGGCTCCCATGCCCAAAGAAGTGCTGAAATCACCCTTCATTACACTCCACTACTTAGCAAAACTACTGTTTATGAACGACTTGCTCTGGTTTTCTTTTCCAGAGCCCTGACAGCATTAAAAGCCAAGCAAATGGACTGGGAGCAGTGTATTGAGACCTGCTCTGTACTATTGAGCCAGGGATCTGACATTAAGTCAGGTGACTATGTCTCAGCTTCACTGCTTGCTAAGAATAAAACTTTAAAATCAACATAATGCAGAGCAGCACATGGGCTACTCTGAAGGCTCATTAAAAATGTCTATTTTCCCAGCATATAAGATCCTGCACTCTGTTGCTTCAGCTGTTCATCCATTCGCCCATCATGCTGAGCAGATCTTCAGCTCCGCCGGATTGGGATCATTTATGAACTTTCCTCTCCAGTTCTCCCCCCTCTTCTTTCCCTCGCATTAATCCTCCTGTCCCACACTCCATTCGACAGGGTGTGGCATCCTGGGAAACATTACCTCATCATGTCTGACAGCCAGTCCACCTTGCAGGAGTTTATGACCTCACCATGCAAAGGGCTGATTGGTTGAGACAAAGGTTCAACAGCAAGCAAGGGGTTGTTTATGTTATAAGGTGATTGGTTGAGACAAAGGTTCAACAGCAAGCAAGGGGTTGTTTATGTTATAAGGTTGATAGATGCTTTGCAACAGCTTCTGAAGACTAACAATAAACCAGAACTGTAAGTTCTCATTTACATACACCCAAACTGGTAACAAAAAGTGATGAAATATAGATAGAGATTTTTCCATGATAGATGCAATGAACTGTGGACAGAACCAGTTTGTACATGCATACCAGGGACTATAGAAACTTAAATTACGAATTAAGAATTAGAATTAAGATTTAAACCCCATACAATACAGGTAACCCCAAATTGCTAGCCTACTTGGGGATGCCTCACTTTGGAGGAGTTCTATCAGTAATGAGCTTGGCCAGGGGGGTTCTGAGGGTGCGCAGACACACCTGAGATGCTGCCTTTCTCACTCAAGCGCCTCAGGGTGTCTTTACACATGAGACAGACCAATCTAACATTAGAGTCACATAGAAAGCAGTACATCAAACAGAAAAGCACTGGTATGGAAAAGAACTTGTAAACAAAACAAATTGTAAAATCTCTCTGAGAAATTTCTGTTGGTTTATGATTTCATGTAAAAAAATAACTGACTGTACCATTCAATGGACCGAGTTCCAGGTTTTTTCCTCAGTGAATGAATGACTTAAGACATCTGTCCTTCTGCTGAGATACCTGCAGTATGCAGGAGCACGTGGAGAAAACAAGCTGGTGACCAAAAGACGAGTAGCAGCGCTGAGGCGTATCCCCCCTAGCAACTCCTGTGTCCTGATGACAGAAGGACATGATCCAGGTGCCTTTTTGAAGGGAACTTAATAAGGGGAGTGAAGGGTGATTCAGGGTTCAGAGGTCAACAATGCATGTGTGTGAGTGGCTGTAGGTGAATGTGCAGCACGCACAGGGATGGCTGACAATTTCAAGGGTATGTGTCTTATCTTCCTTAAAAAGATGGGAGCTTTAAAACCCTTCTTCAGAGCAGACATCTCTTAAAGCTTCTGTCCTGCTGAGGTCATCAGTTCTATAGGTGCCTTGTCATTCCCTCTCAATGTGTGACAATATCTGTGCACTAAGCCTTTCCAAGAACTTGCCCTCGGGCTCCTAAAACAGCTCCACAAAAAACCATGAAGGCCCAGTGATCAAGCAACAGCCCCCTAGCTGTTGCCTAAACAAAAATGGGCCAAGGAGTTCAAGATTAATTAGCCTCTCTGCTATGCTGTTTTCATTCAACCAGTCAATGGTAAAGAATCAGAGATAGGTTACAGATGGAATACTGCAAACATGGGATAGAAATGTGGAGCACTTGCTTTCCATAGATTTGCTGAACACTCACAGAAATAAAAACTTTGATATTTTATTTGCCAAAACCACATCCTTATAAACTGCCATGTTCACTTCATACGGCTGACAAAGAACCCATTTAGCTAGATAATATTATTATTATTAGTGGAGTTATACTGTATACTTATAGCCTTCTGGAGTGACCTAAATATTAGACAATGGTCTGTAATATTATTTGGAGCAGTCCCACGTGTACAGAACCAAATCCTGAAGCACTAATGCATCTATTGCAGCATTGAAGATGCATGGAATTCATGTCTCTGGATTTTGCATCTCTGTGTTCATTTTCTACTATTAAGACAGACTCAGGAATGTTTTTGAAATTCAAAAATCTATTAAATCTTCCCATGTCCATGTGACTACAGTATCAGCCCATATGCTTACATGATCTCTGATATGATTTAATGGTATTTATGTTACATGAGGACAAAATACAAAACCATATAACTTTCTAACTCTTCCGCAATGACTGGTAAAATGCAATGATGCAAATGACAGATCAGTGAACTCATTTTTTTTAATTGGTCATTTCCCATTTGCATAAATTAAGACTGCTTCAACAGATAAACTTCACTTATTTAATACTTACTCTATATCTTCCATTGTTTTTTGGTTTTGACAATGGCTGGTTAACGTTCACAATTTATGTTTTTGGCAGCAGATGGCAAAAAAACACTCCATAGAATGCGAATGACAGAAGAGCTTGTTCAGTACTTATATTTTGAGCTAGTGTAGTGTCAGGTTGTCAGGGACTAGGGGCATGGTGCAGGCGGGAGAAGAGCCATTAGCAGCTCCAAAACAAAAAGGGGTTTTATTTAAGGGAAGTACAGAACACTGTAATGTACCACGAGGGGTCAGAAAACTATAGCAGAACTTTATACTAAAACAAGCTACAAAAACACAAGGGAAACGCAACCAGGGAGAGCAGGATCAGGAACAGGAAATGAGGACCAAAACACAGGGCGACATTACACCATGATATTACAATGGCAGACTGAAGCAGAGCATGAGGGATGGCACTTGAACACACATGCATCTTAATGTATGTGTAACTTAGTCAATGAACCAATCAAGTGAGACACAGGAGCAACAAGAAACAGGTGGACACAATAATCCTAAAAACATAGAGAACTAAGAGAATTAATTAACACTAAAGACACCACCAGGAAAAACTAGAAACAATAATACATAAAAATTATCACAATTAACCTTGGGAAACTATAGAATAAGAATGAAACGAACACCAAATAAACACTGGAGGACAAAAATCCAGAAAATAAAAATGTGTGAGACTGGTCCCAAGGCAGTCTCAAACCCATGATATGAGGGAACAATATATGAGCCACTCACTCAGCCCGCTGACCCATGCAGTAGCATGGAGAATAGAGAAACACTAGAGAAGACTAGGAACTAAGACAGAGGGGGGGGGGGGGGGGGGGCAGAATGGCCCGCAATGCCCGGGTCACCGAGGGCGGGGTTGGGGGGTACA
>JABFEB020000060.1:19150926-19176060 GCA_019775895.2 Stomatorhinus ivindoensis
AATGACAAATTCAATTTGCATATTTATTTTGAGTGTCATACAGAGTTTATATGATGTAAAACATAGGAGAAATCTTATGTAAATCTTAAGAGTAAATACAATCAATAATATTTCATTGGAACTTTGATTAATGCTGTTTCATGAAATGGCTTCAAACTAAAAGATGTTGATAAAAAATATGAAAAAGGTGCTTGTACTGCATTTTAGAACAAAGAACAGACATATAATAAAATAATATATATAACATAATATAAAACATAAGCGTAGTTTAATAATACTGTACTTTGGCAGAATGGCCAGCAATGCCAGGGTCACAGAGGGCGGGGTTGGGCGGTACAGACCCGACACAGGAATCACACTGTACATGCACACTCAGAATGAACAACAATAAATTGTTAAGAACACCTCTCTCAACAGATGGGTTATCGCAAACAAGCAAGGGAACAATCTCATTAATGCCATGTTCTTGGTATTCATCTGTTACGTAAAATGTTTCACTTCATTTTCTGAATCATTAACAAGAATCCCACAGTTCATTCCGTAACTATTTTTACAAGCGGCAAAACAATAAATCTGCATACAAAAAAATCTCCACCAGGCATTTGCTTGACTTACAGTATGTAAGCTGGATTATTGCAAGACATACCAGATGAATGGAATCAAAGAGAGATAGAGATGCACAAATCAATACCACTGCTGGTGAAAAAATAAGAGAAAAAAGTAAAACATTTCAGTATGACATAATGCCCCGATTAACAGGTCCTGACTGGACAGGTTGAGGACATCCAGTCTACATAATGACTGGTTTGCCTAAGCTAAGGGTTTCAGGTGTTTCATTTTCAAACACTCATCAAACTTTCCCAGACTACAAAAAAACTCACCTACAGTAGCACAAACAGTCAGACACATTAAAGGCTAGTACTAGTGAGATAACAAGGCCATTAGGTTTCAAGGTGGTTTTGAATATATGTACAGTTGGAATTTAAAGATGGCGGCCATCTCCCCTAAGCTGTGGACAGGACACGTTCCCCCCTGAACTAGGAGAAAATAAGGGCAGCGGAGGATGGAAGGATGGAAAAAAGGATGGAGCGGGGTGTAGGAGATGGATGGACAGGGCCCATGTCACCTGTCACTCTATCTCACTCACATCTATCACATATGTGCTGTGGATTTAATCTGAGTGTGAGAGCAGGCAGCAGCGTGAACCTGGTACTGTGACAGTCCCTAAAATGCAGCCGTCCAGGTTCTCCGACATCACGGCCAAGGCTTCTCAAAGTCTCAAAGAGTTATCTGTACATTTCAGGCTACACCCTGTTTATGAACAATAAAAATCACATGTCTACTTTTGGTAATAATGCTCAGCTATATTAAGTATGCAAATGATTAGTTAGCCCTTAAATACATGCTTATAAATGTCTTGTGAATCTGTAAAGAATTTGTTCATCATTAGCTACAGACTTCTAAATGTCTTATTGAAGTTTTGTAAATGATTCGTTAATGTTTAACAAAACGCTTATATATGTGGTACAAATGAACATTATTATAAAGTGTTACCCTACTTGCTTCGTAAATAATTATAGTATTTCATTCTAATTCTAATACAGAATGAGGTTTTAGGTCCAGCTCTGTATTAGAGTTTTAATATACTGTATCTCTGAGTCACAGAGCTGTAGGAAATTTTTCTACTTGTTCATTTTTATCTCCTTACTCAAAAAAGATGCAATGTTACCCAAGAAACAAGGCAAGAACTATACACTATATATTTTAGCAACATCTACAGTTTGGTCAATCCAGCGAATCTCCTTTGAAGGCTATGGTGTGGGAACTGCAACACATTCAGTGCTTTAACAATGTATACTGGCAGAGCAAAACAGTGTCTGTTCAGACATTTGTGCATGTTGTTAGGGTCTCTGTGGCTTTTAAGAGAACCTCTCTGCCCCAGTATTGATTACAGAGCGTACATGCTTATAGTAAGCTATCCCTCAGTCCACAAGAGCGGCTGCGTATGGAAATCTGCTAAGCTCCGACTTCTGCAGAAACCATCTTGAGAAACCACTGAGTAGGAGGGCAGAGGTCTCAGAATGCCATTCATACCAGGCTTCCAGAGCTGCACAGGCTTCAGGGAGCCCCGTCAGCGAGCCGTCCACTGGGAACAGACCAGGCAAGCTATGCGGAGGAGAGCTCCACATTAATTAACATATCTTGTGTCAAAAATAAGGGTCTCCGTCGAGGGGGCGTGCCTTTCTCTTACAGGGGCAGTGGAAATTCTATTCATATGTACACCGATTAATGTCTCACATTAATAAGAGCCCACTTCATAAACGGCTAAGATAACTGTACTGTACAGCAGACCTACAAAATTCAGCAAAGCCTCAGCCAACATTATACCCATGTAATAGCTTTGAGCTAAACACTGACCGCTCCTCTAATGAGGTCCTCTTTGCCTCTTTTGTGTTATTACTGGAGGTCATCCTATGGCTCAGCTCCCCTGTGCCCTGCCATCTGACAGACAGCCATCCCGCCCAATGGGCACCTTTCATTTAAGGTCTCCCACACACCTGGACCGCCCACACCTCAGGTTTATGCCAAATTCTGGGTTGGCCTGTGGACTTTTGTCTTTTATCTTTTTTCTTCAGCCCTGAGTCGGAACCCACTGTCTTCTCAATCCCAGATGAACCACAGACACGTGGGAAGGTGGGGGGTGCAGGAAGCCCAGAATTTGCCTGTCAGAGGACAGCCTGCAGGACTAAGAGGCTTGCCCTGTAATACGCCCAGTGGGATGCCTGTTTTACTATTTTTCTAGAAAGGCCTCAGATGTATCATTTTAGCATGGAGTGTAGCTGAAGATAGGAGATTCAGCTGGACAGATGATTAATTCCCTGTTTTGTTGCTCTGAATGGAGTGACATCGCAGTCTCTCAAAAATGTGTCAGGTGCTAACTCCTACAAATCAATACGTAAAAGAACTTAAAGAATGGCAACCTGGTGCGAGATGTTCCTTCTGTGAACTTCACTATAGCTGTTCAAAAAATGTCAGGGCGGCGGTTTAAATCCTCAGAAGAGGTTAGATTTTCGATTTGAGCAAAATTGCAGCTGTGTAAACGTGATTCATTTACCAATAGCGAGGAAATCTCAAGGAAATCTCCCTGATACCACTAAACCATTGTACTTTGTTGAATCCACATAAGTACTACTACAAGTTCAGAAACAGAAAACAAAGATTATTATTGTGGCACAGAATCAGTAGGTCTGCTGCTATTTGTCTATATAGTGTCATTCTAAATCATTTCTAAAGCAAGGTATTATGTATATAATAAAGTTCCTCCACATACATTCTCTGGTCCCAAAACAAGAGTTGATTTAAAGATATCAGTCTTAAAAATGCCCTGAAGATTGCACTAAGAGTTCCAAAGAAAGGAACTGCTCTTGCGCATTGCAGGTGAACTGGCCTTAGTGTATAACTGTGTGCATGCATGCTCTGACCCAGTGACCAGCTCCCCTGCACTAGTCTGTCAGGTGGCTCCTATTCCATGCAGACCCATACTGAAATTGCCCTGAAATCCCACAGGAGAGGACGCAGTTAGGGAGAGGGGTAGATATTTCCTAGTTGGGCACATTGGAATGGTCAGCTGCATGGTCGGCTATTTTGATATTTAACAACTGCAATGATCAATCTGCAGTATAGGTTATAATCTTTCATTCCATACATCCATTATATCCATCTTCCAACTGCAGGCTTGTGGGACATGTTAAATTTAAATGATTAAATAATACAAGATGGAAAGGCTTCAGAATACTCTGTGGAGCACTGGTCATTTGTGGTAGTAGACATTCACAAGGAATACTTCATAAAATTGTACTGTTGTATGCTACTATAAAATCAGCACAACAGTGTTTACAACAGTGCAAGGTGCAATGACGTAATGTGGAGATTATTTCCCCGTCATAAACCGCAGGATGCTATAGGTCAGGAATCCCCAGTTCCGATGCTGGATGGCCAGAATTCCATAGAGTTTGAGATTTCCTGGTTTAAAAACAGATATATTTGAGCAGGGACATCTCCAAACTGTGTTGCATTCTGACCATATGGGGACCATAGTTTGGGAAACCTTGCTGATCTACAGACAGAAGGAGTTAACTTTGGAAAAGTCTGTCATATATTGGAAAATGTCATAATACATATTGGCCATACTAAAGTGAAAGACCTAACCTAACAAGTGGAGTAAATCCAGTTCTCTGTATTTAAATAATTGAACCACTTTTCAATAAGTTTTCCCTGTTTTCTACATAGGCCAAAATACCCAGGTACATGAAAAATAGAAATAAAATAACACTACACACCCATGTATAGCGGAGGACTTATAAAAATCATCGCTACAACTATATTCCAACAGGTTATACTGGTCAGAGTCACACAGGGCCTGGGGCCTCATGTATAATGACGTGCGTAGAACTCACACTAAAACATGGCGTACGGACAAAACTAGGAATGGGCGCAGATGCAGTGTTACTTTTGTTTATTCTATTTGTTTATTCCTACAGGCAATAGTGCAAGACGTGTCCCGCAGTGCCGAGGAATAAACAGGCGGTGATGGTGCTGCTGAGCACATCTTTGGGCGCTGGCTGCACACATTCCCGTGCCTCAGAACCTGGGGGGCAACGATCCAGCCGTGTGCTGACTGAAGCTGTGCTGTACTCACAAAAAGAAATTGTGAATGCTGTGATATATGGTCAATGAATTAAAATATCTAAATGATACGCTGTGTGATACTGAAGTTGTAACGCTGTTCCATTTGGCGGAGGCCCATGCATTAATGAGACGCATGTTCGAATTGCACATAATTAGTACATTAATAGAGTGAAAGTGCTTTCTATTTAAAAAAGCATAAGCAAATTCGTTCTCTGAAGGTGCCTTTATAGCAATGTGCGCGCAGTCGATAGCTTCCATTACATTAGGAAAACCGGACATCGCTGCAAATTGCGCTTTAATATTTGCCTGTTCAACCACAGTATAAGGAAATTTTATATATCTGGGTGACAAACAGATTATGCCGTCCCATGCAGCTGGCATGGCGTGACTCAGTGTTGGCTGAGAAATACCCGATTGGTCTGCAAGTCCTTGCTGAAAAGTACCTGTGGCTAAGAACCCGCGAGTGGACAGAACTTGTAAAGGAACGGGTATAGCGCAATTCCTCATCGTTTGCCTTTGTAATGCTCGCCGCAGTTTAGGACACAGCTCTAAAAGGATTGCTCTTGCAGATCTGAATCGACATAGAAGCCAGTCATCATCATGAGCCAGGAAATCACTATGAAATCAGCGCTCTCTTCTAATTCTTCCTTAAGCTAGGTCTTCCAATAAAGCAAGAGTTGCCATGGTAGTTGTAATAATTCGGTCATTTTCTGCACTGTTTTATTGTTACAACTTGTTAAAAATCAGGTGCCGTACATTTGTAAACAATATATAATTAATATTGTTTTATTGGATAAAGTCGGCACCTTGATTGTGAGTTTTAAAAAGGAAACCACATGCAGTAGCAATGACTTGCCACTAAGTGCCGTCCGTTTACAAAACCGATTAGAAACGTGCGTATGCCATGTCTGGATCTGCCGTGAGAATGTACGCAGGGGTACGCCAAGTTTAGTTTTTATACATCTCCACGTGAGCGTGGAAACGGACGTATGCAACATTTTCGCGCGTACGCACTGATTATACATGAGACCCCTGGTCCGTAGCACAGAGCACATGACTGTGGTTTATCCAGACTGGGGTACAGACTGCTTTTAATAATCTTGATATTCTAAATGAATTTAAGGATAAGGGATTAAATAACAGCCAATACAGACACTGCCCTCCACATGGTTGCATGCAAGTAAAACAAAACAAAGATTCCAGAAGTTTCGACAAGGGGGACATCCTTGGATCAGGACCCAGCATAATCTGCAAAACTCGTGTATTGAGATGACAACAACCCAGTTCAAGAGAGTCAAAGAGGAAACACAGATATTCTGCGGGAACACCAGGTCAATGGCAATTATGCTCAGTAAGAGACATTTTGCAGGAAAGCAAACAGCAGGTTGATTAGTTCATTAGGAGAAACAAACCACAGACACCAATGGATTCATCTATTAAAGGCAGATTTAGGATTTATAATTAAATTATATCTTAGCTCAACTGAACAGTGTAGTAATTTTCTGTTCAGTTAAGGAAGCACGTTGTATCTACAGCTTATTTAATGATGGGGAAAAGACAGTTCACTTTTCTGGGATCCATTTCAGATATAGACCACATTTCCACATTGTTCAAGTCCCCTGAGACTTCTCCAAGACTTATCATTCTGTTATTTTCCGAAAACTGACATTTTGATCAGATATGCTCAGTTACGATAGTAGAATTTATCTAAAATGTTGGTGAATTATTTCTTAACGAAGAAATATACCGGACCTAAAAGAGACATTTATGTGATAGCAGTTGAGTCACAATGACACTCTTCTGCTGGATTGCACCCATACCATCATTGAGTCATAAGATAAACATAAAGAGAGAGCAGAACTCAGACCACACCGCATACTAATTCACAGAGAACTCACTGTTCATTGTGCAGGCAGCCAAGTCAGAGGAGATTTGCCAGAATATACTGGGACAAAGACACTGGTCCAGTTTTCAAAGAAAAAGCACACGGCTGTGGTCCCCTAAACATCACTCAAGGGTGATACAGAATAAAGAACTAAGTATCTCACTGCTAAATAAAAATTATGGATGCTTCCTCACAACACACAAGTTCCCTCTTCTGGACATCTCATGTGACAAAGTGATTAATGTCATGTGTCTTCTGGACATCTCATGTGACAAAGTGATTAATGTCATGTGACTCCAGATTCCAGAGCAACGATACCTGAATGTCTCATAACCTTGAATGTCCTATGACCCGATTACTGAACTGACCTACATGATGGTAAGTCTTTCAGAACATTTAGCTAAATGTTAGAATCACAAACGTGAATATTGGCTTGGAGCTCTGCTCTAACCCAACACTACCAAATCCTTGCTGCCTGTTCTGTTCTGCCAGGGCCTGCATACAGTGCCAAATTAAAGTTCCACAAATCACATGTCTTTCATTGACATATATGCATATAGGTCCTAATGTCTAATCTTGCAAGTTGTCCATTTTGTCGCTGTCCTTACCAGTTAAAAAAGAACATTAATATTAAAAATATTGAAAAGAATTTTGTTTATTATATGCGTACTGGTTCTTCAAGACTACTGCCAGAATATATTTCTCTTAATACTATGGAGTAACGCAATCCAGCTCCTCTCTTCTGTGTCCCTGTCCCCTCTCAGACAAAAGTTCTCCTTGACCTGGTACTCTATGGAGTGGGGGGGGGGGGGGCTGAAAGTGAGTCCACAAATTGGGCATGGCATGGAATAAGCCGGGAAGGGTCATTAGGCTGAGAGCCATTCCCAGGACGTTCCACACCACTTTGTAAGACTTGGCTCCGTGCCGCAGTCTGTCCACATTGTTTGCCATTCAGCAGAGGCAGCGGCTGGAGCAGACATCAATGTCGTTTCATGTGATCTGTTACCTTCACCTGGGTAATTTTTTAATCATTACGGATGGCATGTAGGCCCAGTGTGAGGTACGGTGCGGATTGAGGGGGGACTGCGGAAGATTCTTCCTCTCCTGTTGGTCAAGCTCAGCTTTCTACACACGAGGAAACCCAGGCCAATTCAGAACAGGTCATAAATCACATGGGCTTTCTGGGGTGAAAGATCATTTTTAAGGCGACCCGCACGTAAGCTTTAAAAAAGAGAGACTGCCACAGAACCTTTATTTCATCTATGGACTTTTTGAATTTGGTTTAAACACCAAGTCAGGCTCACATCTCTGCCGGCTGTTTACAAAGTACACTTTGGCATCTGAATACCAACCCCACAGCTTCAGAACTATAGTGTAACCGTAACTGTGGCAGACAATAATAATAATAATAATAATAATAATAATAATAATAATAATAATAATAAAAAAACGTTTCTATCCAAAGATCCAACGTGACAACCTCCACAGCCGCAGACCTCATCCTGGATATGCTGCTGGAAGATGGATGGATAGATGGATGGATGACTGATTTTTTCATTCCTAAAGCTGGGTAGGCCACGAAAGCAATAGCTGTCGTCCTTACAGGAGATCATTACTCCCTGCCTCTCCTGGGACTCCTGAACAATCTATATGTGACAGTGAAGTCTATGATGTTTTGCTACTGTTTGGGGATAATACAACAAAACAGATGACGATCTGACAATCTGAATGCTCACTGTAAAGGTGCATTTTTTTGGCTTTTATCATGATGGTGGTGAGCAAAGTGTAGTGTACTTTCTATATAATACATTTCAGACTGTTGCAGGCAGCCATGATTCCTAATGGAATGTTTATTAATGACATGAGCTGTGAAAAGTGAAAACAGAGGAGACAAACAGATGCCAGGTGAGTCTCATCTCTATCCCTCCTGTCCGAGTGGGAGGACACTTTCTGCAAAAGGGCTGAGGGTGAGAGGAGCATGGGCCCAGCTGCTTCCAGGAGATGCTGCCAATTAGCGCACAAGCTGGACGCCAAGACAATGACGAACCCACCCAAACAAATTTGGTGACTCAGCAGACAGGAAGTTGCCTGTTTTATTTGAAAAGTTCTTGTTTAACTTCAAAGGAAGTCATACTTAAAGTTCAGTAAAATAATAATAGTTATTAAATGCTTTATAATGACAAAAAGGAAGCGTTGGCTTCACCTACAACATACAGTAAAACCACAATCTGATGTTTGTGTCAACGTGTCAGAACCCTCTAATCTGTCATCATGCTAGTTCTGTAGAGCACTTAACAGAGTTGAACAAAGAGAATGAAAATGCTTAAGGCTGAGCTGATGGATTTATTAAGACACACGATGCTGGTCTTCTAGTGTTAAGTGTTCTTAAATCATGATTTGATATGCCCTACATCCTCCTTCAGTTTCTTGAATTCCTCAAACAGCAGACTTTATAAATATTAAACTACAATAGTAGGCTTAAGTCAGGGATGGGGCTCTACACAAAGAAACATCAGCTCTGAACTCATGTGTCATTTACCATTCTATGTCTTACCATAACCTGTCCTTGTATTGTTAAAGCCATCAGCTACACAGATAAAAACGAGCAACTTTATTTATAACTTGTAGCTGTTTCTTCTGTTAGCACCAGACCATTTTTTTCAGTTAAGTGCAATGAAATGTAATGTAATATATGTAATATCTTCAGCTTATGGAAGAACTGACTGAGAAAAGGATTAATTCTAAGGTTGTCTGTCATTGCTGTAAGGAAAGCCAGGAACATACATGCTCTTTGGAGGAAACATCCTGAAACGGATGGGTATATGTGTGAAACCTGATGGTGGGTGGGTATATGTGTGAAACCTGATGGTGGGTGGGTATATGTGTGAAACCTGATGGTGGGTGGGTGAGCAGAACATCCACAGAAACCCAGGTGGGAATCTTGTCACGTATCTGGAACCCGACAGAAAGCAACACCCAGAGGTGGGTACAGTTTTTAGGATGAGTGCAGGCCGCCATCCAGTCAGATCTCACCATCCTGGTTGGGTGTGCCATTCCCAAAGGGCCCTACGGACCGCTCTGGCTCCTGGCGGAACACGGCAGCGGGATGAAGAACCGACCCAGCTCGGAGATTGATGCCTCCCCGGGACAGAGTTATTCCTTGAAAGTTCGGAACAGCAAAACCCCAGTCCAGTGAGAGAGATTATCCTGTGGAGTTTTGTTTTCCATTTCACCGTTTCAATAAAATCTGTTTTACGTAACAGGAGCTTGCTGTGGTTTTGACTCTCGGGATTTTTGCGACAAATATTTTTACTTTAGTTAGAAAACAGCAGCCATTTGATAACGACACAGCTGTTTCTTCAATCTTATGGAAGAAATTGATCTTAACTAATCAACAAATTCAGAAGCAGATGTCCTTTAAAGGGGGAAAATAGGTCTTGTTTCATGAACCTAATAAATCAGAATATAATGTTTTGTTTGTTTAACAAAAAAATACTGTGCAGCATGTGAACATTTAAGATTCCAGAGTTCCATAAATTGCAAATGCCGACTAAGGGTTCACCTGTCTGTTTTTATCATTCAATTAGCTTTCTCAGCTTCCATCCTGAGCACACATCTCCTCTCTGCTATTTCTACGAGATGGGAGGAAATTTAAGTGCAAAATTGCAGGCCTGGAAGAACTACAACCTCAGTTAACACAGAACCGCTTTGGTCTCTGATTATTAATTTTTTATCACCTCCCTGTTAGTTCTCGTGCAAAGATCCTGCCTGCAGGTGAGAATCGTTACATTGCTAAACGAGTTATTTTGCTAGCATGACAGAAACATAACGGTTTACTTGTCACTGCCCTCCTGTTTTTACTGGCATTTAAAGACGCACTCTGTGTGAATGTAAAAAGCAGATCTTTCGGGTAAATGTCAGCGCTGATTTAATACAGTGGGTAATGGAAGCCTACTCGCTGGCTTCCTCCAGCATCTGTGTCTAACCTCTAGTCTGATGGAGCACGAGATTAAAATCCACAGTGAATGGAGCAATCGGAAGGGCTGTGCTGAGTTTCCATTCCCATCAAGTGGAACGTGAACTCCATGGATCAGGACTGAGGAAAACAGCTCAGGGAAATGCAAGTTTCTCAGACTGTTTCCAATTTAATCTTTCATTTCAGTTTAAATAATTTTCCTGTATGCAGGAGTTGAGACCAAAAACAACTTTCCTTAATTAGCAGTTCTCAGAGGTATTATGATCTATCCAAGGCATGAGAAACAGGGTGTTACTGGGTGTTTTCTGAATGTGTTGCACAGAAGGGTCACAAGATATGGTGCTTCAGCCCATCTACTGTGGGGAAAATAAGTATTTGATACACTGCCGATTTTTCAAGTTTTCCCACTAACAAAGAATGGAGAGATCTGTCATTTTCACCATAGGTACACCTCAACTGTGAGAGAGAGAATAAAAAAAAATAAAAATTCCAGCGGGGTTACAGGCTTATCGAGTAACTTGTCGGATTTAAGGTATATTGGTAAATTCATTCACTTACATTTTGCCCAGACTACCTTACGTCCGACAAGTTACCCCGATAAGCCAGTAACCCCACTTTGTAGTACAGGTCCCAGGTTTGCACACACTGCAGCAGGGATTTTGCCCCACTCCTCCACACAGATCTCCTCCAGATCTTTCAGGTTTCGGGGCTGTCGCTAGGCAACACAGAGCTTCAGCTCCCTCCATAGATTTTCTATTGGGTTCAGGTCTGGAGGCTAGGCCACTCCAGGACCTTGAAATGCTTCTTATGGTTGCCCTGGCTGTGTTTCGGGAGATTGTCATGCTGGAAGACCCAGCCATGACTCATCTTCAATGCTTTTACTGAAGGAAAGAGGTTGTTGCCCAAAATCTCGCGATACATGGCCCCATCCATCCTCTCCTCAATACGGTGCAGTTGTCCTGTCCCCTTTGCAGAAAACCACCCCCTTGCTTCACGGTTGGGATGGTGTTCTTGGGATTGTACTCAATGACTTCCTCCTCCAAACACGGCCAGTGGAGTTCTATTTTGGTCTCATCTGGCCACATGACCTTCTCCCAAGCCTCCTCTGGATCACCTAGATGGTCTTTGGCAAACTTCAGACGGGCCTGGGCATTAAGAACATAAGAACTATACAAACGAGAGGAGGCCATTCGGCCCATCGAGCTCGCTTGGGAAATTGTGCTGGCTTGAGCAGGGGGACCAAGCGCGTGCTGCAGCATAGTGTGTTACTAATGGTAACCTTCGAGACTGTGCTCCCAGCTCTCTTCAGATCATTGACCAGGTCCTCCCGTGTAGTTCTTGGCTGATCCCTCACCTTTCTCATGACCATTGAGGCGAGATCTTGCATGGAGCCCCGGTCCGAGGGACATTGACAGTTGTCCTGAGTTTCTTCCATTTTTAAATTGCTGTACCAACAGTTGTTGCCTTATCACCAAGCAGTTTGCCTATTGTCCTGTAGCCCATTCCAGCCTTGTGTAGGACTACAGTTCTGGCCCTGGTGTCCAACAGCTCATAGGTCTTGCCCATAGTGGAGAGGTTGGAGTCTGATTGATTGAGTGTGTGGACAAGTGTCACGTACACAGGTAACAATTTCAAACTGGTGCAATTACTGTAGGTAATGAGTGGAGGATAGGAGGGCTTCTTAAAGAACTATTGCTGGTTGGTAGGTGATCAAATACTTATCTCATGCAATAAAATGCAAATGTTTAAATCATACAGTGTGATTTTCTGGATATTTTTTTTTTAGAATCTGTCTCTCACAGTTGAGGTGTACCTACGATAAAATTGACAGAACTCTCCATTCTTTGTAAATGGGAAAACTTAAAAAATCGGCAGTGTATCAAATACTTATTTTCCTCACTGTAAAACAGGATGAACTGCATTTGTCTGTTTCCTAAAGTAAACTGTACAATAAAGTTTACTCACTATATATATATCAAAGGACATCCTGTATGAGTAGAACATCATTCTAACTAATACAGGACGTTTGTGGAGTGACATTTGGAATGGCTACGCCGTATTCACACCACCAGTTACGGAACACAAGGCCGACACACCGGAGGATAGTGGAGCTGAAGTTCAGCTCTGGGCACCAGCTCAGGTTCATATGGCTTGGCATGCCTCACAAAGCTCCGATTACCACACCATTGAGCTGACTTTCTACAAAGCTACAAAGCCACAGTTTTTAATGAATGGTGACAAATCCATATAGTGCCTGCATCCATTTATTTCCTATTCTTAATGTGATAATGATGAGTTTCCTACACAGCACCATTTACTTAAAGGTTCCTAATTAAAATTCCCAAAATTAGTGCCCTAGAGAAACAGAGTAATTATATTTTTTACTGAATGATGAACAGACTACTACAGCAGTCAGAGTTAATACTTACAGGCAGATATTCACTGAAATTCCCTCACCTTCAATTATTATGTGAAATCTGTTGCATATAAGCCTTATTTCTTGAATCTAAGTCTAAGATGACATCAGCATGGACACTCGGGTGTTGTTGGTTTAACTAGCCATTCCATTTTTCCCGAGGCCAGGCAGGGCCCTGATATTTGCTGTGGCCTTAGGCTAAGTGCAAGGATAGTTTATGCATTTGTCTGCCTCTGTGTTTACTGCAAACCTGATCCAGATTTAAACTGCCTTTTAACTTTCAAAATGAATATGAGCTGAGAAGACCACATACACTCAACAATGAACAAAGGAAGGTCTCTGGCCCCAGTTCACGAACTTCCCCAAGCATTTTCAGGAAAGAGCCCTTTCTCAGAATCTTCAGCAGCATGGTGAGTTACTAACACAAAGCCTTGAGCAGCATGGCGAGTTACTAACACAAAGCCTTGAGCAGCATGGCAAGTTACTAACACAAAGCCTTGAGCAGCATGGCGAGTTACTAACACAAAGCCTTGAGCAGCATGATGAGTTACTAACACAAAGCCTTGAGCAGCATGGCGAGTTACTAACAGAAAGCCTTGAGCAGCATGGCGAGTTACTAACACAAAGCCTTCAGCAGCATGGTGAGTTACTAACACAAAGCCTTCAGCAGCATGGTGAGTTCTGTGCAGTGTGACGCTAAATGGTAACAAATGAATTAAGGTGCCGTAGCTCCAGGTGACTGTGTATTTAGTGGAATCAAGTCCAAGGGAAAATGATATCATATCTCATCCAGCCATCTACCCATATCCTACTCAGGTAGATCCTGCAGAAGATGCCAGTCCGTCAACGTACACTACAGGCAATTCATGCCAACCCTTAAGCACATTCTGCCAATGACTATTAATGACATTTTTCACAACCTGCTCTGGCGAGCTGTATGAAACCACATGGTTCTACATGCCACATGCAATATTTCAGTGCTCAGATAGCTGAACATGATACAGAACAGAACTTTTAAACATTTTGTATACATTTAGAAATAAATGTTAAATCAATAACGTATGGATAATTTATATAATAATTATATAACACAATGGTATATACAAATATTAGGCAGGATTGAAGTCAACTTGCCTAGTAGACATATCAATTTGACCAAAAGGATTTTATATTAAACCTGTAATATTTTCCATTAAAATGAGTAAAATGTAGGTATAACCAAAGTAGTGTGTCCTCACCATCCCAAGCACAGTCCATGTACTGAGAGTAGACAGACAGAGTGCAAAAATGTAGACAACAACAAATACTCTTTTAAACCAATGTGGAATGTGATTTGGTCTTTTTGTATACTTTGTCTCATACTGTACATACACAAGTCCCCAACAGAACTACCCGACCAAGTCATTTGTCCAATTGTTAACCATTCTATGCTAGTATAGTTGTCTTGGTTTGTAGTGGCAGTGACTAACAATAGGTTTGGAATAATATGTCACAGCTGTAGCATATAAGCTTGTTTGGGCTATGCCATACTTACCTGATTTTGATGATTTGGGGGAGGGGCTCGGTAAAATTTGATGACCGGGGGGTGGAAGCAAATTTCCAAGGGGGTTGAAACTAATCCATGACATAGTGCATCGCTAATCAGTAGCATACATGGGTTAGGGGGGTGCGGGGGCAATTTTATGTAGTTCAATAACAGACTAACATTATACAGTTTTATTATCGACAATGTCAGTTTTGCCTCTGGGGTAATTAATCAATTGCAGAATAAAACAACTGACAATACAAAACAATTGAAGAACTGAAGGTACATCTTATTATACTAATTGATTGTGTCTTGTGGGTTTCATGCAATGAAATTGAAAGATTTAAAAACATTTTATCTCATTTTGTGCTATTTAATCTTCAAACTGCAAAGGTAGTGCCCATTTGGGGCCCACTGGGGGAGCATTTAATCAGGGCTTAAAATGACGTCATTTTAATGCACTTAAGATAAGGTAATGCCAAATGTTCTGCACAAAATTCAAATACTATTTCATTGTAACATTTTGTTTTTGGTCTAAGGACTGTCATGTCTGTGTGAATGACCAAATATAGGTGCAATGGGCTACAAGCATGCTGAAATAAAATGATTTCTGTGGATTTCATTTAAATTCTCAATGTAAATAAAAGAGTGAATGTTTCATGTTTTTTTTTCGTTGCCAACACTGATGATACAACTCCCTTTTCTTGACTGATGAATTACTTATACTACTTGAAAGACTGTGCCAGCTTCTTCAGGTACAGAGAGGAAATACACTTCATAGTTCTATTGTCAGACAAAACAAAAATGATCATTGTCATAACATAAGTGCACATGACTGTTATAAGCTGAATTAAAAAGGGACAAAACCCACAACATTTTAAGGAATACACTGCTGGCATCTGCATTTATCTCTCCTGTCTTTACTGTGCTCATGCAAATGTCCAAGAATTCATATTGCATATTCGCTTTAGCTGACTTGATGGAGGGAAAATGATTATTGAAAGTATTTCCCCACATAAACTTGTAGGGTTCACTGAAAATCATACAGAGAAACAACAGAGTAATTGAAGGTTACTTTTAACAGTGACACTACAGAAATGGACTGAGGGTTCATAGTAACTAAATAATAAATGCCACATTTAAATCAATGCCTCAACAGTAGGTCTACAAGTGTGTATGTGTCCAAAAAAGGCGAAAGATGAAAGGATAGGAAACGTCGAAGATGGACCACTCCTTTTTACATCTACTCTCTAAATACCAAGTGAAACAGATCTACCGTCTGGATTTCCATCCGTCCCATAGGTGCACTTAAATGGCCAATGAGAGCTCAGTTCTCCTTTGGAGGAATGCAGCTGTTGGACACAGCCAAGCCTGCTCCTCATGTCAGCTGAGAAGCAGAGAAAAACTCCCCAGCATCTGCGCTTCCTCACAAACAATCAGTCACTTTGAAACCTGACAACCCCAAAACCAAAAATTGCATTTTTTACATTAAGTGGAGCATCACAGGATTATATTCTAAAAAGCGGGGAGCATCAAGAAGGAGGAAAAACTATTTATTTTTTCCAAGTATCTTGTCCAGCTAATAATTCATTATTTGGTAATCCAGTTTTTAAGAAAACACAGAATAGCAGACACAAATGCCTTGGAATGGAAATGGAGTCTGTAACGAAAAGACAGTGGATCAGGCTCAGTCCTGTGTGTGGTCTGTGTGTGGTCTGTGTGTGGTCCTTACTGCAGTGGCACTAGAAGTTGGAACAGTTGTTGAAGCCAGCAGACATCACTGATGAGGCAGTCATTAGCATGAAGGGGAATTTCTCTCAGTATTCAGAGCATTGAGGGGAAATGGTCACGTTTGCATAAGCCTCTACCCCTGCGGACCTTGGGACTGAGGCCCAAACTACTGCTGGTTAACTGCTGGAGTATTACATACTCAGAGGAAGTACAGCTAGCTGTCCCTTCCAATAAAGCCAGACTTCTTCGAGCAGCATGGACTTTGTTCAGGAAGCAGAGCTTCCAAAGCCCAGACACCCACAGTGATCTGTTTCTTTGAACAGAAGAAAGTAAGAGAGAGCCACACTACAAAGCTGTTTCTTGTTTACCAGTCACCTAGCGGCTGACAAAGAGCAGAAATTCCACGGAAGTCAGACTGCTCAGATTGGGCTTGTTTTAACATTCTGCTCATCTTGGCCCGAGTAAACAGCATATATTTCAACATGGCTGGGGAATAAAAGAACTCAGATCTCTAGCAGCCGTGGCACAGTTACACAGGAGGTGCCGAAGATAGGTTAAACCTCAAGGACTGAACTTGGAACTGCAAGAATCCAAGTATCATCGCATTCTATTGGATTAATTTAATATACCCATCCTTCTTACCTCTCTTAGTATTGCACTTTAAAGAGGATAATGAAGGCTTCCTCTCTTTTGCAAGGCAGTTTAATATAATATCTTTACTCATCATCTTCATTTTCCATTCCACCTCTTATTGAAATTAATCCATCTTTTCACCCCCTTTCTAACCTGGTTCCACTGACATCATCATCATCATCATCAAGCTCTAATAAATAAACAATAAATTTAAATTAAAAAGTGATCCAGCAGTCAAACATCTCAGATAGAAAACATGCCTCAATTATTTCTAGCTTTGGTTCCACAAACACGTTTGAATAGGACAAAGTACAAACCCCTCGCCAAATCTATTTTGAACTCCTTCTCGGCCACTTTTAACAGGGCTTTGCGGCTGATTACTTCTGCAGGCAGGAATATAGCCAATTATCTCTATACTCTCAAACTCTGGAATGTGCGTGATTTATGTCTGTAATGTCTGGCTTTGAATCTCTCCAAAAATAAGATTAATGTCAACGGCATAACAATAAATTATATTTGTCATGCTATTCAAATTTTTCAAATAAAATAAAGCAGAATATGGTAATATAAACATATGGAAACAAGCTTCATTTGAGCTAATACTAATATGCTGTGCTTGTTGTGCTTGCCATACAACACTCTAATGTGCCCTGCTTGTAAGTCCAGCAGCTTCACATTATCTGACTGAAAGTAAAAATAAAATTCAAATTTAAGGACATTTTTATAAAGGGTGTGCTGACTTGTTTCTTATGTTTTATAAAACCCTTTTTTGCAGTAGGCTAGTTACACAGGAAATTATCAAAAATGGAGGCAATATTTTAGTAGCCATCAATGCTTTGAGGAAAACAAGTATTGTCAGGAGAAACCACTACGATCCCGGTGTTTAAGATTCACAATACTTTTTAGGCACTGTGGCGTGGAGAAAAGGGTTAAATATTGCTCTGGCGTGTTGTTTTTTCAGTTTGGACAGACAGCCTGGAGCAGACAGTCACCTCTGTGAGCTGATGAATTACAGTTGAAAAGGGCCCAGCCACTCCCAAAGCCTGGACTGGCCCCTTCACTTGGTCAGACCCCAGGGATTCTTTGGGAGAGGGAGAGAGGGAGAGCAGGATAGCAGCACGGAAGCAAGGCTGAACATCAAGAAGGCGACATCGATGGTCAACACCCTAGGTCATGACTGCAAGCTCCTCCTTTTCCTAAAACAGCCATGCTGTCACATGCCTGGTCAAGGTAGAGAAGGTCCTGACTAGGGATACAGAGCATTTCACTTTATATTGTTCTTTGTTCTACTTATAAGGAATTCCCTGTCTTTCACATCCAAGAAGCTCTCCTCCAAACCTATAAATATTCAGAGTGCATGAACTTTTATACCTTGGTAAATTTAAAGTTCTCCTGGTCATTGAGTTATGGTGCAGGCAGAACAATTCCTTTTAAAATGAGTTGTGCGATGAATTTGGAGTCACTGAATACATATGTTAGAAATAGAGAGGGAATGGCCACTTAATACACACTCTGCCAGATGCGTATTAGTGGGATTTTAAGAGAGGTTAAGCAACTTTTTATATAATAAAAAAAAACCAAATCTACTCGTTTGCTCATTTTCTTGGCCCGTTATTGCCAGTGAGGGACCCCATCCAGTTAATATAGGTGGAAGTGATTTAGACCCGCTCATCTTTTTCATAGAGGGCTAACAGACAGCCTGGGTGACTAATTGGGAACAGAGGCTTGACTCAAGGCCATGCAGCAAAATTAGAGTTTGACAGCAGAGCCCGAACAGACTGTCTCCTCCTCGCGTCAGGTCACAGTTACAACCATTTACGACACCCCACGTGAATTTCTTCCCCTTTGCCAGCAATAAGGAACAAGTTATAGGTCGAATCTCCATATTAAAGGAGCTGTTACTACAAAGTCCTTCATTGCCTCCTTCTGTTATGACAAGGCAGACAGATCATCACCTTGGTTCCTTGTTTTCTTTTTTACGGTCTTGAAAATGACAGTACTGTAGCGGTTAACGGTCTGTATAAATGAACAGGAATGTGAAATAAGATCTAGTTAGGTGCATATCATTACTCAATACATGCTAACTATGCACTCAAACTCAAACCTACGGACTGAGGACCATAAATGTAGCAGACCATAAATAAAGGGGATAATATTGACAGAGGACAACGGATAACCAGATATATCATCATATAATAAATACAACATGGAAAAGGTTGTTAAGATTCACCAAATTCTAGACATAATTTTGCTTAGCCCAGCTCTGTGGAGCCTCAGCTTTTCTGAGAAAAGATTTAACTGATGAACAAAAAAGAAGCCCTGTTGGTTGAAGCTTTTGGTTAGACACGGGGCAGCCATTTGGTCATCTTTGTTTGTAACTGGAAAAGATGTAGCATGTATTTAGCAGTAAAAGCCAGGTGATGTCAATGCTGTGAGACAGTAGACTGAGGTCCACACCCAGGGGACCGAGCAGGTTTCTGACGGGCCTCGGCAGAGATGAGTGTGCAGTGTGTGTTTATGCCAAAGGGGGGGATCAGCATGCTTGAGTGATGGGATGGTGACGGGTTCCTGCTGTGGCCTGAAGCGTTATAAATTCAGTTCAAGCACCATCAACCAAAGCAGGCAGCCACACTGGAGCTGGGTCTTACTGGGTTACACCTCACACTGCTCTTGATGGGGGTCCGGAAGCAAACATTTCCCTCCCAGAGAGGGTGTCAGAATACTAGGGCAGCTTGGACACACCACCAGACCCCAAAAAAAAAAAAAGTGTTTTAATACTTTCCCTGCTTCAGAAAAACTGCTTTGTAATTATAAAAATGAAAGCTCATTTAAAGATTTTTCCAGGGATTCTGAATATCCCCCCTTTTTTTTGAAGACTGCAAAAATTATCCACTCAGAAGGAACAAGAGGCACATTGCGGGATGAGATATGAAGAAGAAGGAGAGTGAGAGAGCAAGCAGACGGAGAAATGACTGACCTCAGGGGTGCAGGGGTTGAAGGCAACGTTTAGAACCGTGTCTGTGTGCCGTGGGAGCTTGTTAAGGTAGCTGCTGCTACGGATGTCGTAGAGGTAGGCCTGTAAAAGAGCACCTTCTTAGCAGGCTGGCACAATTACCACACTCTAAAACAGAAGCTGTGAGAGTGAAACACTTAAGGACAAATCCTATCACTTCATTTGCTGGTGATGTCATGATTTGGTCGGCATGTAGCTTAATTTGAACTATTCTGTTCGTGAGATACTGCCTATAATTTTGGTTTCAAAAATACACACAAAGAAACTTTTTTTTTACTCATTTTCCACAGCTACATAATTGACTTGTGGTATCTCACTCTTTCAATGAAGACCTGGTGTCCTATCAATAATATCTGCTGTGTCAGATGAAAGATCGCAGCAAGTGAAAATCCACCCCCCCCCCCCCCCCAAAAAAAAAACAAAAAAAAAAATTCCAAAGAGGAAAGATAGGGAATTTTCCATGAAATATTCAGAGGAAGGAGAAAGAGTGTGAGACGGAGAAGCGGGCCCATCTGCCTTGAGCACAGATAAAACCAGATGTGAACGTTTGTGTTAACCAGAGGCAAATTGTCAGTGTTCAGCAGATGTTTTCCATCAGGCATCCTGCGAACGAACAGACCGGCTCTCCAGTAAGACGGCCTTGGCCCATGCTGGAGAGGCACGTGATTACAGGAGCGAGCCTGAAACCCAATGCCTGGCTCATTTGCTGGTGGAGATTGATGGTTCTGCCATGGTACCTTTGTTGTTGGGTTTTGACAATCTGCAAAATCTGCAAACCCTTTAAATAGCCTAAATGAATAATGGCAGACTCGTGACGCAGCCTGGTCCATCGTAAAGGGATTAATCAAAAACTTTCGCAATAGGGGCGTCAGAGTTTTTGGACCTGCTAGGCTCCTCATTCCTGCTGTAGAGGTGAAGATGGTGAAGATCTTACTGGTGGTTCACATATTTTTTACGCAAAACGTGATTTTTTTCCCCCAATAAGCAAACATTTTTTATGTGGAAAATAACTACTTTTTCCATGTTATATAAAACAAATTGACTGCAGGGCATTATTCCTACAGAAGGATGACAATTCATATCAATTATATAGATGTTATACATATAGACTTGTGACAACTCTTGATCGCTTACTCATCAGATGCCTTGTATTGTCCTGTATCGTGGTCCCAAACTCAGGGGTGAGTAGTTTTATGTTACTATTATAAATTTTAAAAGCAATCTGGCCAGATACACTCAGGGATCAAGTGAGATGGGTTATCAAAAGAATTCCAAGGATCCCGAAAGGAAACAGTCTTTTATCATTTTGATCACATTTATAATTAGAGAATGTGTGGAGCAGGAACCTAAGATTGATCTGACCTTAAGGATCTTAGTATAAGTATTTGATTTTAATAATTAGCAAATAACAAAAAAAGGATTTTATATGTTGATGAATACCTTCCAAAAAAAATTATACACTTGGGAGATTTAAAAAAAAACACTCAGATGAAGGATGCATCTCACAATGATATACTGAAGCAGTTAAAATAGTGAAATTCTTCTAAATGTATTAATAAACACATATTTTGTACATGGAGACGCTAGGGTCAAATCTGAACTACTTTTGGTCCATTTGTGTAACCTGACCTGGCCCTTTTTTCCTGCGATTGTCTGGTGAAATGTTGAGGCACGTACAAATGCTGCTGGCTTGTGAATGTCTCAGGGCAGCCACAAATAACAGCGAAGTAGCTCACTACCGAACGGCCGTCTGCCTCCAAAAAGCCCTGGAACCAGTCTCTCTCCATGGACATCTCCTCAAACTCATGTACTTTGGAGAGACCCACCATTAATAATGATCAACATTCATATATTATTCCCCTGCCTTAAAAAAATCTTCTTTAGAAGGGGCAGAAAGAGAAGCCTGGCCCAAGGAAGGGGGGGGCAATCTTCCTGGACCCTGGATATCTTGCAGGGTCGATTTTAGAATCACCCTGGAAAAGTAATTAAGACAATCTGCTCTCAACTAAAAGGCTGTCTTCAACTTGAAGGTAAAAGGAAAATATATCTAATTCCTCCAGAAAAATCAACAAGGGGAGAAAAAAGAAGGATTTTTTCAGCTCAGTGACCAGTGAAAGAGGCTCTGTGGTGAAAGAAAATTCAAGTTGTAATTATAACAAATTTTATTTCAAGGCAAATAGAGGTGACGTGGGCCTGTAATCTTTCTGCTCCAGGTCCTCAGCAAAAGCCACAAAACAGGTCAACAACATTCCAGAAACCTCATCCAAACTGAAACTTGGGTCTCTGCCTCAGCAACATCCTAAAAAGCTTTGTTGTGCAGTTTTGTGTTCTGGTGAATTCATGGAAGTGCAGAAACCTTTCAGCTGTAGCCACTTCTGTGTTTAATGAAAATAAAAATCAGTAACTCTAGAGCCTTAATATTGAGCATAAACTTTCAAAACTTTTTTAGGAGTCATTTTACTTGAGATCTGGTGCCTTCAAGTCCTGTGCATTGTTGTAATGAAATATACCTTCCAAAATAATCATAACAGCTTTTGTTATATATGACAAGAATGGCATAAACAAAGCTTAGACCTTTAGCTTAAACTTAGATATATCATTGGTTCCAAGCCTCCCACAACCTACTGGACCAAGCTAACAGGACACCTCAGAGGCTCTGGATTAAATAACACTAAGTGGAGGTCCATAAAGGCTATAGCAGAAGGAATAAGGAGAACTAGTCAAGGCATATGGCACAGAGATTTGGCATGGCCGGCTGACTGGCCAACATTTCAGTTGGTTATATTGCACCGATTCATCATGGCTCAAGGAAGGGAAGTTCTGGGTGTCACGGGACATTGGGATGTACAAGCACGGTGACCTGCCAAGGCCAGGCAGGTTTACACATAAAGAGAGCAGGGAAATCCAACAGCTTGAGGTTCTGGGTTTGTCATTACCAGCCCTACAAGGCCCACAGGTAGTTCTCTGAGCCCCGCTGCCCTACATATCTAAAAATAACCTATGGTGGACATTTTAGAGAAAGAGGGAAGGTTTTCAGTGCCACCATGTGCTGAAGGCAGCAAAGGGTCTACATGTCCCATTGCACTGGATTCCTGAGGGTGGGGGGGCACTGGTGAAGGGTCTGGAGTATTTGTGATGTACCGTTGCTTCACCCCCCCTTTTCTGTTATGTTAATCCCATCCCTGCCAATGCCGCATAATGGAGACCACCATTACAGTCCCCACAAGGGAAAATTCAATTTTATAAAAATCTGTGATTGCAATCAAAAAACTAAAAATGCCAAAAGTTTAGTATTTTGTTTGGTTATTTATGATTGAAGTTAGGGCTGGGTAGGGGATAAGGTCATCATGTTGGGAATAGGGATTCCCTATTGGGCTTATTTATCTCATAGAAAGGAATGAAGAGTCCCCACAAATGAATACAAACATGTGTAATTTTAGCAAATAATAATGTAAAATATGAAATCAGAATACGCTTTACTCAAAATAAATTGCCCTTAAATTTCACAAAAATAAGGCAGAACTGAACTACGAAATCAAAACAATGGGAGCTGAGAAACAAGATGGTGGTGAAATAATTGTACTGTATTCTGCTTAATGTAGCTGTCCATCACATATCCATTACTGTATGCATGCTATATTACAAGTTAGATATAGGCAGTGGGTCATTATATGGCTGGCAGTGTTGCCCATTCTCCTGCACCTGTTACACTAATACACCCACTAATGCCCTACTGTATCCACTTTCAGGTGTCCATAAGATCCCTTTCTGTCTAGAAAACAGCTGAATTTTTCAAAGTACGCAGTCAATAAGGTACTGGAATCTATCCTTCTGGAGTTTTATCCATGACATTTTTTCCCCCTCAGGACTGCCACTGATTGGATCTCTGATCTCTACCATCTCATAAAAACGGAGGATGTACAAGTTGTTTTGTCAGTTTTTGAGGGGATCCATCACGATCAAAATGGAACAAAATGGCGTTTTATTTACATGACACGTGATATATGCTACCCATGTATTTTATAAAGGTAGATAAAGTGCTTCAGCCTATTGAGAGGTGCTACCTGTACTCTTAAAACCAATGATACCATCTGATAATTCATGTTAGACCATCAAGAGACATTACTTATATTACATTAGTTTTTTAATTTAATGATTTTTTAATCTGCTTTCAGTGTCTGCCCATAAAAAAATGACAGTAGCACTCTTCAAAAGGGTAGCACCGATTGATAGATGGTAGGACAACCTGACAAGGCAGGACAGATTGTTAGAACACCAGCACTGGCGATATTAGACAAAAAGTATTTTGGTTATCGGTCAAATTTTCAGATGCAGAATTATGGAGAGGCAAGCAAAAAAATGCATTTAATGTGATATGTTGGACATAAATAGACATATTGCTGTCTGTACTTTTATAATCTCTCATCCTGGCAGCAGTAAGAGGGATTTTCTACAAGATATATGTAGAAATTGCCAAAGTGGAGCACTGGCTGGGACTGGCTGTTTTTAGGCACTGAAATACTGCGTGAGGTGCTGTATGGTGATCGAAAGCGCCCAAAACTTTTTGTTGTTTTTGCTTGTTCTCATATCTTTTTACTCTACTGATAGGTAATATAAATATTCATTGCTTGGAACAGATGGAAAATGAATGAACCTACGCTGCAGGTCTGTGGAGTGCCCAGTGTTAGCCACCATGTTAGAAGGGTGTTTTTCACTTTCCGGGTCTCCAAGCCAGTCATGTGACTCAAAACTATTAATAGAAGTGGAAAAAAGTTTTTTTCCTAGTAAAAATATTTACTGTCTGTGGAAAATGATGTACCATACAGAATGCAGTAACAACCTTGAGACTTCACACCTGATCAAGGAAGGGCCCTTCAGTGCTGAGCGGGCAAGTGGTATTCTGATTGTACCCCAGGATGTCACCAGAGACCTTAAACCAACTATATCTTGGCTTTGGAATGTACTGGAATGCAACACATTACTCATACGATTGTGGTAATGCTGGTTCACACAAAACTACTGTACTCCCAGTCATATAAAAGTATAACATAAATGTATGTACAGAAAATAATACAGTGGTATCTCAGTTCTCGAACTCATTAGAACTCGAATTTATTAAAAGTCAAATCAACCAGTTCAAAAATAATATGCGTTTAAAAAATAGATTTTTTAAAGATCACCCTTATATTGCGACAAAAAGAGCTGAAAAAAAATTTGCGATCGATATTTTTACTAGATGTAATGAAAAGAGGAAATTCATTGCCAT
>JABFEB020000060.1:19194931-19206005 GCA_019775895.2 Stomatorhinus ivindoensis
AGAAGTCACGCCGAAAATAGTGAGCGCGCGTTTTGAAACAACACAAGCGGAACTGATGTAAATCGAAGAAAAGGACAACAAATATCAAACATGGACGAAGAGCCCACAACGTCGACTGAGCTTGAGCCTGTGCCCTGCAGCTCTGATTCTGAGACACCCCTGGCCTTATTTAAGCAAGTTATTTGAATTTAAAGGTTCCAGCTCCATCACAGGACTAACCCTGGACCCGCTGGAGGCAACAGCAGATAGGAGGATGTATGCAACACTGGGCAATACTAAGAACAATTCTGCCCATCTGCTTCAGGGGGCGCTATCCTGGAGCCCATTTAGCAGCCAGCTCATTCCGCTATGGTATACTGAAAACGCTACTGGGGGTTGTTCCTGCTTGCTGCCATCAGACACCACAGCGTCTCCAGCCAAAACACACCAGGAAGCATCTGCTGTTCTAATTGCACATTATTTATTATTCTTATCTTTTAATATTTATTTATTTCTAGTATCACAATATTTTGTTTTGAGGATTTTATCTGTGTACTGTGTACTTTATAAATCTCTTTGCACTAAATTTACTTGTTTGCACTATGTTTACTGTCTTTACACCTTGTCTCAAGGCACTATATGTATATTCTTCTGTGTATTATGTTACTGTTGCTGTTTGCACCAGAAATCCCCCCTGGAATCAACAAAGTCTTCATCTTAATGTTAAACTTATTCATAAAACCTAACACACTCAACTCCCAACCTAAGTTATAGCTATTGATCCACTAACACAAATTCAGATTAACAAAGCAAGTTACAGCGAGTGCTTAGTTAAGAGGTCTGGTTTAACATGGCTTGAAGTGTAGTACTTGGGTTCTTGAAATTAAGGGTTCAGATATGTCTAAGTATGCCAGAACTAGATTACAACAAACAGCAGCACACATCAAGGATTGTTGGGAATCCTGTAGGAGCCCTCAGGAGGATTCTGTAATGATGCAATTTTCTAATCTCACAAGGACCAGCTCTGACACAATGGCCCACATTGTGGTGAATATTTCAAAGTTGGACAGAAACTAACTGCCCTTAGGGCACCAGAGCATGTCGCCAGTCATAAACGTTCCAGGGGAGCCTGGACTCCCGGATATAAGCACTGACCTGTGTGTGTGATCCCTGCAGCCATTCCGACAATCAGCTTACCCGGCTACACCACGGTCAGCTACGCTTTAAGTAGGAATGCAGATTTAAAATGCGGCAAATTGGGAAAGCAGAAGAATAAACCCCCTTCATGGCTCAGCATTCCTGTATTCCCAACTGGTAATGGTATATCAACATCCATTCTCAGTGCTGTGAAAGTGACTGAACCACATGTTAGTCACAGCACATACACTCTTAGTCACAAGGCGTGTGGCATATAATAAATCCAGTGTAAAACCTGCTGAATTCATTCGACAGTTTTATGGTGGTTTAAATAGTGTGTGTAACCTACAAGATTGTGCAGTCCATTAAATAACTATCCATCCATTAAACAAATATCCAATCACCACAAGGGTTGACTTTTTCCATTCCAGTCCTGTTAAGCAGCAGATAAAGACTACAGCAAAAATTAGGCCCATATTGTTTATGGTAATATTTGTTCAGCAGAAGCAACAAGTCAGCCAGAAACACAGAATGTTCCAGTCTCACGCGCTTTCATCAAGGTGCAAGAAGTGACATTAATAGCTACTCAGGGGGAAATAACAAATGTAATAATACTATTCAAGCGAATGATTTATATCATAAACTGATCTGTCATATTGCAGACTAGGGCTGGCCAATTAATCGTTTTTTTTATTTCAAATTATGATTTTGACTTCGAACAAATATGAAAACAAAATGATTGACATTAAACGATCACTGAGTCACATTTTGTTTTGCAATGATGCTCCTGCATTGGCATTTCCCTCTCTTTTTTGGCCCCACACTCCCACACCGATTAAACCAGGATGGCTGGCGTATCGCATGTCCATCAGTTTCCAGTTCCACTTTGATGTGAATGTAACAACCCCGCCCAGATAGTAGCTTGAGGCACAGAGACAAAAGGCAGAGAGAAAGAACTTTGTCCAAATTACAGGCATGTCCTCAATGTTACAAGACACTATAAACACTATGCAGAAAACAGACAGGGAGACGGTCCTGACTTTAGTCACCTACATAATGCAATATAACAAGAAAAAGTACAGTAGACAAGCCCCAAATATACTGAATTTTCACTGCATATAACGCCTATGGATAGAACTATGTAAATGATCTGAACCAAAAAAATCAGGCAAGACATGACATAAGCGTCTAGGGTTTTTCCTTTATCTTCCATGAAGTATCACCATGTGAGTTTACTCTTATCACTGGGCAGAAAGACATGGGTAAACACACCAGTGGTTTCTCTCTACGGGTGAGGTAGTGACACTGTGGAAAATGTGATGCTGAGCTTTTCAGTGGAAATTATTTCCCAGCAGGAAATGTGAACTTGGGCTCTGGTCCATTTCTTTTAGTTTTTAATTTTTCATTCTCATTTTATCCCCCTCTTCCCCCCTTCTGTTGCTGATCCTCCTCACATCCACGTGTTCCCGGGGAGAAAGACGTGATATTGTGGAGAAGTTGAACTCAGAGAATAGGCTGGATGTTGGCAGGTTTCTGCTGCTGTCCCTGTTTCAGTTAGATCTTCACTAATCCTCTCTGATACTTTTGGGAGAATGACCGCATAATCTGTTTAGGAGATGGACTACTGTAATGTGCTATGGAAAAAAAGGCTGTGCCCCACAACAGGCCGAAGGACTTACTTTAAACACCAAATACTCCCTGAAAACAAACAAAGGAAGCATCATCTTTTCGACTCCCTTAATTATAATCTATGGGGTGGGTATACGAAGAGCAGTAAAGGAGGGAAAACAAGAAGATACCCCAGATTGGAATCTCCCCGTAGAGGATTTCTTTGGACTAAGTTGTAAAAGTTCTGGCCTAGGAGAACGGGCCCCATACAGAGGACCCAGTCTATTTTCCAGTGGTAAATTGATTCAAACTGCAGACACAATCTTGGGGAACTCTGAGACTTTCTGGGCAAGCAGAGAACTGCTTTCGACTTGAAAGGCTACAGAGAAACCACAACATGAACAGGAAATTTGTCTTTTACACTGAGAGGAGATTAACTTTCCTTTGTTCTATAGAGCCCTGTGTTACATATGAAGGAGCATTAAACAATCTGCAAATGCACAAAATGTAAAAAACTGACAACCTCACCCCCCCAAAAAAAAAACCCGCACGACTATTAATATTAATAATTAGTATTAATAAACCAATTAGACCAATGTAAAATCTGCCCTTTATTGGATGCAGCAGCTAGAGCACAGGGTGCGTATCTGGGCTCTTATGCTCCAATGTTACGAGAAATGCATTTTCACAAAACTTTTTCTGATGGATGGGGGCACACTGGCCTCACATCTCCAAGAAAGGGGGTTCAAATCTCACCTCTGCTCTTTGTGTGTAGCATATGTATATGTTCTCCCCATTTCCTTGTTCCCAATAGTGCATATGTTTCCAGCAGCCAGGATAAAGGGTTGGAAGATGGATGTAACAATATATTTTCAGACGTTTTGTTTGCATATCAATCTGAATTTAATCAACCAGAAAAGCAAAATTAAATATTGAATTAAAAGATGAAAAGAGACGGCTAAGACTTTTGAGGACACCACTGGATTTAATGGATGTGGATCATTTTACCTCTTCTGGAAGGATGCCACAATCGGGGAAACTTGGTGGATATATGCTTAAGCACAGGTGTCAAGGCTTTGAGCAAAATCCGTCATCACAGAGCTACAGGCCAACCCAGACCTCAACCCTGATACCTCCATTACAGAAGTACATGCAATACTTTACATTCTTTTTTTTCTTTCCAGTCTGATATAAATGGCAGAAGACCCTGCATTCTATTGTTTTCCATAGAGCAGTTCCTGACTGACTTTTTCCCAGCCCAACTAGCACCATCTGACAGCTGGAGTTGGAAGACTGGGTGGTGTTAAGGTACTAGAATACTTGTCTACACCTAAACTCCTAAAAGATTTTACAAAACCACTTATTTGATGCAGGGCTGTGGTGAGGATGGAGCCTGTTCCAGAAAGCACAGGGCACGGGACATCCTGAAAGGCCACATCATTTCTTTGAACTGCAATAGGAAACCAGTGTACTCTGACTAAATCCAAGAGGCCAGATAATGAAATCCACAGCCCCAGAGGTATGAGACCACAGTGATGGCCATGGAACTGTCATGCTGCCCCTCACCTTGGTATTCTGCATCTTTTTTGAGGCAGATTTCTCATATTTAGTAAGACAAGAAGAAATATATTAGTGATTTTGATACTGGACTCCCCTCTTCTTCCCAGCTTCATGCCCCCAATATCTTACCACACATCCTCGGATTATCTTTAAACAAACAACATCTCCTTTGTTCCCCCAAATAAAAAGACCAACTCCTGAGCAACATTCCTTACATCCCTTTATCTTGGAATGCTTGGCATGAGAGGAGCAGGCCAGAGTGAGTTCAGTGCAGCCTTACCTTGTTCTGGACTACATGATGGACGGCTCTGGTGTGGGGGCCCGGGATGTGGGCGGAGGGGCGGCCCACGTTCAAGTCGAATACCTCCACGGAATGGTCGCAGCCTCCCACCAGCACTACATCTGAAATATCGACTAAGGAAAACTGGTTCACCACCTTTGTGCTACGATGTCAATGGTAAACAAAGCCTGCTAACATATATCAACCGCCACTATTATTAAAACTATAAATATCTCTGGCACTTAAAAATGCTGATGATAGCTGTATTATGAATGGCGTGCTTCAGGTTTCAGGTTCTTCATTGTTGCTAGCCCCTTCCATGGAGCTGGTACTGTTCAATTTTCACTTCTGTTGAAGCTGGCAGATCTGCCATGGTATCCTTCGAGATCTTTCTGAACGTGCGTTTTTATGTGCAATACTCAGTGGGGTCGGGGGCATGCGTGAAACATTAGCATTGCACAGGGATGTAAATCGAACCAGCGTGTGTTCGGTGGACATGGCAATTTTCGGGCATAAGGTGATACGCTAAAATTTCCAGAGATGGAAAATGTATTGGGTTACAGTCATTTAAACATAACAACCACCTCAAGTCAGTCCATCCTTTTCACCACCCCCCACACCCATATATATTTTTATCCCAAGATCCAAAATATAGGGGCATATGCTTGTGGAATGATTTTAGACTGGTTGGAGATTGACGTTAACAGCACATTCAAGTAGACTAATTCCTGTAGTAATTATAAAGAACAGTCACTGGCTGAATTTATGTACTGCTTTAGAAAATGGAATTTCTAATCTTTTTTTGTTTTTTAATTCCCCAAGTCAATGAGTGACAGAATTCAAGAAAAAATGTAAAAAGCTTTGCTTATCCATGAAAGCAACCTATAAGCTACAGAACCCTACTACCTTCTACAATAATTATATACCCATCTCAAGCCTCTCAGGGCATGAGACAGGGGGTATCCTAGATGGGTGCCAGTCTATTACACACACAAAACTCACTCATATGTTTTAGATTCATGAATTCAAAGCACATGCTTTTGGACTACAGGAGGAAATCACTTGGAGGAAACCCACGGAACATTGGAGACCATGGAAAGAACATAGAATGAACATGGGGAGAACATGCAAACTCCATGCAAAGCCTAGCTCTGGAAATATGAAACCCCAGAGAGCTACCATTTAAAATCATTAACAGTGCTTTGAACTAGATGACCAGTACATACACATTTACCCATCAAAGGGTTGACCAATCACATCAATAGTCAGACATAGCATGACCATAAATGGAAGCTGATTCATGCATGCCTTTATAAATATATGCTAATTGAAGTGGTCATGTATTAGCATGAGGCTGAACACAACTCAAAACACTTCCACCCACTCACTGACACGCTCCAACGTGAGAGACGTGTTTACCACAAACACGGCAATGCACCAGAGACTATTACACTAGTCACGCAAGCAAAGCAGACCAATGACCCGATGCAGGGAGTGGAAACTTGCAAATATCGAATTTCAATTTTCCACAACTGCCGTAGCCAAGTTTCTTACCTCATGAGAGAACAGACCCCACCGAACAAAGTGATGGGGTCCAGAATATTTACTACAAATAAAATCACTGTGCATCTTAAACTAGGGTCAGAATGAATATATTATTTAGAGCTAAGCACTCTGGATGAGTTGCAGCGAGGAACAGCAGCAGTCCCATCAATGAGACACCTGATCTTCTCATTCAGCAGAAAGACGTG
This sequence comes from Stomatorhinus ivindoensis, assembly GCA_019775895.2. Taxonomy (NCBI): domain Eukaryota; kingdom Metazoa; phylum Chordata; class Actinopteri; order Osteoglossiformes; family Mormyridae; genus Stomatorhinus; species Stomatorhinus ivindoensis. Next base: position 19,201,247 of record JABFEB020000060.1, read on the forward strand.
AGAGGTATTAGTGTGATGTGACAGAGGAATCTTGGGAAGCACATCAAGTAAAAAAAATTATAATAATAATAACCTGATAGCTCTGTCATCTTCTACTTTGCTGGGTTGCATGTGAAAGACAACAGACCTGTATCACCCTTATAATTATAATTCCAGCATTAGCAGTGCAGACTGTGGTGGCTATCACTTCACAAGGCATTCCACAGATGGCCAAGTTTGCCTGGTGCACAGATAACCTTGTTATTCAGTTCTAAGGATAGATATCCAGATGAACATACCATTACAAAACAACTTCTGTACTGAATAGTAAACATCTGAAATAAGAATGATGGCATGGTCTCATTCAAACCAGACACAGAAATGTTTCTGTTGGTAGTCAAACTAACAATGCAGTGTCTATAGATGTCTGTGACTAGCTTTTGTACTATGACCAGACAGCATCTATGTAGCACTGAAACAAAGCAAGAGCCAGATGACAGAAGCTGAGCTGCTTAGAAACAAGAGAAACCGGCCTTGGTCCTGAGATATATTACAGCAAACAATTCAAGTGTCTTGTCACAGACATTACATGATATTATATTGGATCTTGGGAATCTTAACCAGGAGCAGTTGAAGCACTTTTGTAGAGGGCAGTTTAGAACTTCCAGCTCAATGTAAGTTTTACTGTAACAACTAAAGGGAATCATTTCCAGAGACGTTTTCTGACATGTGGAGCGGATTGAGGCCACATTCAGGAGTAGGATACAGGAGAAAAACTCGTTGACAGCCGAAGCGCAGGATATGTCAGTCCCGGAGCTCGTCTCAAGCTTTGCTGCCAGTTTGACCAGATTCCTTTTATGGTACCTGATTGGGGCACAATGTTTGGCGTTAGTGAAGAAAGGGATAAGGAGTAGATATGAATTGAAATGGTTACAAAATGCAAATGAAAACAGAAAAAATACCACACAAAACAGCAGAAAGTAAGTGCTGATGTAAAATGGATCCAGTACAGCTTCCTAACCTCAACTGATCCTTCACCCCCGGCGACACCTGGCATGGGGAACTGTTTTCCTGATCAAGAACTGGACTGTATGCCCCCCTCCTGAAGACAAATCACCAACTAAACTACTTCCCCATGATAGCCTGCTAACTTTCCAGGCTAAAGCCATGCCATTAATTGATGGCCGTGCCTCTTCATGACTAAAGGGGGAGGGGTGTTTTCACAATTACTGGAATCCATCTGGAAGCAGTTGCTCAAAGGGACAACCTTAAGCCTGCAGCTTCAGTAACTCAAGCTCCAGTCGAGATCCTCACCTACTAGTGATCAAGGTGCGGATTGTTGAAAGACGTCAGAATGTCATTGCTCCTGTTACTTTTTTTCCTTTCAGGAAAACATAGTGAGCTCTGGCAAGCCGGCAGTGACCCTCTCCACCATGGTGGTCTTCTAAAAGGACTTTTACACTGCGAGCTGGAAACAGCGGACGCTTTGTTTGTCCATTCATAAACCAGAGCGGTGAGCGGAACATCTTGTATAACCACAGCAATGTTCATATTTGCCCTCCAAGAATTTGCACATAGTGCAGTTTATATAGCAGGAAATTATTCAGAATTATATTTTTACCCTCTCACTGAGTTCATAAGACAGAAGAAACCATCTCAAACTAAACAAGCACTTCTTAAAACTTGTGGAGTTTTATGCAAATTCATTTTCACTTGATCATTTGAGCATAATTATTAGACTTAAAAAATGCACATGGACATTATTTAAAAAATACAAGTATTTGAGACTTTAGTAGAGAAAGATCATAACTGGAAGCTACTGTACCTTCTGATGTCATCACGGGCTACATCCAGGTGATAAAGGTATAGATGTAAGGAGGGGCCGGAAGCCAGCAGGAGGAACTTGTCCAGGTAGAAGAACTGAGCAGATCTGACTGGCTTGGGAAACCTGTCCCTGCCCTGAAAGATGATGAGAATTCAATGGTGGCATTGGACTCATGAAGGACAGTGGTGAAGAACATGTGTGGCACAGGCATCAACAGTTTTTCGGTAAGTCTCCTGACAGAGGGAACAAGTACCCTGTAACAGCTAATATTATAAACCGGCATTTGAAATCTGTAATCACTGGTTTCTACAAAAGTTCCTAAAAGGACATACAAGATGAAAAGCTTTCCATATTTTGTCTCTGACATAACCTTTGATGACTTAATTTGTGAATAGACATCTGAATGCGGGCAGGGCCAATTTGCAAACGCTAGCACACCAATTCCACAATTTCCATGTGGAAAATAGGGCTCATGAAAGATAATACTCTGGCATGGTTTTAATCATTGCCGTAGGCCTTATGAAAGCTACTGGTCAGTTGGTCATGGTCGTGGAGGTGAAGGGGGTAGCTCCAGGCTCTCGCACCACGGCACGCTGCACAGTCACATGGCCGTAATAGGACATAGGGCTATCAGATGTATGCGCCGGTGAGCTGACCTGCAGCAGGCTGGTTTAGAGCGGCACGCGGTGAGCCTATTTCTCAAATTGCCTGTGAGGGAGCTTGGTTTAAAATAAGGAAACTGTATTTTCTTTTCCTTTACTCCTTTCTGTTTTGCCTTAAGGACTGCCACAACCCAGAAGTCTCGTTCGTACGAAAATTGATACTTAAATGTAAAGCAATGGTTGTTAGTGCTGGCAGAAGACAGTCATCCACCTTGGCTGGAAAACCAGAGGGAGAGAATGGCTTCACTGAAAACCAGCAAGGAAGGGGGTAAACCTCCCCTGGTCTGAGCTACTGGATAACATACAGACTAACAGGCTGCTGCCACTGTGGTCTGGCTATTGGAGTGGCTATTGGGAACAGTGTGGTATTTCCCTGTGGGCCGGTAGCATTTCCAGGCTGGTCCAGCCGCACACCCTTTTAAATTCTCATTCTCAGAAATAAACATATACATCTAGTAAATCAATGAAAAAAATGGCCCCATCCCAAGTGATTAGGACCCAGCTTCATGGATATGTATCCGTCGCAGAGCAAAGGTGGCAGCCCCTTCCTAAAATAAAATAAAAAAAATAGACTGAATGGTACAAACCTGCTTTGCGTGATACTGAACTGTAGGGATCTTTTTGGATGATCCAAGGTTAATATCACTGATACTGATCTCAGTACCAGTCTCGATACTGATATTCAGTGCCGACTTAACCCTAACAATTACACAAACAATTTTTGCTAAGCCAGGGGGGATGCCAGCAGTTTGTTTAACCAAGTGTTTGGACCTCTAACCCTTTCTTCCCCTTAAGGGTAGCCCCACCCACTAGTAGATGAGGTCATGCTCCCTGTAATAATACGATAATAAATAATCAGGTAAAAATTGATACTTTTACGATAGAAATGATTTTCAAAATGAAAACATTTCATATGGAAAGACTTGATATTTCAGTATTGATCCCCATATTTTTTATTAAACTGTATTTTGTGACGAACGGCAAGCTGAAAAGAACAGAGAACGGTGATGCTGAGACGGCAAGGATAAGGCAAAAAAAGGCGGCAAAGAAGGATGCAGCGAAATGTGTGAAAATTTCAGCTTTATTTAGAACAGGAACAAGTTGTAGTCTACTAACTATAAAAGACTGCCTTGGGTCTCAACTTCAGAAGAAGTAGGTGGGAGCAAAATAGCCAGCTAGCATTTAGCATAAAATGACCTGGATTTGTAGTGTTATTAACATGCTGTTCCTAACAAAAAAAAAAACATGTCTCATTCCAAAGTTGACAATGATGCAAAATCACGTCTACAAAAAATTCTTATGTCTCATTCTTATGTCTTTGGACATTGAGGTCTTTAAAGAGGTAACAGAGATCAGTGACTTGCTAAGGAGGCTACTCTTATTTGAAGTAGGCATAATCTTTGTTTCGTATTATCAAGACAGCACAATATCACTACTGATTATCATTTTAGTAAGCACAATTTCAGTTGATTTAGAAATTGTGTAATTGCCATTTGTCTTTACCATACAGAAAAAATTAGAGGCATTGTTAAGATACAATTTCCAGAAGTTACATTTAAGGATATAAGATTCATTATATGGACAAGTAATGGGACACACCTCTTAACCATTGAATTCAGGTGCATGATTCAGACCCATTGCCACAGGTGTATATAATCAAGCACCTAGCCATGCAGTCAGGTGCTTCATAGAATGGGTTTACATGGCTGAGCAGCTGCATGCAAGCCTCACATCACCAAGCACAATGCCAAGCATTGGATGGAGCGGTATAGAGCACCCTGCCACTGGACTCTGGAAATATGTTCTGTAGAGTGATGAATCACACTTCTCTCTCTGGCAGCCTGATGGATGAGTATGAGGTTGGCAGATGCCAGGAGAACATTGCCTGTCTGACTGTTTTGTGCCATCTGTAAAGTTGGGTGGAGGAGGGATGGGGTTGTTTTTCAAGGGATGGGCTGGGCCCCTTTGTTCCAGTGGAGGGAACAGTTAATGCTTCAGCATCCCAAGACTATTTGAACAATTCTATGCTTCCAACTTTGTGTGAACAGTTTAGGGAAGGCCCTTTTCAGTTCCAACATTACCGTGCCCCACTGGCGAAAGCAAGGTCCATAAAGACAAGGTTGGGTGAGACACACTCCAAAATCTTGTGGTATGCCTTCCAAGAAGAGGGGCAGCCATAATAGTTGCACAGGGGGACACTATGTCTGACACTATGTCAGAAATACAGTGATCCCTCGCTACTTCGCGGTTCACTTATCGCGGATTCACGACTTCGCGGGTTTTTAAATATACA
>JABFEB020000060.1:19211998-19236671 GCA_019775895.2 Stomatorhinus ivindoensis
GATTATATATGGCATGGACACTCAATCCTGATTGGACCAAAAAAGTCATGTGACACACAGTTGGAAGAATAAAATAGGTGTAATGTATAAAATTTACAAAAGGAACACCTTGCCCTATCATGAAATAGAATAACAATTCAGTGATTTGCATATGCTACAGTCTTAATTGTGAAATGACAAATGAGTTTTGTAACATTAGTAATACAGCGGCGGCGAGTTAGAAGGGTTAATATCACAGTTCCATCTTCCAAGATTGTGAGTGTTAATATCTCAGTTTTGATCTTACTTTCAGAACCCTTACACCACTACAATACCCCTTTGAGTTAATTGGCCCACAGAAATTCAACTCATCACATGGCATTTGAGAGCATGGAGAGCAAAAGGCCATGAGAAGCATGCCTGCTGAGCACCCACCGAGGAACCTTCCCATATCCTGATGACTTTATCTGGGAGTGGAAGACCAGGGCCTGGTCCTTCACCCCACCTCTGGAATCTGAAGCAGAGAGAGGCAGAGAGAGAGAGAGAGAGATCAAATGTTACTCTACTCAATGCATCTCTAAAGTTCACGCGCAGATCAGTCAAACTGTTATTGTTACTTGTATAAATATTATTGCATTGTTGTTCCTATTATTGTAGTTGAATAACTGACCCTTACTTTGGTTGTTAAACACGTTTTATAATCATAATCATTATAATCGCCAAGAATGCATCATTGTTAGATCTATTTATTCTATATCTGTAATGGTTCAAAATTTACAAAATGTCGTAATTCCTGAAGTTCAGATAGTCCAGTGCAAAAGCAAAAATGCAAATAGAACCATTCACACAATCTCAAAATGGATTCAGTTATACACCATAATAAAGGTGACCTTAAGGACAGAAGGACGTGATGGTAAAACGATATAACAAATAATAACTAAAATTTCTGCTCCACTGTAAGTTTTTGTCTTTGCAAATGAGTGATGTGATCAATCCCTCAATTTAAATTTGTATTATTATGTTGAAACATATATTCAACATAAACCTCCACTTGAAACCAGAAGAACAGAGCTAAACATGTAATTGTAGTTCTTGGGGTCACTGATGAAGATGGAACACTCATTGTGTGCTTGCTTGTCTAGTGAAGATGGTAGTGATCTACACCTTCGGTGCTGAGGTCAGGCCTATGGTCGATGTGGCAGAAGGACAAACATGAGGCTCAGCATATTCCGAGGGATTCCGGCTTTGTCAGACCATATCCTTACTAGAGTGAGATCACTTTTTACTAATCACTCAAAAAGTGAGTGTGGTTTCCCAAAAAGTATTTCCTCATCCCATTATAGCAAACTGAATGTCCATAGCTTTTAATAAAAAATAGTCAATAGATAATATGTTTCAACATAAGGTGCTGAAGGTCCAATTGTTACAACATCAGAATATCCTGTGGCCAACACTATAAACTCTGCCTAGCAAAGATGAACAGCACAATTGTGTGATCACAATTCACATACTTCTGGAAACAGTGGAATATTCTGGATCAGCGTTTCCCAATATTATTACAAATATCACAAGCGTAAGAACAAAACTGAAATTCATACATACTGAAATTCCTCAAAATATTTCATTAGTACAAATATGAGGTTAATATTTCATTACTTCACTAACTGTGACAATAGAGATGGACATCAGATTTCTTATTTCAAGCTGTTTTACTTTACCTGCATCAGCACTGAAATGGCACTGAGATTGTTATTTCAGGATGAACAACTAGGTAGGATCCAGTATTAATTTTGTTGGTATAAACTATGACAAAAAATTACTTGCCAACATTTTTTTCTGCGAAAAAATTAAATAAAAATTAGATAAAATAAAAAAGATTATTTTTATTTATAGTCTGTCGGATCAAACCCCTTTTGTATGCCTCATATCATGCTCCTGCATTCTTCGTCGCTAACTGCATGACAGTCTGATACTTGATAACGTTTATTGGAAGAGGACACTTGTGAATATATTGTGTTAATATGCAAGTGTTTTGTTTGAAATTGAATTCTGATTTTAATTATACTTTATTTAATGATTAAGTTCATATAAAGCCCTTTTAGAATAACATAGAATTATAGTGTTGCAGTTAAACAACAGTTAAATCCAAGTCCTTAATGACTGCTTGTTTAAACGTAATGGCCTGCTATAATGACAGCTTTACAAATGTGCCCTTCAGGAATCTAGCAGATAGAGATAGAATAATCTGCGCATGCGTGTGTGTGTACATGCATGAGTAGACTATGAGTAAACCTTTTAGTTTCATTGACTGCATGCAGAGTAGATTTAGTCGACTAGATGATAAATTCCCGTAATTTCCGCCAACTAAAACAAGACTAAAACAAAAAAAAAAAAATTAAAATCAGACGACTCAAATATGATTAAAATTAAGTCTAAAACGAAATCAAAATATGCTGTCAAAATTCACACTGGTAGGATCCAAGAAAAATTTTTTTTTTGTTTTTATAGAAGTTAACGTAATGTGACACAAGGGTTCATGTGACTTAGAGCAAACAACTGTCTTCCTGTGTGTGAGGCACAGAGAGAGTATGGAGAGTAGGGAAAGAGCAGTGGCTCAGAACTTGCAATTATACCTGTAGAAAATTTTGTCAAAATCCTGGGGGGACCCATGGGACATGGGATTGGAGGAGAGCAGTTTTGCTGGCACCCTCGAGACATGTCAGGTAGGCAAACCATGCTACTTTCAAAAACAACCGTCTGGCCCCACAACAAGGTCAACTCAAAAACTCACCAAGCTGGGACCATATCTACCCCCATAACACATATACAGGCAGCATGCAAAACTCTTCATACTATTATTTACAGGTAAATAAAGTGGTGGAAAGAAAGGCATCACTACTAAGCCACTCCTTGTTTTTAGACTGATGTGGCGAGAAACAGACTTGGACAAAGGAGTGGGCAGCAGAGGGGCAAAGTGCTTAGCATTGCATAATGTGACTTTTCACAGGAGGTAGAAAAAGGTTGGGGTTTCCTGTGTCAAATTATAATAGTAGCCCCAGGCATTCTAAAATAAATACTGTGCTTATCAGTGACACGGGACGCAGGCAGAGAACCAGAACAGCTGGCCTGACCATGTTAAACAATCAACCTCCAGGACCTTTCAGAGTTCTGGAGCTATTCTACTTGGACAGTTCACCATTTTATTCGATTGTAGTCTGGCTCCATATACTGCTCTCACTGAGGAGAAGGGTACTGTTCCAATCCAGCGTCGGCTGGCAAGGGACCAATTCACAGTAGGGGTTGTCTGCTCTCCCCAGAGCCCAGCAGAGCTGCAGTGAGCCCAAGAAGCTAGATTTCCTCTCAGGATATCCACTGGCTGACCCCGCTTTCACTCTGGGTGGTTATGCAACAAAATCAACGGCATAAACACTCATCAAACAACCTTAAGAATTATAACCTCCCCCTGCAAATAAAACCCATTGATAAATGCTCCCCACAATGTAATAACTCACATGTACAATGTAATAACACACACACACCTATGGCAGACATTGGGCCTACATTTTGACCGGAGTATAAAGAAACTGAATGGGCAATCTAACCAGGTCCAATTATTTATAACCTGCCCTGTTTTCATTATGATCCATAAATAGAAGATGCTGAGATCAGAGCAAAAGGGGAGAAAAAGGATCTGAGAGGTAGATGCTTGTGGTTCTTGGCATTATGCTAAAGTCACGCACCAGATGCTGTCATTGCCTAAAGGATCCAGGCCCCCCCACGAGCTCTCTCCTTCCCACTTAGCATTAACAGCATGTCTCAAAGTAGCTGTAATAGTAGCATGCTAACCACCGTCTGAGCTACTGTCTCCTGCGAAGCTGTCTGAGACCGCCAGGGTGTAATGACAGAACAAATTCCACTCACACAAAGGCCTGCTGCACAGTTCCAAGGTCATCCTCTCACACTGCACCAGCAACCAGATGCTATGAAAGAAGGCTCCGCTGGAAACAAGAGCTAGAAACTACAGTCACCCAGAGATGTCTTCCAGTGTCACTGAGGGAATCTTTTCATCTCAGGTTATACCCAAGGAGCCATTCGTCTGAATCTTTAAACGCCATCTAACTGGAGTGCAAACCTCCCTCTTGCATTTACTATGTTGTTAGAGTACAGTTTGTTTTTCCTCGAAGACCATAACTTGTGTTCTTGGCAGATGCACTACAAGTATTAATCTTGTAGGTATCATCAAGCAGACACTTAAAGTTCCATGCTAAACGGTGTATTACCCAAATAATTATTTAAAGGGAGGAACCAAAAGAAACAGAGTTGAGTTCAGGGAAAAAAAATCAGACACCCTGGTGTATTTAAGGACCATTTTAAGAACGGAGCGGTCTGGAACTTGGGAACAGGGTTCTCAGCTGGAGCTCAGTAGACAGGCCTCATTAATTCAGCTACAAACCTTACTGACTAAGATACAGGAAAGGCCTTTAAAACATGATTTCTCCATTCTCTCACTTAAAGAACCATGTCAATGTGGTGTATTCATTGTTTTAGGTTAGGGATGATGCACAGCGGCCTTTATGAATATGAATAGTCAATACTCAAGCTTTTCAGGTGATTAGAAAAGAAATTAAGTTCATTTCAGAGATTAATCAAGTCACCAGGGGTAGCACTCTTGCAATATTTATTAATTGAAACCTTGATTTAGCATTTCGTCTTTTTTTGGTATGTGGTCTCTTTTACTGTACTATATATTTAACATGTGTTCAGTCCCCTACTGATCCACCAAAATTACTACCATTTTTAAATACTTTTTTCCCCCACCTATCCGGCCCAACACCTGGAATATGACACAACAGGGTGGTGCTGCTGTCAATACTCTGCAAGAGGAAGATGCCCACAAGCTTGGCCAGGCAATGTGCCACGTTCCAGTTTCTAATGACATACCGTAATTAGAAAAGAACTTAAACCACAAGCTCAGATGATAATATCACGAATGATAATCGCAACCAACAAGCATTGAGTCAACATTATTCAGATAAATCTTTCTTAGGTTAGCCACAACAGCATTGCGTGAGTTTGCCTTATATAACGTTATTAACCTGTCTTTCTGCGAGGCTTGCAAGCATCCTTTCCAGGCAGCTCTGCGTTTAAAGGAGACTCCGGCATTGGACGGGCACTGTACGAAGGAAAACACACATTCTTTCATCAGAAACACATCGCTCGACTTTCCACCATTACAGCTGTGCTATAATTGATGACTCAAAAATAAGAATAATAAAGAAAGCTGGAACTGGAAAGAAATGGTGGAGAAAGGTATGGTAGGGGAGTGCATTTCCAGGCATGCTCCCACCCACCCTCTCTTTAACTGTAAAGGGTGGTGTCCCCCCCAATGCCAATTTTAAGAAGTGGTCGCGTGCAGAGCTGGGAGCGCAGCTGGCAGGAACGTGCCACCCGCAATGTGGAAGAAACCAGTCATGAGCCAATCACAATCTAATGTACTGTTACCTTCTGTTTTTAATCACTACTAGCCTGGATGAATGTTTTCTGCAATACCTGGGCAGCACAGACAAGCTCCTCTCCCCAGGGCTGGCCCAGAAGCTCCGGAGGCTTACGGAGGACCCGGGGTCCCCAACTTCCAACAGAGCCACGGTGGGATCAAACAGTGAGGCCACCATGCAGAGAACCTAAAAGGCATCCGTAGTATGGTATGGTGAGAAACAGAAACCACAGACAGGTGTGAGAACAGGAAAAGAAAAGTACCTAAAAGAAGCATGGAAGATAATTATAAGATGTACGACAGATAGAAAGATGAATAAAGAGAGTAGCAAGAGATGAGCTCATTTAATACTGTTACTGTTCAAATCAATAAATATTTGATTTAATCCTTGAATCCTTGAACACACAGCTGTATAAACAGCTACAAACAGTGTAGCCATTTCTGACGAGGAGAAACATCTGTATTGAAACAAAAAAAAAACATTAAAAGGGTGACATTGAAATTCATACGTTGAATTTCCATTCTACTATTGAGTAGTAGGCATACACCGCTTTTAAAACAACAAAACGCTATCATGGTTGTTCTGCAGATGCCTGTGTCCATAGTGATGTATGAGGAAAGTACAGGATTAGAGAGGAGGGCCAGCCAGCCTCTTTGGAGCGACTGAGGTTAAGGGTCTTGCTGAAGGGTGATACCTCTCTGCCAGCCATGGGATTTAAGCCAGCGACCTTCTGATCAGAGGCAGAGAGACCCAACCTGCAGAGTCACATGCCGTTCTATTTGAAGAAAGTAACACTACATGCCTATGTTAATAAACAAAGTGTGAGCAGCTGGGGCCTGGTGTTCTGATTTGGCGTATGACGACACATGAAAAAACGAGACTTAAAATGGAGCCACGACAAGGAGGAGAGTGATATGGGTAGCGGTGGCTCTAGTAGGGGAGGGAAAGAAGGTACAACAAGGCTATTTTGATGAAGAGGGTTCATGCATGCAGGATATTTAGAGAACCGCAATCATGTTGTCTGGGGAGATCTGAACAATCCCTACAAAAACCAATGAAGACAGATGATGGCATCTATGGTCCCCATTGATACAAGCCTTACAAACAAAAGTCATTAGGAAAAAAAGATGCCTTCACTTCACAGTGCAGGGTTAGGGTAGGTAGCCGCACTTTCTTGGGTCAGGGTGTCAGCGAGTTCCCTGATTATGGATTTGAACAGTAAGCCATTAAAAAATAAAAACCCACAGGGAAAAGAGAAAGACTGAACCGCAGAAGAGTCAGATTTCCTCCACAGCAGCACGGCATGCGGCCCCTTGTTTCTATAACATGGGCTAAAAATATAGCATATCTTTAAAAAAATGAAATTGAAAGTTTCCATTCGGAATTCTGTGCAAACAAGCTGACCTATGCGTTCCAGACAGTTTTGCCCATAAGAACACCTCCCATTCCAGAAACCCAGCTCCGCTACAGCTCAAACAGGAAATAAGCACAGAGACAAACCAGCATCGACAACAAGACAATACTTTACATTGGACAATCTTGATAACAGGCTTACTAAATAAATTGAATCCTGAAACAGCCCCCGAAAAGGAAAATGAATAATATGGCAGCACCACCAGAGTGAAAATGAACCCAGGGTAAGCATAAACCTGGGGGGGGGGGTTGAAATTCATGGCTGGCCTTGAAAAATGAGATGGGGAAGATAGCCAGAGAGTGGAGAGTGAACAGGGGTAGCGTGAAGCCTCACCAGGTCAGAGAGGTGTGATGGGGTAAACTGAGGTGTGCGAGACTTGGACAGCTAGACTGAGGCAACTGGGTGATGTTCTTTGCTTCAGCCGTATGTCTTCAAATTTCAATATTATTCCAATAATGGGAGCAAGTTAGGTAGTCTGGACTCAGTCCTCACACTGTGCAGCGGCACAAAACAGCCTCCCAGTCAAAACTAGAAAAGCCACTTTTCTTCATGCACAGCCCAAGCCCTTAGAAACCTTTACACCTACTACCATTACTGAACCATGAACTGCTAATTGCAGCAATGTAAAAATACCGAAGGTACAGCGGATGTGAATGGAAGGAGAGCTTACCAGCAATAATATATTTAAAATGTTAGCCTTAGAATACAGCTGTGCAGACATTAACATAAATTGACTGCCGTTAAATGGTGCAAACTTTTCACTAACATCCTGGAAAATCAGACAAAATGCAAATTCTCGCAGAGCACAGCAATGGTGGGAAAAAGGTGATGATCCACTGGCAGCTCAGGAGCAAATGGGGTTTATTAACAAAAAAAGAAACAGATCATGCAATGACTAATTGGAAAAAAAATCTTAAAATAATATGAACAGGAAGATCTCTTTATATTTTTAGTCACTGTCTACATTGAAAGTTTACTACTAAAATAGATACGGTTATTTGTGTAGAACATTTCACACGGATGTGATTTAAAGTATTTTACGGAGATCAAATAATATTATACAGTAATAATGACAGGTGGAATCAACCCAGAAGGTTCTGGGGATCAAACCAGCAACTTTCGTGTTATAAGGCGGCAGCATAAACCACTGTACTAAGTACTTGTAACATTCACATAACTTATGCATTTAGTCTTTCTGCAATTCATTGCCAAGCCAACTCCCTGACTGAATTTATGGCCACAGTATTGCCTTTTTTAACGATTACATCTTTTTATTTTTCATGCAGCTCTATCAGCAGCATTTATTCTGCGGCAGAAAGAAACACCGCTCTCATTTTACAGGCTTTCCGACTCATTTCATCGAGCTATCATTCATCCATTTATTTGGGCTTCTTAAATATCACGGGCATGCACACTAAGTGAGACTCTGCAAGTCTGTGCTGAATGAACTTTAATTAATTAAAACTGAACTGCATTCGTGGAACGATGTGAGGGTAAGTTTAGAGATGGAGGTCGGTTGAGTCTGACTTTTTCGGGAAAGTCTACCCTTTTTAGCTAATTTCATGGAATATCCCCCAGGAAGTAGGGGAAACACACAAGGGTCTAGTACAAAGACAGGAGGGAACAGGATGGTCAGCAACACCTAATGGCCAAGTGGGGAAGTAACATAAGAGCAGGGATGGATGGGCGCTGACCCTGACAGCATATGCTTAAACAAGTGAAAGTAAAAAGAACAGAAGGAAACTACTAAATATATTATTATTATTATTATTATCTAGCAGACACTACTGGGTAAATGTGGATGTCCATCTTGAATACAAAGTTTCAGTATGTGGGAAGATCAGGAAGTGTATGCCTGTGAGGGAGGCAGAATACTTACTCTGTTCTCGTCTCCATGGAAGATGGCCCATGACCCTACTGTTGAGACAGTCACTGTTTGGGTGCCTAAGGAGACAAAAGACCACACAGGACTCAAGTCACACAGGTGAAAGGAAGCATTAGCCAAATCTGTTCCTGTCTCTGAAATCAGCCAATGTCCTAGCCACTTGTTTCATCCCTGCCAATAAAATTTACAGATAACCCAGTTTGAGAGCCAGGCCGTGCTGATTGATTGGTCTAATTTCAACTCCCAGTGGCATTCTTGGAAAAATTACTTAATTGTGCCACCAGTTGTTTTGGGAACCAAAAATGATTCATTAAATAAAAAGTAAATAAAAACTTACTCGTACAGGTTATACTACTTACCATTTAGTTCATAAAGCTACTAGTAGACCACCCCTGTCAAGTTTTGTGGGTGTTTACATAAAAAAATATGGGAATTGGATTTAAGTTGCTTGAAAGCATGATGCCCCAAACCACAGGAATCACGACAACCAACAACAATCGGGTTAACCAACAGCAATAAAATGATCCTTCTTTCCATACAGCCTTCTCGATGCTGCCATGGCCTAACCACAGCTTAACCAGGACCAGGCAAGAATGGCAGTTATAAACAAATATCAAACCAAACAGCTCATATTACTAGTCTTTTTCAGTTCCAGCTTTTAATGGGTAAACAAGAAGAGAATGTTCCTCTGGGCACATTCACATCACGGAATGGTTTGGTGTTGAGATGGTTCAGATGTGCATCTGAATTTGAGGGAAGAGCTTTAGAGAGCTTCCTTTGAACTTGGGTTGTGAGAGTTGTACAACTGCTGGCATGTAGCTAACTGCTATGGTAAGAGCCATACTAATAGCTACACTAGCACCGTGCGGTGCCATCCATTCCTTGGGAACTTGCATAGCTGGTTTGCTTCATTCTGTAGGAAAACCTATGTGTATCGTTTAATATGAATTTGTTTTTTATGCAATGTTTATGCCAGGTCCTCTGGCAACAAGGCCATTAGGCTAAAAGTTCAGTTCAAAAGTGTGACTCCTAACCTGCACCCCCTAGACCAGCCTAAGCTGGTAAATAGGAATTTTAAAGCTTTAAGAAAAAAACACCCACAAGCTGCAGATAACATAACTAGGCGCAACTAAACAACATGAAATTTATTTGCTTGGTTTCAAGTATTGATTACTTTTGATGTTGTGATACTAAAATGCCTTGGCAAAGTGCTGATGGCGTGGAATATTACAGCACAAGATTCAACTCCTGGAGGCTCACCACATGCAGGGTCTGCCTCATTCTGGATGGATTTTAGACATTTTGCGTGCTGCGGCTGACCCACTAGTTTCCAAACAGCCCTACACAAAGTACAAGGTCTCACATGCATAGAGAGACACTCACAGCGAATTCTTTCCATCCGCATCATCTGCGTTTGTGCCTCTGTCTAAAACCTCGCTGCTGCCCATCTTTATGAGCTACTTTCTCTGCCCTCAAAGGGCTCCAGAAAGACCCCCTTACAAACAGGGAGCAATAACAAGAATAACAGGAAAGAGTAATGAAAAGACAACTGAAGTGAGGTCAATCGTGCGGCGATCCCTGGACTCGGAATGGCCCTCCTGACCTGGAAGATGCAACTAAAACATAGCGGGCATACACCCAGACACGCACTGATGGAGTTCTGCTAAATAATGTCTAACAAATTCACAGAAAATTGATCAACATTCAGAGCTATGCCCTCCAGGATGTTCCACTACCTGCCTATTCTGGACTCCAGACTCTCTCCTCAATCCTCTATAGAGTAAGTGGTTGGAAGAAAGAAGAACTGATGGATAGATGGATGGAAGGAATATATACAATAATTTGATAATATGTAATTTGACTGCGTTACTAGGTGAAACCAAACAGTTAGCACGTAAACACACATTTAAAAATGTGTGCATATGCGCACTTAATAATTTCACTTGAAGATTACCTTTCAGATTCAGCGTTGAGCACAGTTCAGACGTTGCCAAGTTGATCAGGTATAGGGCGTCAGAGCTGCCTATCCAAACGTAGTTCCCTGCTCTGTACGACGCCCTGGGGAGGCCATAAGAGGGATTAGCTATTAGCACAGACGACATGCATTCTGACCCCAGAACGTGACACTGGAGCCGCTAGTTGCTTTGCTAGGGAAGTATGAAACTTCAAACCAAGTAGGAATGAATAGGACTTGCATGCTCCAGTGTAGTGGGCCAATAATGGGTATTAATTTCTCAGACAATGAAAAAAAAAAAATGCCCGCCGAAATGAGGAACCTGGAATATTCTGCCAGCTACACTGATATTCCTTTTCATTCAAATGGGTATACACTACACTTGTGACTGACTGGGTTGTACTCCTGCATCCCAGCTCAGTAAGTGTGAAGTCTGCATATTTTTCCTGCGTTGCGCAAAAAGTCCAAAAAGATGTGCATACGGCCGTGGCCAAAAGTTTTGAGAATGACAAAAATATTCATTTTCACAGTCTTCTGCCTCAGAATGTTATGAAGCATGATCAGATGAATTGCAATTAATTGCAAAGTCCATCTTTGCCATGAAAATGAACTTAATTTCAAAAAACCCATTTCCACTGCATTTCAGCCCTGCCACAAAAGGACCTGCTGACTCTCATTACCAAAGGTGAGAGTGTTAACAAGGATCAGGGTGGAGATCACTCAGTCATCATGATTGAGTTATAAAACCAAACTGGATGCATTAAAAGGAGGATGGTTTTCCATTGTTAACTATAGTTACCTACAAGGAAACATGTGTTCAGGTGATTCAGCTGCAGGATCAGGGCAGCACTAATGCAGAGCTTGCTCAGGAATGGCACCAGGCAGGTGTGAGTGTGAAGACTTTTGGAAGATGGCTTAGTGTCAAGAAAGGCAGCAAAGAAGCCATGTTTCTCCAAGAAAAACATCAGGGACAGACTAATATTCTGCAAAAGGTACAGGGATTGGACTGCTGAGGACTGGGGTAAAGTCATATTCTCTGATGAATCCCCTTTCTGATTGTGTTACCCAAAAAATCGATTGCCCAGAGAAGCAAAGGTGAGCACTGCCATCAGTCCTGTGTCATGCCAACAGTAAAGCATCCTCAGACCAATCATGTGTGGAGTTGCTTCTTAGCCAAGGGAGTGGAATCACTCACAATTTTGCCTAAGAACACAGCCATGAATAAAGAATGGAACCAAAACATCCTCTGAGAGCAACATCTCCCAGTCATGTAAGAACAATTTGGTGATGAACAATGTCTTTTCCAGCATGATGGAGCACTGTGCCATAAGGCAAATGTGATAATTATCTAAGTGACTCGGGGAACAGAACATAGACATTTTGGGTCCATGGCCAGGAAACTCCCAAGACCTTCATCCTATTGAGAACTTGTGGTCAGTCCTCAAGAGGCAGGTGGCCAAACAAAAACCCACAAATTCTGACAAACTCCAAACATTGATTAAGCAAGAATGTGCTGCCATCAGTTGAGATTTGGCCAAGATGGTGATCGACAGCATGCCTGGGCAAATTGTCTTAAAAAAGAAGGCCAACACTGCAAATATTGACACTCATAAACTTAATGTAATTGTCAATAAATGCCTTTGACACTTATGAAGTGCTTGTAATTACATTTCAGGATACCATAGAAACATCTGACAAAAAGATATACAAACACCGAAGCAAACTTGAAAACCAATACTTCATTCTCAAATATATTTGTATATGTCATTTTCAAAGCTTTTGGCCATGACTGTAGAAGCCTCTAATTTGTCCATCGTCTGTGATGGACTGGCATGATGTCCAGGAAATCCCCTGCCCTGTTCCCTTTGCCTCCTGGAATAGGCTCCAGGCTCACCATTACCCTGGAAGTTGAGAAATGGGTGGACGGTTCGAAACCGCAACCAGTCCAGTTTGGGGATGTTCCTCTGTCACCCTGAGATCAGAGCCTTTTACAAATGAGTTAGGGAATAACCCCAATAAAAACGGCACCTAAAAGAGCCCCTAAAATAAAACTTGCTGTGTCCCAGATTTCCCTTCACCTGGTTACCATTGTTACTTTTGCCATTTTAACCGCCAAGCATGGAAAACACCACTGGCCCCTTTAATCATGCTTTAATGTGATGTTTCCTGCTATCACCGTGGAAACACACTGGACCTCTAATAAAGACTTGTACCTCTTCCAGACCCTTTCTGCAGACACCTGTGAAATAAAATTAATGTCTTTTTTATGACATATTTTATGAAGGTTTCCTAGAACCTTTAGAACTTTTTGCCAGTGGAAAAGAATGAGACCACCAGTTTTCTAAGGGACTGAGTAAAATGTTGAACTGACACAGAGAAAGAAAATATGTATTTGATATTCTATATCGAACAGGGATTTACCTTTTAGCTTTTGGGATGACAGCTTTGGCATTATGGGTAGTCAGCTTGCTAGCTGCTACCTTCAGTTTTCAATTTCCCCTTACATTTTCATTACCAACTGATATATAGCGTTTTGTGCTCATTTCTCTGCAATTAATAACCCTTTAAGCTCATCTGGGTTTATATGTGCATGCAATATTTTTTTCTGATTTCATAATTTTTCTGGCTAAGGCAAAGGTTCACAACCCCATTTCTTGAAGACCACAAAAACAGACAGAAAAACATTTGTTGCACATAAATCAGACACTTGACATCACATGCCAGAGAAACACACACGTCTGTGATAAAGTGGCATGTGTTGGTGTGAAAGGTACTGGTCTCAAACCTGTCCTCTTCACGAACATCATCAGGCGAAGGTGTGAAGGCCCCGATTCTCAGGACCGGCTTTGTGGTCTCCACCATGTCCACACCATCCTTTCTTACTGGTCCTAGAAAGAAAATCAGCCAGATCTGAGGTCCACTTGGTCAAGACCTATTTCTACCCCTGCCTTAATTAGATCACTACCTAGAAATGACTAAAGCACTGCAATTTATTTTTAAAGTCTTCATTTTAAAAAGTAAATATATGGGCAATTATGAGTCAATGAAAACATTTGTTCTTCTGGTAAAGGTTTATAAGAAAATTTTATTATTTCGTATGAAAACTCTCCATCTGTCATTAGTCATGAATCTGAGTTTCTCTTCAAGTCGTGTCTTGTGCATTTCATAGCTGCCGTCATCTATAGAGCTGACTTTATATAAATTATTACACTGAGGAATTAATAAACTCATCGATCGTTGCCTTTTTCCTAATGGACAAACCCTTATAAAAATGCTCCACTTTTCAAAATTACCAAAGCATTAAAAATTCTCGACAGTGAATATCCTCAGAAAAGTCAACAGTGCTTGTGCATTAATACCAATAAGGCAGTTTTAATCTTATTTATGCAACATACAAGTTCCTGAGTCATTAAATACAGTGGTACCTGACAACTCAAAATTAATCCGTTCAGAACTCCGGATGGAATCCTAAAAAGGTCAAGTTATGATCGACTTTTGCCCATAAGAAATAATGGAAAACCAATTAATTGGTTCCCAGCCCCAAAAAAATACACCGAAATAAGTTTTTTTTAGCATTTAAAGCAAAACAAACCAGACAAAACAAGAAGAGCATATAGTGCATTAAACACATCTAAGCACATTCATCATTTTTAAAGTAAGAAAATAATTGTATTAATAAGAAATCTTTATTTTTAAATGTATTTTATTATATAATAATAATTATTGTTACTGTCTATCATTGTCTAAATGTATTTTTACTGTCTAAATATATGTATTCAGTTAATGAAAACATGCACGATGCTATCACAGTGAATGTGAGGCTGAGACTAAAGCTTTACCCTTTGTTTCCGCTGAGAGACGGGCCGCGTGACTCATTTCCTTGTGCATACAAGTTATCTTAGGTAGGTGTTCACGGTTTGACTTCTGAGATTCAGATCAAGTTATAAGTATTTTTTTTTTCAAAATGGTTGATTCGACTTTTAAGAAATTCGAGTTCTAATGAGTTGGAGAACTGAGGTACCACTGTATGGGGGATTATTGAACAATGAGCCACAAAGCAACACTGTAGAGCTCCACGCAGACTGCAGACAGGATTAATGCCAATAACAAAACTGTAATATTAACAAGAGTCCAAGTTGCTTCCTTCAGTAAACATTATCAAAGCAATCTCAGAATCACAATGGCTTCCAAATCACAAGACAATAAAAACTTACATTTTACTATTTTCCTGATCCTGGGTTTAAAGATCCTGGTTTCCACTGCCTCACACCTCTGCCCATTTGACCCACCTGAACACTCAGTACCTTCCTCTCCATATGACCGATTCCTCTGCACCACCTTCTGGAGGTCCAGTTTGCTCACCAAGCGACATTTGTGGTCGTTAGGGAGAGTGAAGCACCACACCTAAAGCCACAGCCAAGTAAAAAATATAAAAGGCTGCAAGGACTCCTGGGAAAAGATTTGGTCATATGACCTAGGTCGTGTGACCATATTAATACTGACCTGTCCATCAGCGGACCCCGTAACCAGCTGCTTGGTTTTCTTGCATAGATACACACTGAGCAAAGGAACAGCTATGGAATATTGCGTATGTTAATATTTCTATTTTTATCATTTGTAACTTTCTTGAGGATATGCCTCACAGAAAATCCCCATACCTGAAAGCACAGAAGACTGATGAAGTACCTGTTCCTTTGCCACATCCCAAACCTTGTAAACAGAGAGAACATCTTACACCATAAAGTCAACATCTTACACCATAAAGTATAACCTTTTCTGCTTATATCCATGGTGTTGCACAAGGAATGCTGTTTCACTGATGCCCCTCTAAAGAAATAGATATATATTTAACATAGAAAAAATAAACAGTAATATAAATTTGGTACAAGTTACAAATGCGTGGGGTCTCCTTTTTATGTTATTTTAATTGTTTAATGTACCCTGAATGTCCTATCTTCTGAGACAGACACAAGGACGTCTCCATCCCAGGAGTAGAATTCTGCTGCTGTCAAAGCACCAAGGTGCCCCTCCAGCACCCCCAGAACCTCCATGTTCTGTAAGAAGGACAGATATATACAGGGATAGAGTGGGTTAGCACATAAACAAGGACAATTCCAGTATACGTATAGTACCACGGGCCAACTATGTTTCTGTTTTAGTATGTATGTGAAGGATTTTTCTACAGTGGCCACTGTTAGGCCAACTGATCAGAAATTGGTATTGGCTTCTCCAGCAGGGGCCTGACCTTGGTGTTCAAGATGTATATTTTGTTTGCTGTGCAGGCTGCTGCTCTCTTGTTCTCAGGACTCAGGGAGAGGTAGACCACCTTCCCCAATAGTGTGCCAATGACTGTACCTGGAGCAACCAGACCTGGGAGCAAACTTTCACTTCAGCAACTGGTGCAATGTCAATGGTTTCTACAGAAAGCAACATATACTGTAACATACTTGGAGCAGTAATGCAGTTTTACACTAGAGGGTGCTCTTCACAAACGTCAGCTAAATTATTTATGCATTTAGCAGATGCCTTTATCCAAAGCAACATTTGAATCAAAAACATTCTAATAGTGGGAACAGCATGCTATCCCAGTAATGCACACACCACTCATGCAGCACCTTGCCACAAGTAGCCCCGAGCCACACTGAATACTTAGTAAAAACCATTAAAATACTTAATCGATTTGTGCACTTTTTTGAAGTTAGAACATAGCTCAGTTTTGCGATGTCAATGCACAAACAATACCCCAATTTCAACACAGACATAAGATCATTTTATAAAATTAGATACACTGCACAGGTCACACTGTGCTTCAACATACCCTCCCTTGCTCGACTGTAACATCGCTTTACATCCCATATGATGATGTAGTCATCTGAGGCAGAACACAGAATAAGTGGGTCTTGCCCATCTCCAAAGACCACAGCAGATATGTTTCCATGATGACCTACTAGCTGCAAGGGCTGATTGGAAGAGAACAATGAGTCACTGATGTTTGAAGGCCTTTTAAACACTCAAATCAATTTCATTGTAATGACAGTACAATAGTGGTAGTAGTAGTAACAGTGGTACCTCAGTTCTTGAACTCATTAGAACTCGAATTTCTTAAAAGTCGAACCAACTAGTTCGAAAAAAAAAAAAATACCTAGAGCTCGATCTGAATCTTGGAAGTCAAACCGTGAACGCTGACCTAAGATAACACATGGGGAAATTAGTCTCTAAGCGGAAACAGAGGGTAACGCTTCAGTCTCAGCCTTGCATTCGCTGTGATAGCATCGTGCATGTTTTCCACTATTTCTTATGGGGGAAATTCGATCAGAACTGGAACTTTATAAGATTCGATCCAGAGTACTTAACGGATTAAGTTCAAGTTCTGAGGTACCACTGTATTTAAGTGAGGCAATTAGTGATCACTTTAAATATGAGCAGGAAAGTGACCTTAACACCAGGGTCAGTGTTGCTGTGAATTCGCAATTCCGTGCCCTGCCATGGGTAGGCAAAGTGAGAGGAGCAGCAGGCAAGCTGGACGTGCGATATCAGCGCGCCACAGGACACAGCAAGCCTCTCTGTAACAACCAGGTTCTCAGTGTCACTCAGAGTCCCACGGCTGCTTCCCTCCATGGTCTCCTCCAGCTTCCGCTAACAGTCTGCAGTACAACAAAATGGGCCATATGTAAACCACGTTTCTGAACTGTAAAAATCATGACTGATTCTAAGTATGGATGTTGGCAACTAAGGAAATCCACCTGCTGCCTACTCTAACCCTTTAATATTTAGTATAGCGTGTAAAGGCACATAATTTAATTCCATTTGGATCTTTTCTACAGGTGGGTGGTTACTGTGGTGTGACGTCATTTTATTTATTTATTTATTTATTGTTTTTTGGCTTATCTGAAAAGCAGAAATGCATTCGATGGCATATAGATGTTCATTAGCTCTATGGGACATTTTACAATGTGTATAAATTATGTAATTCATCAAGAATGTTGTGTTGAAATCGCATTTTCATTTGACCTGTATGGGGTGCAACCGCCCTCCCCCGTACCCAAGGAAAAATCGATTTTGGAAAGCTGAGACGGTTTTGGTAGTTTCAATAACGTAAACCAATCGTTCGTTTTCATAATTAGTATCTCGAAATAAGCCAACAGATGTTGATATCGCTTTTATTAATTACGCTACTGTGGCTAACAGTTATGCGTTTCAAAGAGATAAAGCTGAGGTTAATGTTTAGAATGTTACCGTATTAATACGATAAATTGCCGAATAAAAATTTGAATTAGACACTCATGTGACAATTAAAAGGAATAAAGCATGGATTACTTATTTAGAGTTAATACATTTAACAGCTATTAAACTGTCAGAACTTTGCATCTTTTTGCGCGTTTCAATCTGCAAACGACACAGAACGAAAGCACTCAACTTATATACTTACATACATATATGCTAACAATTGCGTCTGACATGCGGATGAGATACTGTTTGGCACGCGTTTCTTTCGTTATTTCATTCATACATTTAGAATTGAACAATGGTTTTATGCTACACCTATTAGTTTTCTTTTCTAAAGCCGAATCGTCAACATAGAATGTAACTGACTAATAACTCGGAAAGACAATATTACTATTACATATAGTATTTGTGTTCGTGCTTACCAGGGTTCCCCTGCTGTTGCTTGGAGACAAAATAACAACGGAATGTCAGATGGTTCCTACTTCGTAACAAAACCTAAAAGCGTTTCGCCACATGGCGGCGCTGCTACAATTGCGTTCGTTTTAGCAATAAGAAATGCATCTATACTACTTATCTTTACCCGCTTCAGACAAGGGTATATTGTTTCTTTTACCAAAAAAAAACAGCACGACTTCATTCAAATAAATTACTAAATAAATAAAATCCTAGGAATACTTACAATAAGCACTCGATTATTACTTCCTTAAATGTGCAACAGGGGGAGCTCTAATCAATATTATTGGTTAGCTTTAAAAATTAATACAGATGCACGTTAAGGTCTTCACGATTGACTTGCTTTGTGGTTTTCTCCTTCAGTGAAGCCAAGCCTAAAAATATCATGCAATGTAAAGACAAAATGCAGGCCACAATGAATATTGCTTTTAAACAGGATATTTATTCATATTCTATCCATTACTTATTGTTTAACATACTGTCATTATATTTCAGCTTGGTGATGACTCCATGAAGTCGACAATAAGACATACTTTGATTTTGATTGCATTATGATAACTACTGTAGACAGGTCCTTGACTCAGTGGAAAGGAATGGTTCCATTGTGATGAAAACAATAGTGGAAGCCATAGGAACAATTTCTCATCATTTATGCAACGAGAATTTCTGTGCATGTCACTCATGTTAGCTGTACACCAGCCATGCCTGTTCTATGTCTTAGTCAACAGGATTGATTCTGTGGAATTATATAGGCTGCTTTCAAAAGTTTCAAATATTCTGCATTATTCCTGTTGTAATCATTCTAATATCTTTTAATTTTTATAGTGTGATTGTGTGACTAATATCTGTATGATGTATTTCTTTTCAAAGTTAAAGAGCGATTGCTTGTAGTTCTATACTGGTCATTTATCACTGCATTTGTCACTTTCACTTCTAATGTATGACAGACTTCAGCTACAAATAAAGTAGAAGGGAAAGAGCCGCTACAGAAGGAACTGGACCTGTGAAGACCAGAAAACGTGGCTTTCCGGGCAATTTGTCGCTTTACTAGGGTACATATTACTGTTAGGTATCTTTTTTTATCATTCTTTTTCAGAATGTTAGCAATCAGTGATACCAGGAAGGCCATAGCACCTTGCTGGACACCTTAACGGAAATCTGAAGTGATCTATTCCAGGTAGCCTGTCTTGATTTACAATTTGTCTTGTCTGAACACTGAAGGAAAATATTCCCACTCCCCATTTCCTCTTACACAGGGGAGAGAGCCCTAGAAAGGTCTCGGTGGATTTGATATAATCCTGTTTCTGCCAGTGCTGGGGTTAAACCTTCTAGCAAAAGTTTAAGTTGTTCTGAGGCACTGTGCTGAGTACCCATGCTCTCCTTCATCATACTTTGGAAATGTCCTTGGATAATGTCTGCACGCAGGATAGGTACACTATCTAGAAACATATCCCGATAAACATAAACTGAAATTCAAATATTCTTAAACACAAATGTAGTATTACAAATAATTATGTGGACTGCAGCCTGGAACATTCAATACGCCATTAATGGTACAAAGCAAAAATTGGATGTATTTTTTGTGTAACAATATTGTTCTTAAAAAAAACAAAAAAGCCCTATTTACATATTCATGCATAAGCCCATGTTTGGAAAACTTAGACAGCTCTCAGATGCAATGAACTTGTGAGCTCATGCCTGTATTGCCTCCCAGAACTGTTGCTTAAGCTGCACTGGCATCCAGCTTTTTATATTTTCGTTTCAATATGCTCCATATGTTCTCAATAGGGTTGTGGGCAGGGAATGATCATGGCGAAACCTTGATTACATCTCTTCTTATGTCCAAGGAATCAATGGTGTTCTTAGCAGCATGTGATGTGATTATTTTCCTCCATTAACAGTATTTTGGAAGCCATGCATCTTCTTTCATACCAGATCAGTACATCTTCCATTAAGAAGTTCACATATGTTGCTGATGCCAGCTTAACACCATCAGAAACTTCTCTCTTGACTCTCAGCGGAGGCGGACATACTTCTCTCCCTCCCCTTATCTTCCCTGCTTTGCTCCTCTCGTCTCGTCTAGTCTACTGTCTTATACTTTGAGAGACTCTCTCAGTCCTGCTCTCCAGACTAAGGAAAATCATGGATTTGATCAACTAGTCTCTTAACGCAATTGACACCATCTTCTCGATGAGAAGCCCTGGTTCGGGGGAACCTGACTGTCCTGCATCTACCTATTCAGAACCATGATTACAGGTCGTAGGCTGATTGGATTAGGCATTGCCCAGGTTTATCGAAGATTGAAGAAAATGGTGACAGCAGCTCAAAGCCCCACTAGGCTGACCGGAATGATTGACGGAGCTGGGAGAGCTGTTGGCACTCAGACTGTGACTATAGATCACAAATTGGATAACATCACTGTGACTATTGATCGCAGTTTGGATAACATCACGCAGAAGCTCACGGCTTTGCAAAGGATTGTGGATGGCGGGGACCAGGGTGGACATTAGAGAACCTGCGAAATTACAGCTTCTCGCCCGAAAACCCAAGCAACTCTATTCTATCTGCTTTTGGCTCCCCCCTAATCAGCACTGGCCTTGGACAAGGCCGCTGCTGTATTAACAACTCCCCCAGAAGAACAAGGCAGTGAGGCTCTCTTGTATTCCTCTCTCCCAATCCCAAGGACACCTGGATACACACACACATATACATACATACGGATACGCACTCACCGCACCCTCCCCCCATCCCACGCTTCAGTCCCCCAGCGTGAACAGGCGGGTCTGTGACCAGCGCCTCTGGCTGCAGGACCGGATGGCTGTTTGTCTATGCTGGACTACCTCCACCTCCCTATTTCCCTCCCCTGTTGCGAGTCACGACTTTTTATATTGTAAGGTGTAGTGAGCATGTGCTTATCTTGCTGACGTGATTTTTTCTGATCCTACATTGTACTGCCTACTAGAGTACAGTCTGGGGACTGTTTTTTTAATTCTCTTCCACTCTCCTCATGTAATTCTGTTTTCTGTGTTCTTCCTATATCCCCCGTCTTCCTGACTTGTCTACCCCCTATAATGTGATGTTTGTATATGTATGGTCGGGTTGATGGCCAGTTTTTTGCTGATACTTGTGACTAGTGACATGGTGTATTGCAACAGCAATAAAGGTTTCATCAACTTCAACTTTATCAGGGACCATAAAGAGGCCTGCCATCTCACTTCCCATTATTCTTGCTCAAAACATCACTCTACAACCTTCTTGTTGCCTCAGTTTGGTGGCCATAGGATGACCACTGACCATCAGACCCATCCAGTGTAGAATGGCATTCATCAATAAATAAAACAGTTTGAAACTCAGTTCTCACATATATCTGAGCCCAATGTGTACATGCATTGCAGTTTTACACACAAATGCCAGCCTCTGGAGGATCCTCCATTGAGCTGTTCATGGAATTTCAGGGACACCAATAGTTCCAAAAACATTTTTATTGCTTGACAGTGGATTTTTACAGCAATCCTTTTAATAATATCACTGTGTTTGGCTGAAACCTTCCATAATGATCCTTTATCCAATGTATTTCTGGATTCTGAATTTCCCTGATTTTTAAAAGTCTGATAATCTCTTTTGTGATATATGAAATGGGAATTTCTTTATTTCCCATATTTAATGAGAACTGTCATTTGCCTAAAAATGTGGAACAACTTCTATAGACAGGTCTCTCTTTAATTACTATCACCTGACAAACTGAATTACAACACTCTTTATGATGTTTACACTTTATCTGTAGAGGTATCGAAAGAGAAAAAGTAATAAATAGGATCACAATATGATTTCAGTTGTATGACTAGTTTGTTGAAAGGGTTACTGATATATCACTTGCACTATAATTTTGAACGTGGTATATATTCAATTTGCTGTCATCCCACAACACTAAGTTGTTGTGAATTAATGTAAAACAAATTCACGAAGAAACAGTAATTTAATCTTTTCGTTAATTCGACAATATTCCTTCTTACACATCATTTAACAACGCAGTAGAACAGAAAATGCCTTCCACGAGTAAACATATTATGTATCTTGAGGGTTTTTCAGAATCATACCAGGTCGTGTACAAGTGCTATTTCTGGTGAGTGTAAATATAGCACCCCTGTTCAGAAATGACGATAACTTAATGCACGAGACAGCTTGTTTATTCGCAGAGACGAAAAAAGAAAATCGTACGACAGCACAAGGCCTTCCTCCCGTTGGCTGTTGCGCCATTCAACCCGGAAACTATTTTGCTGCGCTTCTCTGATAGTTTTGAGTCATGGCGGAAATGACGACATCGTCTGGAAGGGGGCGGAGCTAAGCTTTTCCGTGTGTATGTGTGTGTGCGCGCGTGTTTGTGGAAAAGAAGTATGAGTGAATGTACGCCTGAGTCAATATAGATAAGAAACGATTGCGATTCCCAGTGCCGACACACACTCTGTAGAATTAATCGGATAACTAAATGTGACAAGTCGTTGCTTCAGTTATGCCAAATAACAGCTTATTAGCAAACTAGTTAATAAAATTAACTTGTGTTCAAGTGGAATACCCTAACTGAAAATAGCGAGCCAGCGAAGAAAAAGCGGTTTGGAATCTATAATATGAAAAAAGACAAGGCTGAAGCATTAGGTTTTGTCCCTCAAAAAGACATTGTCTATAACAAGCTTCTTCCATACGCGGACAAGCTAGACATAGAATCCAATGAAATTTTGTGTAAAATCAAAGGTAATTTGGCCCGGGCAGTCCAGCTCAGGGAGTTATGGCCTGGAGTCTTGTTTTGGACCCGGAAACTTTCTACGTAAGTAAAAGGAGTTCGTTTGACGTTCTTTGTGTTCTCCGCGATGATCAGAGTACATATGTACGCCGCAATATATTGCGGTAATTTACTGCAATATTTAGCCCTCGTGTTAACTGCGAGTGGGCCTTCTGGACGAGGGATTGACCAGGCCCCGGAATAGCGACCATCCGGCAGCTGTCAAGGAGCGCCTTTGTCAAATTCCCGGTTGGGTATTCACTTCCTAAAACGGAACCGGATTTTATAATGGTTCAGTTTATTTTTTAAACGATTTGCTTCGTTGAAGACATTTTTGGCTGCAAATAGTCATCGATTTTCCAACACCGAATAAGTGTTTTATTCATTTCCGTGCACGGTGTCAACCCCGTAGTTTATTACCAGCTAACAAGATTGTTAATAGTCCTGCAATCGATATAGACTTTTTACTTTAAGGTCTTTTTTTATCTTATTATCCTTATACGTGTTGAATGATTTTAAATGTTGAATGATCATTTGTAGTAATGTAGTTTTGAGGCAGGAAATGTAGCCGTTTTGCTAGTTGACACCGCATTTCCTTTGATGCTGCTGTTCTGGTGTCAATTTTTCTACACCTCTACAATTTTACTTAAAATTTGAAATATTTGAGTCACATGTTTATAATTAAGAATTTGGAAAGTTCACGTAAAAACTGAAAACGGGGCTTTTTGACCGGCACAATGAACTCCATTTTTGTCGCCAAAATAGAGACAAAACAATCCGCGGCGTGGCAATATTGGTGTAGTTGACTCAGTGATTTTGCGAAGCTTTTAAAGCTGAACCGTTGTAGCATGATACATACAGTTGGAATAGATCACTGAACGCCATTGTAATCTATCGGTTTTAACTCGGTTAATGTTTCACTTGTAAAACCAACCGGAATTGGCTAACCCCGAATCTCCGAACTGTAGTTAACTGTAGCAGTAACAACAGTGCAGAGTGTCTGTCAGGTCAAACTGACTGAAACCACGATGGCTACTTATATCGCTACCAGAGATATTTCATATTAAATTTGGTTTATTTCTTATTTGTATGTTATTTTTCTGTATATTGAAGCGGGAGACAGGTCGCTATACCACAGATCCGGCACCAAGTCCGTAAATAAGACGCCACTTATAATATGGTGTTTTCCTGGCTGACAAACGCGTTAATTCTTTAATGTTTTGTTATATAGCTGCCGTTTTTTCAATGCAAGCTTTATTCTGTTTCGGGAAAATACATCCTTTCACTATTCCTTTTTTGAAACCGCTAAGATTCTCTAAGGCCGTTAAAAAGCATACATATCTCTGTGGTGTTAGAAAGTGCCTGGAATTTGAATGAATGACTTTGAACAATGTTTGTAGCCCTTCTACCCTAGAGCAACAGGCTTTTCAAATCGTCCTGTCCGGTTAATAGTTCTCTTAAAGAAATGGATTGCTTAGTAAATTGGGGG
>JABFEB020000060.1:19247930-19262550 GCA_019775895.2 Stomatorhinus ivindoensis
CCCCCCCCCCCCCCCCCCCCCATAGTTTGACCCATTATCCTGATCCTTCCCCCCATGTTGGATGTGAATTAAAAGAACAAGCATAAAATGAGCATCATTGATACCAGTAACGGCATAGCAGATATTATGAATGCAGTAACTGTCTGGTAGTTTCCTGCTCCCGGCCAACCCTAGCAGTGCTCCGTGTTTCCCTTACACCTCCGATTGGAAGGTTATCAGTATCCTGTGGCAGCCAATGGTGGCTGTGTGTTATTCCTGGGAGATATACACCGTGCATTGTTCTTCTCTTGCGTAGATGCATGCTCCTTTACTCATTTACAACATTACTGAGCCAGGCAGTCAGTTCTGCTTATCATAGATGACCGGTCTGATCTGAGCTCTCTGTCTTCTGTGTGGGTGTTTGTTTGCTTGTTTATCTAATTATCCAGGTTGGTATTTTACCTTCAACTTTGTACCTGTTTTGTTGGATTTTCAGTTGAGCAATTTGGAAGTACCTTACCAATCTGCATTTGTTATGCGTTATATCTGCACTTTGATAGTATCCTCAGGTCCCGCTTTACCTGAGGGTACCCCGTTTCTATGGCCTGTTACTTTGTAAGCCGGGACTGTATGCATGCATGCTTGTTTTACACATTTCCTGCAATCTAAGGGTCTGACCCCTGATTCTAGACCCCCGACAGCAGAGGTCAGTCTTTTGCTGCTGATCCTCATCCACTGTTTTAACCAGCAAAACGCTTTTGATAATGGTCCATCCCATTAGTTAGCTTTTGTGTGAATAAATGAATGGCTTTGTTTAAAATGGTGAGTTTGTTTCCTATGATTAATGAAGTCACCTTATAAACAACACTTTTTATTTCATACAAAGGTCTGATCCCTCCAGCACCTGAATAGTTCTAAGTAGTTTTACTCTTTGCCCTTAGGTTTGGAGATATGTGGTTTCAATGACCTCTATGCATTACAGATATTTACCAGAATCTTGCGAAGTTTAAACCTTCCAGTGGGAACCAGTCAAATGTTGGTTCCGAGATATGTGACGAACGCCTATGACGTCGGCCACGTCGTCATCTGGGTGTCCTCACTTCTGGTTAGTTTCCAAGATCATGCTCTTATCATTCTCTCCCTGTGCATGATGGATATGCAGGCCTTTTTGTGTGGAAATGAAGAATTGTCATAGAAAATGTGAATCAGAATCCCAGTGTTACTTGGTTTTAAAAGGGAAAAAGTGTTATTGTGGCCAACCAAGTGCTTACCCTAAGTTTGGGCTGCTTTTCTGGGTCAGGGGGCACAGGTGTGAAAGTCTGTTCTGTCTGACAGGGAGGACCCAGTAAACAAGCCCAGAAACAGCTGACCGGTCTTTTCAAGAGCATCACCTCATTCTTCCATCCCTCAAATCACGGCCGCTGGCTGGTGAGTGAGCTCGACGTCAGCATACAGAATGGGGCTGCTCTGCCTCTGAGTGCATTGTATTTTCTCACTGAATTGCAAAGGGGCATTTGTCATGTCCTAAACTGAGTGGGTGGCCTGTAATCATTATAATGGTAACAATTAACCAGACCTTTTTTAATATGAACTGTGTAAATGGAGGAAAAGAGAGACTTTGTTTTGCCTGTGTCTAATTTGTTGCTGTGAAACACCGTGTGTTACGTTACAGTATCATAGCAAATAAATATATTAAATCCCAGGAAGCAGATGGATTATTCGGGGTAAAATGAGGGTATTATATATGAGGCTGTTGCTAAATTAGTAATGCTTAAAGGCTTACTTTTATGGACATGTAGCATCATTTTTCTGTTTCCCTGCATCCTGTTCCCTAGGCATGTTTCCACATATTTAAGTAACAGTTGGATCTGAATGCTGACTTTTGATTGGATAAGGTGTCCCAGGGGGAGGGTTGATGCTGCCTTCCTTACCCTTTGTGTATGACCGCCGGCGCTGAAGGCGAGGCTGCCACAACTATAAATGGCCTCGCAGTCACACATCGCACATGCCTTTTCTGCCTGCCCCAGGTTCCGTCATTCGTCTGTTCTGCCTCCACACGCCTCATAATTAATCACCGTCAGCACCGTTGAGTTTTTTTCCGGATTTGGTCACTGTCACAATAATGAACAGGGATTCTAATAGGGTGTGGGTATAATCAGTGGAAAAGGGGGGGTTCTGGGATAAAAATTGGTTTGATGTAAACATCAGACCGTATCAAAGCCTTTTACTGCTCTCTTCACGTTCTAGGTAATCTAATTTTCACGATTGCTTTTACTTGGAAGGCTAGCCAACAGGTGTCATTTTCGGGTGACATAATCCTGGCTGCGAAGGTTCTCCACTTCAGTGTAATGTTACCAGCACACAACTGGTTAAGTTTTCTTCTGCTGAAAGATAATGTTTAATGTCAGCAGTCCTATGGACACTCAATATATAACACACAATATCTGTATTAAATACTCGCAGATATCTCTTGATTAGAGTGTTCGTGTTAGTTCTATTGTTCTGTTTAACACATCAGTTGAATTCTTTACTTTTTCCATATGTATATCATTTTCTGTCCAACTGTATAATTTTCACTGCTTTGCTTCCTTCCCTGTGTTACTTGGGTTATTGCCCACAACCCAAAGGCGTTCGGAATTAGGGTGTGTATATTGTACATGGGTATGCTCTGTGATGGACTGGCATCCCGTCCAGGGTGTCCCCTACCCTGAGCCCTGCGATGGACTGGCATCCCGTCCAGGGTGTCCCCTGCCCTGAGCCCTGCGATGGACTGGCATCCCGTCCAGGGTGTCCCCTGCCCTGAGCCCTGCGATGGACTGGCATCCCGTCCAGGGTGTCCCCTACCCTGTGCCCTGTGCTTCCTGGGATAGGAGCACAGGCTTCGCTGTGATCTTGGATTAATGTATGATTTACAGTGCCTGCCAGCTCCTGAGCAGCTGAGATTCTGTTTCCTTTTTTCTGCATTCAGATGAAACTGATGAAGCTCCTTCAGCGTCTCCCGGCCAGCGTGGTGCGGAGGCTGCACCGTGAGCGCTACCGGAAGCCCACTTGGCTGACCCCGGTGCCCAGCAGCTACAAGCTGACAGAGCAAGATGTCACCGACTTTGTAGAGAGCATGATGCAGCCGGTGTTGCTGGCCATGTTCAGCAAGACAGGCAGCCTGGATGCGGCGCAGGCCCTGCAGAACCTGGCGCTGATGCGGCCTGAGCTCGTCATCCCCCCAGTGCTGGAGAAGTGAGTTTCCCATAATCCTCTCTGCCCCAGGAGATTGCACATCAGGACCGGCTGACTCCTGTTTTGAGGTTTAAAAACATTATCACTATGTATTAAATGGCCAGTGTTATTAAAAACTAAGTGTTGAGGGACCCTCCCAGTGTCACATGGGACACATTAGCCCCCAAGGGGCTTGGACAGCTGCTCTGACTGTCAAGCAACCGTCCACTGGGCCCCGGCTGAGCTGTGGGTGGAATCGAGTGGATGACACTGTGGCACAAGTATGTTACATAATTCAACGGAGCATATAGAGTGAAAAGGAGCAGGTGGGCCTGCCGGATGTCACCCCTCCTGAGTTGTCATGGCTACTGTGGGTTATTGGATAAGGTGTCCCGAGGAGGAAATAGCTGGAGTCGGTTGCATTTGTGAAGTCACTGCAGTGACTCATGTGATTGTTGGCTGTTTTTTCTTTATGACAAAATAATCACAGGAATATGGGAGCCGGGTGCAAGGTGCACACAGGATTATGGATGACAGATTGAACATGATCAGTACATTTATGTTTTTGGTGATAAGTGGATAAGTGAAACAGTATTTCTGTCTGTGCCCGCTGAGGAAGTGGGCCACTGTTTGGGAAGGACTGCGTTTTGCTTCTGTTTATATTAATAGTTGACATCAGATATTGAAGATTCTTGCGGAATGCTTTTTCTCAATTTCTATATCTATCTATCTATCTATCTTACCTTTCTAATCTATCTATCTTTGCCTAATCTGAGTACAGCTACAATTTATCCTTCAATTTCTTTAGAAAACGTTGACGGGCTAAATCTTATAGCACATGCCACTCATGAACAGCCTTTCAAAACGGATGATATTCAGAGTGTCATGTGGCTTCCTGCCTGTGCTGTAGGCCAATCCTGGGGCAGTAACACTCTGCAGGTTACCCCATACATGCTGATTAAGGGAGTTCATGACAGAAATGGTTTCAGTTTTGTTTGCCATTTTGTGTGAAGAGTATAGCTGATTCCTTAGTTGAAAGCCATGAAATCCTCATGAAAGCCTGACTGCATGGCAGGGTAGGTTTAAAGCAGGAGAATGGAGTCTTGTTGTCTAGCTTGCAGAGCTTTGAGTTTCACCTTGGTATGCAGCTCATTATTTAACTGGAAGAGTATAGGTATTTAGGGATTTAATCCAGCAACCCTCATATTACAAGTCACTATGCCACTCACTGGTGAAATTACTGAAAGTATTGAAACCCCACTGCGTCCTGTTTCCCCATGTAGGACGTACCCTGCTCTGGAGACACTCACTGAGCCGCACCAACTGACAGCCACGCTTAGCTGCATGATCGGCGTGGCTCGCAGCCTGGTCACTGGGGGGCCCCGCTACCCCGAGGGTCCCACGCACATGCTACCCCTTCTCATGAGGGCCCTGCCAGGCGTTGACCCCAACGACTTCAGCAAGTGCATGGTGAGTACCCTCCTGATAACAATACCACGTGTTTATCCATCTCACTTATACGTCACCAGACCTGTATTCATATGACAGGTCAGGTCTGCCATCTTCTAACACATAAGCCTTATGCTTCCTTTCTGCTCTGAAGATCACATTCCAGTTCATCGCAACCTTCTCTACTCTCGTGCCTTTGGTTGACTGTTCGTCTGCCATTCGAGAAAGAAGCGACCTGACAGAAGTGAGTTTGTTGCATCTTGCTGCTGCTTTGGTTTCTTTCAGCTTCTCTGAGATTCTCGCCTCCTACATTCCATAATCTTTTGTTCCTCTCATGTACATCGTCTTCTTTCTGTCTTTATTCTCTGGTCCTCAGGTTGAGCGGGAGCTATGCTCCGCCTCGGCGGAGTTTGAAGATTTCGTTCTTCAGTTCATGGACAGGTACTCGGAATCTCCATGTCAGTTGCCACTATTAGTATGGATGGATTTGGAATGTGTGCAGATGAGTTGATGTTCGAGTGCATAAAAAAAAAAAAACGGCCATATGTGCAGGTGCTTTGCGCTGATTGACAGCAGCACGCTGGAACAGACCCGTGAGGAGATGGAGACAGAGAAGATGACCCACCTGGAGAGTCTGGTGGAGCTTGGTCTGTCTTCCACCTTCAGCACCATCCTCACGCAGTGCTCCATGGACATCTTTCAGGTTGGTTACTCACCCTGACGGCGCTCCATGAACCTCCTTCGGGCTGGACGTCACAGCGGTCCCAAATGCACAGCTTACGTGACTGAGTAGGCATCGTCCTCTGACCATCTTGAAGACACAGTCGGATATGGCTGCTCTATGCACCCACATATATATGCAAATGAATGGAAATTGATGCACAAGAAGGGAATCCCAGATATACTTTTGCACATTTGCTTTCTGTCTTGAGGGAGCTTAACTCTCTGGGTATGAGGACATCGTCAGCGATGCTGCATATCTTTCTCGTGTATTTTCAGTTCATAACTTAGTGAAATCTTATTGTAGAAACAGGAAAAAACTATGACTAAATCCGTAATCTGTCTTCTTTTCAAAACATGCATTGTCGGAAGTATTAAAGTTTTTTTAAAATTTGGTTAAATAGGCAAAGAAGTAAACCATGTCACCTTTGTTTTACCTACATTGGGGGCGTGTAGTGCTGCTCCCACCCGAAAATAGCTATTCACATTCTAAATAGCTGCATTACCACATATTCAAATTGCATTTGCATGGTAATTTGATGAACAGCGCAGCGGTGAAACGTGATCCAGAAACATCCCCACCAGCACCATAAAGGGGGGGGGGGGGGGATGTGGCCAGGTGTGAATGGCTCATACATATACATGAAAGCTCCTACATATTCAATGGGAGGAGACCAGAAATTATGATATGAGTTTTTTTCTTATTTATTTATCCAACTGAATGTTGCAACTACATCATTTAGTCATCTTGATGTAGCCAAGACTGTGGTGATCAGATATCTGGGATCAAGAAAAACTGCCACCATTGCTTACTATGTACTTTTTAAAATGTTTCTGCAAGTGTTCCAAACTGCATTTTGCAATGTCTATACTATGATATCAAATTACAAAGACAAAATAAATCTGACATATTCACATACATTAAAATTAGGAGTGTAATGCCAAAACAAATATATAAGAAATTATTAATTTGCCATGAATTAAGTTTATGATACTGAAAGAAATGTGACCATACCCCAGTCAGGGAAAGTGTTCCCTACCCCAAGACCCCAGAGGGTTAAATGCAGTTAATGGTTCTTAATCCCAACCCAAACTCAAAAAACATGAAAAGTCTGGGATGACAACCACAGTTTTTAGCTCACCTGCTATTTCTTTTGTGTAAATGCTCCCCTGTCAGATTTCTTTGGATATTTCTCTGGACATTTCTCAATTCCAAGAATGTAAAGAATGGTTCGGGTGTAAAGGGACATTGGGATGTACAAGCACGGTGACCTGCCAAGGCCAGGCAGGTTTACACATAAAGAGAGCAGGGAAATCCAACAGCTTGAGGTTCTGGGTTTGTCATTACCAGCCCTACAAGGCCCACAGGTAGTTCTCTGAGCCCCGCTGCCCTACATATCTAAAAATAACCTATGGTGGACATTTTAGAGAAAGAGGGAAGGTTTTCAGTGCCACCATGTGCTGAAGGTGGCAAAGGGCCTACACGTCCCATCGCACTGGATTCCTTAGAGTGTGGAGCGGGGCTGGGACCTCTGTGCATCTTGGGACAGAAGTCTTGTGACTGGAGTATTTGTGATGCGTTCCACCTTTCGTGCTCCTCCAGCTCAGCAGCACATTCAAACCAATGGGAGTTTCTCAATATCAAGAATGCAAAGAACGCATGTGTGATATTGGCAGGCGCGATCATGCTAACTTGCCTCCCAAGAACAAACATGGGATGCAGTGAATCATGGAATCATTCTCACTGGCGAGGATGCAACTGGTCTATCCTTGATATTTGGATCTGGGCAAGAACGACATCCGGGGTTTTTTACTGTCCTCTGTACTTCTGTTCTTGAATATTGGAAATGTAATTTGGCAATTGAAGATGACATCAAATGGGTACACAGGAACACAAGTAAGGTGAAGCATGCATATTTAGAAACACTCACTCTCTCCCCCAGTGTGTAATAATCTATGCAGGCGTTTACCAACCCTTGGTCTTATGTGTCCCTTCAGGTAGCACTGGAGAAGGTCTTCAACTTCGCCACGACAAACATCTTCGAGACGCGGGTAGCAGGCCGGATGGTGGCTGACATGTGCCGCGCTGCAGCCAAGGTGCGTGCCATTCCTGGCCTCGCCGTCCTCGCCGTCCTCACCCTGCACCGTCTAACCACCCTGCCTTTCTCTTCTAGTGTCACCCAGCAGAATCTCTGAAACTTTTTGTGCCGCACTGTTGCAACGCCATAACCCAGATCACAGCCAGTAAGGGTCCAGCTCCTTCCTTCTCTGTGTCTGTCTGCGTGTGTGTGGGTACTATCTCACTTCTGTCATCCTCCACAGATGAGGAGGTCCTCGGGGAGGAGGAGCTTGACAAGGAGCTGCTTTGGAACCTCCAGCTTCTCTCAGAGGTGAGGTCATAGGTCAAAAGGAGGGCTTTATTCCCCTTGATGTCTCCGTGTCTTTTTACAGTCCAAAGCGTTTACTGGCTGATAGTACAACCTGATTCTATTTAACTGACAGATTTCCTTGTTATGTATTTATTGTGTTATGTATGATTTGGTTCATCCTTTGCACATTAAATGCTCAATTATATTTAGTATGTTATACAGCAATACATTCAACATACTGTAAAATTGTTTTTTTTTAATATCCCTCAAAGAGAAAATGGTTCTTCAGTTCACCATCTTTGCCGCCTCTCATGTCCCCCGCCTCCTCCTCCCCCATCCCTTCCATCAGGTGACCCGCGTGGACGGCGACAAGCTGTTGCCCTACTGCTCACAGCTGGTACAGATTCTGCAACTGACATTACACCTCAAGAGTAAGCAGGGCTACAGCCTGGCCTGCAACCTGCTACACCACATGCTGCGCTCAACTGCCCTAATCTACCCTACGGAGTACTGCAGCATCCCGGGGGGGTTCCACTGTCCTCTCCAGGACTACCTGCCCATCAAGGTAGCACCCAACCGCATGTAGCCTGCTTACCAGGCAAACCCTGTTCACCTGCTCTGTATGCTAATACAGGCTACCTGTCACTCCTCATGAGCCTGATGAATTTGTATACGTAACCAGACCGTTTGGGGAAATCTGCCATGATGCACGTGTTCAACGATGCTCTCAACTGGCTTTAAAATTGCCCCTCTCCATGGAGGCATGAAGTTGAATACAAAATCTTAGAAACCCAATGCTAAGGTTAGCTGGCAGAGTATGGAAATTCTGTAAGACAAAGGAGGCATTATTCTTTGGCAGATCATGAACCCATGTTGAGCTCTCTGGCCGTCGCAGTCGGGTGGGGAAGGTCTGTTCAGGGAAGAGGTGAAACTTGGTCTTAGACCAGTTGTCTGTTTTGTAGGTGCTAATTGGATCAGTGTCAGTAAGCTAACTCCAATCCTATTAGACCTCTTCCCTGCATGGGGGGTTGAGCTTGGATGGCCAGGACTCTCACACAGTTAGACGGCCTGTGCCTCGAACAAGCTGCCATCAACACCCTGAGTTTATCTAGACAGGGATAATAATTAAACCTCAGAGGCCTGTACTCACCCGGACTGTGGAATAGGGCGGCACTTTTTGTAATCGTCGTCTTTGTACCTCATAATACATAGTAATATAGGCGTCAGTTGGAAGTAGCATCGACAACTGATATGAATCGCATTGTCAGCTAGCATATACTTTTGAAAGACCCAATATTCAGAAATATGCAGACTGATGCACTAGTTATCATGTGCGCGACTTGGCAAAGGATCGCAGAACTTATGTGATATTGTGACGTCGCCTTGACTGAACAAGCCGAGTTTTAGGCCTCACAGAGTCCGACGTGCGCCTCTCCACCGCTTCTCGGGTGAGCTGAGTGCCGTCCCGATCCAGCTCCGAAATGTTAGCTCTGAGGCCGCTTGACCCAGTTCACCTGCCAAGTGCCACGCCGAGAGGAAATGTGTTATTTTTAAGGCCTCGCTGTGATGGGATGTGGAACCGAATCTTTTCAAGCTTTGAATTATTATTGCACCTGTGGGTCATTTTCTAATAAAACAAAATACTGTCAAGGTCCAGATGTTTTTGTTGTTATGTTTTGTGAATGTTGTTTTAATCTGCTGTAATTCCAGACACCTGACCTTCAGCCATACCCCTGAATATCTGTGAATGCTTGATTTATGAGTTTCTCAGGAGTTCCTTGCGGGTCGTACTGACACTGATTTAACGTTGTGGCCCGTTTTTGCTCACACAGGACTGGGGGCGACCAGGGGACCTGTTTAACCTGCAGATCCAGTGGCACGTGCCTAGCCCTGAGGAGGTTGCATTTGTCTTCAACGTCCTTGACCTGCTTCTCCGGCCTGAGCTGCAGCGCCTGCAGAAATACGCCCAGGGGGAGCAGGGCATGAACAGGTGTGGTCCTAGGGGTGGTGAAGCTGGGAGGCCAGTGGAATCGGGTTGAAGATGGCGAGAATGCTGTTTTGTGATGGATAGGGTGCCTAAGCAGACTGGGATATAGATCAGAAATACTAATTGGAAAAGCAGAAGTCTTTTGGATGCCGAAAGTGTCTGATGCTGACACCAGCGCTTTTATGCAATGTGCCACCATACCCCCCATCCTGTTACAGGGATGACGTCCTGCAGAGCCTTTCCATCGTGCATCACTGCCTGCTGGGAGCTGGGAACCTGCTTCCACCCCTGGACGGGGAGCCCGTGCCCGGCCTGTGAGTGTCGCTCAATACTGCTTTAGCTGTCCGTCTCGTTAAATGATTATACACCCTACTGACCCACTTCAGAATAGCTACCTGTCACACTTAGCTACATGCTAACTATCTATAAGTTGACTACATAGAATGTTTCACATCTGTATTTACTACATACAAAACTGCCGTTTGCATACTTGGCATGTGTCCACAAAACTATATTAAAATACTTTAGCACAAAAAGCTTGTTTTAGTCTTCCTGCTGTGACGTGCACATACCTAATATAATTATTGCGTCTTGTAAATTTCACCCCCACAGTCTCCTTTTACTCCATTTCCCAAGTGTGTTTGGGAGTTTTGTGAGGTCATGTCTTCTCTTTGGTCTAGGGTGGAGAGCCTGGTGAGCCTAGAAGAGACCACACTTCACACCGGTGTGGAATATGGTGAGTCAGACACCAGCGCCAAAGAGTGATGGTAGTGGTGTGTTGTTTGCCGGCTCCACCTGCTGGCAGGAGTGTGTGAAACATGCTAGTGCATTGAGGTTTAGATACATGTCATTTATGGATGCATCTGTTGGGTCCCACTAAATTCATGAGAGATGTGGTAAACCTGTTCGACCTAAACACAGCACCTGCTCCTTGACAGAAATCCCAGCAGGCTCCTGTCTAGCATGCAAAGAAGCTTGAAAAAAGCCTTGGAAAGAAAAGCTTTCACTAAGGGCTTATAAAAGGTTAGATGGAAGAGAAGGTCGTTCATATCTTCAGAGAAAGTAGATTGAAAGGAATGTGTTAATATGAAGACAGCCTTCTCTGTTTATTTGGGTTTGTTTCAAAGGATGCCATTATTAGTGTGGATGACACGTTCACATTGTCAACTTTAATTTTCTCAGTGCCAACATTACAAACAATTGCTTCAAATAAGTAGTGTTCTCCGTTTTAGTGGGCGAGGGGGTGCCATAGACTGGCAGTGGGGTGGGTTATTCTGGTGGAGGGTGTGAAAGCATGGGAGAAAAGTATTGAAGAAAAGGAGCAGGATGAGTGGTAGTAATGGGACAGAATGCAGCAGGGAGGGGAGAGGATGGCAGATGTGCAGAGAGAGCCGACCTTGGCCGGATTGGCCCGCTGCATTACGGACTCTTCAGAAACGCACACTAACGTTGTGATGACTTCTTGCCCCCCCCCCTCTCAGACCTCCTCAGGGAGAGCTACCGGGAGGCTATCTGCAAGGTGATGAGGGAGCTTCTCCGTGAGTACCCCCTGCTCCGGCACGCCCAGGATGTACACATTGAACGTATACGAGCTATGAATGAAGGGCATGACACCTACTGTACCCACCCCAAGCACAACACAGCTGGCACTGACACACATGGTTAAAG
The DNA here is from genome assembly GCA_019775895.2 of Stomatorhinus ivindoensis. Taxonomy (NCBI): domain Eukaryota; kingdom Metazoa; phylum Chordata; class Actinopteri; order Osteoglossiformes; family Mormyridae; genus Stomatorhinus; species Stomatorhinus ivindoensis. The sequence continues at coordinate 19,259,316 of JABFEB020000060.1, forward strand.
ATGGAATATTGTAATTCAGCGATTTGTCACTTCTGTACTATAGGGGCAGGTCAGTCCATGATGATTTAGCTGCCGTTTTCATAAAAAGTATTTTTCTAAACCAAAATTCTTATAAATTTATTAGCTTCGTATAGGAACTGGTTTGTGTCTATGAAGACATCCTGTGACCTTTGTCCTTGCAGACTACATCCTGGAGCACTCAGAAGATGACACCAAGTCACTTTTTTCTATCATTAAGGTGCGTCTTACAGATGGTCACGGCCCGTATAAAGCGATCATTAGAAGACATGCGCATAAATACCCGGAGATGTAAGTGCTGGCGGGGCGTAGCTTCCTGCGTTGGGGTTGATCCTGCTTTCCACCTCTTTCTGCAGATCATCGGTGACCTGCTCTACTTCAAAGGTTCCCACAAGCAGGAGTTCGACTCCCGATGGAAGAGTTTCAACCTCGTGAAAAAGTCGATGGAGAACAGGGTGAGGGTTTCCACTCCGCAAAGTACTTCCTGTCGGGAAATCTTGTCGTTATGCCGTAACCAAGGTGACAGACTGACGTGTGTGGGTAGTGGGTAGTAGTCTGCATCAATATGCTCCTTAATTGCCCCTCCGCCTGGTCTCCCCTCAGCTCCATGGCAGGAAGCAGCATATCCGGGCCCTGCTGATCGATAGGGTTATGCTGCACCATGAGGTGGGCACTGCATGTCCTCCCTGCAGTTTGTGTGTGTGCATCTCCATCCAACAACAGCCTTACCATCATCAGAATCAGAATCCTTTATTCATCGTGAAGTGCTGTTGTATACGCTGAATTTACCATGGGTCATCTTGCAAAACAGTCAAGGCAAATGATACAGCAAATTATATACACAAATAATTGTGTCGTTCTTAGATTCTTTGGAACTACTTATAGTCAAAATTATTTGTATAGCATGTTTTCATAAACAAAAGTTAAGTGCTTTACAGAAAATGAGATCAAGTGGATGTAGTAAAAGTAGACTTGAGTAAAAGCACAGGAATAAATATGAAAATTAAAAATTATAATTAAAAGAACATAACATGCTTAAGAACAGGTATTAATAGTGAGAAAGTGCTGGTCACATGAATTGTGTGTCAGATCCCTTGAAGAGCACCTTAACTTACATTAATATAAAAATGCTGCAGTAATCTGAAGGAATGATTTTGACGGCGTGTGTGTTTGTCGATGCAGCTTCGCAAGCTGACGGTGGAAGGCTGTTTGTTCAGGAGCGTCCACCGGGACCTGCTGAGAGACCTCCTCCATCTGTCCACCAGCACCTACAGCCAGGTGAGCCGCCGTCCCGCCCGCCCCTGCCAGGACCCGCACCACACTCGCCCGTGACTCACCGCCAGCGTCTCACAGGTGCGGAGCAAAGCCCAGAGTGTGCTCTTCACCGCGCTGGGGACCTACAACTTCTGCTGCCGGGACCTGATCCCCCACGTGCTGGAGTTCCTGGAGCCCGGCCGCAGTGACGTCACGCAGCAGCAGTTTAAAGTACAGTCTGCCTCCTCTCCTGCCGCCCATTTTCTGGCGGTTCTCTAAAATAGTGCCCCTGGCGTATCGCAGATCCATGAGGCTGTGCAATATAAGATCATTGCACTCTTAAGTCTAGACTTCAGTCCCTTTGACACTGGGCATCATAGAGTCCTTGTCTCCCAGTTTTAGCTGTTATCCACTAGATACTTCTTGCTATGACAAAATATGCAGGTACCATCAAGCACAAGCTCAGGCTTTTTTTTCTTCATTTCCCCCCACTCCCCTATTTCAGGGTGCCTTGTACTGTCTCCTGGGCAACCACAGCGGTGTCTGTCTGGCCAACCTGCACGACTGGGACTGCATCGCGCGGACCTGGCCGGCCTTAGTGAGGTCGGGCCTCAGCCACGTCATGTCGCTAGAGAAGCCGTCCATCGTGCGTCTGTTTGATGATCTCGCCGACAAGGTCCACCGACAGTACGAGACCATTGGCCTCAGCTTCGACGTAAGGGCCCAGGAGCTCTGAGGGGCTTTGTTGTGGTAGATCAGGAGAAAAACGTGTAAAGTGGTTGATGCCAATTCTTAAAGTACATATACCTGACAGCATATACTAATAAAAATTACCAGAGATGGACCTGTATAACGATGCATCTTTATATGAATGAGAAACGGAGTGAATATCGCTAAAAATAATAATAATAAGTCTTAAACATAGTTTGTCAGCATATGACTAATTATGGAAGTTATGATGAGAATCTTACAGCCAGAAGATATATTCCAAGCATAGAGATGCCCCTGTTCCATTAGGTTTGATGTGCTTTTTTCACTTGTAGATTCCAGAGAGCTGTTCAGCTTTGGGGCTGTCGATGCTGAAGTCTGGGAACCCCACTCCCAATATACCAGTCCCCACAGCTGAGGAGGTGGAAGAGGGAAGGCAGAAGCAGCAAGCAAAGAACCTCGATGCCGTCCAGTGAGTGTGCAGGTCATATGACACGTACTGAAGTGTACTCTGCTGACCTGTGATGTATTGTAGTACACACTGCACAGCTTTGATATTCCCAGCTCATATGACGCTACTGTAATGTTCTGTGGTATACTCTGCACACCTGTGATGTACTGTGTATGCTCTGCACACCTGTGACGTTATCAGTTTATATGACTCTGCATTGGGATATGCTATGGTATATTCTGCACACCTATGGCATTCCGAGGTTATATGACACTATACTTTGGTATACTTTGCACTATGATGTTCTCAGCATGTATGACACTATAGAGCCTCTGCCCCGCTTACAATGGGGGTTGTGTTCCAATAAACCTATTCTAAGGAGAAAATGCATCATGCATTTTAATACAGCACACATAACCTCACAAACATCATAGCCTAGTTTACCTTAAAAACATGCTTAGAACACTTACATTAGCCTACAGCTGGGTATAATCATCAACATAAAGCTTGTTTTATAATAAAATATCTGAAATTTATTGAATAATCTACTGAAAGTGAATAACATTTACCCATTGTAGTCGAAATATCGCAGCACAGACCATACTTGGTGTACCTGTGATGTACTGTGGTATACTCTGCACACCTATGATTTGCTGTGCTATATTCAGCATACCTGTGATGTACTGTAGTATATTCTGCACACCTATGATTTTCTGTGGTATACTCAGCATACCTGTGATGTATTGTGGTATACTCTGCACACCTATGATTTGCTGTGCTATACTCAGCATACCTGTGATGTAC
>JABFEB020000060.1:19262650-19305304 GCA_019775895.2 Stomatorhinus ivindoensis
GCATACCTGTGATGTATTGTGGTATACTCTGCACACCTATGATTTGCTGTGCTATACTCAGCATACCTGTGATGTACTGTGGTATACTCTGCACACCTATGATTTGCTGTGCTATACTCAGCATACCTGTGATATACTGTGGTATACTCTGCACATCTATGATTTGCTGTGCTATACTCAGCATACCTGTGATGTACTGTGGTATACTCTGCACATCTATGATTTGCTGTGGTATACTCAGCATACCTGTGATGTATTGTGGTATACTCTGCACAACTGTACTGTTAATCCACAAAATAGGCAGTAGACAGTATTTTACTGCAATACTATTTTACTCCCACTTTACCATACCCCCTCCCTGCTGCTCTAACTGTAGTCTGCTTCTCCCTCCAGGAAATATGAGAAGCTTGTTAGTGACCTACTGGATTGCCTCAGTGACAGGAACTTGTAAGTACATGTTTTATTTGCACACTTTTGTGAGTCTGCATCTGCCTCTGTGTCTGTTTGCCGAAGTGTCCGTCTGCAGCTGCACATCCATGCATACGCCTGCCCCTGCGTCTGCCCACGTGTGCATCTGCCCCTGTTCCCCTGCATCTGCCTGCCCATGTACCTTCCCACCTCTGCAACTGCCCTTGCGTCTGCCCACACACTGTCCAACTGAGATTCCCGTCTGCCTCCAGGCCCTGGAAGTTCGAACACATTGCCATCGGATTCCTGTCACTTCTCCTCCGGGACGACCACCCACTGCCACCCAAGGCCGTTCTCTTCTTCGTCAAGAGCCTTAACCACGACGCGCTCATCGTGCGTAAGGCAAGTGCCGCCCAACCGCAAGAGCACCCACATGCACGCCACACATGCGCCAAACACAGCGTCCTAAATGCACTTCCTCTGTACCCCACCAGATGGCAATCTCCTCCGTAGCCGGGATCTTAAAACAGCTGAAGAGGCCCCACAAGAAAGTGCCTGTCAACCCGTATGAGCTCAGTGAGTACACATTATGAAGACAGGATGTGTGTCATTAACAGAGTAATGTCGAGCAATATTACCATGGTGGTTGTAATGCTTAATCTACCCCTTTCCCCTTCCTTTGTTGTGGCAGGTGGTTTTATGGACTCTGGGGAGGTGGTCGCTGGGGACAGGCCCAATAACCAGTGGCTGCAGTATGACAGTAGCTGTCTGCCACGTACTCAGCAAGCCTGGGAACGCTGCCACTTTGTGGAGAAGACTCACTGGGGCTACTACAGGTGGCCAAGGTACTTGCCGCCGCACCGCTGTCCAGCAGGGGGAGCTCTCAGCACCCCCTGCCTAGCTGGCCTTCTGATCTCAATGGCTGTGCGACTCTGTGTCTGCAGGAAGCTGATGGTCTATGCCCCCTTGGAAGAGCAGCCCAAGCTGGGTTTGATGAGGGAGGAGATGACTGAGGTGAGAAGTATATACACCTCTGATGTGTAGAAAATCACCATCTGTGTGTAAAGAAAGATGCATGATTACATTTCTGTGTGGCCTTGCCTTAGTGAGACGTTTTGGGTGCTGGCAGAAGGAAGGCTTGTGATCTCCTGTTACTGAGGTGTGTGCTTTGTGGCTCCACAGAGGGAACAGATCATCTACGACCATTTCTCTGACCCGGCATTTATCGACCAGCTTATCGAATTCTTGTCGTTAGAAGATCGTAAGGGCAAGGACAAGTTTAGCCCACGCCGGTTCTGCCTCTTTAAGGTCAGCAATGGGGGTGTGGCAGAGGTAGCGGGGGGGGTCATGCCAAAGAGGGTGGGTACTTCACTTGTCTTTCCTGACTCTTCCCGCACCCCAGGGACTGTTCCGGAACTTCGATGACACGTTCCTGCCCCTGCTGAAGCCGCACATGGAGCGCCTGGTGGCTGACACCCATGAGAGCAAGCAACGCTGCGTGGCCGAGGTCATCGCTGGGCTGATCCGTGGCTGCAAACATTGGAGCTTCCACAAGGTTCCCGTCTTCCTGATTTGAGTTGGGCAGCATTTCGCTGATGTGGCCAGGATCATTCTTATTTACTTACGCCCAGACAAACAAACACATAGAAATAGAATGGTAATGCAGTCTTTGTGGATGATGTGTTTTTGAGAAAATGTGAAAGTCTTGTGAATTTCTCACCCTAGACGACTTTTAACTGCTACTTTTTGTTCATTTTTAAGCCTTTTTTAAATCAAAAGTGATCGTTTCAGAAGTTGAGCAGCTAGTGTCTTCATACAGACACGCACCTCTTAAGTTACTACCGAACACCCACCATACCTCATTCTGTGTTGCATTGTACTCTACACTGACCCTTCACTTTGGAATTTTGGTATTGAATTCTGGGATAGGTTGAGTCTCTCTGGATGCTGCTGTGTCCCCTGCTTCGCACGGCACTGTCCAACATCACCGTGGAAACCTACACGGACTGGGGCACCTGCATCGCCACGGCCTGTGTACGTAAGGGCCGACCTCACTGTCACCATCGTTGCACTGTAGGCCCTTGGCTTGTCATTTGAAGGTTTTGGCCTCTGTTTCCATATCGCTCCTTTCCGCCGGCCATATCTGCAGCTGGTTGGTTAACGTGTTCGTTCTGCTCCTATAGGAAAGCAGAGATCCCCGCAAGCTGCACTGGCTCTTCGAGATGCTTATGGAATCACCGGTCAATGGGGAGGGCGGCTCCTTCGTCGATGCCTGGTGAGATCCCTGGAACTCGACACAGAATGAAAACCCAGCAGAGTTTTAAATTACATGTTCCTTTGTAATTAATATTGGAGCCTGGTAATTACTATTAAATTACTAATTTTACATGATATCCAGTTAAAGAGCAAGAAGAGCGCCAGAAGACAATGGAAAAGACATTCTCAGTAGCATCATGTAATATTAGAGTTTGTTCTATGTTGCTGTTTAACGGAGAGACATCTATGATGTGGTTTAGTCTACCTGCTGACTGTCTTTTGCTCTCCATCCTTCTGTAGTCGTCTGTACGTACTCCAGGGTGGTCTGGCCCAGCAGGAGTGGAGAGTTCCAGAGCTTCTCCACCGCCTGCTGCAGTACCTGGAACCCAAACTCACGCAGGTGTACAAGAACGTCCGTGAGCGCATTGGCAGGTATGACAGTGGCGTTCCTCACTGTGTGCTCTGTCCACACTCCTTGTGCTGTAAACACCTGTTGTCATTAAATGCCCTCTGGAGGTAGGGCTGCATGATATACTGTACACACGCTCAATAATAACATCGCATTTGTTGACTTTTCTTTGCGTCACGGCAACACAGCCAGCACACACTATTTGTTGATAAAAGTTCTATTTAGCTATAATTCATTTAAGGTAATTTCATTTCCTTCTTTTGTTTAATAAAATATCTCAATGTTACTCGTGGAAATATTATGTTTTGAGATATGATATTATGCAGTAAATTCCCAGAAAGTGGTCTGCAGTTGTACCGTAGGCAAGTTCTGTACCAAAAGAATATGCAGCTCTATAAAGGGTTAATACTATTACTTCAGGCTATGCACTCATTAGTGCAGGAAAATTGATGTTACTTTAAGTACAGATCTGAGAGATACCAAATGTCGGCCCTTCATTTGCTTCTCTCATGTTAGCTCACGTTGTCAGTTCTCTCCTCTGTCCCTTTCTTTCTTTGCCCCCCGTCCTCTCCGCCCCCTGTTCCCTGGCCCCCTTGCTCCCGCCAGTGTGCTGACCTACATCTTCATGATTGACGTCAGCCTGCCTTACACACGGCCCACGGCGTCGCCCCGCATCGCCGAGTTCACAGAGCGCATGCTGGTGCGCCTGAAGCCCCTCATGGAGGGCGAGGAAGAGATTCAGAATCACGTGGTGGAGGAGAATGGACTGGTGGAGCAGGACGAGCGGACGCAGGCCATCAAGCTGCTCAAGACCGGTGAGGGACGGGGGACGGGAAGCAGAGTGTAGTGGCCAGGCCGTGACGGTCTCTAACTGTTGTTGTGTGCCGCAGTGCTAAAATGGCTGATGGCCAGCACGGGGCGCTCTTTCTCCATCGCCGTCCCTGAGCAACTACAGTTTTTACCTCTGCTCTTCAAGGTGAGCCCCCTTGAGTGTGTTTGAGCGACATGGCCAGTTCTGAGCCACTGGAATTCATGAAGCTCTGCAGGTAAATTTAAGTCATTTGTTTGAGCCTCTCTGCCTGCCACCTTGTTGGACGACAGATCGCACCGGTAGAGAACGACGACAGCTACGACGAGATGAAACGTGATGCCAAGACCTGCCTCTCCCTGATGTCACAAGGTCTGCTGTATCCTGCGCAGATCCCCCAGGTCCTCCAAGTGCTGCAGGAGGTGAGCCCCCTCGCGCGAGTGGGTTTATGTGCTCAGCCAGCGAACGCAGTGTGACTTGGGGCTGTGGCTGGGGTTCGCAGCCCTTGCATCGCTCTCTCTCTTTGCCTGTCCTGGCTTCTGTCTTGACCTTCTGTCTTGAATCTGAAGCAACTCCAGCTAACTGCAGGTGTCACCCTCGTGTGCAGATCGCTGAGAGCACCTCCTGGCATGCGCGCTACACGGTGCTCACCTACCTGCAGATCATGGTCTTCTACAACCTCTTCACCTTCCTGGATGACGAGCAGGCTGTGCGTGATGTCCGGGGACTGGTCATCAGACTGCTGGAGGATGAACAGCTGGAGGTATACGCCAAGGGACATTCTAATGACTGATGTATTAAATCTGTTCCTTCCCTCCGTCCGTCCATCTGCCAGCTGCTTATCATGATCAACTTGATGGGCCACTGTGTAAACTAATAATATTAAATATGAAATGTGCATTTCTCCAAAGCGACATACATAACATTTGCATTTAATCTGTTCATATTTGAAGAGATATACATTCATTTATTTTTCTTGAGCTGTTAAAAGTGTATTTATTTTATCCAGTTGGGATTTAAATGCGGCGCTCGGAGGTACCCTGCAGCACGGGCATGGGCGCGACCCGGTGGCCTTTTCGGCCGAATCCATTCCTTAAGTACTGGCCCCCCTGCCACCCCGTGTAGGGAGGCACACTGTGGGCTTGAAAGGACTCGGTTGGGTACCTGGGTTCCCAAGCGCACATCAAATTTCAGCTGCTAAAAAAAAAAAGCCTGGGGGCAGAAATTCCCAAAAATAGACCCATCCCTATTGGTTACAGTGGGCAGTGACCTCAGAGTGGCCGAGTCTGCCTACCATGGGGTGGGTGAAGAGTCTATCATAGAGGGAAGAGGAGGAGAAGGAGCATGTGTGTGTGTGTGTGTGTGTGTGTGTGTGTGTGTGTGTGTGTGTGTGTGTAAGAAAGAGAGAGAGAGAGAGCAGGCCTGATTTTGCATGGAAATAGTGAGGAGAGGATGAAGTAGTCTTTGGTTGTGTGTGAGGAGATGAGATGTGCGTGTGTTAGAGGGTGTGTGGACAAGTCGAAGTTCTGAGTGTAGTGAAATTTTTATATGAGGTATAGCAGAGTGGGAAAGTCAAGCTGGTGTGTGTGTGTTTGTATTTGTGTGTGTCTACACACGTACACACACACACGCACACTGTCCGATAGCCTACTTTATTTAGTGATTCAGCGGCCCCCCCTCCACCACCACATCATGCTTCCTCTCCCTCTGCTGATCTGGCTGTTGCTAAGGCAACCATGGGATGCAGTACTGTTCTGTTGCCTTGGTGATGCAGGGATGGATGCTGAAGTTGGGGTTGAGGGGGCGGGGGCAGCAGAGAATAGGATAGTCGGATGATTCTGATGGTCTCGTACTTATTTCATTATTTAGCTGAAGCCAGAATGCTGCTAATTTCCAGGGCTGAAGCCACGTGACTCTCAGGTGCATGGGCCAATCAAATAGTGGCCTTTTTCATTGGTATGTTTTGGAATGGGCATGTCCCAGAGCTGTTTTCTCCCAGAAGCATGCAAAAGAGAGCTGGATGCAATTAGAAGACAGCTGAGGTTATGTAGCAAAGGCAAGTCAGGACCAAGAAAAATACTGATTTACCCCAATGTTGGATTTTCCACAGACTCACAGGGCAGTTTTAGATTCTGTTGGCACCAGTCGGATTGATGGGTGTGATGCTGACGTTGGTTCCCTGGCTTTATGATTTTTACAAAAACTGAAATTCACCAGCACCGAATTGAAGCCCTGCAGGTGGCCACATTGGTCACTGGGGGGCAACGACACTGGCAGGTGTACTTTTCCGGGGGTGTGTGGATGAAAGGGCCGCATCCTGTAATGGAGGAGATAACAGGAGAGAGGGGGGTGTATGAGCTGGGAAATGAAGGCAGTAGCCTGATAGTTCACTGCCCTTATGCCTAATTTAGCGTAGTTAATGTTACTTGATTTGCAAGACAAACAAAAAGGTTCAAAGCTTGAAAAAAACTGCATAACAGGCAGGAAATACTCGCTAAAACAAGGAGATTTAAAAGAGCTCTGGTTTTAGAAATGAAAAAATAGGAAGTATTGTAAGGTTGAGGAATCTGCTTGACACAATTTCACAATATTCACGGTTTGGTTCTTTCCGAACTGGGTTCTGGCTCTGAGGTGTGAGTTTGTGGTCCGGAAGGGGAGCAGCGTTTCACTGAGCAGCTGCTTTGTCACCTGCCCGCCCAGGTGCGAGAGATGGCGGCCACCACCCTCAGCGGCTTCCTGCAGTGCAACTTCCTGTGCATGGACGGCCCCACGCAGGCACACTTCGAGGCCTTGTGTAAGACGCGGCTGCCCAAGAGGAGGCGGCGGGAGCCAGGCTCTGCGACGGACACCATCGCCTCTGCAGGTAGGGGGTGCTAGCCATGTCATCAGTCTTTGGACAAACACAGCATGCTGTCGCTGGCTTCCGTGCACTCTTTCCCAGTAAAGCACACACTACTTTTAACACACACATTGCTGTTTACGCACCTTTCCCTGTTCGCATATCCCACTACACCCTATCGCAGCATATTCCTCAGGATTTAGATGCATAGATTTACTTGGAACAGTAGAGAAACTTCATGGAGTTCTTTGCCATGTACTTTCCCAGACCTGGTCCGTCGACATGCTGGGGTGCTCGGCCTCAGCGCCTGCATCCTCTCCAGCCCGTATGACGTTCCCACCTGGATGCCCCAGCTGCTCATGGATATGAGTGCCCACCTCAACGACACCCAGCCCATAGAGGTACAGGAGGATGCAGCAATACCACAACACACCACAAGGGTGGGGCTAGTGAGGAGACACATAGCTGGCTGAGGTCTTAGCGGTTTGTTGAGGGGCGTACAGACATGTAACAGCGGGAGAGTCCAGTGAGCGTTTTTATCTTTTTGTTTTAGCTTTTGTTGCTTCCTTTTTCTTCTTTCTTTCTCCCTCCCATTATAATGTCACGTTCATTCTCTTCCTCCTCCAAACTTAGATGACGGTGAAAAAAACCCTTTCAAACTTCCGACGCACTCATCATGACAATTGGCAGGAGCACAAACAGCAGTTCACCGATGACCAGCTCCTGGTGCTGACCGACCTGCTGGTCTCCCCCTGCTACTACGCCTAGCCCAGGTTTCCTCACCACAGCTGACATCCAGATGTCCAGAGGTGTGGAATTATCAGGGTTTGCTGCTGACTTCCTGTTTCTTTCTGATCCTAGAGCATGGAGACAGTCTCTCACCCATCCAGATTTTTTTTTTTTTTTTTTTATGGAAGATGATGGAACCAATGAAGTCAGAAGATATCTTCAGTACTTAAGGGTTCCGGGCTGTTCTGTGACTGACTGCGGACACATTTGACCCCTCTGTGTGAACAAGAGAAGCGGGATTGAACCCAGCCAAATGGGAGGGGGGGTGGGGGCGGGGTTGTTTTTGTTTATCTATTTAGCACGTGTATACATTTCTAATATACTTAATATTTAAGGTAAACCGAAGCAGGATGGATTTGCCTGCAATTTGTAATATTATTGTACAGTTTTTTTTTTTTGCATGGGTGCAGAGTGATTGGAAACCTCACCTGTGGATTTCCCACATACCCCTTTTTCGAAGACCTCAGACCCCCAGCTCCATCACGTGGCCCGTTCACCCTCATCGCTCTGTCCGAGTGAACATAACCTTTAGTCAGTCCGCTGGAGTAGTTTACTGGCCACAGATGCCATCGTAGCAGTTTTATTTTTTTTATTTTCACGCACACACATACACATGCACTCTCATTTATTACTTCAAACGTGCACAAACACATTTGTGTGTTTATTTTATATATATAATATGTACATATGTAGTAATGTGTGTATATTACATGTATATGGCATAAAGACACAGATGCATATTTATTTTTTGAAGTGCTTTTTATTACACAATTATATTAATGATTTAAATTTGGTTGTTGTGAGCGTGCACGCGACAAGCTTGACAGTATGTGAGCGCGTGAGCATGTGTGAGCTTGTGTGAGCGCGCCTGCCTCTCTGCTCTGGCCATCGTGTTGTGCTTCTTGCAGCGCGTGACTGAAATGTTCCCCTAGGAACTGGCCTTCACATAGACTCCTGCTCCTCTTCTCACTTATCCCGTCATCATCGTCGTCACTTCACTGAGAGAGCAGGGGATTCCTTGTCAGATTCTTTATTTTGGGGGTGGGAGTTAGGGGGGCAGGGGGGAGTAATCTTCACTGCAGTTTTGAATCCAGTTCAGTTTAGCACCTCACGAAGTGTGATACTTTACAGAATCAGAACCACTGTAGTGTAGTGCCAAAGCTGGGATGGTTTTTAGATGTTATGTTTACTTATATTTAATGCGCCAATAAAAGGGTTGTTTGTAACAAAGTCTGAGGCCTCCTGTAGCATCTGTTGGTGTACTGAGGTTGGCTTTCTCTCTGGGAACAGCAAACTCAGGGAAGCGTTTGCCGTATTTTGAATGTCTCTTCTTTCTTATTGTAATGTGTGACCTCACACTTAGCGTTCATGTTCTTTATTTTAAACGTTAGGTTAATGCTAATTTTACAGATAACTCAGTTCAGCAGTGTAATACATTGAATGTAATGAGCATTTCTCAATCTGTTAGGTGCTGATATAATCAAATGGTTTACAGATTTAGCCAACGAAAGTATGTCAACATTGCGCCTAATATTGGTCATTTGAGAGCAATCCAAATCTGAGGTATTAGGCGTCCCCCCAGGTGCTGACTGGGGTGTGCATTGAGCCAGGGACAGACAGAGAGAGAGAGCGCTGTAAAACACACTCTTCTCCTGTTCCCATGGTGATCTGCTGCTCTTCAGCCTTTTGGTTCAGTCCGAAATTCATGACCTGAATCCCAATCTCTAAGCTGTTTCCTTGAATCAGTCCCTGTCGAGTGTTCATCTTTTAATGATTTCCATATGAATTAAAGCTTTTATTTCTGCACTTTTACGTGTAATTTGTTTATTCATAAGTATTGTAGTTATGACTGTCATCTTTTCCACATGAGGTATCCTCTACCCCGTGGTCTGTGATTACACTCTCCCTGCCAAAGACTGATGAAGTGCATTGCCTTTACAGTCAAATCTTGCCATGTGCCAGTTTAGTTGAAGATCAAATTGGAGAGAAGAGGAAGGCTCTTGCGCCCTTGGCAAAAAAGAACTGGGACATCTGTCCATCAGAGTGAATTATTTTGGTCATGTTTGCTGGCGTCCTGGAGTCTAGCACAGGGCACAAAGTCACATTTTGTTTATAGACCTTTCAAGCATGGTTAATATCTATATGCCCTTCAAGTATGAAGACATAAGGCTTAAAATCTTAATGAAAAGAAAAACAATTGTATCATCTACACTTGTTGCTTGAGAATATGAATAGGAAGTGAGTGAATTAGAACATACAGTAGATACACATATATTCCAAGCCAAGCCCCAGGCCCCGTCCAGCTGTCATTTTTTCCCTGTTTCCAGGGTAACCTGCTTTCTCCCTTCCTTCTCATTGTTGCACTTTTCATTCTGAGAGCTAGTTTGACCAAGCAAGGACCGGAATAGACAAGAGAGTGTACATAACTTGTGTTATCCCTGTCAGGTGGAGGTGTAGAAAGACACTGGGAAAGAGAGAGTGGATGAGGGGGCGGGGTTATCTTCGTCTGTCCATCAGTTTCTATCCGATTGAATTGCATCTACTCTTTATTTCATCCTTACTTTTCCACCTAGCATGCTATATTAGATAAACCCATGATATAGTCAAGGTATAGTTTTCATGCAAGCGCAGGCGATTAAAAACAGAAGCAACCATCGCTGCAGCGTTAAACTCTACAAATATGAGCTTGTTTGCTTGTGTATTGACCCGAGAGACAACCCCCACCCCCTCCTCTCTGCCTCCATCTCCTGTGTCCCCCACCCTCCCCCATTTCTGATTTCTACATCTTTTCTCAGGCATCCGCACACGCTTTTTCGGCTCGGCTTTTCGGGCTGTACGGATGAGGCGGAGGCTGAATCCGGGCTCAGTCTGTTACAGCAAACGGATACAGCGGCTGTCGTCCTCCGCATGAGAGACGAGGCAGGGGGGAAATAGGCGACTGAAAAACATCACTGCACGATAAAAGAAACATTTCACATTGTAGGCGTCTCTGTTCTGTAAAATGGCTCATTTCGAGGTCTTAATGGTAAGTACATTTATTGCTAATGAATACTGTAGTTGACTAGTCTGTTACATAAAATCTTTTATTATAATTAAATATTGTTCTTGTTTTACTATTTCGTACTAGCCTACTGCCAATAATAAGCATCAGAATCATAGTAATACAAATGGTTCAGATTATGTGCCGCAATAATTCTTAGCGCACGTGGTAATGAATTAATATTTACCACATTGTGTTACGGTAATATTCATTTCTACTCGCGTTTAATTTAATCAGCTGGTAATGCAAACAGGACAGCAGTAAATTAGTGCGTACCGTTATCTGTTTGCTTGATTTTTTTTCTTTTTCACTTTCCTTCACACCACCATAACATGAACTCATAAAGAACGATTACATAACCATAGGTAGGTAGACACTCATGCGTGCACGGTATCGTCGTAAAAGCGTACCTATAATTCTCTTTGGTATTGAACATCTGGTGAACGCCAAATGGTCCGTAGTACGGCCAGTGGACTTATTTATTTTAAGAAACAGTTGAATTATGTAATCTCAGATATGATCATAATCCAGTCCAAACAACCTTTAAAGGTACAATTTGTGACTGTTGCCTGAAGAATCCGTTGTTGGCCTGGTGGGGGAATTTGTGCTCCATCTTACCTGTGTCTTCATGAGCACCCAAACACATACATCACCCCTATGAACAACTAATTAGTGCTAATGTATTAACTTGAGATTGCTTCTCAATGTGTATGGTCATGCACTCATCGGGCTGCCCTAAAAGGAAATGGTTGTAATCTCTGATACGGTGTTTGTGTTCCTGCTGTCTTCCAGACCTTCTTGCGCATACCAAACTGGTGTTTGCTGTGGACTCGAAAAAGCCAAGGCAGACCTTGGTGACCTTGGGAAGTATCAATCCAGAGCATGTATGGGAATTTCAATGTTACTCTGACACACAGAGGCCACCCTGAACGATGAACACCACCAAGCTACCCTCTGAGCTGGCGAGCATCGTGCAGCCGGAGGTGCACAATGGCAGCTTTGGCCCCACGCCGTCCCCCAAGTGGGCCTTGATCCACACGGCCACGCTGGTGTCCTGCTCCCTCCTCCTCATCCTCATCTTCTGTCTGGGCTCCTATGGGAACCTCGTGGTGTTTCTCTCCTTCTTCGACCCGGCCTTCCGCAAGTTTCGCACCAACTTTGACTTCATGATCCTCAACCTCTCCTTTTGTGACCTGTTTGTCTGCTGCGTGACGACACCCATGTTTGCCCTGGTGCTCTTCCTGGATGCCGGGGGCGGGGCCAGTGGTGTCTCCAAGGAGTTCTGCTTTGCTTTCCACCTGACCAGCTCTGGCTTCATCATCATGTCGCTGAAGACCGTGGCCGTAATCGCCCTCCACCGGCTCCGCATGGTCCTGGGCCAGCAGCCCAACCGTACAGCCTCGCTGCCCTGCACTCTGGCCCTAACCGGTCTGCTGTGGGCAGCCAGCTTCGCTTTGGCCGCGCTTGTCACCCTGCGAGCCCACCCCTGGACTTCCAGGCCCTGCCTACCCCGACTCGGCCTGGTTGGGGGCGAGGACCGAGCCACGCTCTGCCTGTACCTGGCTGACTTCACCTTCTGCGTGGGCATCGTCTCGCTCTCCTACGTGATGATCGCCCGGGCACTACGGAGGAATGCGCAGGTCCGTAAGTGCCCTGTGATCACTGTGGATGCCACCCGCCCGCCTCCCATCATTGCCACGGGCTTTGAGGGCATGCAGTGCGCCGTTGCGGTGCCCGCCCTGTACCGAAACCAGGCCTATAACAAGCTGCAGCATGTCCAGACGCACCCCTACACCCGGAGGGGCCCCCAGGCCCAGGCCGAGGCTCCCGGGAACCCCTGCTGCCAGTTGGCTTCCTCTGTCAACTTGGCCACGGCTAAGGACTCGCGGGCGGTGGCCACCTGCGTGGTGATCGTCTTCTCCCTGCTCTTCTGCTGCCTCCCCATGGCCATCTTGCTGGCACGTGACGTACTGGCACCAGGAGGTGGTTTCGCACTCTACCAGTTCCAGCTGTGCGGCTTCACCCTTGTCTTCCTCAAGTCAGGCATCAACCCCTTCGTGTACTCGCGCAACAGCGCTGGGCTGCGCCGCCGCGGGCTCTGGTGCCTTCAGTGCCTGGCGCTAGGCGTGCCCTGCTGCGGCCGTAAGACCCGGTTGCGCGCCGTTGGCAAAGGCAGCCTGGAAGCAAACCGCAACAAGTCCTCGCACTACGAGACCAACTCGGCCTATGTGCTGTCGCCCAAGCCACGGCGGCGGCTGGTGGACCAGGCCTGCGGGCCCAGCTGCGCTCGTGAGAGTGCGCCCAGTCCCCGAGCCACCACGGTGCGCCAGACCCGACCGCCAAGCAGCTCCACGCCCATCAACACGCGGATCGAGCCCTACTACAGCATCTACAACAGCAGCCCTTCGGAGGGGCCCAGCTCGCCAAACAGCCTCCTGCCCGTCAACTCTGCCTTTGGCTTTGCCAAATCCTATGTTGCCATGCACTACCACACCCACCAGGAGGCGCTGCAGGACTTCGAGAGCACTTCCGTCCGCCAGATCCCCATGCCCTCTGTTTGACTGATCTGTGCAGTTCTTCTGATGTGGAGGGGAAGTGGATTAAAGTGGGGAAAAGAATAAGATAGCACAAAAGGCACTTTCCTCAAAAGTGACACCTTTGCTATGTGCTCTGCACGATTTTAACACGACAAGTAACTATTAACAAAACAAGAACTATTTTCTTGTTTCCTTGTTTGGCTTCACAGGCTCTGAGGAAGAAAAAGTGGGAAAGCTGTCAAACTTGTTCAAAGAAAAGACAACAAAACCGGCAGATGTTAAATTCCCAAAGCAGCACCTTTGCATTATTACACAGAAGGGCAGAACCCTATTTTTTAAACTGATCTTACATTTTTCATAGTGTGACTTTGAGATTGTCTTTTTTCTCATGAAAGATACTGTATTTGTGAGAGTCTCATACGTTTTATAAGGTATTAAATGTATTTCAAGTGCAATATTTTTTGGCTCTCATTAATCTCCCTTTTTACACTTTTTTAAAGGTGAAAATTATGTGGAAAAATTTGCATTGAATGTTACAAATAAGGTGAATGTGTTTACAACACATCTGTATCAATAGAGGTCAATAACCGTCAATGCAATGACCCCAAAACTCAGATTAAGAGAATAACTGGATGCAGGGAAAGGAAATGAACAACCTTGTTATACTAAAGATCGTGTAACACATTTTTCGGTGGGATATGCAACTTACAGCTACAGAAATATTTCTGGTTAAGTTGCAAACTATAAAGTATATTGAGTAAAATGATAGAATTTTGGGATAAACATGTCAAACATTTTATATGTAATACATACGTATGTTTGAGGCTATACAAAAATAAGCCAAGTCAAGTTGTTCAAAATGTGTCTGGCACCACCTAGTGTACTTTTCAAAACCTGCTGATCCACAGTTGTATTCCCTGGCTACTTTGACATCATTGTTATAATGAGCCATTTGAATTGTTCTCCAATTTTAGTAGTGCAGGGGAAATACCCAAAGAATAGCATCAGTCTTCCGTATAGATAATACCTCACCTTTAAAAAAAAAAAAAAACAAACATTTGTTGGGTTTCCTCAATAGAAACAAAGAGACGTTGAAATTTAAAAACATTTTCCCAATGGGTTTTATTCAGTTTTATCTTGGGGATGCGCAACATTAATTCGGTTCTCTAGCTTTCAACATTAAAAAATTTCATTTTCTTTATTGTGAAGGTTAATTCATTTCCAAGTCTTCATCTTCTTAAGCCAGGGGGAAAAAATCATCACCAGATTCTAGTGCTCAGATAAACATTTAACCAGCCCAGCTTAGCAAAAATAAATACAGAATTTTGAAAAATACAAAACATGGCGCAAAAAAAGTTAACGTCTTCCTTGATTCTTGTCTGAATGACTCCAGTTGAGTGGCAGCAGAACGATACCATCTCTAGTCTTCAAAAAACATAACTTTCAATAATTTCCTTTGCCGTTCCCAGCATTTGAGGAAAAATCAAAACACTTCAGTTTCTGAATCCTAAAGGCAGAGCTGGGCTGTCTGTTTCCCTGCTACTGCGTTCATTTCCACAGCCTGGACTTACGCTGCTTCTCCAAGGAGAGAGGCAGTGTGGTGCGTGGGGCTTAGCACAAAGGGCGGGGCTCTCGGGACCGGTGGCCGGGAAGGTGACTCATTTGTGTCCTCTCCCCACAGAGCTGTATGGGAGACCACCTTCCAACATCTACAGCTCAAAAACACCCTCATCCCCCCCCCAGGTCCATATTCTCCTCTTCCCCTTTCCCGCTTGTTTACTTTCCTCCCCCCTCCCTCCAGTTAGCTGGGAATGGACAGAAGGCCGTTCTCATCTGCCGTGTCCAAGATCTTGCAGATGACTGGAGATTCCACCTGGTGGAGAAAACGGAAGCGGATCCTAGTTAGAGGACAGCCCCTCACTGGGAGCTCAGATGCGGGAAACAGGTACTGGTGTGACCCCTGCAAACAGGATCCTTACCCCGAGGATGTACTGGCAGGTCTGAGGCTCCAGCATGTAAACAGTTACAGCGTGGGGGGATTCTGACTCTTTGCACCTGAGGGGGGACATAGAGATATTTTCCTTTGTAAGACTTTAAAAAAAATAAAAAAAGGGGGGGGTTTAATTATTTTTTAGCTTAACAGCTGCCGGTGACTCACTTAAGCTTGACGGTGACCTGTCTAGGCTTTCCAGTCAAGTCACACATGTCCCCCTGGCCGTAAAAATGCGATACCAACCTACAAGGAAAAAGCGCAAGGGTGTGTGTGTGTATGTGCGTGCCAGAGATCAGTGTAAACACCACCTGCTGGAAGGCCTGTATCACTTCCTGGTGGTGAGAGTCAGAATGAAAATTGTAAACAGCAGGTTTTCAAGGACGTAGGAATGTAGAGAGAAAGTAAATATTTGATAAGCACTCGAAGTTATCCCTCTCGCTGCATGCACTGGCAGCAATGCAGGCTGACGCAGGATCCTCAGTAGGACCCACCCAGAAACCAGCAGTTCAGACAAAACCAGAGAAAAAGCCATCAGACGCCTCAGACGATTGGACCGGAACTGTGTAGGCGGGGCATACTTCACTTTCTGGACCCCGTCCTCTTTCAGCGCATAGGAGCGCGCGACGTTCTTCTGGGCCCACTCCAGGTGGGCCTCCAGGGTCCAGCTGCCCACAACCACGATGTTCTTGCCCTGCTCCTTGTCCTGGAAAAGACCGGATGAACTGTATTCAGACAGGTCCATCTGATACTTAATCCCCAGCCAACATCCCACCAACTAAACATGCAGTCTGCCGGTTAATCGAAACTACAGTTGGTTCGAGTGACATGCTATGCATCAATTTGATCAAAAAAAAAAAAAACATCTGGGGCAAAATTTAATAAAATACAAAACTTTAAAAAACACATTTTATATAATAATGTAACCTTGAAAGAACCACATTTAAAAATGTAATGGTAAATCCCCTCTGCTGGTGATCATCAAGACACCCCATACATGAAATGTTAAAGTTTAATGTAGGGAGAAATAAGTTGTACCTCATGGTATTGGTGAACATGTTTCCCGTAACAGAACTCATATTTCCACCAACCCACTCCCTGGAAGACAAGAAACAAGTCTTTAATTCAGGAATAACGCAATGAATTCCTTGGCTTCGAGCTTAAAATTGGACTTATAAATTAGGGGTTCCTGTACTAGATTTTATGTTGTCTCCTTCATTACTTTCATTTCAGGCCAGGTCCATATGCAGCCTTAAATAAGTATCAGAAATTCCCCTGTGCTTACCCCATGCAGACAATATGAGCCGCTCAGGAATTCCTTGATTAGCTGTTCATCTGTCAGGCGGGAGATGTGGGTGGTTCCCACGGCGACCTGTGTCTGGCCACCGACTGCAAGAGGTTTGTGAGTGGTGGAAAAGAGGTCTTCCCTCACAGGAGACATCTCTTCCTGTTAGGGCAAGAGCCAACGGACAAAGGTTATGGTAACAACAGGCCGGTTGTTGGTCTGATACAGCTCAAATAAAGATTAAAACACGGTACTGAAGAGCTCCAGCACCCCTCCCTGCCTCTCACCTCCCTCTCTGGTGGGGCGCTAAAAGGGGGCTTCACCAGTTCCTCCTGCTCCTTGTCAAACTGGGAGAGGCGCTGGGGTCGCAGAGGAGAGTCGGACAGAGCCTGGCAAAAGATGGCGTTCACCGGGGAGCTCTTGAACCTGCAGGGGGGGTGGGTGGGTGAGAATCTGACCATTCACATAGGTGCAAACTGAAACAAACCACTTCAGTTATCAAACACTTTAATTTACAATGAAACTGTTTAGCTCCTTTGCTACAACAACAACCCAACTAATTACATGTTCTTTACCAATGTGCAGCCTGTTTGGTTTCAGCTGTATAAAACACCCATGTATGTATGTGTGTGTGTGTGTGTATACGCATGCGCGCTACACAGAGCATAAACGTATCACATCTGGTATTCACTATTTTAAAACAATTACTCCGGCATCCGTATTGATTTCAGTAGCCAGGCTGCCGTGCGTTTGCCCCATGGAGCGAGGCAGCACTCCACAGCGCCCCCCTACCTGTACTGGGGGTGCCCACAGAGCAGTGGGGTGAGCACGACCACCTCGTACTGGCATGTCATCACCTCCGCGATGGAAAGGATCTCGTGCTTGGCCTCTGGGTGGCAGACATAGAGCACGGAGGTGGAGCGAGGCTGGCTCTGCTTCAGCACGCAGGGCGTTCCGTTGCCCATCTCCACAGGGTGGTAGGGGGTCAGCTGACCCTCCAAGTTCTTGGTGGGCACCTGGTGGAAATTGGGAAGGACCGATGAATGCCAACAGATCGGAAAGTGACGAAATGGTCACAGAGTGAATATTGAGGTCTCATTTTGGATGGATCTGAGGGAATGGGGGGGCATTTTGTCATTTTATTATACCAACCTCCCTTTGGCTCTCTGTGCTCTCAGAATCGGCCTCAGTTTCAGTTTCAGTTCCTGTAGGGGTAATGATGCACACAGATACACGGCTCTCACATCAACCCCACAGGAAAAAAATTACTTTAGTGAAAACTACTGATCAAGGCTGAGGATTAAGAAAAAGAAAGAAAAACCAAGATGGTGGTGAAATAATTCATTCATCCATCAATTAATCAATCGGCCAGAAATCATCAGCAATATCATAAAGACTCCACAGACCCCAGCTCTCACCCGCTGCAGACGCCTCACTCTTCTTGATCACTCCAAGGTAATACTCCTGGATATTGATCTTCTGCAGAAAACAGGCACCTGAAGTCAGGCTCCGTTCACATTTTGTTAATTTCCTCTGCATTATTTATACACCCTTAAAAAGATCATTTAAACCCTTAAAATATTCACATCATATAAATTTATTTCAAGCCAGTTTCACGGGGGGAGCATTCCACCTTAAACCTTAAAACAAATATATTTCTCAAGTAACATCAAATGCATGGTACAGTGTGTAACACCAGCATGGCTCAGAGGCGTTCAAATGGTAGATTCACCCTCAGGGGGTGGGCGGTGCTTAAATAAAAGCCCGCCTTCCGTCCTCCCTTACCTGGCCCATCTCCTTTTCCTCATGGTACTGCCTCACGTGCTTCCCATGGCAGACCTCATATGTCCAGTAAGACTCAATCTGGAACACATAACCACAGCTTATCAGACCAATCGCAAAAACCAACATCCATGGCCATCCTACGCGTCTGAAACAGCACGTAACAACCTTGAAGATTCACATTATAGGACTGTGCCATATCATTCCATCCACGATAATACCGGTATAATTTTTTACATGATAAAAAAGTAGTGTCATATTGCAATATCGAATGACAGAGACCTGATGCATTTAAGTTCCACAGCGCGTACAAAGACAAGCCCAAACACACCACATTTAATTAGTGTCATTCTTTTCTGCACAATACTCACTTATTCAATTGCTCCTCTCCATGTGCTGGCATTTCTATGGGAGGTGCAGTTCCAGCACTGACATTCTAACTTACCTCATTTCACGATATATCCATTTTATTTTAGAAAGCAGAGGCAATGCAACAGTTCCAGGACTGATATTCCACCTCATTTGATTAAAATGTAAAGTAAAAAAAAAAAAGATGCAGGGTAACTTAAAGTTTTGACCGCTTTTTTATTTTAATAAGCATTGAGTGTTTACAATTTAACCTGAAGGTGATGTTTGTTTACATTGGTACTTAAAATTTGAGGTTAATTTTATTAAGCAAAAATGTTGTGCAGGCTCCTGAAAAGTTAGAAGGTTAAGTTACTTTAGTTACTGTTAAAATAAAGTGGTAAGCAGCTATAGTTTTAATTACGATTTCCAAAACACGACCTAGCCTACTCTTTATTTACTTTCGACTTCTGTATATAATTCGTCATGTCACTGATGTTGCACTTTAATGCTGCTGCTAGCACCTTGCAGCAATAGATCCACACTTGAAGCAGATGGATGGAAAATACCCTTTATCTTATTTGCACTAAGAAATGCTGTTGCTTGCAAGGTGCAGTCACCAATAATCCGTTTAAAAGTGTTTTTTTCTGTATCGTTATAAATATCATTATCGTAAATTTCCTTGAAATATCGTGATATAATTCTGAGGCTATCGCCCACCCCTGCATAGAAACAAGCATAACTCCATGCAATAAAACATGTATGATACTCATATCATATACTTGCAGGTAAGAGTCTAGACTCCCTGTCTACAACCTGTAAACCACAGGCCCGTACCTGCCGTAAACACTAGCTCACCATCAGCAAAACAGCCTCACACTGCACTCCAAAATCAATCTGAATAACAACATAATTAATGCATTCAAAGTTAATGACAGCTTAAGGCAAATAATCAACTTACCCTGTAGGAACAACTGCTCTGTTTGAACAGTGGTTCTAACAGATCAGACGGGCTGGGTCCACTGTACTGCTTTTCCTCACTCTGAGGAGTCAAGGTGCAACCAAGGATAAAGAACAAAAGGGCCCGAGTTCAATGTCGACTTGCAAAACTACAAATACAGGGCATTTATTTCTTACTCATCTACTGGTCCGTCATGGTATCTATTTGACAACCTTTCATCACAGGTGTCAAGAAGCAATGTTGACGAATTTTGAGAATTTTGTATTGTGGAACAAAAACTCACCTCATCGGCATCGGATAATGAAGGCAGCAGACATTTATACTGTTCCTTGTCAGGGGTAGTCATAATAAGAAAGTCATCTTCTTTGTACAGTGCGCCCGAGGTTGGCTGCAAAAACAAGCAATTTTAATCACCGTAGTTAAACAGCTAGAGACACATTTCACACACAATAGTCATCATATTAGGGAATCTGAATTATTGACAAGTGCGTGACTTGGGTTTAAAGAACATATATTTTCGCGTAACCGTAAGCAATAATTGCTACAGTTAATGGCATACTGAAACAACGACGAAACATTTATTTAAAGCGCGCCATCGCGTACCTAATCATATATTCATAAAAAATGCTTATGCACAATGCGACAACAGAAAATCCGTTCACCACCTTGAACGTTCAAGCGCATCTTTTTTTTCCCTTTTGCTGCAAGTGTAGCCACGCGGACTTAACGGTCAGTCATGCATATACACATATTCCTTTACCAGTGCGAAATCTGCCCCAGGCCAATTGATTTTGAATGGGATTTCATCAGTAAAAGGAGACGATGCCGCTTTGCCCGCCGTAACATTGCGAAGCACCTCCAGCGCCGCTAAAAATGCCACCAATATTGTATCCAAGTACATTCCCCTCCCCGCCTGGGCAAGCCCGCCGCCTGCTCCTACGCCGCTGACCGATTGCTATCCTCCGCAAAGGACGGCGATCAGGCTATTTGCCACCTCAGTTTCGGAGGCGTTGCAACTTACGAACCAGCTGGCTATCGTTCATTAGCCATCTTACAAACAGGAAGAGGTGCGTTAACTGCCACGTCCACTTCCGGTACAAACAGCTGTCAAGTAGAACCAACATCCGGGTTACGGGCACTACGCGCCATCAGCCCTTGGCATTCATGCGACCTTTCCGGTTGTTGTATGTAGTGCTGTGGTTTATAAAAAAAAATAATAATAGGTAAAAGGACACCACACGTACACGTGTTTCTGGTATTGGATAATTTATTTAACCAAGTCAAACACTTCACTTCGTGTTAATTAGCAACAGTAACTACCTAAAACATAACACGTGCAAATATATGCGTGTCGGATGGTTTCTGTCAGTAATTTATTTGGGGGGGGGGGGTATTTATTCACTATGAAATATTAATGCTGATTTTCAAAACGTTAATACCCAAGTTACATTTACTTTGACATTAAGACAATATACACCGATAAATATTCCGAACAAAAGAAAGGTATAGACGATGTATGGAAAATACGGTGCTGTTAATTTAAGGTGGAGCAATAAACAGGGTAAACTATACCCTCTGACTAACGAATCTTTATGCTAGCAACTTGACAGGGTGTGCTTTCCATAACAGATTCTGCATTCATTTGAGATCCACATTAGCTGTAAAAAAATTCTAAATGCAGCTTTAAAAAAAATTTGTAATAGCAGTGTTGCTTCACACCTCCATGCCTAGGGGTTCAACTCCCACTTCTGCTCTGTGTGAAAAGGTTTCCTCTGACAGTCCAAAGACACGCAGGTCAGCTATCTGGCCTTTCTATGTTATTCCAGGGCTGTGTCTGAATTCATGGGTTGCATCCTTCGATAGTGTATAACTGTATGTACCCTGCGATAGACTAGCATTTCATTCAATATGTGCCTCAGCCTTGTGCTGCCTGAGACCCAACCCTGGCCTGGATAAGGTTAGAAGATAGCTAGATTATTATTGTGAATTTCTAAATGTGAGTTTTATCCGAGAAATTACTCCTCCATTTCTGTTTTTCAGGAATTAGAGGTGTAGCCATTTCTCACAAATAACATTTAAACTATGTTACAAGTAAAACCTGTTACTAGTATTTCATTATGACTTTAGATATGATTAAAATGACGCAGCACCACTGAGTCAGTTTTCAAATTTTTTTAGATTTTTACAACTATGACTCAGGTTATATATAGTTCTAGATCTGTCCCTGAGGTCATCCCTGCATTCTGACATCACAGATGTCCTTTTGTAAGCCATAGTCAAATCTGATACATAAATAAAGTAGATGGCAGCTAAAAATGTAGCTCAAGTTGGCCTACATCAGACCTATTTAGGCTGGTCTAAGGCCTGTGGTTTTTGGAGTAGCTCTTTTACGATTCGCTCCAGGGAGAAGAGGTGTTCGTCTGAGTCCTCTGGTAGCAGTTTCCGAATGGCATCGGCAAGCTCAAACAGGTACTCCGTGTTATGGCCACTGGGTCCCACAGAACTGAGGATCTGATGGGCAATATTTTCCAAGGGAGCAGGGCCAAGGTAGTTAGGGTTGTCACAAGTCCCAATGTAGATTAGAGTGTCACAGGGTTCCCTCTGGGGTTCTTTGTCATAAAAGATGGCACTAATCACCCTGTAGCCTCCTTTTTCTCTATAGTCCAGGAAGTCCTTGACTTCTTGTTCTTTCCCTGAGGGCAATTTGTAAGCAACACCCCACACACAGCCCTACATATGGAGGCAAAATAACAAGTTATACATTTTATATTCCAGGAAAAAATCTAAGAAAGCATAATTTTCCATTCCAACATAATTTTAGATTCCATTTTAAGTTGCACTGGCTGCCCAATCTCAGTAAAAAGATCAATTTCACAAAAGGACTTCCCAAAACGCAAAGCTCTTGTCTTAATTAACATTGCCTTGTTGTTTGGGTCCAGCCAATCAATCATCTCACAGAAGTCTTAATTATCTTAAGCTTACGTTCTTACTATAACACAGGTACCAAACTAGACAGAGCCACGGAACAGAAGACTATAAATGAATTAATTATATTGCGTTAAAAGTATGATACATATTGAAATTTGTGGTTAGTTACTGTACAATATAGTCATATCCTTGACAACTGGCCCTGGGTCCTTTTCATAATCTAATTCAGAACCAGTTAATAGAACAAAATGAATAGGGGCAGCTAAATAAACTGGTTATTTACATCATGAGAGCCTGTGTCGTGAAATAAAGACAGTACAGAAATAGTATACAGCCATTTAAAGCCTTACCTCAGGGTTTTCTACCAAGGTGACTACTCTGCCAGGCTATGGATAAGAGAAAGTTAAAATGGCAAATAATAATCAATATACGGGAAATTCTCGTCTATTTATTACGAGAGAATGAGAAGCAATGTACATATTTACATGATGAAGTACAGTACAGAGTATAGTTTAAATATGGGTAAAACATTACGAACTACTGTCGAGTAAAATATGGTTTCCTCAAATGCAGACTGATATGCTGATTGATCAGCGTCAGTCGGACGTACATTTCTGCATTTACTGCCTACTTTACCTTTCCGGGTACCCCGCGATGGTCAGTACTGCCCTGCCAAAATCTACGACTAAATCCCCTGATGTAACCGATTCGCTTCTCCTCGTAAGGAAAGTCAACTTTCCAAATCAAGGACCCGTATCCAAAAACCCACATTTCGTGAGAAATCCAGGCGATAAGCTGATGAAGTGACTACAAACTACGTTGGAAAACGAATGCCTTTTTGGCTGAACATACCACCATAGACTGACATACTGCAATTATATCCAGCTCAAGCCACTAACGTTTCCTCCCGGAAATAGAATTCAGCGAGCAGAGACCTTGAATGGCAGTTAGATTAACCAATCAGAGGTGAGAGGGGGGCGTTCCCTTAGCGCGCCTATTTACCTGTATATTCAACAAGTAGGTAATACGTCTATCCGAGGTGTTAGGTGTTACTTAATAAAGAAACTCTAACAAACTTTTGCGACAATGTATTACCTGTGTCTTGAATTTATTGTTTGCGTTTCGGATAAGCTGGTTAGCTAACATTAGTTAACATATCCTGCTCACAAAACAAGTTGTGTAATTTTGTGCCTTGTGGCATTTGGCTAGTTTCAGTTGAGCGTCCTCGGAGTTACTAATGAAATTTAGAGCTATTATTTTAGATTAGGATGTAACTTATTATAACTTATTATATTGCGTTTTCATGATTTTTACGGCGAATAGACAGTCAGGTTAAATATCTCTTGCTATCGTCACAGGTGCCACCCTTAGACGAATTTTAAATGCCATATACTTTAGAACATTTATCAGAATGTAGTATAATGTATTTTACTAATGTAAGTGAATCAATAAGTATCGCTTGGCATTGAATATAACAACTACTATTACATTTATTTGTAAACATTAATAATTGTGATAACATACAAACACGGATTTTACGCATTTCCGTTTGCACATTCGGTTACATATTACACATAATTTTCCATCAGAATCACAACCTGTGCCACTCCATTTGTAATTAATATAGCAATAGAATATTGTGTACTAGACAGTGTATTGCCACGTCCTACTTCAGCAAAACATCCTTCCGTAGTGCTAATCGATAGCCCTCCCCTAACACTTACCCTAACCCCCCAAAACCTCCTAACACCTAAGCCTAATCCCAAACTGTGGAACGACATATGCGCAGAAAGGCTCGATAGCACGTCTCGATAGGTAGGATGTTTTGTCAGAACACTGGCATATTTTGCTGACATAATGGTGCTTAAAATTGCTAAATTCCACAGCCTGGGATTTAAGGTATTTGAATTTATAAATGTGCTATGTCTCGAGAAGTTGATATTCTTATGAAAGTCTTATATTTGTGCTATACTGCGTTACATGTTCAGGAAAATCAGAGTGGCCCAGCTGCCCATAGTTAATCCTGCACAGGTACGAAAGCTGAACGGCTGGCACTATGGTAAGCACGTCAGTCACTTTTGAGACTTTTAACACTGCACGAAGATGACTTATAGTGTGAGGGTGAGTAATGTCCATATTTTTAGAGCACTGTAACAAAGAAAAAACAAATTCATAGCTAAGATCTGCCATTTAAATTTGCACGAATTTTAACGATGACTCCTCCCCAGCCGTCAGGGTTACCCCTTTCGCTTTTTCCTGTCTAATAATCACTCGGCGTGTCCTGATGTACCGCGTGACCCTAGCCAGACTAAGTAGTTAGATGCAGATGGATAACCCTATCTAAATTAATAATTGATCAACATTTTATAAAAGCTCCTAACAAACAAGTAAAGGTTTGATTGTGGAGCTCTGGCCTTGTCGGCAAAGACGAAAATGGCCACTAGGTGTCGATGTTCTGCAGGTGACATAAGGTCCTTCTGTCCTGCCAGTAGAAATCTGTGCAATCGAAGGTAGACGGCTGTTCAAATTAAGCTTAGACGTCTGTATCATTTTGTGCTTGATTATTTATTAAGTTGCACATAAGTTTGTTATCTAATTGGATTGATATGAATATATTGTCACCATTTATTCAATTCTACACAGGAGGAGCCATATGTCATAGTGCAAAAACTGCTGATGCGGTAAATAAGCAAATTAAGCAGAGAAATGAAATGACCCTCGTCCCCTGTTTATACTGAGCAGATGTTTCTATATTTTGCATGGAAAGACAAACTCATGATGCTGTACTTTCTCCTCTGGCGTGGGAAAACGAATGTGGTGTCTGTAAATTTTTTACTCTTGAATATTTGACAAAAGAGCCAATTATGTGTGGTATATGTAAATAAGTTTTATATATGTAAATAAGTAGTGGGTTTTGGTTATGAAATTGCTTGATAAAGCAGCTGCAACTGTGAGCGAGTGGGACGTGTGGCCTTGTAGACTTTCACCTTTTCGCATAAATCTGGTTGGTGAATTATATTGCATGCATGCTCACTGATACCATGTTGCTGTGCAGAGCAAGGAAGCTGTTATTATTGTATAGAATATGGGGAGAAAATGGAATGAAATATGAATAAGCATGTAGTCATGCTTTTAGATGGATGCAAGAAAGCACACTATAGTTTGCTAGTACAATCTTTTTATATCATTCTGTTAGCATGCTAAATCAGGCAGTAGTTTATGCTAAAGTAAATCACTAAATTAGGGGTTTGTGGGAACTGCCTGCCAATTGTGCAAATGCTAGGTGGGTGATAGCTTACAGAAGAGCAGTGAGTTTTATGTACTTCCAGGCTTCTTTTTTCATTATTATTTATGAAGGAAAAAAAAACACTTTGGTTACATTTTCATAGTACTTGGATATAATTTTATCCAAGAAAATTCATTAAAATTCTTTTCTACCAATGCTATGACTTGTTATAAGCAAATGTGTGCAAATTTGTATTCAGGTCCCGTATCAAGGTGAAGAGCTGCTCTTTGAACAAAAATAATTAAGAGGCATAACGTGGATTCAGGATTAAGCTAAAACTTTCTGAGACACTTAGTGATGGCTAATTTGAAAGTGCAGTGTAGTTGTTTGACTAACAGCTCTTTGACAAGCAGGATTAAACTGCTAACTGCAGATATGTCTCATTTTGCTAGAAATCACATGAATGGCAAATACACACACACACACACAGACAGACAGACAAACACACACAGACAAACATATCTACACACACACACACACAAAACCCTGCAGCACACATACTGAACAAAAACCTGGTTGGAATACATGGATCCCACCATCATTGTATTTTTCGACCACTTACTCAGTACAGTGTCATGAGAAGCCTGGAGCCGATGCCAGGAAGTACAGGGCACAAGGCAGGGGGCATACTGTATGGGATGCCAGTCCATCACAGGGCACAAGGCAGGGGGCATCCTGCATGGGATGCCAGTCCATCACAGGGCACAAGGCACGGGGCATCCTGCATGGGGTGCCAGTCCATCACAGGGCACAAGGCAGGGGGCATCCTGTATGGGATGCCAGTCCATCACAGGGCACAAGGCAGGGGGCATCCTGCATGGGGTGCCAGTCCATCACAGGGCACAAGGCAGGGGGCATCCTGTATGGGATGCCAGTCCATCACAGGGCACAAGGCAGGGGGCATCCTGTATGGGATGCCAGTCCATCACAGGGTGCAAGCACACAGGCAGTCACACAGACAGTATATCCTGCTTGAACACTCTGTACATGCATATTGTGTAGTAGATAGTATGGGTGATTCATGGGTGATATATCTGATTCTTTTGGAAGTGTGCACAGGGAGATGGCCTGCATCACTGATGGCAAGCTGACCCATCATTCTGCATGCTAAGGATTGCCCTTTTCACCTCACCGGGGCTGTGATGGCAGTGTGTCACATAGGAAAAGAGACATACCAGGGTCTGTGCTAAAAGGGAAGTCCATAAAAGGAAGGATTTAGAAGGGATATGGATTTTGTCCAGCTGGTCCTTGTTTGCGGTGATGCCATCAGCATTGGTGAAAAATTCATGGGGGATGGAGATTTGAGAGCTGGCTTTTTCCATGATCAGTATTCTCTTTGCTTAAAGTAAAACCCTCTGCTTTTACTTTCACTGGATGGATTCCAGTGCGACTCCTCCCATCCTTCCTGCTGCATTTTGTATTCCGCTCCTATTCCATAGCACAAATGTTTTAATGGGAAATGTGGGAGAAGTCGAAAGGTTCCGTGCCGCAGGAAACTGAGGTCACCAGGGTCTTTTAAACCAAGAGTGCAGAATTCGAGCCATTTGTCAGGCTATCATCAATCTGACAGCGTTCTAGCATTAGCCAATAGTTACCTGCCGTTCTGCATATTAAGACTGTCACACGGTTTTTAACTATATCTTGATAGGTATGTTGAGGGGCAATGAACGCCACATAAGCAGGATAAAAGTATGAGCAAACCAAGGCCCTTTAGGAAAGCTAAACTAAAAAGGGTTACACAGGAAATCAAATATATTGTTAAAACAAGGGAAAAAACTCAATTAAGCCAGTAATTTCACAGACCTGACAGGGAGATGCCTCAGGCTCCAACACCCCCCTTGATCTGCCCTGCTGACCCTATTTATCCTTAGCTTGCTGCCCCATCCGGTAGCAGCTGAGTTTCATTAACAAGGCCTCAGTGACTGGCGATCAGTTCCCCTGGTAATGCATGAAACCCCCCAACCTGGGCCGCCGGTGCTGCTCTGCTTCCCTCCAGTTCAAATATAATGATATCGCACCCCGTATTAAAAATAGCTTGTTGAAGCAGCAGTTCTTGAAAAAAATGAGCCAAAGCCTGTCATTACTTTTTATTCATCTGTTATATTGTCATGGCACGTACTCAACAGTTTGCCCGTGGCTGTTTTGCCTGGATCCTGCATTATTTATGGAACTAGTGAAAAGAGACGCACCTTAATACATAATAGGGAGCTAAGTAAGTGCTCACTGACACCCCCTATTGGCCTGTGAAGTGATTACAACAGCAGAGGAAGGAAGGTTTCATCGCCAGTTTACTCTGTAACAGGCAGTGAAGCAAGAAGATATATGGGAAGTGAAACCTGGTGGGAGTCAGTTTAAAAGTGTCTTGAGATGAAGTCCTCGAAAAAGGCCTTTATTTCTTTGTGTTTAAAATTGGTGGCATGGTTTCTGGAGAAACACTGTGCTTTGTGAACTAAATAACACTAATGACTGCTTACTCCTTGTAATGATTTATTTAACCATTATACAGCAATGAGAAACATATCTGCTTTATATCTGTACAGCAGACATCATCTAAACACCTAAAAATTGATCCATAGCATATTAACATATGAAAGATGTTGATGGCTGCAGTTAAATGTCTAGATTTGCTGTGTGTGTACGTGTGTGATGTTAAGTGTGTGGACTTGCTGTGTGTGCATGTGCATGCATGTTAAGTGTGTGGATTTGCTGTGTGTGCATGTGCATGCATGTTAAGTGTGTGGATTTGCTGTGTGTGCACGTGTGCATGTTAAGTGTGTGGATTTGCTGTGTGTGCACGTGTGCATGTTAAGTGTGTGGATTTGCTGTGTGTGCACATGTGTACATGTTAAGTGTGTGGATTTGCTGCGTGTGCACGTGTGCATGTTAAGTGTGTGGATTTGCTGCGTGTGCACGTGTGCATGTTAAGTGTGTGGATTTGCTGTGTGTGCATGTTAAGTGTGTGGATTTGCTGTGTGTGCATGTTAAGTGTGTGGATTTGCTGTGTGTGCATGTGTGTGCATGTTAAGCGTGTGGATTTTCTGTGTGTGCACGTGTGTGTATGTTTGCTATGTGTGTTATTTAGTCACACAAACACACACACAGATGCGTAGAGGCAGAGAGAAACACATTTTGCACATAATGTATAAAGAGCACATCTGTTCAGTTTTATGGTGTGGCTCATCAGGTTAGGCTGCTCGGATGGTTGCCGGTTCAAGCCCCAGCCTCAGGAAAATTGTTACACCTCATCTGGGCTCTTAACACACCGCAGTGCTCCAGGGGCATCAGATGGCCTAACCCTGTACTCAGACCTCAAGCTACACTACCAGCTGTAAATGTGTGTGCGTCTCAGAAGAGAGCACAATGACATGTGAAAAGAAGCATTCCAATGTACTTTTGCAAATGGCAAAAAAAAGCATAATTTCAATGAAACATTTGACTCATTCTTCAAAAGAAGCAAGACACTTCAGAAAGATTTTATACCATATAAACCCATCAAATGCTCATACCTTGTTTAAGGCTTGTTTTTATGCGTTAAAATAAATAACATTTAATCCATGTTCCTTAATGTAACAGTCATGATCCCTGTTTATAATGCCCGGATGTGACAATGAGTAAGGCTTCAGCAACCATTATCTCACTTAAATTGCGCACATGTACTCACCCACGCAGAAATAAACAAACCAGGTATGTATAAAATGGTGCCTTTTCTGATAAGGACTGTGTTCTCACGTCAGTAGCAGCCATTTGGAAGGAGGAGCATCGTTTTCTGGGAAGGAAGTCAGGAAGGGTGAGAACTCAAGGCTAGTGCAAAGCCACATGGTGGAGCTGTTGGCATTTCCGAGGACGCAGAGGTGGCGCGTGCGGGAGGCAGCTTGCACAAGGTTAGCGAGAGAATTGGAGAGTGAGGGAATAGAGGAGAGTGATCTCAGCAAAGATTTCAGGAAAGGGGGGAAGATCAGGAGAGAAAGCGACGTGTGGAAGGCCAGCCAGTGAGGCAAAGGAAGGCACTATGAGAGAGGAGACTTCTCTCTTTATCTGTCCTGCATATACCGTAAATACTCCCCCTCAACACACACACACCCTATAGGTCTCTGATTTGAGGCCTTTGCAGCTGCTTCCATCGATTGCGTGTGCGTGCGCAGTGTGTGTGTGCCTCTGTGTGCTGGCTCTCATTCTGTGTGTATGGCAGTCATTAAGACACATGAGTTTGGGATTTCAGCCCCTTTCCACATCAGTCTTTGTTATTAACACACTTCCACTCTGCCCATGCTAATGGCCTTGTTCCAGTAATTGCTACATTTGTACTCTGCTGATAGTATTATGTTTTGATTTTCTGTCGATACAAACAGTCTCTTGTAACCACATTAAATTTATATGCATTGCACAAAAATCGAGTCTTCGTCCTCCTCGCCAGCATTGTACCCAACAAAGGCATCAACATTTAGATTTAATTTGTGAGAAAAGTATTAAATTATATTTCGCTCTGGATACTGAAAGCTAAATCACCGATTTTTCTGATAAGGGTTTAAGTGCTTCATTAGCAATTTAGGAAAAGTTTCCATCTGGCTCATTTATGGTCAAAGTCCAGTTCGTATCCATTTCCCATGAAACATAACTATATGTTAAGATATTGCATGTCTGTTTGTACGCAAACCTTCATACACAAACCTTGGGTTTCAGAAAGCCTGAAGTTTATTTAGCTGCAGTTATTTCTTATATAAACAAGCATCACCCGCTCACATTTTTACTTACAGACATATATGCCCAGCAGAGGCACCGCAGTCTTTCCAGCCTGGGATTAAAGGGAGAGAGTCGTAGCAAAGCAGAGAAAAGCAGCAGAGAGAGACGCTGTCTTCAGCATTACTCCTGGGGCTACACTGACAAATCGTTCATTCTGGAAATGGATCTCTTGAGCTCAAATAGTAAAACCAGGTTCGTATTATGGCGAGAAGCAAACAGGCCAAAACGGAGAGGCACTCTGTTGCATGGTTGCTTGGGGGGGGGGTTATATTACCCAGCATGCACTAGGATCATGTGGATATGCACCTGTCAGTTTCCCAGGGCTTGAATTAACCAATGATTGATCTTTGCGTTTCCAAGCCGAGTCACACAGAAATGTCTCTATAACAGTCATATGGAAGGAGATTAAACGATGTTTGAGAATTCATCCTTTTATCACAAGCAAAGTGTGTGCTTTTCAAGATGATGTCATAAACTGTGTTGATGAATCCGATGACAAGCTTGCTGTCAAAGGTTGTGCCCCCCAAAAAAACAACAATAGACTTGATTTGTATGAGAAAAGGAAAAGATGAGAGATCGGTTTCAAGAGAAAATCTGTCAATTAATCCAAGTGTGTAAAAGCTCCTTCAAATTGCTCTGGATGCATTCCAGAAAGCACCTGTGATCTGTGTGCTGATCAGTTATGGATTTTTGAGAGGGCGTTGACTTAAGATGCCATTCAGCCGAATCAGGCAGTGTCAGGGCAAGGGGTGCTTTTCTGATGCGGTTGATAGAATGACTCCTGGCATTTCGGCAGCAGACAGTATGACCCTTGTAAGCCTATCAACTTTAGCATAGCTGTATTTCAGATGCTTTGTTTTTTTGATGAGTAATTAGCTGACTCACACAAGCTGCACGGTCCTCCTTGTTCCAGCTATGCAGCCAGGATATTTACAGAGGGGGGGGGCTCTGATTGGCGATGAAAAGTGTGCCTCGACGGGACAGCAAAGACCCCTGTCACAGTGAGACAGTGAGGGGGATTTGGCGATGGCGGAGGGGGGTGTGGCGGGGCTTTGGTATTGCGTCAGTTTGCGGCAAGGCCATCGCCAAGGCTATTTGTCACTTCAAGCGTCGGGCAGTGACGGGGATTTGAGGTGCTGCGTCTGCTGGAAGGAACCCCGGAGAGACGGGAGAGCACACAGTAGATCTCAATAAGTCGGCAGAATGATGGGTCAGCTCAGGCCTCACAGCCCCTTACCCTGCTGTCTCTATTTTCCTCTTTCTATGCTCAGGCAGCTGGATTTTCATCTCATCCAAACAAACGAGGGCCCCTGTTTACTCGCTATAGCTTGGTAGCTACCGACCGCTCTGTCGGAAAGCATCAGGCTGTCGGCTTTTACCTGTCCTGTCCGGATCGCTGTGTGACTGCGTGGAATAGATGTGCACACAGCATGTGAGAGAGATGAGCATGTGCTGTGTGAGTGTGTATTTATGAACAATACAAATGTGTTGGGGTACTGCATCGCCCTTTTTGGAGATGTGCAAACATCCGTTCCAGAGACTTGTGCCTTATATTCAATATGTGGCAATCCTTAGCCTTAGTTGCTAGCAAATGAGGTGGAAAGTTCAGGTCCAGAAAGTAAAAATCCAGATCAAGGTTTTATTTGAACCAACCAGTTGAGTGACCGTGACTCTTTATACTCAACTTGTTGGTTAAAGCAAAACCTTGGTCTCAGTTTGTACTTTCTGGACCTGAACTGTCCACCTCTGCTAGTAATTAATGGCATTTAAATAAATAGACATGTTTTATCATTGTTGTAATTCCCGATGCACTTTCATTATAGACATCTGAGAATACATGCTCTAAAACAATGTTTATTTTAAAATTTTATGTTAGGCCATTTAACTGGATCCCAAGGTGATGGTAATATCCAGTTGTAAAAATTCATTGGCTTCCAATGTTTTGCAGTATATTTTATATATTTTATATGCAATTAGTATTTCTTGAGTAACAGTTTTATGTTGTTTGGGCTGATATTTGAAACGGCTTCAAGGCATTATGCTCCAAAGTATCTCCTACTGGCCTAAGGAGGAGAGAAGCTGAGACTTCTCTCCTCTAGCTAAACAAATATGGCTCAAATGTGTTTGGGTAATGAAGAGGGTGCATAGGCCACACATCACCCATGCCAGTGAAGTAGGATATACAGGCTGTCAGGGAGGGGGGCATTGCATGATTTCCACCGTTCCATTTTAGGTATTGTATTTTATATTTTCAAGGTCTCTGTTTTTATAACCTGATTTGTTGTACAGTAGGGCATGAAGAGTTTGATGATATTTTATTGTTGTATTGTAGTAATGTAGTAGGTAGACAGGTTTGTTTTGAAAGGATTTGCCGGTGACCCTAGGTGGGATAAAAGGGGTGGCCATATTGCTTAGCACAGTGACCTTGTATGGGACAAAGGGGGTGGCCCTACTGCTTAGCACAGTGACCCAATGTGGGACAAAGGGGGTGGCCCTACTGCTTAGCACAGTGACCCATTGTGGGACAAAGGGGGTGGCCCTACTGCTTAGCACTTTTTTCACAGTGAGATCCACTTTTAGAAAATACCGTGGCGACATACTGAATGCAGATGGATGGGCCAATTGGAGTCATAGAGTGACATGCATGGCAACACCAGCTCATCACTAAAAATTCAAAATTCCATCCATCCGGTTCCTGTAACCGTTTATCCTATTGAGGGTCACAGGGGTCCAGAGCCCATCCCAGAGGCTACGGTCGTGTGGCATAGAACAACCCAGGACGGGGTGCCAACCCATTGCAAGGCACACTCACACACCATTCTAAAAAGCCAAAATTTCTGCACATTTTACGGATATATTCTTTCCCAACCCACTGCATAACACACTTGCATTTTTGCTGAGAAACACACAAAAGTTTTAAACAATAATGGTTGAAAGAGGAAGCCTAGCATTTATTTTGACCTGTTTAATATAAAAATTGTTTCATAGTGTTGCATTCCTCTTTTAACCTCTCAGGACTCTTCCTGAATATAAGCATGGTTTTGATCCCAAATCTCTTCACATGCACTGATTTTAGTGTACAGTTCCCTCTAACTGAACACTTGGAAAAGGGTAATTTGATGTGATTAACCTGGCTTTGTTTCACAAATACAGATTTAGATAAGTCAGAAATGATTGCATACAGTAGATATCAATATAGGATTCTAATAGCAGTGATGACGTTAAAGTCAGACTAAATAAGATTAACGTTTTCATGATTCCATGATGGTCTATTACTGGATGTTTCGCTCACATTTGTTTGAATGACTATAATTATTTTTGTGGCTCTTTTCCGAGTTAGAGAGAAGAGACGCAGCCATAGTTGCATTGTTTTTTCGAAATAAACTCAAGGTGGAAAAGCAGATATTTTGCAGTTCCCGGTGTTATTGCGAAAGATTTAAATATATGAGGGAAATTGTTTGTTCAGTCCTTCATTATGTGACAGCTACGAATTAATCGAGGATCCTGTGATAAAAATATAGATGGAAACATACAAGGAAGGATGAAAATATACTCTGCTGACTGTGGTGTTATAATTAAACATTTTAACAAAAGGAATATCACAGCAGGCATTGAGTCCAGGCTAACAAGGTACTTTCTGACAGCATGGGGGAAAATTCCAGTAATGTGGGTCTCCAGAGTACCTTTATGATGTGGTACTTTTTCAAACACGTGATTGAGTTTCCATGTTTTCCAAATGCCTGGCAGTAAATCTAAGAATATTATTTTGCTCTGTTCTCATTTGACTTGACAAAGTGCAAAAACCTTGCACTTTACCAGAATGCAGATTAAATGTGGAATTCTGTTCCAGGCATTTTCAGCTCAAAGTACTGAGCACAGAGATTTTCAGGGTATGATTGAAAAGACTATAAAATGTGCCCAATGGTTCATTATATTTTTATACTTCCAAGTCTTGCTTTGTACTACCTTCTCTTTTAAAAATCTCTTTGTAACTTTCTAGTGTTCGAGAATGTTGTTGTTTTGAAAGTCTTATTTTGGCGCTACATTTGTCCTTTCTTTCCCTGTGCAAAGGTTCCTGACCTCCACTGCAGCATAAAAAGTCAATTCATTGCCTATAAGTCGTTTTTGTGCAACCTCGGGCAAGAGTTAAGGGTTTGATCTATTGCATCCGATTTACTTTTGGGCGAATGTTCCCATCCAACGTGGCCCCACAATGAGGAGACCATTTTTTCCCCCTCAAAGGCCTCTGAATTGTTCTCCATTTCCAGTTTTTTGCAGGCAACTTTGTCATCTTCTCCTTGAAACAGTGCAAAGTTCTGTCTAATTAAAATGGGCGGTTTTTCAGCTCCTCACTCTGATCATGCATAGCTAATACCTGCTAATTAGTTGCCGGAGAGATATTGTGCATATGCAAGACGTATATAGGAGCGCTCGGGCTTGGAGCACATTCACAGAGCGCTCCCTGAAAGCAGATCTATTTATCTAATTGTGCACCTGAAAGAAGCCAGTGGCGACGGCTGTGTGAATACGGAGATGTAGCTGTAAGAAGGGTTTAGTGGATGATGTTCTGCCTATGGGTGACGTCTTAAACGGTCTCCTGCCCATGCTAATGTCAATGGTGCAGACATAAAGAAACTTAAAGCAGAATAACTGGTGAGTAATCATTAAAAATATGACATATGAGTGATGTAGTTAGAGATACGTCTCCCGCTCGGTCCATATTCTCTTTCCCCTCT
Organism: Stomatorhinus ivindoensis; assembly: GCA_019775895.2. NCBI lineage: Eukaryota > Metazoa > Chordata > Actinopteri > Osteoglossiformes > Mormyridae > Stomatorhinus > Stomatorhinus ivindoensis. Next base: position 19,297,790 of record JABFEB020000060.1, read on the forward strand.
TGAGCCTTTGCCTCGGAGACGTCTCCGCAGAAGACGGGCAGTCTCTGAGGTGACCCACTCACACTTGCTTCTATGTCAGAACACATAAAAACCCAAGGCTCCCCTCTTCTGAAGTCTGCAGAGAAATGACTGATGCATCCAAATGCATCTGCCGGTGGCACGGCGTTAAACGTCCAGGGATTGATAACTTGGAACTTCTTAATACGCTTGTTTGTTTAGCGTGCAGAATCCATCCCTGTTTGTCTTCAGCCTACCTCTCATGACACCAGATAACCCTGGCATTTATTTAAATGCCTCTTCACGTCCGGGGATATTTTTTCCCTTCCGAACTAGCAACTTTTACATTAGAGTAGCCACAAAATGAATGTAAAGCAGAAGGGGGTAAGCGATGGCTTCCTCTCCAGCCCGTCTTATCAGTATCCTCAGTGTTGTCCTCTGTAAACACCAAAGAAGGAGTTCAGGGGAGATTGTGCAAAGTAAGGACATTCAGCTTGGCTGACGGTCCTGGATTTCACACAGATGACCCCTCTCTCTTTCATTGTAAGGTACGTAAATGCAGTTTGATGTACTTATCTAAATAAATTAAAAGAGCGTCCTGAATAGCTGAGCCACCGTATAACATCAATCAATGATCTGCAGACACTCAAAATCTAGTAGAGGGAATTTAAATGTTTCCTAGATGGAATAAAAGGGATCCTTATATCTGTGACCAGTGTAGTGACTGATCAAAGGCTGTTCTGCGAAGATTGTACCTGAGGGCCAACAAGGGTCATTGTGGCGATGTTACCATGAGAGCCATATCTGCAGCCCAAAGGAAATTTACATTGCCGTTATAGTGTCCTAAGCAGGTGCTCTGCTCTTAGAGACTTCTTAAAAATAAATTTGAATTATATATATTTTAAAATAATATTCATAAATCTTTGAATTACCTTTTTTTCACATAAACACATCTTTAGAAACATGCCTTGATAAGATTGACAGGAAATACTCCAAGTCGCTGCTGCCATTCAGTCAATACCTCTATGCAACCTAATTAATCCGGAGCTCTGCACAGAGTGAGTTCAGCTCGTACCTCTCAGATCTGTCAGGTTAGCTTCTACAGAAGGGATGCCGTCACGGCTGTGAGAAGCTGGGAGGAGTCTTACACTCAGTGAGGCAGGACAAAGAATGTTCCCTGTGTACCAAGATACCATTTAACATCTCTGGAAGCGAACGTTGAGCAAAAATCTGCCAATGTTAAGCAAGAACTACTTATAGCCACTTTGGATTAGGCATAATAGAGCCTCTTTTTGTCTTCTTTCCTTCCATACTCTTTCATCATTCTGCTACATTCACCCCTTTCTTCCAACGCACTCCATTATACAGATATGGACTCTCAGCTGCCCCCACCCACCCCCCAGCCCCATCCTATAATACTGCCATGCTATCTACAAAGCAGCAGCCAGCCGGCAGCACACACCCACAGCAGCCGAGCGTAAGATTGGGACCCTGCCCTGACCATCGCTCCATGTTTCATGCTCCCAATACACCAGCTTATCGAGAAGCAGATTTCTTTACAGATCAGCGAATTAGATAGAGCTGTGGCCAGTAACCAGAGCACAGCAGTCATTTACAGCGAGTGAGAGGTGTCAGTGATATTTAAGTTGATTACTGGTTTTCTTATGCAGAATAAGAAATGACTCACCGATGTAGCATTGACATACATTTAAGTAAGATTGTTGCGAAGCAGTCACGACTTTCAGATGACTGTATTTTGCCTGTGTTTAGTTCCAAGCCTGTGGATTAGCCAATGGAGCAAGAAGCAGCAGGGGCGAAGCACAGCCATTTGATAAACTTTAAAATGGATATGAAGCCGACATCCCGCTGCAGCCTGGGAATACGGGAGGCCTGCAAACATACACGCAGATTTCTCCTCATAACATTGAAACTGATCTCTGTTTTTAGACACATAACATCACAGAGGAAAGCAAAGAGGATAATGAGAGTTTCATTATTGCGAGAGAGTTCCAGGCAATATAGTGTTTCAGGATATTATTACTGCTGGCTGTGAACTCCTTTTTCAGAGAGCTGACAGACCTCGATAGTAAACACTTTTTTTTCATGGATCTCAGGCCTGGGTGAAGAGTAGCTCTGGGTATTTGTGTATATATATATATGTGTGTGTGTGTGTGTGTGTGTGTGTGTGGTGCGGGAGTGTGTGAAGGTGATGAAAAGCAGGGCGGGGAGGTAGTGGTGGTCCCTGAAGCGGCCAGGTGATTCTGTAAGGCTGACGGCTCGCTGTCTTTGCAGATGTCACAAGGCCAATATCCTGGAGCAGCCATCTGTCGGACTGTCCTGCCGGTTCAGGGCTGCTCCGCCCGGCGGGCCCCTTTGAGTGACGGGGTCCGTTCACTTGGGGCACGGGTGCCTCCCTCTCTCTCTAGCTCTCCTTCCCTCTCCTGTGCTCCTTTCTGTTCCTCCACCTGCTCGTGGTATCCGGGGCAGCATGTGAAAAAGAGTGTCAGTCCGGTCCGTAAGCCCTGCCGAAGGCTGATAATTAACCATGCGACACCAGCTCGTTTCCTGTTTCCACTGATGGCTTGCACACCCTCTGGCCCTGGGGCTGCTGGGATGCCGAGAGTCACTACTGCCCAGATGACCTTTGACCTCAGCCACCAGCATGCAGGGGCCCTGCTTTGTCTGGAAGTTTCCCTCCAGCCAACGGCACGGCCCACTTTGAGCATAGCTCCAGAGTTTTTTAAAGTGACCACTTACGGCTGTGTTTCTCTAAGCACCGGGGCAGAGCTGTGATAATTAAGCACAAACGAGAGACTGCAGCTCAGCAGCCGTCAGGAGCGCCGGTTATAGCATACAGCTTTGACTATGGTGGAAAATATAGGTGTCCGTGTCCTATGCCAGTGATCCTTTGCCTTTTTTGGGCCTGTAATGCTCTCAGTAATGAGAGCAGAGGCTAAGTCTCTGCAGTCCATGTAACATTTGGTTTAATTGATGGCTTGAGTAGCCTGAACACCTGGACGAAGCTGGACAGGGCTGTGGGCCATTAGGATGGACTGGGGGGTGGGGGAGCTCTCATCTATTGGAGGAGAATCTCATCCAGCAAGTCATCAGCAGGCAGCGGGGCTCATAAACAGCTCAGGGAGATGAGCTGACTGTCGGTGAGTAGCGGGGTGCGTACTGCAAGGCGCGAGGCCCTTTAACACTCCTGCACGGTGACTCGTAACTTCAGTGCGCCAGGGGCTGCCTGACAGGGCCGTGTGCTGAGGGAGACAACATCTCCTCTCCTCTGTGCATCTTGGCATGTACGGGGGTGTATAGGACGTTCCCAAAAAGCGGGAAAGAAAGAGATTAAAAAAAAAAGGAAAGAAATGGTACGTCTTCTCGGGAAAGGAAACAGAAAGTGAAATATTACTTTCTCATATGCTCAAGGAGGACAGTACATCTGCAGCATGCTAATACGGATTAAGTAGTACTGGTATGGCAGCACACGTGTGGTGCTTTTGCATCTGAAGATAAAAGTACTGTAATGGTCAGCCTCCACTTATTTAGACCACAGGTTTATTTAGAGGGAATATTGTCAGCAGCAAGAGGCTCTTTGGAGGTGACTTCACAGAAGGACATGAGTCCCATTAAATCCCAAATTGGGCCTTTGGGCCTGACAGCACTTTGAGTCGTCACTGAGTTCTTGCGTGAGTGCATGAGTCTGAAAGTGTCACTCCAGATGTGTGAGAGTTGGCAACCCTGGTTTATAACAAAACCTCTGCAAGACGGGCCTTACTTTTAAACAAGGCCTGACCACCCTTCTATCTTCCAACTGCTTTATCAAGCACATGGTCATGGGATTAAGCCATAATGAAGAATGATAAATGACGATAAGTAAAAATGCTTAGCATATATAAGCAGGATATAAAAACTGAAAAGTGAGACCATTCAAACACCATTTCTGAACATTTTTTTGCACTGTGGCAGGGTGCATTATGCTGCTGAATGAGGCCACTGCCATTGGAGAATACCGTTGCCATGAAAGTATATATTGTTTGCAACAATCAGTACATTTACATGCACATTACGAAAAATGAATTATTGTGTTAGTCCAAATAAAACCGGACTTTTAAAGTGCATGTAAACATGTTAGTCCAACTGAAATCATACTAAACCGATTTTCTTGAAGTCAGACTAAGACATTCAGTTGGACTCGAGCTGGCCTAGGGTCTCTGCACACTCTCCCCAGTTTTCCCCACTGGGCTTTGGCCCACAAGTAACAAAAGAAGCATAGAACATAGGAGAGAACATACAGCATGTATGAAATGTATACTGCTGTGAAGCTGCCCAGTTCATTGCTGAAGTAAAGGGCACTTTTCCACTGCACCTGGTACCGTACTGTTGGGACTTCAAGAATTATACAAAATACTTTATTTCTTGCTATGCTATGCTGATCTTGCTGTATCTGTTCTTCTGACTATATCGCAATTAAAACTTGTCACTTCACTTGTCTACGCATTCATTATTATTAATTTGATATTTTTTTTACATCTGTGACATAGTAGGTCAACCGGAAAAAACCCAATACTAACAAGCTGACAGGAGCCATATTGCCACCTACTTTAGTGGAGTCGGACATACTGTAGCTAATAAATCGATTCCCTTCCTGTGCATGTATACTGGGACAAGGACAGTAGTCTGATTAAATGGCGTATTTGAGCTATAACCATTGCTTAACTTAGCTGTAAATGTAAACTGTACTAAATGTTTAAGTAGGTAGTTTGTGCCAAAGTAGCATCCACATGAATTGCAGGACCCAAGGTTTCGCAGCAGATCATTGCCGAGAGCATCACGCTGCCTCCGCCGGCTTGCCTTCTTCCCATAGTGCATCCTAGTTCCATCCCTTCTCCAGGTAAACAAAGCACACTGGGCACTCTAACCTGTCTGCAGCTCTGCTACGTCATGCATGTGTTGAGACACCTTTCTATTATAACCTGCATTAACTTTTTCAGCAATTTCTGCTACATAGCTCTTCTGTGGGGCTGGACCAGATAGGCTAACCTTTGCTCCTCCCACACATCAGCTAGCCTTCGATACCCATAACCCCATCGGAGGTTCACCAGTTGGCCTTCCTTGGACCACTCTTTGAAGGTTCTGAACAATGAATTCTGGAAACACCCTACAAGACCTGCTGTTATGGGGATGCCCTTATCCAGTCATCTAGCCATCACAATTTGGCCCTTGCAAAAGTTGTTCAGATCTTTTCACTTGCCTGTTATCCTGCTTCCAACACGTCAACTTCAAGAACTGACTGTTCACTTGTGTAAGATATAATGGCACCCTTGACAGATGCCATTGTAATGAGATAATAAATGTTTATCACCTCAGAACAGAAAAGTACACAATATGGATACACATTAGGACACCTGGCCATTACACCTTGTGGTGGAAAACAGCCAAAGACCGGGTATCAAAGGTGTCGAAGTTTTTATAATGGGTGATTTGGTGCATCAAATAAGCTGGGACACCGTGCCCGCATACAACATGTGCTCAAAATTATTATCTTGAACAGCTCCCTTATACTTCTGTTTCATGTTTATCATTTTATGCGATAAGAACGAAGGTTCACAGCTAATGTCTTCTCCATGTGCAGCCAAACAGAACCAGTCAGAAGCAGCTCTGTAATTATCGATGTGAACTTCCTCCAGGTCGGCTGCTCAGCAGCCCTCGCCTTTCCCACAGACGGACAGTGCTTTTTGATCATAGCAAATATTCTCTAAGTAAACCAAAAATTTTTACATTACGTTTAAACGTGTTATTTCTTTTATATATACATAACATAAATAAATAAATGTATAATTTCCATTACAACATACAGAATGTTTTATGACTTCCCTTTCTAAATTCATAGGCATCAGTGGACGTTGTCCCCCCTATGCAGCTGTAATAGCTGCCGTTCTTTTGAAAAGCCATTCCACAAGATTCTGGGTGTCTGTGGGAATTTTTGCCTATTCATCTAGAAGAACATTTGTGAGGTCAGGCACTGATGTTGGACATGACGGCCTGGCTTGCAATTTCTATTCTAGTTTATTCCAAAGGTGTTTGATGTCTTGTTATGCGATGCATAAGAGTTCCTTTCCCTGGAGCTAAGGGGCTCAGCCCAAGTCCTGAAAAGCAATCCCATACCAATATCCCTCCTCCAGCAAACTTTACAGTTGGAACAATGCAGTCAGGCAGGTAATGTTCTCCTGGCATCCGCCAAATACAGACTTGTCCATCAGATTGCTAGACAGAGAAGCGTGATTTGTCACTCCATAGAACACGTTTTCACTGCTCCAGAGTCCAGTGGCGGCATGCTTTACGTAGTGGTAACTTTTATGCACTATACACCTTGTCACTCAGTGACCCCACTCTGTTACTTCACGTGGTCTGCCACGTCATGGTTGAGTTTCTGTTGGTCCTAAACATTTCCACTTTGCAGTAATACCACACTTTGCAAGTAATACCTTTCACACTCACAGGAATATCTAGCAGGGAAGAAATTTCACAAACTGACTTGTTGCAAAGGTGGCATCCTGTGACAGTATCACACTCGAAGTCACTGAGCTCTTCAGAACAACCAATTCTTTCACAAATGTTTGCAAACCTGTCTGCATGGTTAAGTGCTGCATTTTATACACCTGTTGGCAATGGGTCTGAATGAAACACCTGAATTAATGCAAACACAAGTAGACAATAAATAAATAAATGAATGGTACTCTATGTACAAACACTATGCTGAACATGAGCAATGCCACTTACAAAGCTGCAGACCCTTGTAAAAAATGAGATGATTTGCAAAAATGTAAAATGTTCAGTCAACTCTCTCTGTGGTGACCATGGTGCTCTGGGGTGTCAAATTTCCAACAATTTGCAAAGTGTTCTTCACTGAATTCTGCACCTTTGACGTTTTTATGACTAATGTGCTTTTGGTTGCAATGTCATAGGACATTCAGCATGACTAATAGTATGTTTACATCCAGCCAGCCACTCTTTTCAGCATTTCTCAGTTTGACCTATATAAGGACAGGCAGAACGTGACAGTGCCTTGGGATCCACGTGGCAGTGTACGTTCCCCTGATCCACCTTGGGTTCCATTAAACCCCAGCGAAGCGCACGGTCATCGGAGAATGACACCGCTTTTGGTCCCTGGGTCCTGTAACGGCTTGCGGATGAGCGCTCACAGACACTGAGGTGAATAGCGCCATTGTGTGGCTTCAGAAAAGCTGTGGACAGGTCAGCATTTCTGTTCTTAAAGTATAATTGCACTTCATGTAACCCTAATGTGTAGAAAAAGGCTGAGCAGCTTTTGTTCCCGGGGCGGTGCGGACGGGCCGCTGGAGCGTGCAGCAGCCGTCTCCGCCTCTCCTCCTGCCTCCCCTCCTCCAGCCCTGGAAATGGACCGAGTCCCGGCTGGACTCGCAGCCCCTACGGTCGGGAGGAGGAGCTGGACACCACACGCACCAACTGCCTCACCCACTCCCGGCGGCATGCCTG
>JABFEB020000060.1:19305404-19317279 GCA_019775895.2 Stomatorhinus ivindoensis
TTGTCCATCTGCGTTTTGCCTGCCTTACCTGTAATTAAACCCCGTATTCCCCGATACCCTGACGTCTGCGCCTTTGTGTCTGTTCTGTCCCCGCTCGGCACGACAGTATTAATATAATTAAATGTATTAATTGTTTATTATTAAAATTAAAATAATTAATACGAAGTCTTTATTTTAAAATGTATTTTATTATATAATAATAATTAATGTATATCATTGTCTAAATGTATTTTTGCTGTCTAAATATATATATTCAGCTAGTGTAAACATGCATGATGCTATCATAGCTAATGCGAGGCTGAGCCTGAAGCTTTACCCTTTGTTTCCGCTGAGAGACGTGCCGCGTGACTCATTTCCCCACGCATACAAGTTATCTTAGGTCGGCCTTCACGGCTTGTTTCTGAGATTCAGAAATTCCAGTTCTAATGAGTTCGAGAAGTGAGGTACCACTGTATTTTTATTGCTTGACAGAATTGAAATGTTTATTCCCATTTGGAGATAAAGCTAAAGTAATGATGTGGAAACAAACACGAAATTTGCCAAAGGAAGCTCTCAGAAAGTTATTTGTGGCTCGAATTTGATTGACGGGAGCTGCTGGGATGGTGAAGGGAGCATGTATCTCTCAAGAAACCCAATTGGGTCACAAGGTGCCCCAGCCCAGCTGAGGCTATGAATGTGTCACCTGCAGGTTCAGGTCAGTGACTAAACGTTTGCACTCTGTTCCACTCTGTCTCTAGCGTCTTGGGATAAACTGTGGGGCTTTTGTGAAGTTGGCCGCTTGACCAGGGCCAAACAACTGGTCAGATTCATTTGTGCCAAGTTTGTGCTGGTTTGAACCATAAAATTCTAATTTGTGCTGCCTTTGTCTCTGAGATACAGATGTTTGTTTACATGGTGACGTCACCAGCATGCAGTTGGCACCCCATTTGCATCTGATTTGAACCAAATTGGTCTAAGTGTTTATGCCCTTTTAAAATCTTAAAGAATTTGTACTGTTATTAAGTTATACCCTTGGTTTATGCAATTACACGATTGTTGTATAGTGGTCATCCTCGTTTTTCTCAAATAAAATCTCCTGAAGGGGAAGAAACATACTGGGGAAAAGAACTAAAGCAACACAAATGAAAATTCTATTGGCACAAACCAACACAGACGTGGCATGAGCGACAAAGACCAGTTTGGGAAAAATCTGAAACATTCTGGGGGGCAACTTCATGCCGATGGTAGTGTGTTCCCATCAACAGTACCCGGTTATGGAAGAAGGATGAAGGACCCAGAGGAAATGTTAGTCTGGTGTGTTTAAGGGTACAGAGTACTACTCCCACACTGCAAGGGCAGGACATCAGTATTAATAATCAGTACAAAAAAGCCATCCTGAGGTCATGATGCCCTCTGGCAGGTGACAGGAAATCAGCCCCTGTCCCACCTCCCATCACTATCAGCTTTGACTGGCACAGAATGATGCCCATTTCAACAGTCTACTACACAGCCATGTTTCTGAGTCAGCTACGCTCAATCCCGCCCCCGCTTCCTCACTCCGTTTTGGAAATGGTTTTGCATTTTGGTCTTTTGCTTGGTGTCATTCTAATGCAGTGCTATGTTACTTAACTCTGCCTCAAATGACTGTTACTAGCGCTACCGTGTAGTTAAAAAAGCCCCTGAGGTATGCGTGAATGCTGTTGACATACACGCAAATGGTATACATCAGGCCAGGGGAGATCGACAGATCTGCAGACCAAGGTCTGCATTATTATCATGCTGTGCTGTGTGATACTAAAAAGCAAGAAACAAAGATGGATGAAACACTTTCCACTAAATTCTAACAATGGTTTCCGTGTCCATAACCGATTCCTAGGCCAAATACTCATTTTGGAGCAAGCTCTGTACAGCTCCCTGTTTTCCTATAAGACATTGAAGGATGCTTTATCCCTACTGCCTGACTTATGGCAGGATGTAAATCTGTAGTCATGCATGTGCTGTTGACTTTATCTGCTTGGAGAGGCCTGCTATACTCTTTCATTCTGCTCTGTCACAAATGACAGAGCCCATTCTCCTTACCTAATAGACTCTCAAATGCAGTAAGAGGATACTGTCCACAGCACGTCTGCCCTTCATGTCTAATTAATGTAGCCTTCAGCAATAGCCTTACTCGCCTTACCCTTGTGTGTAAGAGAAGGAAAGGAAAATATTTTTTCTGGTTGTTTCTGACCTCTAGGTAGTAGGTTTGGAATTGTTCTTCAGTTTTGTTTAAGAAATGGTAAAAAATTCCAGAGATATAAGAACTTCTCACTTCATGCATTAGCTTGTGACTCTGAATAAAGGTACTTTAGGTAAGATGTAATATCATATGGGACACTTCAAACACTTTTATAGGATGTTGGAGAAAGCTCATGAACCGTTGCTCTCGTGTACATGAATAGGGAAATGTCAGCTGACACGATTGGCTGACATGATTGGCTGACACGATTGGATAGACATTGCTAGATGAGGGAGCTTGACTAGATTTACGGACCTGGGGCCGAGTCTCATTTGCCGCTGCTTTTCTCTGTATTCTTGTTGTGTTTCACGTTTTCTGTGTGACTGCTGTGATTTTATACGGCGGGGCTTAGAAGGGATTTGGTGAAAAAGACAGTAACAGATGACAGATGTCCAGGGCATATGGATAAAAAAAATATTTTACAGAGACAGAGGGAGAGACAAGAGTGAAATTACAGTTGAAAGAAAAAAAAAAAACAACCGGAGGGAAAAAAAACTAGATTTCCTGATTTCGATCTGAATGAGTGTGTTTGATAGAGGGCCCCATTTTTAATGTTTAAAAGGGAATAAGGGGGGAAAGGAATGGTTGCAGGAAATGAGTCTGACTTCAAGACACCTCATGATAAATAAGTCCCACTTTAAATTGAGTTTCTCAACCATTACTAATGTTTGCTCCAATTTGCAGAAAATGTAGAGCAACCAGAGCATAAACATTTGTAATTGTAGAAATGGCCCTGTCCATGTCGAAAACAACTACTGTGTTTTCTTTCCCCATTTTCCCCCAGCATGCATTGCAAAACGCCTGTTCTTTTCTGTGTGAGAGGGAGCCCTTGGCCCAATCAATTCCTGGCTGCTTGCATAAGTACAAAGAGGTTTTGAATAATTGCTGAGCAATACTAGTCATTGAAAACATTGTGTTTGAAGGTTTTATTGCTTGTTTTGGCATGTTGCTGTTACACATCATTTACATGCACTATTAGACATGACTATGTGTAAAATTAACAACAAGCTTCATCAGAACAAGTATTTGCATAATGAAAATAATGTTCTGCAGAACACTTTTCACTCTGGATGATAAAAAATTAATAATGTGTAACACACATGGCACATATGACAGTAAGAGTGGAACATGCGGCGTTAATGAGTTGCCAAGCAACCAGTTCACAAGGAGATGCCTGTTGTTCTTTTAATTGACTAAAGGTCCAAGTAAAACACAGGATGATTGATTACTGGAGCATACCGAGACCAATGACAACAGATGCGACAGTAATATCAACAGAGGAGGCAGAAAATACCAGAGGTGACGGGGCAGGCAGAGCGCCGGCCTTCCCCCGCATCCTTCCCCTGCCGCTTCTCGCCTGTGTGCAGTCAGCATCCTGGCTTTGGAATGAGGGTGTGGCCGAGGGCCACCAGAGAGACGACCACGCTTCCACATGCTGTCCGGGGACCTCGAAGTGTGACCTTCCTGTAGCTTCTGTTTGCTCTCTGACACTTGCACTGTGGAGCTTCACAGGCATTTGCACAAGAGGCAAACCTCAAGTAGCTCAGACGAGCTCTGAAAAAACTCCTTTGAGTTATCAGGAAGCTCTCCAAGAAAATACCATCAGCAGTTAATAATATGTGACATATCATCATTATCTAAAGCAAGGAGAAGAGAACACAAGATAATCTAATCTTACATATTTTTATTGCCACAGCTGAGAAAGTATGGATCATTATTGCACGGTTCCATCTATAAATCAAAACAGAATAGAAAGTAACGCATTTATTTCAGTTATAAATGTTTTTTTTTCTGCCAATTATTTGGTCAGAGACAGTAACAATAATGTGATTTCAGTCAAGTTGACATTTTTAAATCTTTTGCAACTCTGACATTCAGTTCTTAGCAAGTTGCATCTATGGTTTGTCTTGTTGTTTGGAAATTTTTGGTAGTTAAATATTAATATCCATTTTCTGAAACTGCTCATCCTATTGCGGGTCATGGCCGGTCTGGAGCCCATGAGGACAAGGCATGGAACAACCCAGGATGGGGCAGCAAGCCATTGCAAGGCACACTCACACTCACACACCATCCACACACTCCTACGGCCAATTTGGTAACTCAGGAATTTTTTGGACTGTGGGGGGAAACCAGAGTACCTGCAGGAAATCCCGCAACAACGTGGGGAGAACATGCAAACTCAATACACGTGGAGCCATGCAAGAAACTAGAACCCAGGTCCCAGAGGTGGGAAACATCAGTACTAACCACTGAACTACCATATATTTGCATGCAAAAATGCTTCAGGAAATTTGCAGAAAGCATGCAGAAATGCAGAGACACCCGTACTTTATTCATATTATTGTACCAGTTGCAATGCTCTTCTCTATCGCTCCTCCTCTTTGGGACAGCATGCCATTGTCTTGATGAGCGTCCTCTTGGCAGGCAAGTGCATTTGACCTTGCAGCACTTGCCGCATGTCGTTGCCGACGCCTCAAAGCCAGTCAGAATCGGGTTGTCATTTCCACGACACTCTAGTCAAGGGCAACAGGCCTGTCCTCCATGGCCTCCTGTCCTCTAATCGCAGGCTCCTGGCGGGGTGATGCCTCTGCTTGCTTTGTAAACGGTTGGGAAAGACAGGGAAGGAGGCAAGATGGAGAACCATAAGTTAATACAGTAAGTATGCAAGGAGATCATTACACACATTCTCACGAAGTGCAAGTGCACATGCAAATACACACATGGATGCATTTCAGCTATCACTAAGAGGATTCCTAACCCCGCTCTCCATGCAAAATTCATATCGAATAAACAGCTACAGTGCTTTAGGTAAGGTAACCTGCCAGTTACAAAATGTACGTTTGTTTACTTAGGACACCTGCATTATGAATTATTTTTTTTTCTTCTTAAAATTTGTATTCGCAAAAGGAAGTAAAACACGTGAACCTCCGGGGATCACGCGCGTGCCATCTGGCTTGCTGTAACATTACCAAGAAGCTTAGAATATACAGGCAGACTGCTTCTGGGATTCCAGTGCTTCACCAGCTGGGCCTCTGTCCTTTCCTGCATTTTCTCCCCCACCCCTCCATTATTTATTGATGGGAGCATGTTAAGGTAATATGCAGGTAACTCGACAGATAGAGCTGCCGGCAGGCGAGCTGCCTGCTGGATGTTTCTTCTTTATTTGTTTATTTGTTTAGTACAGAGAAAGAGGTTATCATTCTGCACCACTGCACTCCACATCTTCGTTGTGCTGCTGCTACAGTTCATAACCGATCGCAGCTGAATCCTGCCCACCCCCCCCACACGTTTCTGAACAGTCACCAAGGTATGAACTTCTTTCTATACATGTGATGCTAAAAACCCTACATTTATATGAGATGGGTGGGACGACTTCTTATTGGTCAGCTTTGCTTGGGTTTGCAGTGCCTCTGGTGCATTGCACCAGTACTGGGGTGTTGTCAAAATTTCATGAAAAGGTGAGGTGTCACCTCAGTGCTGAAAGGCTGCACGCTGTCTGTGAGTGATGCACCTTGAACACAGCCGTATAATCTAGGTCCTGCTCCTCGTTCATGAATTTTTGTGAGGGTATCACAATCACTTTTATTACTCACAAGTTGTTTTCAGATAGGTTGTGTCCATGTTATTCCTCATGTATGTATGTTATAAAAGTCCTCTACGTTTTATTTTATCTTATTTTGGGCGCTATAGATTATATTGCTCTGCATGCTACGGTGGTTGGCATAAATATTTATGAATGTTTAGCAGGTCTGTAAAAGAGAAAGAATGAGAAGCTTCTTCAGCCTCGAGCTTGCAGCCTTAAACTTCCTTAGACATCATTGCTTGTCAGTGGTGGCAGGATGTAGCAGGCATTGTGAAAGAAGAAGCGATCCGACATCTTTATCGCTTCCAAACTTCACTTTGCTTAGAGGTGACCAAAGAGCACAATCTACCTGAAAGCAACCTCTACAGAGAACGACGAGGACGAGGCAATTTATTAAAGCCGGCCGGAGGTGACCTTGTGATGGATGCCGGCTGTCAGAGAGGGATCTCTGCATATCGGAATTTGTGAATGGGCCTTTAAATGCATTTTTTTTCCCGAAGCCATTTTGAAAGCATTGATAAAGGTTAGATTACTCAATAGAGTCACCTATTTCAAGAGCTTTATTTAATGTATGTAAGAAAGAGAGATGACAGAGATTTTTTACCACTATCAAAGTTCCCTCCCGCTTATCAGCCATAAACTGAATTCAATAACTATTTAATCTCTGCCTAAAAACTCCCGTTGTCATTACAACAATGGCATCAGCTGCCTGATTTCCTGAGATCAAAGCAGTGAAGAGTAATACTATAGTAATGCTCTGACACAGCTGCCAGTTGTACTTATAGATTACCGATGTGCCAACTGATAGACTGGTTTCAAAGGAGTCACTTTCACAAACTAACTTTGAATATATTTTATGTAGCTACATGACTTATTATGTTATTATATATTGACTTAAATCCTTTCACAAGCACAACCTGATCTCACTTTATGATAACATTTATGTGATCTTCAGATGTATGTATAATAAAACATTAATTTCACCTATCCACACCCTGAATGATTAAATTCATATAGATTTAAATCTCGTCAGTTAGATAAATGTATTGTTAAAAGAGAAGGTATTCTCAACATTTTCCTGGAAAATCAAACTTGGAGATGTCTTTGTGCTGCAGTCCCTGGTGTTAACACTGAGGTAGCAGCATGCAGAGTTAGTCATTTCCCTGCTGTCATTTGATTCTGCACTCTCAGTAAAATGCACAGATTGCGACAAATATGTTGTCCACACATGATTAATGCAGCCCTCGGTCTGTGTCCAAGAAGTAATGGGCTCGATCCTCATTTATCTGGTGGCACATACACCATGCAGCTGCTGAAGTGAGGAAGAGCAGGGTTCTCCTATAGTCAGGGGCCCCCAGGTTGTTTCGTGTAGGAGATCGAAGTCTTCCATCACCCACTGCTTGCTTGTGTCATTTAAGGCATCGATCTGATTGGAAATCGAGTCTGGCACAGCTCTGCCTGGTCAAAAGAGGGCAGTCTAATCTACTGCTGCTACACACTGTTCCAGACCACAAGGAAGACCGACTTTGAGATTCCCCCAAAACCAAGGCGCTCCCACTAATCTGGCCGCACTGGGATCTTGCTTACACTCCCTTAGTTATAGTGTTTAGTTCTTCGCTGTGCATTTACTGGCGTTCCGGTGCACTAGCTCCATTCTCAAGATTGCTGACGACCAGTCGCTCAATGTCCTACCAGTTGTCGCTAGAGGCTGAACTGACAGTGACCGACTGCTATTGCAAACAGGGGCTCAATAGGGGCATGGATGCCCGGGCAGATTGGGGAGGGTGGCTCGTGCTTTACAGGGGCCCTTGAATGCATGAAATGATACGTAAAATCGGGCAGGGGTGGTCAACATGATATTTTTCCAGGGTCCCCCTGATTTTACGCCCCTGACTGTAAGGACAACAGTACAGCGTGCAGAGACAAGCTGGTGGCTTCTGGATGACTGAACACAAGCTTCCTGGGCTGTAATCCTGCAGGACGCTATCAAATGAGAGCCGGGCAGATAATCTGTGTGTCTGGCAGCGAGTTTAAACCACGTCAGGTGTTTGAGTTGTAGCCATTCCTCAAACCTGGTACAGGTACCACTGTATACGTTTGTGGGAGACAAATGCGTTTGTCACACAGCCATTTGTCCAGGCTGTTCACTCATTTAGACCATTAAGCCACAAAGCCCATGATAGCAGTGTTGACCTGGTAACCAGAGGATATATGTGAAAAATCAGGATACCGTGTTTATTTGTTCCTTGTTAAAATGAAAGTGAACCATTACGTTTCTCTTCAGTGTTGGCAGAGTCTTTGATTTTCCTGAAGTTAATTATTGGTATCCAGCTGGAGCAAATTTTAGGCTTGTTTTAATTCTGGCCAAAAGCTTCTTTTTCCTTTTTCATGATTGACTCCACACTGAGAAAGTGTCAGAAAGCTTGCGTCTGTGTTATACCTGTTCGTGAAAATGGCCAAGTGACTTAATCAAGGAAGGAAATTAAATCCCGTCCCATTTCATCCTCTCCTGATGACATGCTGTGTTAATGTACCAAGGTTGTAATGCCTGATTTGACTGGTTAGATTAAAAATGAAATGTGATGCACTGTGGAAAAACAAAATCGCAAAAGTATAGAAACATAAAAATATTGATTTTGCGCTATGCAAACTGCTGCCCCGCAACACACCTGGAGTATCAAAACATTTGCTGCTCAGTAACAAGGAATTATCAAGCAAGGTTGTGAAGACTTCTAATTCCTAAACTAGGGAATTTGCATTTATAAATATATAAGAAGTGCATGTAATTACGTGTTACCATTGTGTGATGGCACCTCACGGCCCACCGTCAAGGCTAATGCCTGAGATAAGCCCTTCAAAGTTTATCAGCATGCTAGGAGCAGCTAGCCGCCTCCCGCTAAACCTAGGATTCCTGCTCCTTATGTGTCCCTATGGATTCCGGCTGTATTACAGCTCAAAGCCGCATTTAAGGCCCTCCCTCGCCTACTATTTATCTTGAGGTCTCAGGACTCAGTAACAAGCAGCCAGCGTCCTGCGCTCATTCCATGGTCGGAGAATTGCTACACCACTCTAAAAATAGTGAGGAGTATGAAATGGAGTCATTCAGAGCTTAATTGGCGCTGGAGCTCAGCTCTGGGCTAAGAGGAGTCTGTGCTCCGCCACCTCAAACGCTACACCCAATATAATTACACTTAAAATGGATTTGCATAAAACTTTGGAATAAATGCAAATTGAACTTAAGAAATGTACACTTATAAAATCGTTGTGTTATTTGATTTTTTGACATATATCGGCCTAAATTGTTTCACTTTTAGGATTTTTGGTTGGAAAGTGGGGTGGCATGTGCTCATGGTGGTCAGTATGTGGTCATGGTGGTCAGCATGTAGACATGGTGGTCTGCATGTGGTCATGGTGGTCAGCACTGTCGCTGCACACCTCTGGGACCTGGGTTTGTGTCTTCATCAGGGTTCCATGTGAGTGTGGAGTTTGCATGGTCTCCCTGTGTCGTCCTGGGGATTCCTCTTGGCACTCTGGTTTCCCCCCATTGTCTAAAAAACATGTTTGGAGTCACCAAGTTGCCTGTAGATATGCTTGTGTGAGTGTGGCCCTGCAGTGGGTTGGCAGCCCATCCTGGGTGGTTCCCTGCCTTGTGCCTTTCGCCTCCAGGACAGGCTCCAGACCCCCTGTGACCCTGAACAGGCTAAGCAGTTTTCAAAAATGGATGAATTTGAAAAGAGAAAAAACCCCACCACTCATATGCAGAAAAATGCAGAAGATGATGTTACCTTCTGGACCATTATACTAATCTATCAGGGTAAGTCTGTCTTGCAGTCTGGTGTAAGTAACAGGTATCAGCACAAAATATCTCATTGTTGAATGTTTAAGTAATCAATAGCGCAATACAGTTGTTACAGACCGATCTGTGTGTGTGGCATCATTCAGAATCAGCTCCTTGTATAATGGTGGTCACAGTAGCTCTCTGTCCTCAATGTGAGCTCTGCCACCTCAAAGTTTAAACTACATGTTTGTAAATATTATATATGAACAGACATACAAATGTGTAGGTGTAAGTAAGTAATTATTCTGCTATTCATTCATCCATCTTCTATGCCACTTTGTCCAGTACAGGGTTATGGGCGTTGGTGTAATTTTCCTGTAAATTGATGATACTTATTGAGTCTAATTAAGTCTGTTGGTACAGGGGTGGTTTTTCACGCTGCCTTTTTAAAGTGACAAATATCAGCGATGTTTCTTTAAGAATCAGCAGGGCCCTGCCTGCCGTGACGGGGGCGGCTGGGGGGAGAGCAGGCGATGGGAATTGCTGATGCCGCTGATGGCTGCCCATGCAGCTCTGCTGCTGTTGTTGTTATTGTTGTAAAATTGGCTTTGCATGTGGATTAAGTATTAGGAGGACTTATATTCATTATATCTCAGTCTTAGTTCACAGTCTTTTCCCTCTGTGGACCCAGCCAAACCCTGGGTCACCTCATGGATCAGGGACATTAAAGGAAGAACTAAAGAAGAACAGAGACGGAAATATTAAATCTTTAACATTAAAGCAAGTGTTTGTAATCATTTCTGCTTGTGCCGTATTCTCCATTTCCTTACACTGCTCTATTTCTGTCTATCCCTCATGCATGCACATAAAAAATATCAATCCTCAGGAGACAGGAAACATTGGTGATTAATAAATTAGCTAAGTGATGTGTGATAGCTGTGAAAGATTACAGGGACACGTGACACCAGAAATTTTCAGCAAATCAGTCTCTTGTTAATGGTAACCAATCCAAAGGGTTTGGGTCAAAATGGAGGAAAAACTGCAGAACACTTGTCGTGCAAAAAACAAAGTAACAAGATGTCTGCTGTCTGGTTTGGAATCGCTGACTGCTGCTTCTGATTTAGAATGACATGAGTTCGGAGAGGAGGAACGCCTGTTAGCTGTAAAGGTCTATAAAACAATGTTAAGGTCTAATGTGGGTGAATCTCTAGCTGTTCCTCCTCATTATACTGAACAATTTATTGTGTCTTGGAGGTGCTGCTGCCTCTGCTTTGTTTAGTCAGAGTCAGCACCCATCTTCCTTCTAGTGAGATGCATTGTGGGATGTCTGTAGTCCAGAAGGTTCATCTGGTTTTGGCTATAGAATTCTTGCCTAGAAAATGTTATGTTTCTGCAGAGTGTTTTACGTTGTCTGGGAGCTAACACCTGTGTACACATACTAGGAACAACACTGGGGGTTGATATCAGAGCAGAAGCAGAAGCCAGAATGGACGGAACTTGAACCACATGGTGACTGGCCATTACTACACACCAGTCAAATTTCAGGCACAGAAAGGTTTAATTTAGTATTAATTTTTTTTCTTGAAAATCAATAGTATGATAATTGATGATGATAATCAATCCTGGCAAATTCCATTTTGCTGCAAGACCTCGCTAGGAATGCAAGTTACAGTGTCAGAAGATACGGAAAGAGGCGTCTGCGAGCCTCGTACCTGCCGCGGTGGACAGCTGCCGGTGTCCTCTAGCATCCCGAGAAACCATCATTCCCTGACAAATGGCTCCATTAGCATGCAGCATTTAATACTTCCCAATTCAAGGCGGGGCTTTCTCACTAAATACCGCCCCAAGGTAAGCTTTCTTAGTATTTAATAATGCTGTCAGCATGCCAGAAAGGAAAGCCTCCCCCCCTTCTTCTTGCTTTTTTTCTCTTTTCTCAATGTGATCAGGAGCATCTGTGTCAGTAATATTCCTGTGTGCGGTGGGAGCAGCCCGAGTGCCCCGAGGTTCCAGCTGTCTTATAGCTGCACACCTTTCCACTGTAATGACTTCATGTTTAACTGTATGCAGAACCTGGCTGAAGACAGGGCTTATAACACATGAGGAAAGCAAACACACATCACACACACACACACACACACACACATACACACACACATCACACACACATCACACACACACATCACACACACGCACATGTAGGGTAAACATATCCTTATGGGGACCGCTCATTCATTTCTATCTGAAAAATGCTAATGCT
>JABFEB020000060.1:19332427-19380938 GCA_019775895.2 Stomatorhinus ivindoensis
CTGCGAGTCTGCAAACCTCCCAGACACTGACTGCGTGTTTGTGTGGTGTGCTGCTGCGAGTCTGCAAACCTCCCAGACACTGACTGCGTGTTTGTGTGGTGTGCTGCTGCGAGTCTGCAAACCTCCCAGATACTGACTGCGTGTTTACGTGGCATGTTTGCATGGATTCAGGATTCAGCCGCCATTTTCCAAACAACCACATCTCACGTTTTCCTGCTGTCCTGCTTCATAAACTTTGCAAAGGAGTGACTCTAGATCATTGTACTAGATTTAAAAGGATTATTTCATGACATAGTGCAGCCATTAAATGTATTGGTCACATTCAGCATGTCGAGTCCAGCACTTTATATGTATTTCACATATGTCTTAATGGACGGTAATCTCCGTGAGACACGTACCCAGCAGTGAATTAAATCGTATTAAACCTTGGATATGATAATTACATGCTACAAATGTCTACATCGGTGTGTTAATGGCTAAATTGTTTTCCCATTTCTGCTTGCCCTAATGACATGCCTTAATCAAGTAATTAACAGATGTTCTCCATTCTAGAAGACAAAACACTTCTGGGCAAGGTGATCTTTTTCGTTTTTCTCTGAGGTGGATGACCAGGCTGAAAAAATACGTAATCGAGTTTTCCAGCCCTTGTAGACGGCACTTTCACACCAGCCCCTTGCGGTTCTTCTGTCACTGCACTGGATTGTGTGTGTAATAGAGGCAAACTGCTTAAAGAGTGTGCTTTGGCCCTCCAGGAGATTAAGATGGACAGAATCACTTACGGGCTGCACCCTCTGCTTCGGTCAGATGCGTGCTGAACCTTAGATAGAGTTCCTACAGGCGTAGCAGTTGGTAATAGCTTATATTGGAATGTTATAGGGTGGGAGGGGCGCAGGGGAGAATGAGTGTGTGTTTGCAGGGGGAGGGGGGTGTGAGGTCACCTGGTACATGGTGAACATTTCTGTCTTGGATACGTGGCTGCTCCATGACTGCTGCTGAAATGGCACAGTGCACTGGAGGCCTGGCATGGAAGACCCGTGCAGGGACGCAGCCAAAGATACCAAGGACATCTCATTGGCTTACCTCTTTGATTGATGGGCGTGCCGACACTAAGGGGGTGGAGCTTCGGCTCAGTACACAGTATAGCCTGTAGCAGATGGAAGCTGACAGGTCCCAGAGAAGTGTGTATGTCTGTGTGAGTATGTGTGTGTCGGTGTGGGGTGGGGGTGTGTGTGTGGGTGTGGGCTGTAGGGTGGGGGTGCTCTTCACTATCTGCTCTTATTGCCAGCATATAATAAGTATATATAAGTTTTTGATACAATAATACAGGACAAGTCTGCATTCTGTATTCATTCACCCATAATGACACATAGATACTAATAGCGATATTAGCTTTGTTTGTTTCTCTGCCGTGAGGAAATGCACTCTGCAGGCTCCAACACTCAGGAGCCCCTTTGCTCGGCTTTTGCTACCATTCAGTCTGCTGCCTCCCTTTTGCCATTTCAGTTGATGATCTTCCCGGAGTTCCTGAATCACTATTTTAGAGTGAAGCTCCAACGATCTCGCAATAAACCGCTCTCCTGTTTTTTCTTTTCATTCATCAACCTGCCGAGGGTGCCCCCCCCCCAGAGCCCCGCCTCCTTCCCTGATTCCTTTTCCAAGTCATAGCATTTGTTATATGTTCATTATGCCATTTTCTAACCAATTAAATACAACACCTTGATATCATGTGACTTTGTCTTTGACAGTCTATGGAAGCAAATGTATCTTAGTTCAAATTGTACTTTAAAAATCAGCTTGATGTTAAACTGGGCCTTGTATTGTGTTCTGCTGTGTATAAATACTGTGTACCACAGTATAACAAACAAATATTTCAATACATAAATCAAAGGCATTATTAAATACATCTACCTACAGTGTGTGATACAGTTAGGAGGCAAGGTTGAAAGTAGCACTGAGGCTTGAAAGCTAGAGGGTTGTGAGTTAATCTACCATCCTCTCAGTCTTTGCGTTTGTGCATGCTGTGTGTGTGTGTTGTATTCCTGTGGATCAGGTGAATTGATGTTTCTAAATTGTCCGTAGCCAGTGATGGCACAGATGTGTATAGAGTTTGTCCTCCCCTTCCTGGCATAAGCTCAGGGGTCACTGGGCTAGGTATGTCTGTTTATATGTACATTTCTTCATACACATGCTGGCCAGAAGAGGGCGCCTTATACATCAGGCTCTATGAGCAGCGGAGCACTGTGAAAGGAGAAGAAAGAGAGGTGGATGGAAATAGATCTGCAGTAGGAAAAGATGTGTCTAATAAAAGGAAACGGTGATGAAGGCAAAGAGCTGACATAAAAATAAAGCAGCCATAGCTGTAATTATGATGGCCAGCTGTGATACAGCTTCATTCTTTAAATGACAATGTCACAGTCAGACACTTTGCATAACTGGCTGCAATCGAAGCGCCACACTGCGGTGAATGGCCCGCTGGCGACATCCCCGGTGCCTCGCGCCAAACAATTGGGCCCTAATGGCGCCGTGGCTGAAGTGTGAGGGGTTCTGCGGGCGCAATCACGGGAAACGGAGCCTCCTGGGGGCCGCACAGGGCCCGCCAGGGGAGCTGCCGCCGCCCCTGATTAGCAATCACTGCTAATTGTGATTCGCTCCCTTCGGCTCCTCGCAGGTTCCAGGGCCAGCTGGACCGCCGCAGGGGTAACCGGGGGGTAAAGTTCCTCAGGAATGGTACAGGAAGGAGGTAAAAAACAGCCACTTTGGGGGCTGCAAAGTCTACTGGGTCCGTCTCTCTGAGAAATTCATAGGTCCCGAAAGGGAAGTTTAGTTTACCGGGATGGTTACTCCTGCCAACCTTCAATTTTGCTTCATAAATAGTCATAATAAATCAAGCTGACCATCTCTGGGCTGTTGGCATTTTGAATCTAACAAGTAAGAATGACACAGTCCTCATGCCTTCCTGAGATGGCCATTGCTTCATCCCTCATCACAGAACGAAAGATTGCACTTTGGTCTTTGTGACGTTGATGGTGGAAGCTGCTCAGAAAGGGACTATTAATCAGTCACTTTGGTCTTGCTTTCTTTTGCATCTGGAATATTTTCAGCAGCCTAGGAATGTTTGGTCAGAGCAGTCTCCTTTCCTCATCTGCTGCTCGAGGCAGCCTCCTATCCTCTCCTACTCCTTGAGGCAGCCTTCTATCCTCACCTGCTGCTCGAGGCAGCCTCCTTTCCTCTCCTGCTGCTCAAGGCAGCCTCCTTTCCTCTCCTGCTGCTCGAGGCAGCCTCCTTTTCTCTCCTGCTGCTCGAGGCAACCTCCTTTCCTCTCCTGCTGCTCGACGCAGCCTCCTTTCCTCGCCTGCTGCTCGAGGCAGCCTCCTTTCCTCTCCTGCTGCTCGAGGCAGCCTCCTTTCCTCTCCTGCTGCTCGAGGCAGCCTCCTTTCCTCTCCTGCTGCTCGAGGAAACCTCCTTTCCTCTCCTGCTGCTCGAGGCAGCCTCCTTTCCTCTCCTGTTGCTCGAGGCAGCCTCCTATCCTCTCCTACTCCTTGAGGCAGCCTTCTATCCTCACCTGCTGCTCAAGGCAGCCTCCTTTCCTCTCCTGCTGCTCGAGGCAGCCTCCTTTCCTCTCCTGCTGCTCGAGGCAACCTCCTTTCCTCTCCTGCTGCTCAAGGCAGCCTCCTTTCCTCGCCTGCTGCTTGAGGCAGCCTCCTTTCCTCTCCTGCTGCTCGAGGCAACCTCCTTTCCTCTCCTGCTGCTCGAGGCAGCCTCCTTTCCTCGCCTGCTGATCGAGGCAGCCTCCTTTCCTCTCCTGCTGCTCGAGGAAACCTCCTTTCCTCTCCTGCCGCTCGAGGCAGCCTCCTTTCCTCTCCTGCCGCTCGAGGCAGCCTCCTTTCCTCTCCTGCCGCTCGAGGCAACCTCTTTTCCTCTCCTGCTGCTCGAGGCAGCCTCCTTTCCTCTCCTGCTGCTCGAGGCAGCCTCCTTTCCATCCCATTGCACTGGTTTTTGAGGTAATCAGTTCTTTACCAGAAAATAGTTCTCTCATTGCTGAAATGCTGCAGCCCCCAAACAACCGTAATCTGCGTAGTTTAATTATATTAATTACTTAATTTTACAAGTAATATAGCCAGTGATGTGAAATCACATTTCTCAATAGCATATTTTTTCCATTATGCTTGTCAAATAGTTTCATGTGTCAATATTAAACCTCTACAGAAGAATTAACTGAAAGTGCATTAAAACATTTATCTTCACAATCTGTTGACAGTTTCTGCTGACATGCATGCAGTTGTAATTCCTTCCAGAGTAGTGTGGGGGTATAAATACAGTTAGGATGATTCATTAGAGAGAATCTCATTTTGATTCTGTTGCAAATTTGTGAAAAGTTAGCAGCAGAAGTCCATTTACAGGCATTCTCCCCCTACCTGACTTGATGCTACTTTTATATTTGCATTTCTGCAGGCTCATCAAATTATAAAGCATCAGATGCTGAATGCCAGTTATAGACTTTGCTGTGTTTCCAGCGTATCAAATACAGGAGATTATTAGCGGTTCCCCTAAACTCCGCCTGGAGGCCAGGCCTAGTGGGCCCACGTAGGCCATGCATTTCTCTCTTCTGCCATTTAGGTACCTTGCGCCCAATCCAAACTGGAACACAGTTTGTCAAGTCTTAATTGCTTTTAAATGGCAAATCACAGACGGGCTGGAAAAACAAGGGGCACTCTGTCACCTGTTGCTGATGTCACACAGAGTGGGGGAGGTGTTGGTTTTGGTGCTAATATAGTTAACAGAGGTAGGATGGCAGTATCTCACCCTGTCTGGTGGAATCCCTCTTCCCACCTCAGAGTGATGGAAGCTTTTAGGTTAATGGCGCTGTTAGGCCTTGTCTGCAAAACATGTAATCTTTTAATTGGCTTGTAAGTTCATTGACTGGAGCAGCTTTTGACTTGACTTTAAGTGTTTAAAGAAAGGTTCCGTTGGGTCACCGGCCAGTCTGGCCAGCTCAAAGCACTGCTGGTCACTTCCTGTAGAGGTACCTGGACAGGATGTGGCACCTGGAGGTGTGGTGAGGTGGTGGTCACGTTGACGTGGGCTTTGTGTATGTGTGGAATGCAGGCGAGGGTTGTGAGCAAACCTTCAGCGACAGCAGGGATGCCATCAGGAAATTATGCTGCTACTGGCAGAAATCTGAAACAGGAACTGCAGAGATGTGTGTGGGTATGAATAGGTGCATCAAGATGGCAGTAGTGTCTCTATAGGCTTCGCGGATGTAAAAGACCTAAGGATAGGTTCCTAAACCAGCACCAGGTGCAATAATCTACCAGTATTTAAATGATACCCAAGAGTCTATGGGGCCCGACAGCTCAAAATAGGAGGTTGCTGTTTCAGTAAATTGCCACTTATAATGTGTACTGATACCACCATCATGCTGCAGCTGCAGTGTACAGATGGATGCTGACTGCCGTGTTTAGCGTTGCATTGAAAATGTGAGACATTTAAATGACCACATGGAGCATGGACAGTGACACATTCGCACTTGAACCCTGTGCAAGGACTGGTGCTGGATCTTTTGAAATAAGACCTGGTTGAGGAAAAGCAAATGAGGGGCACAGAGGGAGGGGTATGCCGGGGTTGGGGGATGAGAGGGGGCACAGAGAGAGGGGTATGCCAGGGTTGGGGGGTGAGATGGGTCGTGTGGCTCACTGCGATTCTGACTCTTGAATGTAAAGGTATTACAAACACCATCCATTAGTTGGTCTTTAGAGGTAATGCTTTGGGCTATACCCTGTGCTCCCAGAAATCAAAATATCAATCGCACCCAGTCATCCAGAGGCCCGTCTGGGGCGTGTAGGTGGAAAGTGAGCCAGTGTGGCACAGTGCAGAGGCAGAGACCAGGCAGTGTGTGTGGGTGCAAAAACCCCAGCAGACCCAGAAAGCAAATGTGAGTGTAATACCAGAACCTCAGAGACCATCCCTTCTACATTCAACTATCTTCCATAACTGCTCCTGCTGTCAGGGTTACTCCCAGCTTGGGGGGGCAGGGCAGGAGTGAGGTCAGAGTGACAGTCCTCCTCTTCCTGATGTGCTAATAGAAGCGGTGAATGTTCACTGGAACGCTATATTTGTTTAGTTGGTTATTTGGCCTGTTCTGCTCTATGCATCAGCATCCATATTTGGTATGGTTGATAAGCCAACTTAAATGCAGAAAATTCTAGCGCAGGGTATGGCAACACCAACAGCAGATGCTAAGTGGGTAGAATCCCAGTGTGACGTCTTTTGAAAGCTAATTATCCAAAAACACATTAGCAAAACAGTGCCTCACCTCAGATGAATATATTATTGCTTGTTCCACATTGAATTTCTGTATTTGATATCAGTGAACACATTAAAACTCTCACATTCTGTAACACTAGTTTTATTAGTGTCCTGGTGAAATGTGAAACATATTTCACATTGTCAGAGTAAGAGGGGTAATCACCTTTTTCCCTTAACCCCCAGAAATATAGAGAGTAACAACAATAAACCAGGAAAAAAAAAAAAGAAAAGCCATTCCATTGACAAGCAAACGATATATTAAAATGTAGTTTTTGAAGGGGAAACACTGCTTCGGCCTTTAGCGCTCTGAAGCGTGTGGCCCATTACATAAGGTTAAGAACATGGAGAGAGGTAACATTTGTCTGATCCAGGGACAGCGGCTCCATCACAGTCGATGATGGATCAGGCTGCCACCTGCCGTGATTCTCCACCATGAGACTGCTCGATGGGCTGGAGGTTTCCCACCGTCAGCATTTCGATGGGGGAGCCGACTGTACCCAGGAATGGTGGCCACTTACATCTGCGTTAGCTAATCAGGGACATTAAGGAGGAGATCAATATGTTATTTCATTGTATATTCATACATTGTATGTGTAAGTGATCCTCAATTCAGGATTAATGTGAGTGCTACTCTCCAGCATTTGTGAATAAGGATTGTTTGTGAAGGCGAAATGAGTCCGTGGCTTGCTGTTAATCCGTGCTGTGGGGGCGGAGGGGTTGAGGTAATTATGGGCTGCTGTTGCCACTAACAGGCAGTCCAATGTATGGCCCTTTTGAACAGGAGCCACCATGAACATCCAGAATTCTGGGAGTGGAACGAAGCAAAAAAATAGTATGACAGGTTGCCCGAACCGAAGCATAATGTCAGCGGAGCTAAATGGCTGCTGTGAAAGACCATTTAAAACAAAATGCTTACAAGATGAATGAATAAAAAAACATGCAAAATACATACGCAGGCAGATGCGTGCCTAATGTTGCTTCTACAGATAGATTGCAGTGTAAGGGAATAGGAGTTGAAGTGACTCCGTTCCCAATCATGTTGTAGTGAACCTTACACTATATCACTCGCACACAGATCGCTTTCTGAGTCATATGCTCAAATGAAAGTGGTTATATTGACACCCAGCACAGTCTTCAGTCTCTAACATGTGTGCTTTCCCATTGCCTCATACAAATAATCTAACAAAATTAAATCTGCAAAATGTCACTTCAACCAAAATCCAAATATATTCTGGGGAGCTGGGCCTGGAGCTTCTGGAGAGGAGACCCCCAAGTGGCTACTGGGGGTCAGGTGATGATACCGCTAACAGCCAGAGTTGGACTTGTGCTCTAAATAAATGGTAGTGGCCAGAAAAACAGGGTTGTTTTTCTTTCAGAAATGATGATCAAAGGCAACTCATTAAAGACACCCTCCTTTATCTTCTGGTAGGAACAAGGATAAGCTCTCATTTCTAATTTAAACTGGGTATGAACCACTCATGCATGTTACCTCCTGACAGTGAGCCTGAATCAGGAGGGTCCCAGCCATACTGCTAAGGACCAGGAACGCTGGCTGAGATCCAGATGAGAGTCTCATAAAACGTACATCGCAAGGTGCCACCTAGTGACTAATAACAAAGTTATTCGGTTTTTGAAAACCTTTTGACTTTAGTTGTGATGTCTCTCGTTACACCTTTGTCATTAAACTTATCTTGAGGCATTAACAGAACAAACAAACAAACAAAAGAAAAACAAATGATCTGGTTTGTTTGGAAACCAGTTTCATCCCCAACCTATTTAATTCTGACTATAAATTGCTGATTATGTGATATCTACTGTCAGAAAAGCTAGATCACCAGCTCCCACCAGTCTCATTGGTCAGAACACTGGGAGTCTGTATTCCACAGCTTCTTGCAGAGAGGGTCTTGCCGCTTAACGAGCTCGAATCCCGTTAAAGCTTTAATTAGAGGTGCTGGCAGAGCACCCCATGGACAAACTGCCTTCACATCTGGATCCTATTCCTGCAAAGACACAGTCATCTTTCTTACTTGTTCTTTTTGTCACTTTTGTCAAAGGCAGTACATTGATTATTTATTTTGTTCATCAAACAATCAGGAAATAGGAGCCTCATATAAGCTTATTATAAGCTTTGTGGAGAACTTAATAGTATAGGAGTCGATCAAAGTCTTTATGGACAAGATTACTCGGACTACTTTGTTTGATCGAAAAGGGGCAATTATATATATATATATATATGTGTGTGTGTGTGTGTGTGAATTCTCTACTCCACTAACAAACATATATGTGTGTAGTTTTGAGCACCATTTTGAAAACAAGCTTCACTGCCTATTTTTTTGCTTGCATTCAGTGTTGACACCCAGAGCTCTTGCTAATTAATTGAATGAAAATGTGTCCGCTTTTAAAATTATTCCATTTGTTCTCCTACAAGGAAATGCGTGCTGGGGGAAAAAGCCATACAGCTTTCACAGGCAATGCGAAACTCGAACCTCACGGCATTAACTCCAGGGAAGAAAAGGCAGAATCGGACCCAGCTAGTCTGCAAGCCTGTGAGGCTTGTAATGAAAATGAAATCACTGTTACACCAGGTAAAGCGAGGTCAAATGAAGCGGGCTTTGAATTATGAAATGCCAAGTGTAATGGGTGTTTATCATTGATCAGGGTTTTGTTCAGCCGTAGAAAGGAGAGCAAATCCAGGGCAATTTTCAGGCAACAGTGTAGGTGTTTAAATGCTCTATATATGAGCAGGACATTATTTTGAGTGTATATATCAGGCTGTGTGCATCTTCTGTAATAATGCTGACAAAGGGAGAATGATAATTGATAAGGTAGTATGCATTTACAGCAAGTTAATATCTGTGCATCAGTCTTGGGAAGACAATGACATACAGCACAAGTTTTACATATTAAAGTTACATGAATTAGTAAAGTTGGGGTAATTTATCTTACCTTCACAATAACAGTAAACACATCCTTTTGGCTATGAGTATATCAACTGTAGCATTGAATCCTAACTTTACCTCAAGGACACAGACTGAATCACTGATTCTTAAGGGTCATACTGGGATTTAAAATGGTTGCCATGGTTTATCATCCATGGAGTCTTTGCCCCTTGACCGACCGTTACAACCGAATCCCATACAGTACCAATAGAAACGTGCCAAGAGCTGCCCCAGTGCCTGGTGACCTTTGGGTGGTGATGGTGTCCACACCACTGATCATTCTCATAGGCTTCTGACCTGTCTACTGTTTTCTGCCCCTCCACAGAACATGGGTGAGTCTGCTGAGGATAGTTGCGGGGCTCTTTCATTATTTTTCAAAGCAGCCCAGCTCACCCAGAGGAGATATTCCATTCTACCATTAGCTTCATGTTTTTAGGGTATTGTCTCCTTGACAAAAATGAGATTGTAGCAACACAAATGAGACTTACTGCTCAAGCTCACATTTTACTGATTATTCTTGCCTGCATCTGAAAAGCAAATCCCCAGAGTTTTCTGAGAGAAGACTGCTTCCTCTTTCTACATCTATGAAGACACACCGAGCTGATAATGAAAGAAGTGTTTTTCTTTTCACTCGTTTATTTCTTGTGTGATTCCCTAGTATCTAATTTTCAGTGTTTTTGTATCTTGTTAATGTCTCCATTGACAATTTGTCTGATGGCAATTCATATTGTATGTTACAGATTCG
Organism: Stomatorhinus ivindoensis; assembly: GCA_019775895.2. Taxonomy (NCBI): domain Eukaryota; kingdom Metazoa; phylum Chordata; class Actinopteri; order Osteoglossiformes; family Mormyridae; genus Stomatorhinus; species Stomatorhinus ivindoensis. Next base: position 19,342,418 of record JABFEB020000060.1, read on the forward strand.
TCCAGTGTTTCTGCAGAAGAATGTTGTAAAGAATTGAATACGGTGTAACTGTGATAATTAATGCTCATGCCTAAAAGTGCATTTGTGGATTCATTTTTCTCTGCTTATGTATCCCCAATGTATGGCAGTTTACAGTTAAAGTATGTCTTGCATTGATTTCTCCGGGTCAGGCAGAGCTGAGCATGTGCAAGAAGATGGGTGGATGAATAGATGGGTGTAAGATGAGCTCGCTGCTTCAGTGCTGTGAATCCTTTCGTGAGGCTCCTCACACTTTCTCCACGCGGTGCTGATTGTGTCCGTTTGCCCGACACCCACTCCACGTCTCACGCTTGGCTTGAGAGACATCCTCATCGGTGCCTTATCTCTCTCCCACACACTCTTCCTTTTGGGACTCTGCTGCTCTATACCCATTTGTTCCCAGGGAAGTTCTAGGGTAGGTGCATAAACTAACCCCACGCCGGTGCCTTGTGCAATAATACAGACATTCCATTGGCCCCGATCAGTAGTACTCTCTGGGTCCACAGGAGAATCCCATCTGTACGAGCCAAAATGCGCATTTCAATTGTGGAAAACATCCACCTAAAGGATATATTCAACATAACCACTATTTTCTTGCTCTACAAACCACAAAGTGGCAGTGAGAGAGAGGTTATATACCCTACAGAAAAACGACACAATAATGAAGCAGGAGCCTTGATGAAGGGATTTACTTTGGTTGACAATACCACTAGTCAGGGTTAAGGTGTATTAAAGGACTTGCTTTGGTTGAGAAAGCAAACAGATTCACATCAAATGAGGGCAGTTGGACAAGACAGGGGCTTTATTTATAAGTTTTAGGTTTAAAAAGCTGAGGGAGGGGAACGAAGCCCAAGAGAATCATTTTAGAAAAACAGGCATTGGGTTGTGCAGTGAGGACTGGGCTGTCTGGCTAGGAGACCCAAAATAGACCGTCTTGTGCTATCAGTGACAGGCTTCAGGTGAATGATAGGGCATGAAAACCCATATTTCATATATAAATCATGCTGAGCAATGGCAACTGTTAAATACATTATTTTCTAATAAATGAGGGGAAGAGAATATGATTCGGCGTACGGCAAGCCAGTGGAGGTGACATCAGTTGTTGCAGGGCTTTGTTTAGTCGACATTGTTAGAACCTTGACTAAGCGAATGCACCCCAGAGGAAATGCAAAACCCCTCTTCTGCTGCAGGCCAGATTCCCCTGATGGTTTCAGCTGCTGACCCTGGTTATTCTTGCAGCTTAATTGATCCAAGCATAAAAAGGCAGGTGCAAATGATCTCAATCCTCTACATTTTGTCATCTTTGGGGTCTTACTCTACTCCCAGTTGTTCAGTTATTGAATGGCATAAGCCTCCACTTGTGTTCTTCTATGTTTTCACAAATTGTTTCATATGGTTTGAACTCCTCAAAACATCTTCAACATATTTAATGACCCACTTTTTCTACACTGCTCGGGCATTAGTATCCTCAGATGCCTCCGGGTCAGTCCTCGTGTTGTGATTTAGTGTGGTAGCATAAATAAGATCTTGTTACCCAACGCAAGCACTTGGTTTTGATTGAATTACTGACACCTTGCCTGCAGTAACACTGCCAAAGGCGGCAGGTTATTACAGCATACTGCTATGCCAATTCATTGCATTTCGCAACATACTCAACGCAGACAGACTGAAGTACCACTCAGCAATGTTTTATAGTGCAATCCTCAGGCCGTGACTAACGCACATAGAGCCTGATCTCACTGGCTGTCCTGCCTGATTGGGTTACAGTGCAAATTGGAATCAGGGTGTCTACATTTTTTCTGCAGATTGCAGCTGCAACATATTTTCTGATTTTGACTGGACTCAAGGGGGAGAGCGGTGTGGAGATTGCGCTTGTACAGCCTGAAATTAGGAGGCTTTCAAAGTATTTTTTTACCCCACATGAAAAGACTGATAAAAATCTAATAGCGATGTGATGAAAGCTGTGGGGAACAATAAAAGGCATAGCTTTAGCGGTTGGGAAGTACCAAAATATTAAGAGCAATGCAAAAACAGCAGTGCTGTGCTTTCCGTGTCTGTTTATGTGGGGTTTTATGACATACTGAGCATACAAATATTTTTAGAGTTTGCTGAATGTGTGGTCATGTGACTCATAAGTGGTATTTTGACTCATCATTTCCTTGTTAGTGTAGTGGTGAATGTCCTCACCTGTCATGCAGGAGTACAGCCTGAGATTCCCCGACAGGGACTGCCCTCTCTCTGGGGAGTGGGGTGCGCTTCAACGTAGGCGTTGGGGTCTGTGATCAAAAGTTTGCTGGTTTCAATCTCATCCTCTGCAGAACAGTCACATGCGAATTCGGCTGTTAACTCCCCAAAATGCCCCATTGGTGCTGGGTAAATGGCTTGTCCTGTGCTCGGACCTCAAGCTTCACTCTCAGCTGTGTGTGTGTGAGTGTGTGTGTCTCAAAGGACTGCCAGATGGGATATGTTAAAAGAAACATTCCAATGTACCTGTACTTATGCAAATGTCAAATAGTAACATGTCATCTTCACATGGATGATATGGGAGTGGTTTGGCTGATAGGGGAGGAAGGAGAGGATTAAATGTCACTCTTCAGGTACCTGGATGGTCCCTTGACAGATGGCTGGAAACCAGCGGTTGACCCTGATCAGCAGGGTGATGAACCTGAAGCTGTTGGCTTCCAGCCCACTTTGATCAGCGGTACGGACCTGCCCCTGGACCAGGGACTGAGGTAACAAGGCTGGATGGCTCTGCGAAGATCTCATTCACATGTAGCCAATGAGGGTATTCTGTCGTGATTCCTTATCTTCACAGCTTTAATCAGCCACAACGCAGTGACTCCCCAGGCACTTCTGGTGTTGATATAATGAAACTTGATGTAGGGGGGTTAAACATAGCAGCAGAATTATCCATCCATCCATTATCTATACTCAATTATCCTACTGGGTCCCAGGGGGTTCAGAGCCTACCTGGAAGCAATGGGCACGAGGCAGGGAACAACCCTGGCCGGGGGGCCAGCCCATCACAGGGCACACCCACACACCATTCACACACACCTATGGGCAATTTAGTAACTCCAATCAGCCTCAGCATGTCTTTGGACTGTGGGGGGAAGCCAGAGTACCTGGAGGAAACCCCATGACGACACAGGGAGAATATGCAAACTCCACACACATGGAACCCAGGTGGAGACTCGAACCGAGGTCCCAGAGCTGTGAGGCAACAGTGCTAACCACTGCACCACAATGCCACCCCCAGCGGAGCTATAACAAACACAAATGCCATCCATCACTAAGCAATACACTGCCAGTGAATTGATCAAGAACATTAAAGCAGAACTTGCATGAGACGGATTATGATGTCACACCTTGCAATCCTGCCCCCTCGTTCTCTCCTTAGTGTGGCTCTAACGAACCACACCTGTTGATCATTTGTCTTACCTCTCTTTTCAGCCCTAGTGTGGATCACTCCAGCAGTCCCTCGTCTGCTCCCTCGTTATTCCTGCATAAGAATGCATTCCAGTCATCTGCCTCGCCAGTTCAGTCATTGATGCCACCCTAGTGTGTGCTCCAGTGTTTTCCCCTATTGCTAGTTGTGCCTTCTGTCTGACCCCATGCAGTCTGCTTTTATTTGCTTTGTTCCCGGTTCCTTTAATAAACTCCTCATTTGTTTTTCCTCTTGCCCGCTCCTGCCTCCTTCCTTGCTGGATCGTGACACATGAGATGAAGAGCCACACAAATTAATAATCACTCTCAAGCTGCTTCTCTGGGAAAACAGTAGCTTGTCTTGCAGCTATTGAATTTTGAAGTCATTGCAGAATCTGAACCCCACACTTACTGGAGATCCCCAGCAATTAATGCCAAAACTGGACCAAAGAAAGTGAGTATTAAAAGTGTCATGACTAGTGAGAAACAGGAGAAGTAGGAATGCTGCCAATTGAGGCGGGCTTGACTGTTTATGCATCTCACAGTGCAGTATCTTCTGGACGATTTGTGTTGACAAGGCCCATATCATTCTCCACCTCATCCGACTTTCACGATGCACAAACATGAGTTAAGTGCGTGGGGATGGTGGCATCTTGAATGCTGATGTAGGCAGAGCACAGAGCTTTGAGTGTGGCATATAAAATAGCCTCTGAGCCTGAAAGAGGTACAGCTTTGAGGCAGTCATCAGGCATCCTTAAACCCCAAGATCGACATGGAGATTAAGAGATCTTCTTCCTCTTTGCATCTGAAACTCCAGGGGATTTCATCACCGCCCTACCTGTTCTGGCTTTTTGGAAGTAACCTGTCTGCTGTGTGAAGAGATACCTTCTTGCATTTGTTTGCCTTTTCAGATGAGCCTCCATACTTGATGTTTCCTCAGCTTTTACCGGGGTCCCACTCCAGTGGCTGCTTCGGAACAAATCTGGAGTAATGACGTCGCCCACAGTCAGTTTTATCATGTCCTTCTCAGGACGTCCCTGTGAAAAAAGGTGAAACAGCACAGCCGTCAGCAATGAAATAAGAGGTTATTTGTAGTGAGGAATCTGATCGAATGTCTGCCTCCGTCCCCGTAATGGGAACTTATATTACACTGTTACGCTGTTAGTTATTTTCCCCAGATTGTCCATCTCATGTCAGGCACCTATTAGGGGTGTAGAGCGTTTGTGTTTGATGCCCTGTGTTTCTGATTAACACCAGCCAGAAAATAGTCACTGAAATCACTGCCAAACCCCACATGTTATATGTGTGACAACTTTTACTTCAAACTGTGAAAGTATTTAGGTAGATAGAAGTTGTGCATGTTGCCATCTTGCTGTCGTCATAAGAAATCACTCTTTTTAGCTACTGTGCTCATAGGTCCATCCCCAAACCTCTGACCTGAGAAATGGATGGTGATAGCCCACCTTGCTTTCCCGATGTTTATTTCCCCAGTGGAAAGGCAATAACAGCAGCAGCTCAGGCATCAGCCTGAATTAAAAAGAACCACACTGAGAAACACGTCTGACCATTTGTCAGGATTTCCCACAGTGCACCTCTCATGCTCCTACTGTCGACCCCTCCTCCTCTCCCACACAGTGGGCCTGAGGGAATCATGTCCCACGCAAGAATAATGATCTGGGCGTCTTGTAATTAATATCTGACTGAGACTTTTGGGGGCTCCAATTTCTCATTGTGCTGAGATGGAAAGAGGGTGCTTCTCTCTTCCCGGCATCTGTGATTAAGTCCGGGGGTCTTTTTTTGCTGACTTTACCAGAGGTTCAACAATGGGGGGGCAAAAATATCAGACTTGGAAAAGCAATGATTCTGTCATGCCCCTAATCTCCTCCATCAAGCCTCCAGACCTGAACTGCCTGGTTGTGCGCTCTTGGGCCACAGCTCTGGGCAAAATGGATTGCATGGAAAATTGTCCCAATCATCTTTGTTTTATTAAACCTTTTACGTCTTTACTCTTCTTCATTTATCACGCTTTACAGGGGCAATTCTTCTTTATATGAAATAGACTAAATAACAAAACAAATGGCTTCCTTTTCTCCAGGATTGCATATTTCCCAAAGCATTTCTCTTATTCTAGTTATAGATGGCTCTATATATTTGTTGGCTTGTCCATCATTTATATGTGATGCATGTAGAATAAAATACAATGCAATTTCCAGTTATACAACTTGAAAATTTCATGAAGAAAATAAGCTTAATTCCTAAGAGAAGAGATCATATCTAAAAATAGTTAAATTCGTAACTGACTGCTGTTGAAGCCATGATTCAGATTATGGTCATTGTTAATTACCAATGAGGTAGCAGTTTGAAAACATTCATAGTTTCTTAGGCTGGGGATAAGGGACATAGTGCAAAAACTTGTATAAAACTGGACTCAGCCAGCCATGAAATAGCAGTGCAAAAAACACACCTAAAAAGGGAAATTAATTGTATTATTATAATAAGTTAGAGACTTCTGATCTTGAATGACCACAGTGTTAAATCATTGTAAGCTTCTTGAGCTCCTAAAACCTCAACAAGGCTGCAAGACAAGGAATTGATTTGTAGCCCTGCGTCATAATTAAATGAAATAATGTCTGACTGCAGCTCTGAAAATTGTTAAGTCACTTAAGTTAAATATATGCAGGTAAGAGGAGCCTGTGATGGAGTGGACGACTCACAAGTGAGTCTCGTTTGATTCTACCTCTAAACAATCCACAGAAATATATAAATCCTTCTTCTTGCTCCTCTCTCCACCTTCCTGCTGCCAACCCGAAGCTCCTCCTGAACATCCAAGCAAAGCTGGTGACCCTTAATCCTGTAGCTCAGATATTAATCATGAACATGCACAGCACACACGTTTAAATGTATTCATCAGTAAACCATTTAATATTCATATTGCTGTTAGGAAGATTAACAAGAAAATATTGAATCGGATGAGTAAAGAAACACATTAACTTAAGCTCACTGTTAGCAAGGTTTAGCACACTGACATGTACGTCTCAGCCTAGTAAAACTGGGTGGCTACATTAACTTTCATGCAAGCAGTCTTTTTTCCCTTGAATAAGGTACAAGGGGGATGGAGTGATACAAGCAGACTGCAAAGTGCACTGGGGACCATGGGAGCAGTTTTGTGGAAAACCTGTCTGTCTAGAGACTGACATGAAAGCAGTTTTCGGCACAAAAGAGAGAGCAACGGGTAACATGCATCCACACGCACACACACAGACACACACACTCAACACACACACAGAGTTGCTAAATGAAATTAGACAGCAAAACACAGCAGAAAGACCCTTCAGTGTGATTTTCAAATCTGGGGCCATGGGAGAATGAAGGACAGCTCTCTGCATGTTCTGTACCACAGACCTAACCTTGTGGGTACGGCAGCCATTTTGTTGCACAGAGTCTGCAGAGAGAACAGGGACAGATCCAGACAAAACAGTAAAAATATCTATGAAATTCTTACAGTACTGATCGGCTGCACAGAGGTAAGGTTAATGTGCCATTTATACCAGTGTACACATTACACTTTTGGCACGGAACAGAACATTTTATACCTAAAGAGAAACCAAATGGTAGCCACAAGAATAGAAGGTACCCATTTTCTGCGGGAGGGTAACCCATAATGTTTCTTTCCACAGTGCTTGTATTTACTCTAATTATGGCTGAGCAGAAAAAGCTGAGGGTGCAGCAGGGTCAGATAGCCAAACTCAGTGTTCTGACGTTAGCCCCGGAGCAAAAGGGCAGACACCATCAGCTTCTTATTCCTCTTGATGCCGTACGACACGATGGGCACAAGACTCTGCTGGAGTCCAAGAACGTGACCTGTCCATTCCTCGCGCCGTCACTGCTGTTAATTAGAGGAACGAAGCAGTGATGAGAGAGGTCATCCCCTTGGAGGGGCGAGCGTTTTTACCATGGCAACACTTAATCCGCCTCCCTTTTAAACACTTAATTGCTGTCCTGGTGGAGGATATCTAGGCCAGTTGGGAACCTTCCCCGTTAATAACAAATCTATCTCCCTCAGAAAGATTCATTCTGCCCCCCCCCCCCCATTCTACATTTACTTGCTAGACACTATTATTCTGGGCAGCTCAAAATGCCATTGGTGATTGCCCTTTATACATTCTGTAACCTATTTAACAGCTGGCCTGTTCAATGGGAAATTGAGTTAAATTACCTCCATCAATGATACGGTGAGCCTGCCCCATCACAATCCGTACAGTATGTTCATGCAAATTGACTGGGGCACGGGAAGATGTTTACGATTCATTTCACGGTGTATATACCCATAGTGTTGTGCGATCAAAGGGGAGCTGGTGACATGGCATTGTTTAGATGGCACTGTTGAAGAATCTATGCAAACAATGGTGTGAAAAATGCCAGTTCAACAGATAATGATGCTCATAAAGAGCTGATGTCAAGGAAGGAAATTGCTATTTTTTGTAAGCATATTGTGTGCCTCTCTAGACAGTCTAGTGAAAAATTTAAGTAATTAACTATCGGCCAGGGTCTCACTAAAGATGTTTCATCATATACCCTCATTAATATACAATTAATGAGCACCAAATACATTAGTATATAAAAATATTTACTGTATGCCCATCATAATTTCAGAAACATTCAAATATATTACAAGTAAATGAAAAAATTTTTTTGATTGAATGCACAGTGTTTTGTTATGCATGCACATATTGATACTTAAAATATACTTTCTCAAGTAAACAGCAAATACATGGGAGAGAGCGAAACGTGACTGAAGTGCAAAGAGACTGCCTCGTCGTACGTCTGGGAGAACATTACTATTCTGCCGGTGTCCTTAGTCAAGCTCCCAAGACACTGCTGGCTTGAAGCATGTCCAGCCTGAGTGCAGGGCTGTGGAAATGGGACGTCTGTTTGCCCAGTGCTAATGCTCACCTCTCTGTGTCCAACCGATTAGCCCGCAATGCACAGAATGCGGATGATCAGAATAAAATGATAATTAATACAAACTCTGAGCATTATACTGCCAGAATGTTGCAGTGTAAGTTCACCTTAAAATGCTTTTAGGTACTAAGAAGGAGCCACATTTAGTGTCTTAGGTGACATTTACCCACCCATGCAAGATTAAGCTCCTTGCTCAACGGTATCGGAGCCGGACCATTGTGTGGACATTGAAGTTCAGCTTCTGTGAACCTGGAGCTTGGAAATGCACAAACCTTTTCTCAGTCTTTAACTACTGTGTCAGCTGACGCTCATTCTGCCAGTTCTCACAATTAACTGTATTGAGTATTTATCAGAGAGGTCGCATACTCTAAGTGAGCCCTACAGTGTGTGATGAAACACACACACACAAAACACAAAAACACTTCCTTGTAGACTAACTAGCATGTATTACCATGCATTACATTAATGTACAATAATGTGATTAACAGTTACCAACAATATTACCAATTGTAACGATACAGACATATGTAATGATATATATATATAATGACGTGTTTGTATCATTACAATACATTACAATTACATTACAATATATATATATATAGTTCAAATGAATGTATGCATTTCTCTTGCCAGTTATACTTATCATACTTACACATCTAGTAACCTGTCAACCTCCAGATCCAGGAATCAAGCCCACTGTTTGCAAAGAAATGGTTAATTAACTGTGTCTGTTTATCAGTGTAACGAACTAACTTGGAGAGCCCAGGTGCAAAGAAGAGAGTGTTTTCATTAAAAGGCTGAATTATCGGGGCAGTCACCAGATAAGCAAAGATGCTATCAGAGCCAAAGGGAAAATCCAGAAAAAATGTAGGTTCAGGCAAAGGTTCGTTAAAGAAGTGGCAATCAGTGATGCAAACAAATCCTGAAAGGGGCACAGGCAATTAGCACTGGGCAAACAGTAAAAATCCAAACCAGGATTTTGTTTCATCTAATCAGTTGTGTTGAAACTGGTTGGTTGAAACAAAATCTTGGTCTGGATTTTTACTTTCTGGACCTGAAGTGTCAATCTCTGGCTATCACCATCTCTTTCTGGTTCTGATTTAGAATATTTGGGGCCTCAAGTAAATAATGAATGGATTTGGAACCAACACATCAACCCAGATACAATTAAAATGGACTAAAATTGGAAGTATTGAAGAGAGGACGGAATCCAGAAATAACGGATGGTGGCAATGAGTAAAGAGAGACCGGGACATTTGGGAGGAAAAAAAGAGTATTGGGGGATCAGAATCTCAGTGTTTTGTCGAAAACAGCAACAGGCTTTGCATTGCAGCAGTGTCACAAGCCCAGAGGGGCAGCATCCGTGGAGCACGGCACTCTGGGAAAATGCCAGCACTGGCAGCTCTGCTGCTGAAGGTCATCAATCCATCATCCCCTCGTTAAATAACCAAAATGGAAATCAAAGAACAATAAAACAGGGAATCGATAGCAGCGGCGGCGCGGCTGCAGGAGCAGACTCGAGGCTTTTGCAGGGATTACCAGCAGAGCTCATTGGCTTTTAAATGGCACGCCAGTATGACTCTGTCAGGCCTGAAACCATAAGCTATTCTTTTGTACACATTTTCCCCCCTCATTCTCTGTCTTTCTCCCTGTTTTCTGAAGGATTGACCTTTCGCAGCAATTTTCCTCCAGGAATGCTAATAATGAAACAGTGGGTGGGAAGGGGGGGGGGCATTTTCTCCCTCGTTCTGATCTGATTGTCTTGAACACAGATACAGTGTGACCTCAGGATTCCGTGACAACAAAACAGTGAAAAGGTCTGCTCACAACCCTTTAGCTCCTTATTTACCGATAAACGAAGCTTGCTTGTATTTATAAATATACTTATAAGAAGGGCATCATTAAATTGTAGAATAGAACGGTGATAATTCATCCCCATGGGGAAATTCTCTTTTCACCAAGCTTGGGGGTGGGGTTAAGGGCCTCGCTAAGGGGCCCAACCACAGCATCAGTCTGCCATCCCCTGGGATTCGAACTGGTGACCTTCTGATCATGGCTCAGGGAGTTAGTCACACACCACGCCCCCCAAAACAGTGCTAAGCCAAAGAGTGTAATGAAGTCTCCCAAGTGGAGATTCCTGCTAGCCCTGGATGTCATATCCGAGTGTACCCTCTTGTGCTTGGATCTGATAGGTCGTTGGCTTTGGCCGCTGTCCACCCCTGCTCATCCCGTATTCCCTCTTCTGCTCATGTGCTCTCACCCTTGCCTACTCTCCATCATTAATTTTGGCTAAGAATTATTTTTCAATGCTAAAAAAAAATACTTCACCATTATTCTCACACATTTCGTCATTTGTTTTATCATTTGTTCATTACCAAGGAATTTTTAAGATAGAAGTTTCTTGACTGCTGTATTCATAGTAAAGACTAATTGAATTTGCCAAAGTGTTTTGAAGACATCACTACAGACATTTAATTGCCAAAAGCTTTTGCTAGTTTCTTTATATAATTATTAATTTCTTTTTAATATTTAAAGTCTCGCTCGCACGTCCATTTATGTCTCTTGTGAGATTTGAGCTTCTTTGCTTTTAAAACTTGCACTGAAAGCAACATGTTAGCTTTGGAGATACTGTAAATAGACGGCTTTGAATGGCATGTCAACGTGGTGTTCTCTTTTTATGTGTCAATCTTCCCTATATTTTAAAAAAAAGCTTTTTTGTATGATTTTAGGACACCAGAGAAATAAATCACATCCAACGAATTTTTCTAGAACGTAGAAGCATCTGCACGTTTAATCACGCTGCTCACAAGGGTTTCCAGACAAATTACTATGAATAATATGTAATCAATAGTTTGTAATGATCATAAATAGGTCGCATTTATCTTATAAAATAATATTGACATGGTTGAATAAATAGCCGAAACAACTGCAGAGGACATTAAAGGGCCCACAGAAATTTCATAAATCTTGTACAACAAAAGAAAACAATTCTCCCTGATTGGTTTCAGATTTTAAATAAAGAGGCTTATTCAAGCAGTGCTTCTTCTGCTTGACCTACTTCACCTGCATCCTTCAGTTTGCTATTAATAATAATTACTCTTTTCCAAACCATATTTTCTTGAAATTATCAGTTATTACTCTATATTTTATATGTAATAGCCGTTTCTTTTTCTTTCACCATCGTGCCCTTGAGTGAGACCCTTAACCCCCGACGGCCCCAGGGACGGTCTGACCCTGAATTCTCAGAAACATGCATCTCTTTGGATGAAAGTCTCTGCAAAGTAAAATAAAATGTAAATGTAGTCTGTCTTGCAACAGTCAAGGTGAGGAGGGAATGGCGAGCAGAGCCTTAATTCTTCATTTTTTTGATGGAAATATATACAGTTATTCTTACCATTTACTAAACAATAGCCTTTTTATTTCAATGCACAGTAAGAGTGAAAGACCCAGTGATTCCATTTCTGTGTGTACAGCTGATATCAGCATCCAAAGTTATACTGTCTCTACAAGCAGTGCTTCAGGAATGTCCAGAATAATAAGAGTTAATTTCTAACACATGGGAACTAATTCAGCACTTGCCCCCTTACCTGAAATAGACTCAATGCAGTACTTTTGCATGTGAGGGAATGATTAGCTAAAATTATCAGTGAAGATAAACAGTATGTAGAGAAACGATGTGGAAAAGCGATCCAGCTATGGAGCCCTGCGGCACACCTCGAACGATTGTAGCAATTTCAACATTTGTGTTCCGAGATGTGGACTGCACATGTACAATGAAATGTGGTAACTGGGTAAATAATCAGAAAGCAAGAAACCGTGACAGAATGCCACCGTGCTTCCGTGTGTGTTTTTTGGCATAAACGTTATTCGGTGAATCAGATCGTCCAGTCAATAGATGCTCCATATTCAAGTGAGAATGCTAGACTCTCGAGTTGCATCCAGTTTGATTACTGAAAACACAGCTACTTAATTGAACTCATTGTTATGCCTCGTCACTTTGCCTCCCGACACATTGTCGAATAGCAATGAGCTCTTGATGAATTGTCCTCATTTCAAACACTTACATGAGAAGAAAAGCAATTGCCTGCTGTAACCCGGGGACATGCGAGTCTAAATTACAGCATGTAACCTGCATCACTTTCATAGTATTAAAAAGTAATAAAGTTGCGAAAATGTGACTAGAAGTGCAAGGATACTGCAAAGTGAGCATAATTTCTATTTTGTTTTTCTTTTATATATTTTTTGTCTTCTGAAGGTGAATTGTCTTGGCTGAGAGATGACAGGAACACCACATTCTCTTTGAACAAAATAGCTTACCTGGCAACAAGAAAGGGCACCTGCCCCAACATGACCATGTCTAAACAGAGTTATATGGACTGATTGGGTAGCTGCGGACCCAGTCTGCACCTCTACATGTCTAGTGTAGTATCTGACAGTGACAGGGAGTCTTAAATTCACATTCTGAGATTCACAAACTAGGTGCACAAGCATGAAATACACTGATATTAAATTATAATAAATAGTCTCTATCCATGGAAATTGCTAATGGCGAAAGATGGATGGATGTTACATTATAAATATATAAGTATAGAAGCAGATACCAGGCATATTAAGTGTCCTTTGTATTGCATAAAATCATAGTTAAAGATGTAATAATGGACTATAGGGAACTACAGCATTCACATTACGTTTTTAGCTTATTAAAGGTTTTATATAGATTTTACGGAACTCCTCCTAAACATTTTGAATTTGTGGCCTATTATAAAGTTTTATTGTCACATTGTAGAGTGAAATTCTTACTTGTATGTTAACCCAATGACTGGCAACACATAACAACAACACCACAGAAATATCACATCAGACAGCAGACACTGAGTACAATCCTATATCCTATTGTTTTATTATTTGTGAATAATCTTCACTCCAGAAAATGTGTGTGTCTGCTTAGCAATCATTTGGTATTACCTGAATACACTATGGATGACTGATAAAAAAAGATTTATTGGTCTATACTGTGGCCGACTGCTTCGTTTGAGCATTTTGTCATATAAAACGAACAGAATAAATTATGATTCTCTAATCTGGAGTAATTAGTTAGGGAGTTTAAAAGGCCTAAAACTGACTTATTTAAATCATTTGTTGAGGTACTTAAGTTCCCTCTCAGGACTTGAACCTGGAATCACTTGCCCACAGATGTGGCTCCTTAACCTCTCATCACTCACATGCAGGGATACTAAAGGTCCTCTTTGTTTTCTTTGGTTCCAGCACAGAAGGATACAGCTGTGCTCTGTAGCCCAAGGCTTAGCGACACCCTGCTCACCCTGGTGATGGGAGAGGACCCTCATGGGGCTATGATGGTGCTCCAAACAGGCTCGAGGCTCCCACTTCACGCTGGGAGGGGCGCGGCTCGGAAAAGGTCAGAGCGTGGCAGTCTCTTTGGTAAAGTGTCAACAGCATCTATATATAGCGTAGCATGAGGGCTGACTCTGACTCTGTTAAAGGCTGGGTGTACGAACTCTAGAAGATGATGTTCCTGTCTGTAGACAATGCATTGCGTGTCAGTGTTACTTGTTCTCTTCAATGCCAAGGAAAACACAAGACGGGCACTGGCAAGGTGTCTGAGTGACCTTAGAGTACAAAGTGCTAAAAGCACTTCTGATTTCAACACCTCTGATGTCTGACCAATACAAAGTCAGATAGCTGAAAGGAAACACAATTTTATCGGTGTTTTTGTTTCTGTAGCTACATAAAGGCCAAAGGAAGCAGTCCACTGTAGTTCATCTGTAGCAGACACCACTTTCTTTAAATATATATTTAAAATGAATGAATTGGATAATGGCGCTAAATCAATGAAGCCTGCTCTGACAATCGATTTTCCGAATCAGGAAGACGCACTATTGCATCATTTTTATAATTGTATTTTAAAAGCTTTGAAAATCTCTGAAACCTGTGATGGGTGGGATTACAAGTGCTATCAATCCATTGGGTCCATTTTGACCCAATGGAAACCAATAAAGTTACCAATGACAACTGGGTTAAGCCAGTTAATGATCAACGACTCTCAATAATCCTGCCCACCATGGGATTTGAAGCCTCATTTCTCCCATGTCTACTGGCTAACCCTTTGCATCAGTAGTAAAAAAAAAAAAACTCAACTGCCCTGCAGGCAATGGTGAAACTACTAGAAGCCTGAGCGCAACTAATATAGCATGAAAGACAGCGGCTGGTCTTATACGGTCGAATTAAAAGACGACTTGACGCTCTTGATTGCCATACAAATCACAAGTGGCATTAACAACAATATCCATCGCTGCTAACATATTGCCAGACGTGATCAGCGCTGTGGGTATAAGAACAGTTTCATTAATTAAGCATTCAGCAGCGTCGTGCAAATTGGAACCAACGAGGTGTGACCGGACTGCATGGTTTGTTTTGATGCAGTGTGCCCAGCACCATGACGGTGGGCTAGAGTTGACTAGACGCCTAAATGCATATCATAGGGAGACTCTACACACAGCATTTACCGTGAAAGCTTGCCAGCTGATCTGTAGGCCTGTTGCATACATCCATCAGTTTCCATGTGTAATTTGATTGCAATATTTCATACTAACTTGATTTCTTCATGTTCTTCACAGAGATTTTTATGTGTTCAGTGATGCACTAGCTAATACGTATGGCACCTTGTAGTTAACAAATAATTTATTTGTGCTACATGTGAAATTGAGAATTTCAAAGCACATGTTTAGGAAAATATTGTTTTATATTTCAGGTCCATCAATCAGCTTATTCTTTGATGGAAAAGTGATACATGTTAATCCATTATTATAGAACCCTGGATTATCTGTTTTCTTTTGCGGCCAGTTTTCCAAATGCACATTTGCTCTGCGTACCTGGATGGAGGTGAGCAGTAGGGGCCAAAATGCGACGGTTATTGCCCCTCCCCTTTCCAGGTGTGGCCCCACTGGAGGCAAGGGGGCAGCTCACGTCAATAAACCGCAATTAGGAGTTGCAGAGACATGACATGTGGTGCAGAAATCCATACTGTTTCAAGCCGCTGCGTACCAAACACATTCAGCTGGGGAGGGGCTCGGGTGCAGGGGAGAGAAAAGCAATTCCAGAGCACAATAGGCCTCCATCCAACCAGGCCTGGTCAATTCTTTGTCATTTATTGGCTTGCTGGTACTAGTGGTTGTCGCTTGGTTGCTTCATTGTCCTGCATTTGCATTATCCGTTTTGTTACCGTTCGGTCAAATCGTTGCTTCGGCCCCTTCGCCTAGTCTCCGGACAAGGCCCTTATTATATGCCCATTTCCTCAAGAAAATTAACATTTTTTCCCGCTTGTACCATCTGTAGGACGAGACATCCGTGGAAGGACCTCGCTGTCAGCCAGGTCAGCATGGGCGGTCACATGTGCGTGCTCCAGATGTGCTGCCTCTTCTTGCCACATTCTCGGATGACAAAGGGTAAGAGAGGTTAGCTAATGTTTTCCCTAAGACTTCATGTTTCCATTTCTCAGCAAGCTGGCTAGCACCATTACATCGTACCTTCAGAGCTGGGGGAGTCTGCGCAGTGCAGTCTGCATGTTCTCCATCCTCTGGGTGCTCCAGTTTCCACCTGCTGTTCAAATTAGTTAGGCTAATTAGACTGCCTAAATTGCCCATAGTGTGTGAGCATGCGTGTGTAATTCTGTGATGGACTGACATCCCATCATCAGTGTACCCCAGTCTGGCACCCTATGTTGCCTGGGATAGGCTCCCCCCTGGGTGGTTTAACCTGCCCAGTTAAACTGCCCCTCACCCCCTTCTAACCCTGGCTAGGATCAAAGACTGAAAGATGCCTAGATGGATGGGGTTCATGGTGGGGTTGGGCAGGGGAGAGTTATACTGTGGAAGTTAAACAGCTATAGTTTAACCTGCTCAGTACCGCGATCCTACTGGGTCTGGTTCCTTTGCCGCTCAGCACTTAACAGGAGTGGCTTGTATGCAAGAAACAGACTGGATCAGAAAAACAAACACAGGGTGTTTGGGGTCTGCGGTTTAGGCGGCAGGGCCCTGGATCTTCTCGTGCCGCGTCCTGAGGTTATAACAAAGATGGATGTCCCCCGTTTGAGCAACGAGCCGTTCCCCCCGCCAGCCGAGCCTGCATATGTACATAACATTAGGCGGGGGCAGTTATTTATCCTCTCACACTGTTATCCTCCGCACGCAGTAATAAAACGGGCCTCCCGGTGTCGACGCCCATAGATCATGCTGTCCAGACACACGTCTCAGACCTCATTGGTACCCACAGTGCACACTGAAACCCCGCCCTCCCCTTTATGGAGATACCGTCCAGGAGAGCCCAGCGTTTATGTCCGCATTCGCATGTTTTATGGCGCCTCGTAGTCAGAGCCGCTAAACGGACCCGACTCTGAGCCGTCTTCCGTCTTTCCAGTTCATATAGCCATCTTTCCGCACGGCGTTCTCTGGTGAGAAGGAACGGGCTGTGAAGACATGGCTGTAAATCGGACGTGAGGCATCGAGCTGGACAGATTTAGGCTCTGGTGCCTGCTTTCAGATTCCTTCCAGTGTGAATAAATAAAGTCAGGAAAACATTATTTTTAATAAACCACATAGCTTCAATACAGCCTCTTCATTCCATTTTCCTTCCTTTGTAGCTGAGTGATTAATAATTTATGAGCTGCTTGGCTGGTAGGACCCGGCATATTTCATAGGTACTCCATTGGATCCCATCAGCTCTGCCTGCATACAGCTGTATCTTCATCATACCTCTGTCTTCTTGTGAGCTGGAGGACATTTCTTTGGCCTTCACATGAAGGCAGGTCCCTCGGAGGGTACGGATTACATGTGTGTTTACATGTGGGGCAGCACTGTAGCCCGCAGCAGACCCCGGATTCCTGCCACCGGCTGTGTGGCTGAGGTTCACGTTCCCTCCATATGCGTGCACATTTCCTCAGGGTTCTTTTGCTTCCTCCCGTAGTCCAAAAACTTGCAGCTTAGGCATCCCATTCAGGGCGCTCCCTACCTTGTGCTCCCTGGGTTAGGCTCCAAGCCCTTGGATGAGCTGGTAGGGAAGCTGGGTCCCATGACTCCTTGTTTACTGCAGATAGGTATATGCACTGTGGTGAGCTTTCCTTCTGCTTCTCATGATGGACAAAGATCCACTCTGTAAGATTTATTTAATTGATTATGGAGGAATTGCTGTGGATCTGAGCTCAAAATGTGTGTGTGCATATATATATATATATATAACACACACACAAATCATTGAATTCAGGTGTTTCAATCCCTTCCATAGCCACTGGTGTATAAAATCAAGCACCTACACCTGTAGACTGCTTCTACAAACATTTGTGAAGGAATGGGTCGCTCTCAGGAGCTCAGTGTATTCAAGTGTGGTAGTCGCCAACTGTCTGCAGAGTCAATCGTTATATACCTTCAAACTTCTTGTGGCCTTCAGATTAGCTCAAGAACAGTGCGTAGAAAACTTCATGGTAAGGTTTTCCATGGCTGAGCACCAAGTGCGATGCAAAGCGTCGGATGCCGTGGTGTAAAGCATGTCGCCACTGGACTCCAGAGCAGTGGAGACGTGTTCTCTAGAGTAAATAATTACATTTCCCTGTCTGGCAGTCTGATGGACAAATCTGCTTTGGCGGGCACCAGGAGAACAGTACTTGCCTGACTGCTTTGTGCCAAGTGTAAAGTTTGGTAGAGATGGGATTATGGTGTGGGGCTGTTTTTCATGGGTCAGGCCTGGCTCCTTAATTTCAATGAAAAGAACTCATAATGCTGCAACATTCAAAGCCATTTTGGACAATTTCATGCTCTGAACTTTGTGGGTTAAGTTTGAGGATGGCCCGTTCCTGTTACAACATGTGTACCAGTGCACAAAGCAAGGACATGAATGAGCAAGTCTGGTGTGGAGGAACTTCACTGGCCAGCACAGAGCCCCGACCTCAACTCGAGAGAACACCTTCGGCATGAATTAGAATAGAGACTGCAAGCCAGACCTTCTCATCCAACATCAATGCCTGACCTCACAAATGCTCTCCTGGAAAAATGGTCAAAAATTCCCATAAACACACTCCTAAACCATGTGGACATCCTTCCCAGAACATTTGAAGCCGTTATAGCTGCCAAGGGTCGGCCAACTCCATATTAAAGCCTATGTATTAAAAATAGGATGTCATTAAAGTTCATGTGTGTATAAAGGCAGGTGTCCCGATACTTTTGGCAATATAGTGTATTGACACAAGCAATTATCGGAAGGCTATTACACCCACAGCCTCATGTTCTTTGCAGGAGATTTGAAGTCGTGCCTAGGATGGCAGATTAATAACAGTCCCCTGGCTGCGGGGAGACTCTCTCCCCCCCCCCTTCTGTGACAGACAAAACATGTGAACGCTTGTGACAAAACCTTGTAATTACATCGGAAAACAAATAATCTTGTTAATTTGTAATCAGAATAATTGCTCTAACCAAGTGATATCTGTGGGGCATGAAGTAAACAGGCACTTTCTGTGTGACCACAACCCTCCTCAGCTGACGCCAGATGCTCATTACGGCGAATAACTGCGAGACGCACCTGAGAATGTGGACGGGAGCAGAAGAAAGGCAGAAGCGCCACTGATGCTGAGCTTTAAGTTTGATCTCTGGCCCGTGGCATTTTTGCACATTTGTCTTTGTAAATATGTACGGAAATCGGAAAGTCAACAGAGTGACGTGAAGAGACACGCGAAGTACAGGGTCCACGGGGGACATTGAAAACGCATCATGCTGCCCCCTGCAGAGCGGTGGCTGCAGAAAGCATCCGTGGCGTGACCTGCTGGTCTCCCAGGCAAGCTCACGTACAGGAAGCAGGTGCACACAACCCGTGATGAACGCATGTGAGATGTGTAAGTCGTGCCAGACCAATAACGTGCGAGCAGTTTAGGGAAAAGGCAAATCCACTCAGCATCTCTGAGAGTGAAAGTCAAGGTAACAGGATTTACGGCTATTGCGTATGCAATCCCTGCAACCCGTAAATGCTACATTGGGCTGGTCAGGAAGTGGTTGGTAGCGACGTCGTTTCAATACGGTTGAAGTGGGGTCATAGACACCAATACCTTGTCTCAGTTTGTGCAGCAACCTGGGGAAAGAAAGTGGGACAAGGCAGTCAGTCCCTGGTCTTTGCCGGACTCCGGAACCCGATGAATATGTGCCTCGGGCTGACACAGCCCTCTGACCTGTTCTGACTGATATCAAATACAGCAACATATCAGGCATTGATGGGAGGAGGGGTGCCTCTGGCTTCCATTGTGATCTTTCGTCTCTCTAAACGGGGGGGGGACGACTTCCTCTCGTTATCCTCTCGGGTCTTTACAGCCATCAAGTGCTGGATCTGGCAACCCGGCAGCTGGAGAATACCATGGAGGGCACGGCCCCTGAATCGCCAAAAGCAGAAGGAAAACAAACCGAGACGGCAGGACAAAGGCAGCAGTTTATGAATCATAAAAACACACAAAGCTTCCTTGCAATGGCTCTCATAGCCTGCTTGGAACATTTTTCTTACAAAGACCTTTCCTTTTTTTCCTTGTTTGTCTGTCCGTTTGTTTGACAGGGATAATGCATATTGATAGCTGTAAATACATCAAAAGGATAGTTTTTATCTGTGATCCTTGGATTTGCCTTTTTATTAAGAGAAGAGCACATACAAAGATAATACATTCTGAATACAACAAAATACAAAAACATACAAAACAATAAAAGCAAAGAAAAACTTTCATGCTATCTTTCACATATGGATGTATTCCGGTGACGATCACACACTTGCAGCTTGTTTAGACCCTCCGTCCAGGTCTGTCTATTGTCAGTTATTGATCACAAGCTGTATATCCCTTAACCGGCGTGTTGCTTGTCAATAAATTCAAGAGATGCAGGGGGGGAAATCATCTGCCGATGATTGGCCAGAGTTTGTGTTCGGGTTATTGTGTGCTAATTGCTTGAATCCAGATGGCATTTATGGATAAATGACCAATGAAAGGCAGACATTATTTCCCGAGAGGACAGTCCCAAATTATCAAACCATCTCCTTAATGAAGCAATCAGTTGCCATGAAGGAAAGGAATCACCCCAAAATTCACTGGCGGACTTAATCTACTGTAAAATGTTAAAGGTCTGTTTTTGCTAGGCAAACGTCCGGAGTGGATATCTCTGAAGCCAAATGTTTACTGTGTGTTATTGCAAGCTTTGTTATAAAATTCATTCCATAATATAAGTGCTTTTATCATACTTAACGTTATAAAATGTCTCTGGTATGTTGATAAAAGGCAAAAATAGTGTCTTGCTATTTTTTTTAAAGCTAATGCACACATTTTTGTTTTTATATCCATGAATCATAGGAACATTCCACCCACATGACAATGGACATGGGCAAAGAGGCATCAGCTTTGGCAAAAACACAGAAAGATGGGTGTGAGGTGTGTCCTATGTGTGTATGTGTGCACCCAAAAACATACGCACAAATACACACAGGCGTGTGTGTCCTGGTTGAGCAAGGAGACCTTAGAAGGCTGATCCTTCACCAAAAGATGATGGGCATGGCTGAGTCGGGCGGGGGCACTACATAAACAGGGATTGGAGAGAACAAACAGGTTGTCAGCAGTGAGAGGGATCAAGTGGGCATTTTTCACGGCCGTCTGTGTTGGGACACGTTCTGTCGAAGTGACAGGCGTCAGTCGCCCGGACCAGCAGGCCGGCTGGTCAGAGTGTGCTTTGGAACCCGTTAGTGTAATTACCACACAACAAGGCAGGATGGGAAGGCGTACATCATGGGATGTAGCATGCATGACGTGCTACTGGGGCGGGGCTGCGCTTTCGCCTCATGAGCAGCTGGATAAGCTACAGTAGGAGTTCACATTGCCTGCTGGTCTGTAAACACTGCTCTGCCATCCCAATTTCTTAAGTTTTTTTTCCCCCAGGAAACCATCCCTTGTGTGTCCTACAGGTGTCACCCTTGAGGCATCTGAGGGACCCTTTCAATGTGCTACATCAGAGGGCTTAAAAGAATAGGATCAACTCCGGTAGTTCCGGTTAGCAGCTCTAACTGTACCACCAAGTGATCTTGAGGGAAATATGTGGATTTGAGTGTTTTTTTCTTTCAGATTTATTACTGTTATTATCCATCTGTTTAGCAAAAAGATTCTATTTCAAGTGGCCTAAAGGGCGGAACTGGGTACAACATGAGATGCAGGAACGGCTTATAAATATGCTATATATATTTCACCTTGTAGAAGTGCAGAATGCATTATTATCAGATATAAAGAAATGTGGAAGTACTACATGCAATAGCCCAGAGCTAGCAAGACAAACATAAACAGCTTTTTAAAAAAAAAAAATTGCTGGGGGATGTAAACAGTTTATCACATTTCCAGTTTTTGAAGCTGGGAGCTTGCTGAAGCAGTAAACTATATCAGCAGCTTCTTTACTGTGAACTCTTTCTGTTCTGTTTCTCAGCCATGAAATCTTTTTTAATAGTAAACCTTTACTGAATAATAATAATAGTAATAATAATAATAATTATTATTATTATTATTGGTTATATGCAGTTTTTACATGCATTTGGCTCTAAAGCTCACAATACCAGCATGGAATAAATATCTTGAACCGTCATCCATCAATGTGACTGACAGTATAGTCGCTGAAGATGGTTAGCCTACAGCTAATGTCTAGTCGTGTCCCTTAAGTTTAGCAGGAACCCCTCATCATATTGCTGCTTCATATTGCTTCACTGTTGAGAGTTATTAGGCAGGAGATGTATTCAGCAGTGCATTTGTGAGCCACGAGCTCCCAGCCAGCGTACTCCTCATGCCCATGGCCGACCCATTGCCGTCCTTTATTGATTTCTCATAGGCTCCACCCCCAAGAGCTCCAGGGAAACACCTGCTGATTCTTTATGGAGTGATTTCTGCATACACACAAATACTGAGCCACTGGGGAGCTGAGCTCCCTGCTCACACCCGAGTCAGTTCACCCCCTGTGTCGTTTCTGCAGGATGGGCCACCAGTGAGATAGACAGAAGGGCTAAAGGAATGTCAGATATTTCGTGGGGGGATGGGGTGGGGGGCAGCTCAGTCCCGAAGAGTCTGCTCCCAGAAATCTCCACAAAATTGCATTCTGTGCTTCCCTTTAAGCTGCAGTGATACTTATTCTATCAAAGACCTCATACTGAATTTATGTCTAAACAAGCCTCTGTGTCCTGCAGCAGTACAGCCTCTACTCTGAGATCTTGATTGGCCCGTGGATATGAGGAGGGAGGAGACCATGAGGGGAGGTGGATTTTGATATGATTGATTGCTTAGCTGTATGCTGCTTTTAGTTTTTAATTACGTTCCCCTTCTCCCCTCACCTCCCTCATCTCCAGGCTCCCTCTGTACCACATGAACATCACGAACAGATGGTTACAATTCCACTCCGTTAAAAATAGCATGATATCACCCCCTCCCAACACTTTCCCCACCCCATCGACTCTCCCCCCAGAACAGTTCACTTAATGCATCCCTTTTAATCAGAGAGAGTCTTTGTTTAAAAAAAAAGACAAAAATTGCCATTTTATTTCTGCTTAGACCATTTGTGTGGACTTTCAAAAGCCAATGCCATATATCAGCTATACCTTAGCACTGCTGCCTTTGTGGTCATAGTATGCACAAGCTACAATGTTGCTAAATATTTTGCAAATACATTCCAGATATTTTTTGAATATCTTTTGAGAGGGTTATTCTGATTAAGATGTGTCTCAAACCATTGATGAAATGAGATAATATTATTTTGGCATCTGGGTAGATTGGAGATGTCAGTAAAGTGGTGGAAGAAGGAAACCTAACTGCTTAGTGATGTTGGCATAGCAACAGCAATTCCGGGTACCCATCTCGCGGCTCCTGACTTTGTCTCTGTGAGTTGGATCAATCTGTCAGTGGCCTCTGGGCCCCTCTTTGCTCTTTGGTCACCTCTCTCCTTCTGTCAGTCCGTCTCGCTCTCTCTCTCTATTTTCCTCCATCCACCAACAAATTATTCTTCACTTTTACCTGCTTCCGACCTGAGAACCAGAAGTTTCCTGGGCCAGAACGTTTGCCATCATTCCATTGGAATTACCCTCCGTCATTCTCAAAAAACCAAAAGGTCTTACGTTTGCTCCTCCAAATTAGCCTAGAAGAGGTGGCTACAAGCCAGTGGCTTAGCCTGCCCTCCCCCCCAAATCCCTCAGCACTGGAAAAAGATCAATCTCCCAGTCATTGCTATGCTGCGACCCCTCCTCCTGGCCCACCCATCCACAGGGGGACCTTGGCGTCGAGGTCCAGACAAATAGCTGCCGTGTTTATGGGTATCGGTTAAAGACAAACGGTCCCTGGTCCGACTCCCTGCCAAAAAGTGCAGCGATCGTCATCCTTCTTCCCCGGGGAGTCGTCTCCAGCCTGTCTCGCGCTCACCTGCCACCCTCTGTCACTTCCGCCATGAAAGAAGACGGAGGGGTTTGTTTTTCAGATTTTGGTTAGTGTGCGTCTGTCCATCGGGTAGCTGCTCGGCTGATAGTGTCAAAGGGGCGATAGGAACCATTTAAAATATCTGCACAGCATTTCAGCTGAAATGCAGAATGTTCCAGTGGAGTCTGATTGCTGGAGATGTCCAAAGGGACGAGATGTAACAAGACTCTCCTGAAAATATTCAGAATGGTACATTTTTGCAGAAGAAAAAAGGAAAAAAATTCATTTGACCCATTCAGATAAAATGCTAGAAAAATTGGGTAGAGGGACTCAGTGGCAGTGTTTAAGGACACCAAAGTGGCTTTTTTAATGGTGCACCAGGAATAACGAACCCGTCTCTGCAAGAACCCAGATACCACAGTGATCATTCACTGCATGGTGCCACATGATAAAGAACTGGACATTTGCCCAAAAGATGGCATGTGTTTGTCCTTGAGGTGGCACCAAGACCTCGCCACTTAAGAGAAGCTCTGCTATCATGCATAATGATTGCTAGCCAGCAGTCATCTTTAAAAAACCACGAAACATCTAAATTTCCATGCTACTCTTCATCCTGAGCTTAAAAGAAGAAGAGGCATAGTCTTTCTATCCATCCATCCATCTTCCAACCAATTATCTAGTACAGGGTCATGCTTCTTTCAATTCATCAAGCTGAAATATCTGTCATTACTCACAGCAGTCACAGCATATGTACATGTAATTAATGGGCAGGTAACTTTCAGCAGAAGGGACAGGAATGGAATATTCCCCATATGGTATGCAAACACCAGATTACAAAATGGGAGGCTTTGGGTCAAGAATGTTTAATCTGTCTTCTGTTAATTGAACATGCACATAGCGTGTGGCATCCTGGGCCTGTACAAACGCTCTGTTTACATTCCTGCACCAAGATGTCCAGTCATCCTGTTTCCCTTGTAGGCCTTTTGCAATGGATCTGGCTCACGTTAGCTTTGTTTCCCTCTAGTCGGCGTAGCGCAGGGAGACAAAAGGAAGCCTTCGTCTTGTTAGTGTCTGGCAGGTTCACCAAGCTCCTGGGTGGCTTTCCCAGCTTGCGGGTACAAGTGCCCGCCTTCCAAAACGCTCTCATCCATGGCCGGGGGGGAAGTGGCGCAACAGAAGAGCTGGAGTCCCTCCCGCCTCCATTTTGAGCTGGGGCTGTAATGATGTGAGGTGCCTGCAGATGGGTGCAGTTTGGACGCCTCTCAGCACAGACCTGGGATTCCCTATTTGAGTGTGATTCCAAATGTCATAAACCACTTTTTAACTGTGGAAAAAAAACAGCCAACTATAATATCGCATATCTGTGTTTGTGCATATGTGCAATACCAGTGTTTATGCTATTGACCATTTAAATTACAAGAATGAACCAGTAACTGCTAACCTTAGAATTGTTTACCCATAATCCTTTGGGAGGTTAAACTACATGTCATTTTCATTTTATTGTCCTCCAGCTGTTCTGCTGCTTTTGTTGTTTTTTGAACCATGCTAACTAAAGGAAGATGAAGAGCTGGGGTTATTAGATTTAGCCTGGTCACAGCCTCCCATGCCAGTCAGTTAAGTGTTTGTTGTTGTAGGCAATAGCCTCTTGAAAATCAAGACTGGGCTCTTTAATTAAAACACTAAAGCATTATTACAAAGGGCAGTTTTAGCAAGTGCAAATGTTCAGATATAGTGCTGTTATAGTGAAGAACCTTCAAGAAAGGTTGGTAGGGGGAGCACACATAGTGAGTCAGGGCGTCTGGTGAAGGAGGGAGGCAGTGCTAAGACAGAGTCAGAGGCCACACAGGGGGAGCAGAGCCGGGTGAGAGGACGGGGAGGGGATGCAGTGCTGAGAAGTAGCTGCAGACACTGGCCTTTTGATGGGCGAAGGACAGAAAGCAGAGATTGGGAGCTCACTCAGATCTGCTGAGGACCAAACCCCTCGCCCCCCCAATATGCCGAAACATCCACCTGGCTTACATTATTAGGGAGCTTAGACCAACAGTCAGTCATAGCTGACATATTTTCATTTTAATTATTTACCAGTTGCATTAATCTGAAGTGATGAACAATTAAGATATCAGGGTCAGCCAGTACCTGGGGATAAAGGCCTTGCTCAAGGGCCCAATGATGAAATCCCTCTGTTAACTCTGACATTTGAACTGGTGACCTTCTGATCACAGACACAGTGTCCTTGATACACTAACAATTTGGTTGATGGTTTTTTGATTGCAGTTACACTCCTTTCTTAAATTATTACACTTTATAGTATCTTTCTTTCCTATTTCACTGTGCTACTGTTGCACAACCCACATTTTTGTTTACAATTAATTTATTCTTTAGTTAAAAATGATTAATACCAAGCACCACTTACACCGTGTCTCTGATGGGGCAACACTGACCATGACCAAGGCTTCAAAGACACGCAAGTCAATGTAAAAATAGCAAATGGCTTCATGGGTGGAGACGCTCGATGCTGTGATTGGTGGATGTTCTCCTGAGGAGCTCCTCTGCGTGCCGGATGCGGCCGGCATGAATGTGCAGTGATCTCATTCCTGCGCGACCTCATTTCCCGAGTCTCCCAGCGCCGCTCCCTGCTGGACGCTCGAATGGCTCACCAACGTCACGCGGCCCAGCCCCATCATGCCTTTCTCAGACACCCCTGTGACCACATGCCTGACTTTGGCGCTGGCGAGAGGTTCAGCTCTCCTCATGTGACGTCTCGCTTTTTGTGTCCAGGAGGACCTGGGGAGAGCAACAAAAAATTTGAATGAAGAGCAATAAAGAAGGCGGTTATATGTCAGCCATGGCAGAAATCTGTCGGAGCATTTAAATGTTAATTATTCATTTTGCCTCCTTCATAAACCTTTATTGCCAGCCTTTGTGATTAATATAAAATATATTCAGAAGAATATCCTTAGGGAGCTGACATCGTCTAAGCTTCATAAAGAATGTAAAATAATGGCTAGTCTTGTATAAAAGTCCCCAGAGGACCTGACTATTGTTCCATTTTTCACTCCTTACATCCACAAAAAATGCCATTATTGTTCCTTCAAAGGCTTTCTAGCATTCATGGGATCATTTAAAAGCTGTTGCAATTCAATAAGGCATAATTCGAGTATCATTGGCCAATGTTCAAAATGTGCACTGCATATAATAAACAATCTCCTGGTTTTGTTTATTAATTTGCCAGGACTTTTCTTACAAATGGTAACTTGGCAATTCCTGATAACCAGTTTTGAAAGTGTTAGAGGGATAATATGGAAAATGATATGGAAAATACCGAAACCTTGTGAATATGGGAATATGTAAACACTGGGTGATGATGCAAAATAGTATAGGGGCACATGACCGGACCGAGGAAGAATAGGATTGGCTGTTTTCAGTGTGACGCAAGAAGGATTACAGCTTGGTTAAACATCATACAAATAGTTGCATACTATGACCCTTCTGCTTCTGGCAGTGTATCCATCACCCTATGCCACAAGGTGTCATAATCTCAGCAGTTGTCCACTGGATAAAAATAACCATGTCAGCTGAGTCACTGCTCACAAAGGGATTCTTTCTGTCCCTTTACAGCTGCCTTTTTGTCCAAAAGAAGTTCAGTTCACCACCAAAGACATACAGCATAAATATAAATGATCAACGCAGCTTAAACAACAAAGATACTGGACAGAAAACAATGGTAAAAAATGCAGAGTGATTATTGTGAGTCAGGAGGAAAAGGGCTCTGTTCCTCAAATGGAAAATAACTAATGATTTCAAAATAAAGCAGGAATATCAGCTTGAGTTAAAAAATATCATTATACTAACCAAGAGGGTTGTAGAAAGGAAGATTTCATTGGAGGCTAAGGATGACATTAAGAGTTTATTCCAATATTTTAACTGAAATCACTAATTTGCAGGATAGTAAGAGCCTTATAATTGAAAATAAAATTGATATAGTAAATGAGTTCAATGATTATTTTACATGAGTGTTCACAGTAGAGAACACGAATAACTTGCCACCATTTAGTACGAATACAGCATCATCTATGACTAATATATGTATAACTGAGGCTGAACAAGCACAAGGACACGAAGTACAACAAGACCTGACATAAAACAGGGAACACAGACAGGCAGACCAGGAAGGGAGACACAGAGGGCACAAAGAACGGAGGAACAAAAGGACCAGGAGTGAACAGAGGAGACACAGAGGGACGAGGAGCCGAAACAGGAGGGACGAAGGAAGGAGGCGGAACAAAGGCAGCAGGACAATGGGGGGAGAACCCGGGCAGGCGAGGGAAGGTAGCTGCAGGGGCCACAGGTGGACGTGAGGATGGAGCCGGAGGGGACCACACAGGGGACGAGAAGACAGACCGACAGAGGAGACCAGGAGGGAGCAGGAGGGCACACTAGTGCAGGCAAGTAGGAGGGGAAGCTGCGGCAGATGACGGTGCAGCTGGAACCGGGGAAGGCACTATGTGACGCCATGCCGAAGCAGGGGGACCCAGAGGCAGCTGACAAGGTGTTGGCGGAGGGACTGCAGGCAGGCGACGAGGCACCGGAGGGGGACCCGGAGACGACAGCCAAGCCAGAGCCGCAGGACCCACAGGCAGCCACCGAGCCACAGCCAGGGGATGCATGGGCGAGCTAGGGGGCAGGGCGGGCGGGACCCGGTCCCTGCGTCCATGTCCCCTCCCCTACCAGGACACAGCTAATCGGGGACCCAGTTGGGCTCCACCACGTAGGGGCGATGGTGGAGTCCTTCCACCACCTGAGTTCCTGGGGCCCAGTAGGTAGATCCCCAAGGAGTCCCATTCGAGTTCCTCCTCTCCCTCCACCAAGGGAGGAGGAGCAATGGTAAAACAGTCCGGGACCTCCTCGGGGACAGAAATTTCTGGGGTAGGCAGAGCCGGGGCCTCGGGTGGAGCAGGAGGCAAAGTCGTGGTAGGAGGAGGGGTAGGAGGTGATCATGCAGCTGGGACCTCGGGCAGTGATGGAGGGTTAGGAGCCTCGGGCGCTGTGGGTGGAGCTGGGACAGTGAGCACAGGGCCGGAGCGTCAATCGCCGAGACAAGCGGGATGGGTGGTGCCGACAAGACAGGCAGCAGGACCTCAGGCATGGATGGAGGCAGGGCCAGCACTGGAGCCCCAGGTGTAGCTGCAGGGAGAGGCGGGACTGCAGGCAGCGCCAGGATCTCAGGAGTAGCGATGGGAGGAGGCGGTGCAGCAAGAGCCTCAGGCGTAGCAGCGGGCGGTGCAGCAGGAACCTTGGGTGCAGGGCCGCAGCAGGGGCCGCCATGGACGAAGTGGCGGCAGCAGGCAGAGCTATAGCAGCGACCGCCGACTCTGTACCAGCAAGAGGTGCCATAGCAGCCAGAGCCTCACTAGGCGGTATAGCCGCCGGAACCTGCAGGACAGGTGACGGGAAAGCTGGCGTTGCCCCTTTAAGAGCCAGCGGAACCCGCAGGAGAGTGTCCCATACCACGCTGGCCCCTTTAAGAACTAGATGCGCTTCCCTAAAGGGAAAATCCACCAAAGGTGGCTGCTATATGGCAGCTAGGCGGGCTTTAGGCGCCTGTAAAAGTGAGGTGGTAGGGCTGTCCGAGGTGAGCCCTGCAGAGAGAGAGCAGGCCCCCAGGAAGATGGCCAGTTCATCTCCTGGTGCCCTCGCCTTACACCTCTTCTTTTTTCTCCGGTGGGTGGCGGGCGGCTGTGTCATTTCGAGAACGACGAACGGCAACCAAGAGGAGGGAGCGAGCCGCTGGAGCCGCCTCTCTGTTATCCTTGTTACCAGCTGCCGGGGGTTATCGCGCACTTCCGTGATGCATTCTCACTCGCTAAGGAGAGTCCCGCAACGGCTGGCCAAATCCACGGCGGCGGGGTCCTCCTGGACCGTGGGCAGATTCAGCCAGGATATGACCTCCTGTAGGAGGCCAAGGTGTTGATCCTCGGTCTGAAGAGGTGTGTTTGGGAGATCGGTCATTCTGTTAGGTTTGCCCAGTGGGCAGGAAGGCAGTCAAGCCGTGAAGTCAGAAACAGGGTTTTAATGGCGAAAACAGGGCAGACAGTGACAAACATCAATGACCGATCTGGGGAATACAGATGCAGAGTAAATACACAAGACACACAGAAAATAACAGGCACAATCGGGAATTAACACAAGGTAATGAGGGGGGCGTGGCACACAGGAGGATCGGATGAGCAGGGCGTAACACTAATAACATCTTACCTATAGTTTTAAAAGAGATGAGGGATATTATTAGCCAACCTTTAACTTTACTATTCCAGAAATCATTATCTGCTGGTGTGGTACCTTCTGATTGGAAGTATGCTAATACCCATATTCAAAATAGGGGATAGAAGTAATCCAGCAAACTGTAGGCCAATCATTTTAACTTGCATAACTGGATAAGTTGCATAACTGGAAAATGATAAATTACTTGGATTCAAATAATATTCTGAGGGATAGCCAACATCTTGTTTAATAGGGGTGCAATGATATACTCAGCCCACGAGAGGAGACACAATACTGAGTTCACGGGAACAAGATGAGACAATATTTTAACAATATTTTAAGAAAAACTTCAAAGAAGAAATATCTAGCACCATTAAATATTTTACCACAAAGTCAAATGACAGGTTTCTCTCCTATTTGACTTCTCAATTGAACGTAAAATAGAATATAAATAAAATAATATAATGAACAAACATAAAACTTTTAAAAAATGTTTTCTTCACCGGTGCTTACAGACGGTTTGTTTTGTCTGTCACCCTTTCGCCGTTTATATTTTCTGCTGGGTACACAAAATGCTGCCACACAAAAGATTGAAAAGTATCTGGGGCAACTACTATGGTAATTTCGTCAGACATGCTTACAGCAGCTGATTTGCAGTGCCTTTGCAAGACTGCTTTTCACTCCAACAAGAAATCTTGTCATGTTGTGATATTGTGAGATCTCCTGACACAAGATCTCGTCACACCCCAACTGTCTAATTTACTTGAGTTCTTTGAAGAAGCTACAAGAGAAATTGATCACAAAAATGCCTACGATGTGATCTACTTAGATTTCCAGAAGGTCTTTGATGTTGTCCCCCACAAACGGCTCTTGCTTAAGCTCAAAGCTGCAGGGGATTTAGTAACTGTAGCAGCTTGGATCGAAAACTGGCTAACAGACAGGAAGCAGCAAGTAGTTATTAGAGGCACAATGTCATAGTGGGCCTGCGTTCATAGTGGGGTACCGCAGGGTTCAATTTTAGGACCACTATTGTTCCTAATTTAGATTAATGATATTGACATACAGTAAACTGGTTAAATTTGCAGATAACGCGAAGGTGGGTGGTGTAGCAGATACTGATCTAGCAGCACAGTGGAAAGTGGAAATTATCAGGAAATCATTTAAAAATGAATTTGAGAAAGCACTTCTTCACGCAGCGTGTACTTAGAGTATGGAATAGTCTTCATGCTAGTGTAGCACAAGCTAAAACCCTGGGTTCCTTTAAATCAGAACTAAATAAGATTTTAACAACTCTGAGCTATTAGTTAAGTTCTCCCCAAATGAGCTTGAATGGGCCAAATGGCCTCCTCTCCTTTGTAAACTTCTTATGTTCTTGTGATTCAGCCAGCTTATCCAGTACAGTGTCATGGTGAAATCAGGTATGTGTCTGTAATATTCACTTAGCCTGTGCATCTGCATGATTATTCATGTGTATATGCATCTAGTAAATATGATGAATACATTTTGCTGCTACCTTTCCTTTCATTTCTAAACATATTTAGCTGTCACTTGGGCATTCCCCTATCCACAGAGGAGTACCAGTATTTCACTGTTTCCAGAATGTTCCAGGCTGTAATTTGAGCAGATTGGCACAGAAGCTCTTTCGGAGTGGCAGTGTACATGTCAGTTAGGCGATGCACTGGCGGCCAGGATTTCTCCTGTCCTCTTTCTGGTCACTGAGCCTCTGTGTGGACAGGATCTGTCTGTGCAGAAAGAGCCGGTGTTATATTGACATTCACTCTATGTTACAGTAAGCATTTGCCAACCCTTTGGTTGTGTGGACTTTTTGGAATGATTTCTCTTGCTGTGCTTTTATTGTTGTGAAACAACAATTGTACGCTTGGCATGAAGAGGTGCATTTTGGTCCAACTGGTAGCCGGTGATACAGTCATCATGACATGATAATGTGGGAAAGGCAACCTGTAGGACGAAGAATATCAAAAAGTAAATTGTGTTTGTTCTTTTAGAAAGAATGAAACATTTTAATCAACTGAACTCACTTTTCAGGGCTTAACACTCACTAATCTTGTGAAACTATTTCCCTTCGTTGGCCAGCCTTGGGCTCAAGTCTGATTAGAATTATCTGAGAAAAAGAACAGATTTGCCACATAAACACAAAGCCTAGCATAAAAATCCCTCTTTTTCAACATATTCAGATAGTTTTGTCATGTCCGTGGTGTTTTCTTTAAGATGAATGCATTTAAGGTCTTTTGAATTATACATTCTCCTGGTTCGACTGTGACTGTTTTGTGTGTGGTAATGAAATGGAAAACCACATACTCAAGGATTCTGCAATGCCACTAAATTCTATACGGACATTACTAGCCATTTCAGCAGTTCTGTACATTTTCATATCTTTATTTTATTAAAATACTCTTAACTTGTGCCTGGCCTGTTCCTGAACCCTGTGTCCTCTAGGATCTTTGATTATGCTGGAGACAGTTCACAAGGACTTGAATGCCGATGGAGGTTCCTTTGATGCGCAAAGTACTGCAGAAGACACAACGTGGAGTTTCAAAGTTTTTAGGTTTTTTTTTTTACTTCATTGGGGGGTATGTGGGGGGAGGGCTGTACCTCTTTGACTTTAAGTTGAGGTCCTTTCAGAAGAAGGGATTTTATGATGACATAATTGTTGTGTTTCTCACTTTCACAACATACATCCAATAGACACCAAAGTAAAGTTAACAACGCCTTTACTTGGAATTACATTACATTACACCTCACTTCACAGTGTGGGGCTATTCATCGTACTCAGACTCCGTGTATTACTACGCTAGCCAGTCTGTAGGTTAATGATTATAGTGCATACCAGACAAGTAGTTCTTATACTATAATCAAAAGTAGTTCCCACATCTAATGTGAACATAACAATAATGGATGGGTTTTATCAATCAAATCCTTGATAGTGAAACCTTTCTGCAAGTAAAACAGCAAACAAAGTTAAAAATGTTTTATAATTACAGACCAAGTTTTCAGGTTCCAGAGTTAATTCCATCAGGTTCAATTTTTTCAGCAAATGAGACAACACAACACTTGACAATGTTTAATTCATTTTGATTTCTTATTTCAGTTTTTTTATTAGTATTTGTACAACTTCAGACTGTTATTCCTGTTCATATTAATGTAAGGCTCAACTCTAATCCGCCGCCTGCACCATAGCTTTGCTCTGTTTACCTTTCTCACTGTTTAGAATACTAACAGCTGCAATTTATTCCTGTGGTTACCCACTGCTATTAAACCAATCTAACCAGACTACCCAATGCAAAGAATTGAGTTATTTGTGATTTCTGAGCATTCTATTATCTCTACTTTCCATGTGCCTAATTACTTCTCTATGCTTGCAATCCCCGATCCCCTGTCTGGCGAGTTTGTTTCCCGACCACTCTCTCAGTATGAACGTGTTTTATGCCTGCGCTTCAAATACGTACCTTTGGGCTTCCCAATCCCAGCTCGTATCACCAACTTCCTTTCTCTCATTTGCTTTTCATTTGGATGCATGGTCCTCATTGTTTCTGTATCACTGAATTCTTCTCCATCAATGGATCCAGTAGAGGATCATAGAATGTAGGTGTGCCTGGAGCTACACTTTGATGATGTGTCCTCACCACGAGCAACAAGATTAGTGCCAGCTCTACTGTCCACTGCTGCTGCTGTTAGTCTCAACTCCTAGACCACTGACCATCTTCCTCACCCTCCAAGTGGTATGACAGCTCACTGTAACACTTCTGTTTAGCCATCACAAACCTGCCCAGTTACTCTAAGAAGCTGACTAAGTTGTCTTTGTGATTTCCCTCTTCATTGGAAGAGCCTGAAAGTGGGTTACTGCCTTCAACCATCAGCGCAGCCCAGTCTTCCACTCCTTCGACGCTCCCCTTCAATATTTCAAGGATGTTTTCAGTCACTTCTTCCAGGGCAGGGATGTGGGCGACCAGTTGTTGTAACTCAGCTAACAATCCTGTTCTGCTTCTGAGTTTGCCATTGAGTTCCAAGCCCTTGTAGCTGCCAGTGACTACAGTGAACCAGCACTCTTCACCATGTGCCATTGTTACGTGCTGTAAGTTCTAGGGTTCAGTCTAGGGTTGGGGAACGTCCAGAAATGAGACAGACTGGGGAAAGACAGGGGAATGACGGGACAGGAATTTTTTTTTTCTTGTATTTTATTCACGCATACTTTACAACATAAAAGGTGCAACAGACTTCCGAAGTGACACAGGCCAAAACAATAAACAAAAACCACTTCCAAAGAAAAACCAAACAAGCTAAACCTAGGTGAAACAAACAGACAACAGAATAACAAAACCTAACTTCCCTTTCAAAAACACTCAGAAAAACGCGTCACGCAAAAACAAAACGGCAGTCACTTCGTACGCACCAAAACACGGGACGAGAACACAGAGATCACGGTACCAAAGGGGCGAGCAAAAGAGTAGTCAGAAGCCGGGCGAGAGCTCGTAAACCAGGAGAGCGAGAAATCAAGCAAAGGTACCAAAAAGGGGTGAAGCGAAAAGTCAGAGTCGAGAAACACAAGCAGTCATACACAGAGGTCAATCAATAATCACAAGAAATCCAACAAACAGGAAAAGGTGAGCAAGAGCGAGAGCTTCCGAATACGGCGAACTGCGGCTTCTTCAATGCGAGGGACCAGAAGTGACAAGCAGGGCATCGGAGGGGATGTGGGCGGAGTCAGGTTGGAGAGGCGGAGTCCGGTCGGGAGGCGGAGCCGAGATGTAGCCGGGGAATGACGATGAGGGAGGGAGGACCGGAGAATCTGAAAATGTGCCTGAACTTACGGCACGTAACAACCATCAAAGCTTCCACCCTGATCTCCAAAGCAGGAAGATGTACCATGACAATACACCCAGTTGTTTATTCACTTAGATAATCTGCTTTGCGACTGATACCCGCTCTATCCACCCAGGTCCACCTTTCCTCACTTACCTGTAACTTAGCTTCCAGCACTTCCAGTGACATCAAATACATACAACTCGGATGAGGCCCCCTCACTCATACAGCGCCTGGAACTTATCACCAATCAGCTTTACTTGTACTGCGGGGAACCTGGTCACACACTTTCTGTCATGTCCACCTGTTCCTTGAGAGCACACTCAAACTGCTGAGGTCAGATCATTGATAATTCTCAATAATACCAATAAGCAGCTTGCCAAGCCAGTTTTCATCTATGATGACTCCAGAGTCCATGTGTCTCCTGCCCATATTGATTCTGGGGCTGCAGGGAGCTTCATAGACACCATCTGGGCTTGCCACCTGAATCTATCCCTACAACAGGTAGAATGCCTACTGCTCATTCTCACTTTGGATGTGTCACCAATGGGAATTGGCCTCATTACTCACTGCACCAATACCATTTTCTTCGAATGATATTTCACTAAGAAGAGATTCAGCTTTTTGTAAGTCACCCTGTAGTCCTGTTTTATTGGGACACCCATGGCTGCGCAGCTATGACCCCTAAATTTACTGGCACGAAGGAAAGCTCACATCTTGGAATCCACCCTGCTTTTCCACCTGCCTCCAGCTACCCATTTTACATTATACGTTTTTATATCTTTCGCATGCCCAAGGAATATAGTGACGTTTCGGATATGCTCTGTAAAGTCAACGCAACAAAACTGAAGTATTGTGTTGAAGAAGCCCTACAATCAGGATCATGGAAATACATCACCCCAGTTGTCTCTGGATTTTTCTTTGTTGAGAAGAAGGATGGGGGACTACCTCGCTTTATCAATTGTATATCCCTTGACAAAATAACATCTGAGTTGCCCTCTGCTGCTGATCCTTGCCAAACTGGTTCAGTCAATCTGGAATTTCACTAAATTAGACCTACTATGCACACATAATCAAATCCGAATACAGGAAGGTCATGAGTGGAAGACCATGTTCATCGCAACCCATGGTCACTACGAATACCAAATTATGCCTTTTGGACTTCCCCTTGCCCCGTGACCTTCTAGTACTTTTTAAATACCTTATGCCACAATCCTGATTGATCACTCACCAAACATCTATTGATGACCTGCTAATTTAATCAAAGACACTTGCAGAACATGTCTCTCATGTTTCCCAGGTGCTGAAATGACTCCATGGCAACTCACTCTTTATTAAAGCCGAGAAATATGAATTTCATGTCCAGTGCTTTACCTTCCTTAGTGGCATCCTTTCCCCAGTCCAATTCAGATCGACCTAGATAAAACATCAGTAATGACTGACTGGCCGTAAACTAAAACAAACAATACGAATAGGTTGAAGTAGATTCTGGGGTGTGCCAGTTTCTACTGCAGGTTCATGTGGAACTTCAGTACCATTGTGGCTCTCCTCACAGTCCCAACCTGCACCAAGCACAGGCTGATCAAGCTAAAGCACCCTTCCTTAAATTAAAACAGTTGTTTGTCCAGGTTCTCACGATACAACAGTTCAACTTGACTAACCCTTCATAGTAAAGATAGACACTTTGGATATTAATGTCAAGGCAGTCCTATTTCAGCAAAGTGGCACACTTTCCAAGCTGTATCCCTGAGCCCATTATTCCCAATATTACAGTGTTAGCAACCCCAAACTCCAGGCAATAAAATTGGCTCTCAGGGAATGGAGACATTAGCTTGAGGGAGCCAAACACGCCTTCCAGGTGATCACTAATCACAAAAATCAAGCACTAAAAGCTTAAACCCTCATCAAACCCAATAGACTATGTTTTTTGCTTGATATAGGTTTATGGTCACCTAGCATAAACATATTTTCCTGCTGCAATTTGACCATAACTAATCCTATGCATACATACCTCTCTCAGCTCTGGACACCCAGGCATCAAAAGGACCATGGAACTGGTGGGATGAAAATATTTGTGGTTGTCAATGGAGGAAGACATTCATGATTACCTCATCTCCTGCCCCGTCTGTGTCCAGTCAAAAATTCACCATACCTTACCCTCCAGCATGTTGCAACCTCTGCCATAGTTTTCACCAGAAAATTACTTCCGTCTCTAGATTTTATGGTTATTCTTGTCATCCCTATCTAGTTCTCCAAAAGCTATAATTTGCAGCTGAACTTGCTGATACAATCTTCATTCACATGCACATTACGTAACTTTGAAATGCCCAAAGCCATAGTTAGTGATTGAGCAGCTTAATCAGGAGATTTCTCTACTCCTGTTGTGCTAATAACCAGTCCGACTGGAGGCAGTATCTTCCCCGTATCATTCTTCCTTTTGTTTAACCCCATTTCAGTATACTTTAGGTTTCTAGCCCTCTTTATTTCCCTGCGAGATGGAGCCCATTGATGTGGCAGGTGTAGCAGTTGGTTCTGGAAGAGTGGTATAGTTTGGAAAGCGGTGCACATACACCTGACCCGAGCAATATGTTTACAGAAGGCAGACACTGATCATCGACACCACCCCCTGCCATGTCTCCACCCCATACAAGAGGTATGGCTGTGTACCAGAGACATCTGAATCCAACTCCCCTCAAATAAACTGCCTCTTCAGTTCATTGACGCATTCAAGATCCTTAGACATATTAACCCAGTAATATATGATATCCAGTTGCCCAATCATTATTGTATCTCCCTGGTTTTTTAATCTCCCTCCTCAAGCCTGTTCGTTACAGCCTGTTGTACCCTCCAATTATCCCAATAATGCTTCCACCTCCCATGGACATTGATGGTCCCTTGGCTTACCCAGTTCATGTCCTCTAGATGCTACAATGGTTGCTGCAGTGTCTTGTAGTTTGGGAGGGCTGCAGCTCAGAAGAACAGTCCAGGATGCTGGCATCTGACATTCTGGTTTCTTCCCTGATCAAGGACTTTCAAGGACTTACAGAACCATCCAGGGGGTACTGTAAAGCTTAACTCTGATCTGCCACCAGCACCAGAGCCTAACCCTCTTTGCCATTCTCACTCCCCAGAAAACTAATAGCAGCAACTCATTCATGTGATTACCCAATGGTATGACAGCAGTCTAACCAGACTACCGAATGTAAAACAAATTGACTTATGTGTGATCATTCTACCTTCTATCTCCCTGTTTTCTCCAGAGTGCCTGAGTTTCCTACTGTGTACGTCTGTGTCCTTGTGATTGCCAATCCCCTGCCTGGAGAGTGTGTTTCCTGACGCCACTCAGTATGAGTGTGTGTCTCCACTTTGCCATCTCTGCACGATTGCCTGCCTTTCCCTGTACCCACAGGAGAGTCATTTTGTTTTACTGACCCCAGCTCTCTTTTATGTTTGCACTGTGGTTCCCCAAGGTTCCTGTGTGTGTGTGTGTGTGTAGGTGTGTGTGTGTGTGTGTGTGTGAACAGGTATACCTATCCTTATGGGGACACAATGTCCCCATAACGTGATAAATAT
>JABFEB020000060.1:19400312-19411591 GCA_019775895.2 Stomatorhinus ivindoensis
AACGTTAAGAGTGAAGTTAAGAGAAAGTTAAGAACTACTTAGCGATAAGAAGCTTTCGAGAAACCGGGCCTTGATCAGTATGCCATCATATTTGACTCATTGAGTTAACTAATTAAGTTTATTACGTAATTCAGCTGTTGCTGAAATTTAACAAATGCATGGAATGGCTGAGGTGCTTCTGAGCAGAGGTTAGGGAAATGAATCTTCTAGTCAACCACCAACGTATCAGCAATTTTTGGGAAAACAGAAGTAATTCTTGTTACTATTTATGGTGTTACTTTTACATTTCATATATTTCAATGTTAAACTCTGTTTCCTCAGAAAATATACACTTGCAAGCCATATAAATAACCTTAAACATTTTCTTTAACCACGTAAGACTTTTGCACAGTACTGCATATGTAGGGATGTGGATGTTCTGACAATAAGCTGTTTTAGAGTCATGTCAGTTATATTATATTGTCAGTCTATTGGCTTACTTAACATTATTTATTCAATGCCTCTTCTTCATGCAGCGATTCTGCTGTAAATATAGAGTAGTGAGAAGAGCAGAGACATAGCTAGCCAAAGCAATATCTATCTCCATATTGTAGCTCTGTTGACAACAGGCCCCAACGGATGGGATAGGAAGCATTTGGTGATGAAAGCTGCCATGAACTTTGACTTCTCCAACACCAGGATTGTTGCCTCTTTGTAATTTTCATGTCTCTCTTTAAATTAACCATGTTTTCTTGCATCTAAAGTTTTAATAAAATAGTTTTACTGACCTCTTTTATTTCTATTCCTGGCATTGCAACTAGTTTCATGTTGGAAAATTGATCACTGGCTGTATGTCATACCCAGCCATCCAAGACTAATTATTAAATCGTGCTTCCTTATTATTGCTGCACAGAAAGACAAGGTCAGCTAGGTCATTTAATTAGAGAACTAGGCCGGCTACCAAGTCTAGCTCTGTACCATGACTGGATGCCAGGAAAAGAAAAGTCAGTGCTTTTATTCCAGAAATTATTACTATGTGGTCATGGTGTAAGAGCAAAATGACATCATTTCCTTTTCAGGGTATTGACTTCCGTTTGGCACTGTAACCTTGTGTTCAGTAGGTCACCTGCACCTTCAGCCCCATCACTACTGGTAGTTTGCTCCATAGAGCCCTCCCCCTCTCCTCCCAGACAACCAGCCATTGGTTGGTTGCTGTGTCAGTACACCCTGTCAGTCTGCACTAGAGCTTTGCCTTCAGCATGTCACTCTCTCTGCAGGTATTCATATCCCACTTCTCAATCATTCACAGAACTGATCTCGGACACCCGGTCATCTATAATGGCTTTGTGCCCTGGCCCCCTGCATCGATTCACCTCCCCCCTACACCTATAGTAGGATCTAAACCCTTGTAAATTACAGCCACCTATCTTGACATATCTGTCTTTTTTTAATACCTCTTGAACTATCTCTGCAAAGTGAAGGACATTATATCTTACAGCCGGGTTGGATGGCTCAATGCCATATTTTACTGCAGGTTCAGCCTGCTGCAGCCAGGCTGCAAATGCTTAGCATCACAGGGGTGTTCCTGTCTCTAAAGGCTCTCCATTTGTTGTGCTTTCGAACTGGGCATTTACATTCACGCTGTGTCTTCACATTAATCCTCCGGGGATCGTGTGCGGTAAGGTCCCCGCCTCCTCCTCGTTTTAGCAATGCCGATCTTTAAAGGTGAAGGGAGTACAGGAGTACGGATGCGTGATTTGCATCGAAAGGGGAAAAATGTTAAAGAGGCCTCAATGAAATTAGTTTAATTTGTATTAATGTGTTTACATACATGGAGCATGACTGTTATTGGTTGAATGCTGAATCTGAATATGCAGTAGCTACTTAATTTAAAGGTGAAATGTTCTGCAAACAAATAAAATGCATATTTAAAGATGAACTGCTTTCTCAAGTCTTCGTGAAAATGCGGAATGGTGTCTTCAAACTGCAGTTATCATCGTAGTGGCTGAGTAAACTTCTTCAATTGTCTCACAATGCGAAAACTTTAATATAATGAAGTCTGTGGCTGTTACTAATGAAATGTTACACATATTTTGTCACCCATATCTGAATCGATAAAAACAAAACATTGTGTGGCAAAATGACATGCGACAGCCAACAGAAGCCTTTTGCTATACAGAAAACTAAAGGCAATGAATTTCTGCAGGTTTTAACCCTGCTTTTCCTATAATGCAATTAGTCTACTCTCCTGACATATTGCTTAGTAAATGGTTGATAGTCTCTTTCATTGTGATGAATACCAAGAGGTCACTAGATGTCCTGACCAAATTGAAACAAGCTCTCTTTAATTTTTCAGAGGGGCCAATGAAAAAAAGCCTTTTACCCGTTTCTGCCACATGCAAGATGTAGGAGTTGCTGATGGCGGAATGAGAGGATTCTGGGAGCGGCTGCCTGGCCCCTCCTCTCAGACAGAACCACAAAGATGATGGAATAAGCAAGTCGAAAGCCAGATTTTCGGCTGCTTCTGGTTTACGCCATAGGAGGAGGCCGTTGCTGTGGTAACAGGGATGAAGAGAGAGTGGATGAAAGGGAGACTTGGTTCTACCATCACGGCACAACATTTTTTAAAAGGCGTCCAGCAGACGCGATCCTAGCGATGCCTTGCAGTCCGACTCGGAGGCGAAGGGAGACAGAGAGAAGGCGAGAGAAAGAAAAAGGAAAATTCAGCTAAACATCCTTTGTTCCAGTTCTGATCCTTGCAGAAAGAGGCTTTTGCATTTCCATGCAGCCGCTTGCTGGTCACTGTCGCTTTTCAAAAAGCCAGATGCCGCCACAGAATAATCGCCTCTTCCAAAGGGCTATGTTACGAAGAGCATTTTATTTTGCTTGTGATCGCTTGAAAGATAGGTGTGTTGCTTTAAACCATCACCAGGGATACTGACACATGCGTACGTTTACCACATAAATGTTTATAATCTTGCATCTCTGTGGTGTGCATCTGTCTGTGCCTCTGGTTTGAGGAAGTGTGTAAGTATGAACTCAAACGTAGACTGTGTGTGTTACAGTAGCATCAGGCTGTCTTGGTGACCATTCTGCTCCAGTCTCCCACTGTCCAGCTCTCACCCCTCTTTCCAGGAGCCAGACAGGAAGACTCAGGAATCATTGGAGTTGTCATCCAATTCTCCCAGTAAGAAAAAGTGGAAACTGACATCCACCTGACTGGTCAGTAAAGCCAGAGCAGTATCTGATGGTGACGCCTTGTCGCGTCTTGTTATTAGTGTTTTTTTTCCCCTCAACAGAAGAGCAGGATCTTGTTCCAGAACATTCTTTGGGTCGAAATGATGCAGCCCAAGTCCAAACTGACATGTATCCTAAGTTATCTGTAGGTCCTGGGGGCTGGGGCATGTACAATGGACCTGAGCTTGGTTGTTAACTTGATGTTCCCTGCAGTGAGGGCTGCATGCCTCACAAAGCTGAGCAGAGCACTTAAGCAAACCATGCTGCAAAGAAGCTGAAGACCACGGGAATGCGACGTCATCCAGCCAGACCATGTGACCACAGCTTAACGTCAGTGTCGCCTTTGCCCTCCAGCCCGGCTGTCGGTGGGAACATCACCGTGGACATCCTTCTTGAGAGCTTCCTGTTAAAGCTTCAAAATGGAGAAAAAAAAACTGGGTGGGGAGGGGGTGATCAAGGAAAGTAGTTCCCCCAGTACTTCAGTTGTTCCTCAGCACTTTTGTTCTGGGCCTCAGAGGGAGTCTTTCGAAGACCATCACAATTAGTGACCACTGAAGCAGCAAAGATGGGATGTGGCGGTGGACAAGGTCCTTGCTGATCACCGGCCTGTTCCGCCTGCAGTTGTAGCTGAACGAAGGCCTTCCTCTTTTTTAAGCCTGCGAGCATGAGAACCACAGCTTTGCTGCTGCAATACCCCATTTCTCTCAAAATCCCCCGGCTTTGTGAGTCAGTCCTCTGCTGGAATGGTCTGAATGTGGACGGGTGTCTCTCAGGCTGTCATTAGAGAATCGCTTGTTGGGAAATGCAGCCTGGCTATTCTTCTGTGGTAACTGGCAGCAATTTTAAATTTCTTTCCCTATATGTACTTAATTATTGATGAATTCACTGGCTGAGGATGCCTGATAGGTATGGAAAGTGAGGAACGTATATTGAGGAAACAAGCCTTCGGAGATGGATTGAAGCGATGTCCTTGGCTTGCAAACACACTTGTAGGACGCGTCTCAAATGCCGATCACATAAATTTACTGCCATTTACTATCTGCATCAGTGTGTGTATGTGAGATGGATATATTCTAACTGTATGAGATTAATTTCCAGAGCACACACCCGGACAGGAAGGCCAGCCTCCTGTAACCTTTTCCATGGCCTTCGATCTGCTTTTTCCCCTGTGTTGACAACACAGACGTCTTTTTGTTTTGTTTGTTTTTAATCTCAACAGTTTTAATTCAGCCCCCTCTGCTCCCATGCCAAAATAATTTCCCCTTTCATTCTTCCCTATTGTCTCTTGTCTTTTTTATATATTTAATATCATTTCCGTATGACCCTCACCACAATGAGTGGTCAAAAGAATGGATGGATGAGGTATAGTTATTAGGTTTCCTGAGTAAGCCACACTGTAAATTAGTTTATTAGTTATCAAATGTATTTACGATCACAATCTTAAAGACGCAGAATGCTCATTTGTCGGCATGTTGTGTTACTACATTTTTGCTCCTTCCCAGCTCCATGTGGCCTGTCTGCGGGTCCTGGGGGATCCGACTGGGAAACTCTGCTCCAGCATGTTGTGCTTCAATTGCTCTGGGACCTCAGGCTAAGAGCAGTCTGCACTTCGCCAACAGCCAATATAATTACACTTAAGATAGTCTTCAGTTAAACTTTGGCTTAAATACAAAATTGACTAAAGAAATGTATATTTAAATTGCTTGTGTTGTATGAATAAAAAAACACAATTGTTGTTGAAGACCAATTTGTGCATATACTGTAACGTCAATATGATCATTGTAATCTCGGTCACCTCAGAGTTTACAATTTAAGCACTGCTTACAGAGTCTAGCTAGTAAGTGAAACTTTGGCAGCAGTGTGGTAAGTGAAATGCAGGGAGTCCCCAGGTTAAGAACATGCAATTCATGGAAAACTCATACTTTCAAATGGAGTGTCATAAAGCCTATAAAAAATTTGGGTTAAATACAGTGGCTCGTTATTTACACATGCAACAGTACTCTGTGATGCTTGTGAAATCTTTGTGCAGCTTTGGAAGTTTGTCAGCTCAAGGTACAGTACAGTACCATATATAGGTACTTTTATTACTATTGCATAATACTAATGGCTATTTTGTACTGTATTATTATTTTTTCTGACTTACTGTACCTACAAGTTTAAGGACAGACTTAGGGAGTGGTTCTTGTTTGTAACGTGGGGATTGCCAGAAATTCAAAATGCAAAAGCATGAGACTGAAATAAAGGTGGCATATATGAATGAGGGTGATGAAAAAACA
The DNA here is from genome assembly GCA_019775895.2 of Stomatorhinus ivindoensis. Classification (NCBI taxonomy): domain Eukaryota; kingdom Metazoa; phylum Chordata; class Actinopteri; order Osteoglossiformes; family Mormyridae; genus Stomatorhinus; species Stomatorhinus ivindoensis. Next base: position 19,405,805 of record JABFEB020000060.1, read on the forward strand.
TTAATTTTAGCACAAGGCCATTTACTTTGAGTCTTTGAGTAGATTTTGAGACATTAAGAATGAAGTTTAACATAGACAGAGGCCAAGCTGAGCTCTAGCAAAGTGCAACTTGGACATAAGGAGGTGTAGCTGCACTCCAACAAAGTTCTATTTGGATGTAAGGAGGTGGAGCTGGGCTCTGTCTATATTTACACCCCGATGGCAATCATATAGATAACATCACTATTTCATTTTGTGAGTGAAATGACAATAAAGTGACTTGACTTGATTCCTCCTGAATTTTTTGGTTTCTCTTCAGGTCTTCAGGCTTCTCAAAAGCAGCTTTATTGTTCTAATCACTCTCCATCTGTCTTGCTGGTCCATCCATCTTGCCTTTTTTGTAGTCCATAGTATTCACCAGCGCCAATGTTTAAAGGCATCAATAGTCTTCCTATCCAGCCCCTTTATTGTCTCGCTTTCACATCCATAAAGAGTCACAGGAAAGCTGCATATTTTGAACAATACTGATCTTTGTTCTTAGAGATATGTCAGTACATTTGAAAGTGTGTTTTTTTTCTAGGTCATTCGATGCAGCTCCACATCTCTTTGCCTTCCTGGGACCTTTGTTGGACATCATTATTCCAAGGAGGAAGGAGCAGTCTGCACTTTATATGTCTTAGACTCCATGTCACAATATTTAGTTTTCTTCACACATTTTAGCCTCAGTCATGTTTTCCCTCTATTCTTAAACTCTTCTTGTGAATGTCTCAAAACTGTTTTCTCTTTAATCCATAAGCGCACTGTCGTCCGCATACTGAGGGCTGTTGACGGTATGTCAGGTGAAGCGGAATGCAGCAGTGGCAGGGCTGGTGTTTACCTGGAGTTTGCTGGTGCAGCTACATGTATTTCAATTAAGTGTTCAAGGCTATCTTGAGGAAATGGAGAGCAAAAGGCTAAGGCCCACATGCAGTGACTTGAATGAGTTGCCAAACTCTAAGTACGTTACATATTCCAAGGATTCTCTATTGCAATGCTGCTCTGTGGCTGCTGTTTCAACACCTCCAGTATGTAGCGAGAAGTGTTGCCATTTTATTGTAGTGAGTTTACCGGGAATAAAAATAAATCCTGAATGTACCATTAGCTTTGACAGTGTGAACATAGGCTTCATGTTATCCCATTCCAAGTGCTTGACAGGGTACTAGGGGGCGCTGAAGACTCAGGCAGCACAGGGCCCAAGCTCCGTCACAAGGCAATTTTAATAATTAATTATTTAATTAGTTATTATTAATGAATAAAATTTGGTTGCCAGAATTAGTTTGCATAGAATGCTTAAGGCTCATTTGAGTTATATATCCTTTATGTAATAAATATAAAACCAAAACTGATGGTGGGTTAATATTACTAAGCTGGGAGCTGTTCATTTTACCTTAGTGGCCCCGAGAGCCTGAACAAACAAGGCTTCACACCATGGTTACTTTTCAGTCACAAAGAAACAAACCATTCCTTACTTAATGAAACAAAAATTAAATTCAGATTATAATATGGGACACAAACCAGCAACCTCTGATAACTCCCTGCCAATGCCCTAGGGGGGCAGGTTCTGCTCCAGTCCTGAATAGAACTTTGTCACAGATTCCTGCACTTATTTCCATTGTCACATTTAAGTTGTTTGGGAAACAAGCGAAAAAAATTTGCAAGTGCAACATTGCTAAATAGTAGTTTGATACTGTGGGGGAAATAATACCAATTTACCTTAATTAGCTATTTCAGTACTATGACTGCTCTGGGATCAGTGCTGAGTGGCACCGTCGACCCTGGGATCAGGGCTTATTTGCATTTCACAGCATAACCATTTCCAGGGCCGAACCAGGTGTTCTAGCAGAAGCAAACACCTATTATGGAGGTGTCGTGTGTGCCTGTGCTTACAGTGTTATGAGGGCGTCGCGGCAGAATAATTAAGGGTGAAAGGCACTTATTTCCTCATTAAAATGATGGGAAGTCTCCTTAGTACAATCCAGGGTGATAGCTGTGATATTTCCAACCGCCAAGGCTCACAGGGCTAAAAAAGACAGCCGTCGCGTAGGGCACTTTAAGAACGATGTTGTTATGGTAACAAATGGCTTCTTGAAATTTTAAATAAATTACACAGAACACAAGGTTAGAAGACACGCTCAGCTCAAAATACAGATGCTAAAATAGTACATCCACACATTATGACATTTCACATTTACACAAAAGTGACCTAATTGTCTCCCTTCCACCTCACGACAGGCAATGGCCTGCGGTAAATGAATCCTGGAGATGGATCCTTAATTGGTGCCTGAGCTCCCTGTTCCCTTTATAAGAAGTTACTTTGGGAGGATTTATGTTATTGCTCATATACAGAGAAGAATCAAAAACAGCCCTAAATCTGGTGAGGAGGCATCAACAGATAGAAACAGGCGAACAGTCAGCCTCATTGGCGTCTGTCACCTGCGCTGAGATGTTGCCTTGCACATTTCTTTAAGATAGCTGTCCTGAAAACTGTCTGGTGGCCTTCTGATGTTCCTCGGTGGATCTCTGGTTTTATAAGTGTCCATTGTTCGAACAGGAATGTGTCACTGTTTAGGGAAAAGAAGCTCAGCTGAGCAGAACAGATGGGGATGTGTGCATTTTCATTGTTTCCTGTGAATTTTGCTGAAGGCCTCTTTTATGGCAGAAGTGAGTAGGGGCTGCTGGTGGTGATGACTTAGCTGTAAAGGATTATATTTTAAACTACTCCAAGTCTCATGTCTCAAGACCTCTGGGCTGACACAGAGTCAGGAATCTGACCATCTGGGTCTGGTGCTGCAGATCTGAGCCTCTGGTGCTGATCAGCTTTCCGGCTGTAATGGGCCCCAACTAAAGTCTGTGACCTTTCTCTTGTGTTTCAATTCAATTTGTCATTGAATCACAAGTCCAAACTGTAACATGACACAGTCACATGACAACATCACATGACACGTCCCCTTCACAAACACCCAAAACCTAAGTAAGGAAAAGCAATGGAGATGAATTCCTTGCTGTATGATTATGTAATTCTCACAGTGAGCCGAATGCTGAGGGACGTGTTGAAGGGTGAATGACGCAAGCATTGTTCCTACCTCCCCTCCAGTTGGGCTCCCACATAAATATCTCCCACTGCCTGAGGAAATGGGCTGAATTCATTACGTTTTCATTTCTCGTTCTCCAATGACAGGGTACCGCCACCCACAAAACTGTCACCAATAGATCCACCCATTACCTGTCTCTGTGTGTAAACCAAGACGATGTGAGCCTGATTTTGTGTGTGCACCAATAATTAAACAACATGAGCATGTCTGACAGTATGCGAAACACATTAAATTCAGCTAGAATGAAGGGCTTTATGCTTTAGCTTTTGAAAGGGAGATTACTGGCCTGGTAAATACTGGAGGCCATGGGGACCACATTAATAAGCACAGTGTAAAATTACACGCCTCCTGCAAACCGCGAATTGGAACCAGTGGAGCCTGAACACACAAAAGAAAAGTAAGCATACAGACTGATTTATGACCAATCGAAAGTCCTACATATACTTCTTTTTACAGGAATTAATTCCCCCATGAGAGGCAATGGGGTTGGCGGTCATATGGTGTTTACTTAGCATTACATTTTTGTTGGTTTTGAAAAGCGTTATGTGTCACCTCGAGGGGGCAGGTGTGGGAATATCCAGAGGAATGAGATGGGCCTGAACATCTGCCGAAACAAAACAAGCCTCAGTCGTGTGAGTGATTAAAACTCAGGAAAACTCATCTCCCATCTCCCAAACGGCTGCTGGATAGTTTGCACGGTTAAAATGTATTTATAGTAGTATTTTTTAATCAGTCTTGCCTTCTGCCACACATTTTTGGTGAAACTGGAAGTGCTTCAATCTCCCTGGACCAAACGGTCACGGTGTAGAATCTGCATAGCAAATGTTGTGGTCTTGTCTTCCCCGTCTTGGACACAGTGGCATTCTGTCAGTGAGGCCTGACAATGGAGGTCTCCTTTGGGTCCAAGTGGCAGGTAGACGCATTCACAGGGCCCATCAGAACCAGGGAATTCTGATAGCGTGCTGCGGCTCATGGGCGGAGCAAGGAGGGGTGGTGCTAGCTGTTGTAGGTTGACGAGGTCAGTATGTGGGACCATCTGCTTCTCGCATTGTCTGCGTGTGTCATAATGCTTAACCCTTAGAACCTGATAAACGCAAAATGTGTTGATTGTCGCACCCATTAATCTCAGGCTCGTAACTTTTGATTGGTGTAACACACAGACATGAATCGCATATCGTTGGAATCGAGAGAACTTACTCATTCCAGTGATCTGGTTGTGCCTTGAAATAATCCAGTATAATCCTGTGCACAATGAGGCATATATTTAAAACATTTTCCACCAAAATGCACCCCTAATAATCCATAAAACATTGATCTTATTCACATTTGATGGAAAACCAAGCACATATTCACTTCTGCAGTGATCCACGCACTAGCCTTTTGGGTAAAAAATATTTATTTTATAATTTATTTATTATAAGCCTATAAATAAAGGCATAGAAAAACACTCAAAATGGGCTGGGGTTTTACTACAAATAACAACAAAACAAAGTATTTTATTCATTAGGAAGACAATTACTTAACATTTTTGTGATGTTTATTCACAAAAGTTTGTATATTTATGTTTGATGTAGAGCTTCTGTCAAAAAAGTAGAACATGCCCAACGTGCAAATGGAACACCTCCCACACGTAAACAGAATGACATGCTACAGTGTTGCTTTACTATTTGAGGTTAATATGCAGAATAAATGTTTCATTCTCAAATTTCACTTTACTAATCACATAGTGAATAGGTGGAAAAATGATAGTGGTAAGAATTCAGCATTAGACTCCAAAACCATCTGAAATACTTGTGTTCATCCAGTGGATCATAAACTAAACAATGCTTTTCAATTTCTATTTCTTTCAGATGTTATAAAGTAAAATATAAATAAAACATTTGAAAGTATAAAACCATGCATTGCTGTCTATCAGATAACTTCAACAAGTGGATGCAAATGGATGCAAAATTGAAGATATTCATTTCCACCTGGCACTAACCATGTATTCCTTCACAATAGTAAGCCATAGAAAGGTCTCCAATGAAACCCCTGCATTCCCACATCACAGAGGCTCTAATCTCAACATTCATAAGATTATATTTGCAGTGCCTGAAAAAGTTTATATTAGATGAGACTAAATTGAGAAATTTCAATAGGTGCAAGTAGGTTTTCCATAACAGGCTGTGTCAGCATATTCACATCAAATTATGACATATCTCCGTAGTCCAGAATGTCCTGAAAACAAAACCATAAAGGACATGTGGCTAACTTATGTAGATACTATGTAATAAGCCTAAAATCAAAGGGATAGAAATCGGTCAGAAATAGATAGGGATCAAAGGGTTAAGAGTCCTCCTTGCTACATTCTCAAATAGAAGAGGTGCCACTTTGCATGTTTCTGTTGTCCCGTTTGCTTCAGTCAGGCCACACAGACAACATCAGCTACATCATTGGCCAACTATATCAACAGCCAGATCAATTTCATCGATAGCCAGATCAACTATATCAACAGTAGAATCAATAACATCAATGGCCAAATCTACTACTTCAGCTACATCAACTACATCAATGTCTATTGATAATTATTATTTCTGTATACTTTTGTTTTTTCCCCCTCTCCCCATGGTGATTAATGTCTGTTATTGTTATAATTGTTGTTTCTATATCTCCCCCCCCCCCCCCCATTGTTTTCTTT
>JABFEB020000060.1:19411691-19428243 GCA_019775895.2 Stomatorhinus ivindoensis
AACTGTCTCTACACTGTACATTTAATTTAATGTAAAATAATGTTGTCCTCTGAAGGGGGGGGGGGGGTGGTGGTGGTGGGCAATAAATGAAAGAAAAAAACTACACCAATGGCCAAGTGTAGTACATCAGATACATCAAATTTACCAATAGCCAGAACTATTACATCAGCTACACCAACTATATTGTGGTGCAGATAAGCTACTGTGGTGTGGATTAGCAATGGTAGCGGTGAACTGAAGCATCACTGTGCTTAATGGTGCCTCCGTTAGGTGTTTAATTATTCAGGCATTTCGCCTGTGCAGTGTTTTCCTTGATGGCTTCTCCCAGATAACACAGCTCACCACAAGTCAAAGTCAACTGACTGAACTAAACTCTGAAAGTCAGTCCAAATCGGGTATGAATGGAGAACCTTCCAGAAGATTCATCATTTGTGTCAATCCAAAAGCTTACATGATTAGCAGAGAAACATATGTCCATCGCTGTCTCTACAAAGAGGAATCACCTTTGACAACAAAACTATGTGGTTTGACTCAGATATTATTACTTGGGAGATAATGCAAGCCTCACATTATTCATGATACTGTTAGAGTAGTATCCACGGCATTCTTCATTTTTAAATTGGTTTTATATTAGATAAAGCTCCTCAGAACAAGTTGGCCATCTTTATCTGCACTGAAAAGAAGTATATTTAAAAAAAACCTTTAAAAAATTGGATTGCTGGCATAAGAGAGATGATCCATGCATGATACTTGCAGACCTCAGGAAGGCGGAGTAAGACATCGCTGCAAATGGTTTGACTACTAGTGCTGCCTTTCCCTGTCCCCCACCTCCATCTCTCAGCTTCAGAGCCCCATCCAGCTGTCACATAGACCAGAAGAAGGTGCTCCAGCATCTCAATGAGAACTTGTGAGGGAGGAGGCAGTGAGATCTGAATCTGCGATGTGTCCGAATCATTAATAGGATTCGCGATGGGCTGCCATACATCTCTGTGCTCTGTTTATACGTGCGAATAATCCTTTCTCCTGCTGTAGCGTACGTGGCTGGATTTTTGAGTTACTATGATTAATGATTTTTGTAACCCTCCCCTGAGCTTTTGCCTGATTTTAATAGAAACCATGAAATTTTTGAGAAGGAAATCTAAACCCCCCACCGTTGTTTGTTTAATACTTCTGGGAAATAATTACCCAGAGAGAGGGAGAGTTGAGGAGGGTGGGGCACAGGGCTTGGCTGAGAGATGGATAACTCAGTTAGGTGCCGCAGACAGTGCCACGGTGACAGCAGTAAACAGATCAGACAGATGCCCCCCCCCCAGGCACAGCGGACTGCGAGGAAGGGCCCGAATCGGCGGCTTTGGCCGACCCCCGGATTCGTGATCGATGGCGGCGCATGAACAAGGCAAATGGCGCCACACAGTTCGGTGTCCCGGTTCTGGTGAAGAACTAGTCCTCATGTCACCGTGGATACAGTCATCGCAAGGAGTGGACCAAATTGTTGATGAACGCACATAATTATTTGTTAATGATATCATTTGAAAATTAATTGCTTCCCCACCAAGCACTGAGACACGTTCTGGAAATGTTTTCCATTTCCCCCCCATCCTCTCGTTCTCTTACCACATGTGCCCTGTGTTTTATTTTCATAATAAAGACCTCAGCTCCCTCTCTAATTGTCTCTGGTTCATTATATTGTCGGGGGTGGTGCGTAGCTCTGACATCTCGTTGTGTGAGCTGCTCTGAAGTCAGAAGTGTTACCACTTTCCTCTGGGGCACCAAAATGACTCATGCCCCAGATTCAAATGCTCCTCTACATGCCGAAGACAAGGATTAGAACATATAAACCGCGCTGTGCGTGGAAGCTGTAACCACCCACTGTGAATCTAAAGGGAGAGTTATGCAATAAACTGTATTTAAAACATGAGTAAATGCTAATTTACGTCAAAGGATGAAATGAGCCGGTTTCCCTCTGTTCTGAGGCCGATTTCTGCCTATCAATCATATGCGTTAAAATGGGCGTCTCAGTCAGCAAGGTTACTTTAGCTGAAGGACAGGGGTTCAAGTTTGTATCTCATATTTAAACGACGTAGAACTAGCCCACCTTTCCTGTCCCCATCATCAGCGCGTCACAGAAAAATACAGCCATCGACTGTCGCTGATTCCCTGACAGAGAGTGTGTGGCTTAGAACTGTATCTGCCAGACACACAGAATTATACTTAGTCTCTAGGCGTGTGAAGGTCCACTTCTGGAAGATGCCAACTGCTTTCAGAGGATGAGCAAACAGGGAGGATAACGTGGGCATGGAGTTTAATTAGTTATTTAAGAACATTAAGGACAAACTATTTTATTTATGGAGGAGTTATCAAAATGGCTAATTATTAGACATATTGATCACAAGAAGCATCAATCCTGTAATTTATACTTTAGGTCATATGTTTTTTCTGAAACATTCACTTGAGTATGTTCTTAAAGAAATACACACGCAGAGAAACTCAGCAAAGCCAGTTAGCAAAGGTCTTACCCTAACATGGCCCATTCATCACTGTCCGCCTGGAGGTCAGAAAGGGGCTGAATTATTGATGCCCGGAACTGAGCCAAGATATCTGTTAATATTTTCCGAAACAGAAATTTAATGCCCCCCAGGGTAACAGAAAGATAGGCAGCGAACAAACAAAGGTGCGGACAGTGAAAGGCTAATGGAATATTTTTGGGATTTAGAAAAGGAAAACTGCAGAAATCCCAGGTCTGCTTTCTCCCGTTCAGACAGAAAATGGGAACGTTTTCCCAGATGGCAGTGGCTTTTCTTTTCATGCACTGTTTTGGGGTCCCAGTGGGGGAGGGCGACATGGAGGGGGGCTCCTGGTTGGCAGCTAGGGAAGCTGAGGTGCTGAGCAGTATCTGAAAGAGCCTCGACACCCAGTACAGGGACGAGGCCAGCAGAAAGCACCAGGGGTATGGCCCAGGGTGCTGCAGAGGTGTGTGCGACATACAACCCCGGGTGCTCTTTTATCCACCCGCCTAGTGCAGTCAGCCCTGGCAGGGCCCTGCTCCCTTTTTCCTGTGTGGCCCATTGTCTCATGTCAGCATTCGCTCCCCAGTTTCAGTGTCACTTACAACTTTATTAAGCTGTCTGTACTTCTGTCTATCCATACCTCTTTTTCTGCATAAATACTTATCCGGCACGGAGATGTATCGAACCCGGAGGGCATCCCCCAGGAGGCAGGGAAACACATTTGACGGAACCTCAAGCCATCGCAGGGCACAGGCTCACACACTAATACCACATTGGCACTAGAAACTCTGCACATGAGGCCGGGATCCCACAATCCAGGTGATGTGAGGTTCCTGGTACCATCTGTCTGGCCACAGTCAAACTTCAGGATGAGCTTTCCAATGGCAGATTTTATCTTGGCAAAAATGTTTGGTACTGATCAACTGAATCATGTGACTCGATCCATAACGAATGTAGCCATCACCTACAGCATACCCAGAAGATATATCTATTGTGCGGTAAGAAAGATATCCTACATATTGTCAGTTTGAAACATTGAAAGAAACACTTGGGTCAATAGTAAAATAAGTAAAATATAGAAGTGAAGTGCTATAACTGCTGTATTATTATGTAAAGTATTTAATAAAGCATATGTTAGCGGGGTTAAATGATACGTCTGATACATTAGGGGGTCGAGCTGCTCAATGCATTATGTATTGCCCTGCAATTACCGATAAACGTGTGAGTTAGCTCTGTCCTTGCAGAGCGAGAGGCAATTGGCATAATAAGTGCTGTTTTTTTTCCCCATACCGGTCCATTTTCAGCCACATGTGAATAGCACCGTTTTCTCAATGGTCCCCACGCCGCCAATGTTTGCGGCAGCATCTTTGGGCCTGGATGGGGGACTGCAACGCCACATTGTGGTGAGTTGGCGCATTTTCAGCTCGCGAGCCCCTCACTAGGGGTATCTGGGTCGGCGTGGCGAGGGAAGGAGATCCTGGCATTTCAATTAGCTGCTGGAGTGGCTCTCTGTCTTGCGCTCCGTATTGGGCGGGGGGGATATGTAAAAGTGGGCCGAGGGTCTTTAAGCGGTAGTGGCACCTGAAGTGAGGCACCTGTCACATTTGGCCTCCGAGAATCTCACACGGCCAGTAGTGTCACCCAGGGCTACGTCTCATGCACTCACAAATCATTCCCATTCGGACCCCCCCACAGGTCTGAATTCACATTCTGATTCTGCGAGGCTTTTCCATGACGAAGGTACCTGACAAGTCAATATTCACATGACACAATAGGAGGAATGCCATTTTTGTGGTTGTTACAGTAATAGAAAAGGTATCAATGATAAATATAGCACAAATAATGGCAGCAGGAAATGCAGTGACGTGTAGAGAATCATGTAACGTACTCTAAATCACTGACACAAATGCCAGCCAATTTAACCGGGCGCTACCGTTTATTGCAGATGAACTGGAGGTGCTGAAAAGGAACGGAATAAGCAAAAAGAGGAATACATTACCAGCTATAGCCATACGAAATGAACAATATATTACAATAAATGAATACAAACAGAAAATACAATTAGGGATAATTGTCTCTGAAGAGAGGAGTTATCTAGTACCCTTTGCTCTACAGAATAGCAATGCATACAACACTTTGTCCTCATAGTACATGTTTGTTTTTCATTCTGTGTGTGTGTATGTGGGGGGGGGGGTGACCTTTTTCCTGTGTTACATTACTAGCCTCTCTCTGCAGTGAGGAAATTTTACCTCCCTTCAATCTGTACCTACTTTCATACCTGATAGTGAAGAGAAGCTCTGCGTCTTCATTGCTGAAACTGACTGCCTGTCTTTGTGATTCCTGTCGCATTTTCTTTGCAGTTGCTTTGATGGTCAGACACCATTTCTGTGGGGTCTGCGGGGGTGAGCTACGGCCAGAGTACACTTGACACATGGTGCCTCTTCTTCTCGCTCTGCATCTGTGACTCAAAGGACTGTCATCATCAGCCTTGTTTATAGTTCAAGGTAATTGCCAGTATCACCATAAACACTTAATCACCTGAAGCATATGGGATTTTTACCACCAAGCCCATAATCACTATGACCGTCATTTATTCATCATCATTATTTTTACTATCCATCTGTGTGTCATGTTTGCCATTGAGTGCTATAAAAAGTTATTCAGTATAATGTTTCGCAGTACTTAGGATCATCTGCAGGCACAACCTGAGTGACTGTTGGAACCATGTCTCAGCTTAATTCTTTCCCCAACTCTACCTTCCATACTTACTGTCAGTCCCGCCTGCCACGTCGAGCAGCTCCACCCAGTTCATGCATGGGCCAGCCCATTACTGCATTACAGCTTGCAGGTGGAGGTTTGTCAGCTGAAGCTGCAAAAGGAGCGCGTCCTGTTGTCCACACTAGCTGCTGATGTTCGGCTAAAGAGAGCGTCTGCAGTTTCTTACCTGTCGTTGCCTGGGAACAGCCCCGCAGCACCATGTCATTGTGACATGGCGACATGTTTGAATGCCACTCTATGTGCCCTAGAAGAAAGTGGCGCCTCTTAAACAGAGCTGAACCCTGAGCATCAGACTGAGCTCCTTTCGAGTGCGGCTGATGAAAGCTATTGTGGAAAAAGAAATCCATTTTTGCAGCCTGATGTCTTATTGTACCAATACCACATGTGGGACTTGAACCAGCAACCCTCACGTGACAAATATTTCACTGTTATACCACCTGCTGATCCATCTATCCTTACTATTTACCACATTAATGACAATGACTGTTTTTTGTTACCTCATGTGGAATCCTGGTGTTCTCAGCTGTGTCGAGTTGGTGTTAATAGATTCTGTGTACAGTGGTACCTCAGTTCTCGAACTCATTAGAACTTGAATTTCTTAAAAGTTAGAAAAAAAATTACCTAGAGCTCAATATGAATCTCAGAAGTCAAACCCTGAACGCCGACTTAAGATAACTTGTACTTGCGGGGAAATGAGTCACGCGGCATGTCTCTCAGTGGAAACAAAGGGTACGACTTCAGTCTCAGCCTTGCATTAGTTGTGATAACACCGTGCATATATTTAGACAGTAAAAATACATTTAGACAATGATAGACAGTAACAGTAATTATTATTATATAATAGGCCCTCATGCCTGAATGATTACCGGCCTGTTGCATTTACACCAGTGGCCATGAAAGCGTTTGAGAGGCTCCTGAAGGACATCATCTCCTCCTCCATCCCCAGCAACACTGACCCCCTGCAGTTCGCCTACCGCTCCAACAGATCAACAGAGGACACCATCTCCCACGTCCTGCACATGACCCTCAGCCATGTGGACAAGAAACTGGGCAACTATGTGCGATTGCTGTTCATTGATTATAGTTCAACATTTAACACAACGGTGTCCAGCAGACTGTACACTAAACCGAGGAGTTTAGGAGTAAATAACCGACTATGTGCATGGGTGCTGGACTTGCTCACCGGTAGCTCACAGGTGGTGATTGTTGGGAACTGTGTCTCCAACAGCATCACCATTAACACAGGATCTTCACAAGGGCATGTACTGAGTCCATTACTGTATGCACTCTACACTCATGACTGTAAGGCCACTCATAGCTCCAACATCATTGTTAAGTTTGAGTTTCTACCCCCAGACCATAAGGTTTCTGAACCTGGACATGCCATTGCATCTCGCATCCTGATGTACATTGTATATTGTGCTCTTGTACCCCTCACCAAATCCGCACTGCTATACTGGTCACTTTCATGTCTGGTTATGTTCATTTGAACGTACTCCTAACAGTCCTAGCAGGTCCCTCCTGCTCCAGCCTTGTGGTCGCCTGCTGCCCGGTCGGTTCCCACCTTCTGCCTGCCAGGTTTCCCTCTGGCTCCCTGCTTCCCCCACCCTTTGCTTCCTTGCCCCCTGTTTTTGCTCCTTGTCCGTTTGCTCCGCCCTTGTTCCCTCCTGGTCCCTTTGCTCTCCCCGGTGTTGTCCCTTCGTTGTCCCCCTCCTTGGGTTCTCTGTTCCCATCTTTGGTGTCCCTCCTGTGTCTCTCTGCATTCCCTGTGGTTTGTCTGTCCTGGTTATTGTCTTGGTCTTTGTTCTGCATGTCCATGCTGTTTCCTGTAGTGTGTTAATTTTCTTGATTTTGTTTCCCTAGGTCCTGTCCTGTGTTGTTCCCGGTGCTATTCCCTCCTGTACCTTTAGGCGCGTCTGGTGTGCACACCTTTTGGGGGGGGGGGGGGTTCTGTCATGATCTGTTCGTCTGAACCTTCTGTGTGCCACAGTTGTGTCTAGTTGTTCTTAATTGATTCTGTGTATTTAGTGCTTCTGTGTCAGTCTTACCCCTCTCCGGTCATTGACATCTGTATGCCTTTCAGCTCTGTGTTTTGCCGTTTCCAAATTAAAACCCCATTTACCGGACTCCTCGTGTTCTATTCCTGCTTCCCCGGCCCGGACATGACAGGCCCTTCTACAGCAACACCTTGCTCAGAGATGGGAGACCACGCATGTTCACCTGTACTAACGCATTTGTATTCACCAGCTTTAGCCTTACAGTAAGCTATCAAAGCTTCCCTGGCCGACAGACTTCAGAGGAAAAACCTTTAATCTGCAGGTCGGTCCTGAACTGGACTCTTGGCTCAGAGTTCTAGACCAGATGAAAACTAGACCTTTTTGGTTTGGGATGTCCTGGTTTGCGGTGTTCGTGTTCCTTGCTGTGGGTAGGCTCAGTACATGTGCCTCACAGGTGTACTGACAAAGTGTATATTAAAATTTAACTAGTCTGAACAAAGTTAGTCCTGTAAAACTTCAGTTCAGTTCATGTATGGGTTTTATTCACAAGCAAAGCCTTGTGTTTGCAGACAGTACTCTGTTTATAAGGTTTCTTATTGTGGGATAAAAATTACTGACCATATAAAAAGAGAATCTCTGTTTAATTCCCACAAATGTGGGAGTGTGTGTGTATTCATTGTGTTTTATTATATATGCTTTATTTTGCCTTCGTAGCCATGCTATGTTCTTAGTTCATCCCCTCATTAAGCTATTTGGATGAGCTTTCTCTGAATGTTTGTCTTCTGAGAATTTCATCAGTGCTACGTATTAATGTTCTAACTCTGTTTTTGCTTCTGAGGCAGTGCAGAGGAATTTCAGGAATCCCTACAGGATGTGTCTGTCTGAAAACAGGCGGAGAGCGCCCTTTTCGGCAGACTGAAGTTATTCTCGATGCATATCGGGCTGCTTTTACGATTCCGAGTCTCTTCGGCTGCTGCCACGCCCACTTCAGGAATGACAAACAGGGACAGCAGTACGGAAGCCCAGACACATGCCAGGACTTGGTAATGAGTTAAGGCTGCAGTAAAATGTGTCCCCTTGGATCAGCCCTTTGGTCAACCCAAGATGGCTACTCCCTCTGTAGGACAATCTGGGTATGGACACCCACACACTATCGGCAATTTACAGATACCATCCAATCATCACCTGGTCAGAGGAGTGGGAGGAGGCCCATGCAATCAGGGTGAGAACATCTCATAACAAGTGAGACACACATCCAGGGTAGGGATTCATCCTCACCCCCGCAACCCAGGAGGTACTGCCCATTGAACCCATGTGCCACCCTGCAATTTAAACATTAAAAATTTATTTTTTTTATGCTATTGTAGTACTATCAATGTAAAGTGTAAAACATTGTTTATTAGTTTAGTTTTACTATTAATTTTCTTATTAAAATTAAATGTGGCACTTTAAATATCCAGTCGGGGTTGATGATGGCTACCACATGGCAGAGATCTCCCACTCCAGAATGCCTCTGGCCTTACACTGAGCAACGATTACGCTGCTCCTTAACAGTACTCCTTAATTATTCAATTTATCTGTTTAAACGTAATAACATTAAAACTCTGGCTGACCAATGGAGCAGTGCATAGATTAAATGACAGAATAAAGAATGACATTTATTAAGTAAACTGAAAAATCTTGGTCTTTCTACTTCACGCAACTGATTGTAATAAGTGGCCAATGGCAGGAAGTCATCAAATTAATGCATTTTCTAGTTATGACCTCACATCCTTCTTTTTTTCATAATGCATACAGAAGATCTTTTGGTGGAAATGCTGAAGAGCAAACCATGCTGAGAGCATTGGGCTCCTGGGTTTCAGGGCTTGCTCTGCTCCCATATGGCTCTCACGGCTAATCGCAGACGATCACTCTAACAGTTATGTGGCCATGGTGCAGAGGAACAACACACACATATACACCTGTGTAGGGTGGGTTGGAGTGATGTTAGCATGTCCAATGCCAAGGTGGGGGGGGGGCACTTGGATTAATGTCAGTTGTGGGCTGGCTCCCCACACAGGAACAAGATTCATGAATCTACAGCTGCTCTCCCTCCCCCGGGGTAAAGCTGTTGTATTAACCCCATAAATCCATTTAAAAACACAAAAAAGTGTGCATTTCAAATACCCATGGCTTGTGTGTGTGTGCGTGTGGGTGTGTGCGTGTGTGTGAATGTTAGTGTGTGTTTGCGTGTGTCTGATAAAGTATGCATTTTGGGATGCCTCTTAACCATCAACAGAGTGTCTGATGTGGCGTTCAAGCCTGGGAATTCTGATACATGAAGCATGCTTTGAAGCTCAGATTGAGCCCATTACCTCAGCAAAGGCTTCCTAGAACTCTTCACTTTCAGAAATTTTCCCAGATCACCCCCACCTCCCGCAGAGTGCCACTCTGACTGTCAATCATAGCCTGGCGTCTTTCGTCTCCTGCAAAGTGACAAACTGCGTCACATGTATAAAATGGACATCAAAGCAGCACTGACCGCTGCTCGAACAGAAGCTGCCTCACCTAGCCCCTGTATCATGAAGTGAGATTTGTTGGTTAGCTGGATAACTTGTCAGATTTAAGCTGTCCCATTTTAAACTGGACCTTATCTTTCTTCACTTACATTTAGCCTTGACTAACTTAAATCCGTCAAGTTGTCCAGGCAAGCAAGAAATCCTGCTTCATGAAACAGGAGCCTGGTGAGTTCTTTGGGATCTTACTGGGATGGGGATATATGGGAAAAGCTGATTAGCCCCCTGGAGTCCCGTTTCCCCTGTCATTCACCAATTCAAAACATGATTGGCTCGGTATGAAGGGGAGGTTGGTCCCTCTGTATGACCCCTCCTATATCCCCCACCAATAAAAATCCTAGAATTGCCCGAGGGATTTCATGTATATCTTTTGCTTAATCCCAAAAGCCAACAGTCTCATTTACCTGAAGCCAATCATAGGGCAACACAGGACAGTGGGCTGGGGCTGATTGATATTCTCTGTTAAAAAGACTCTCTGTTCTCTGTTATGGTAAAAGCTGAGAAAGAAAAAAAATGTGAATTATAAAAGGTGTAGCCGGTTTCTTATTAAAGTTGAAAACTTTCCAAGGCCAAGACAAAATTGTAAACAAAATAAATGTCAGCCTTCTTGAATATCTCCATTTTTATATGTCCAGAATACAAATGGTATCCATTTCAGGATCTGGATGTTTTTAGTGTTACAAAAAAATTCTATTACTTATTTTTACTTTTTCCTAACTTACATTTAATTTGTTTTGAAGTGCATTGAACAGTGGTGCAGTAGTAATGTGACAGAGAAGTAATTGTCCTTTCATGTTTAAAAAAAGGTGATAAAAGTGCGCTGGGAAAGAATGCCTGTGTCAGAGTTGGAACCTAACCGCCAGGTTGGGGGGGGCTGACATTCCCCTTCTCTATCTACCACAACATCCTGTAAAATGGAGTTTGTCTCCCCCTAACACCGCTCTCGGGTTCCTCCTAAAGGCACACATAATTTCCCATGCCCAGTTGGAGCCAGCCAGGGAGCGGGCGTACCCAGTCGGAGGCGAAGATGCGGCAGTTAATCAGCCACAGAATAAAGGAAGGTGCCCGTTTTCTCTGGGTCTTTTGGGTCACTAAATGGCTGGTGCATGTGTGTGTTACGCTGACGTCAGAATAAATCCGGGCAAAATCAGGTGACTGAAAAACAGAAAACATCCATCCATCAGTCTTCCACTGAAACTGTAATCCTGGACTTACAGGGTTTCCCCTGTGGTCCATTGTAGGGCACACAGTCACAATATGGGCTTTTTACAGATGTCAGTTTGCCTAATTACAGGCCCTAAACATGAGGTGAACAAGCAAAGTCGCTCAAAGAGCTGGACCTGCAAACCCAGGGGTATGAAGCAGCGCCGCTGAGCCGCTGAGTCGCCGCACTTCCCACCAACATGAAACATAAAATCTAAATTTACGACTTATGAATAAAAAGTCACTCAACGCTACTATAGCAGCAGGTAGTAACTGCGGAACTTTGCTAACTTTATTAAAAGTACGTTTGGCAAGCACATAGTTTTCATCATAAAACTCGCAGCACACCACAGACTCCCAACAGAGCCCACAGCAGTCAGAAGACAAACGCCAGCTTTGGGATAATTGCCTGTTTAAAGAGAAGACGCTTCTCCAAAGATCCCCTTCATGGGTTCCCTGCTAGACAAGAACAAAGAAAACTAATAAAGACAAAACAATAAAGTAAAAACTCCATAGAGAGCAACATGCATGTATTTTGGCTTCATCCCAAAGTGATTGCTTATATCTGTCTGTAACTTCCCTGCACCTGTTGTTGTTCTGTTTGTTTACGCTCAGTCTGAGGCATTTAGAACAGCTACAGCTCTGTTTGGGTCACTTAAGAACATTTAGAACAGCTACAGCTCTGTTTGGGTCACTAAAGAACATTTAGAACAGCTACAGCTCTGTTTGGGTCACTTAAGAACATTTAGTACAGCTACAGCTCTGTTTGGGTCACTTAAGAACATTTAGTACAGCTACAGCTCTGTTTGGGTCACTTAAGAACATTTAGAACAGCTACAGCTCTGTTTGGGTCACTTAAGAACATTTAGAACAGCTACAGCTCTGTTTGGGTCACTTAAGAACATCTAGTACAGCTACAGCTCTCTTTGGGTCACTTAAGAACATTTAGTACAGCTACAGCTCTGTTTGGGTCACTTAAGAACCAAACGACATGTCCCTTTAGAAACTAGCCATCATAAACACGATGAATCAGTCAAATGGCATTTTAATTAATGTAGCTTATGATTATTGGTTTATTTTTTATATAGCCCTCTTACCGATTTGGCCACAGTTTTATTTAAAACTGCTTAATGTTACACAGCATTAAAAGTGGACGGCGCAGTAAACAGAAGGAAAAGAGGGGAGTAAACAAGAGGAAGGAATAGTAGTACAAATTATATTTAGCTAATTAGCATAAGTGTAGCTAGCAGAGTTGTTTAGGTAATCTGCAGTAGCAAACCATTTGGAAAAGCATCGATAGCAGAGAGATTGCTAACTTTTTGTTTAGCGCTTTTTCATTTTAATGTAGTGAATGTGCCTAATTCATTTATGTGGTGTAAAATGACAGATTTGCATATTGGGTAGGGGGGGGGGGGGGTTCATCCTTACACACACAAGCCTTCAAAAACTTTCCAGATGGTGAACCTTTAAGTCACATGCCCTCCCTCTCCTCGTACGGAGGCTAAGGTTTTACATGTATGCGTGGAAAAATGGAATTCCCCACGATAGCTAACTGCGACAAGACCTCGATGACCCCGCCGACAGGGTCGTGACATCTTCTGAAACTCTCTGTGTGCGTAGCCAGGCCTGCTGACACGGGGGCACATGGCCACGCAGGGGCTCCATGGTAACAGCGGGCCTTGATTACTAGCGCTTTCTGCAGACACCACAGTAGCTCATAATCTCGATCAAAGCACAGCTAATACCCAGGAATTATGGGATGCCAGGCTAGATGCAGAATCAGTACTTAGCCCAGTATACTACATCTATTCACCCATCCATATTTCATACTGTTCGTTTAGTGCAATGCTATGGTCCTCTACGCCACCATTACACTTATATCCATCTGTACATCCGTCTGTCCGTCTTCCAAAAACGTTAATTTAGTATAGAGTCACCTGAGTCTGGAGCCTGTCCCCGGAATTACAGGGCACATGGCAGGGGACGCCCTGCATGGCACTACAGTGCACAGTTAAAAACAGCAAATATAAATATTCATAGTGTGACAGGTGGGAGGTGTTGAATACCTGGGGTGGGGCAAAGTCAGGCTATCATCAACTGTAACAAGTTATGTGAAATGTTCATGCCCAAACCTACCATTTAATGTTAATAGTACACACATACAGATTTTCATTTATCGGTCTGTATTGTATGGTATGCATCAATCCCTCAAACCAGTAATTTGTACATATGAAACACTTCCTTTATATTCATATTGGCTGGTTTTAAACCAGAATTTCACTGTTGATGCTATATTTAACTATCAAGTGGTACATCAGCACAACAACTACAGAATGATTCTTAAGTTCTGGATCAATTTATTGATTTTTCCTACATTAAAGGCTAAACGCATAATATTTCATTTTGCCTTTCACTTTTTTGTTAATTCTGTTAATTTGTATATTGCTTTTGCATTATAACATATGATTTAAAAACCCGGGTCATAACCAAATTCAAGCTTAATCATACTTGACCTCCAACAGGCCAGCTGCTTGCACGGGCCACCACTTTGCATGCAGCCAACAACAGGCAAATCTGCTCATAATCATGATAAAAGTAAAGGTGTACAGTTTTCCAACACTTCCTGGCTCATGGATTTTTAGAAGCAAACCTTCTAAAGTTTAAAAAAACACTGCAAAAAACTGTAACCTATATGTTCGGTTAGCTGGTGAACTTTATTTCTTGACATTTCATCTTTTGAACATGCCTAATATTGCAACAGAGTATGAGAGGAGCTGTCAGGTTTTTCAGTAAAATATGGATTGATATTCATATTGCTGGCAGATTAATCAGCTATTGGTGGTGATATTTTTACAGAATGCCTACTTGTATGTGCTTTTATATTTATTTAATTTAGCAGACCCCTGGCTCCAAAACAACGTATAAGTGAGGCTAATAGCATATTACAAACATATGGTTGTCAAGGAGCTGACTAGCTTCCATTGAATACCCAGGTATGAATACCCAGGTGGGCATGAATACCCAGGAATGGATACCCAGGTGGGTATGGAGACCCAGGAATGGATACCCAGGTGGGCATGAATACCCGGAATGGATACCCAGGTGGGTATGGATACTAAGGTATGAATGCCCAGGTGGGCATGAATACCCAGGAATGGATACCCAGGTGGGTATGGATACTAAGGTATGAATACCCAGGCATGAATACGCAGATGGGCATGTATACCCAGGTGGGCATGAATACCCAGGTAGGTACTGTATGAATACCCAGGTAGGTACTGTATGAATACCCAGGTAGGTACTGTATGAATACCCACTAGTGTAAGCAGTTCTGGAACAAGTCCAGGGTCCCATTCAAAAAGTCACTCCAGGGCCTCCTCCCGCCTCCCTCCCCTCTAATATAACAACTATTTTGGTCAACAGGGAGTCCCATGCAGATATGTGGTTTGAGTGGTGGTAATCAGCATGGCTGCATGCATCACCTTACAAACATAGCCTGAACCTAAACAGACAAGGACAGACCATTCAAGATCTAACTGTTCTCATCAAAAGACAATTTAAAGACATTTAAAGTAATGAATAGCTTGCAGAAATATTTATATTTTGTCAAACAAGATTGAAAATACATAGTAATAAACATATATTTCTCACATAATAACTTGTGGATCAGTTTATATACAGACTGGTCATTATTAAATAAGCCACCAGCATTGCTGAATATGGTTCATTATTGTGTTTTGTTGCTCAATATATCATTCTTTTTTACAGCTTCCCTGAGATATTAATTTCTCACCCAGCAGTTGGTATATTGAGCTTGTTGGATTGTGACCACTCAGAATCCAGTATTATGGCATCGTGTGTAGGTATGTGAGAGGCTGACTCAGCAAACGCTCAACAAAACACACGTTCTCTGCTGTAATATTTTCCAGGTATTCTTTCAAGCCATATTCTTCTATAACCCACCCTTTCACCCATTCTCTTACTTTACTTTAAGTTGTTTTTCTCTTTAGAGGTCTTTCCATTTGTCCCCAGTATTCACCACGAAAAGGATCCATTATATATGAGCTCAAATTAGCATTCTTGGGAAGCCAGTATCCCTTCACTCCGACTGGCAGATCTTTAGGCCGGGCCGTGTGACCAAGCTCAGTGCTACGGCAGGCCTGGCCAGCTGATTGCCTATCTGGAACGGCAAAGTGTTCTTCGGTCATTCTATGTGAAAAGACAATCTTGCTCCATTTTAAATGAAACTTTTGACAGTGCATCGAGGAATTACTTCTTCTTGACATCTTTTACTTTCCTAATGAATGATATTTATAAGAAAGTAATATTTTGTGCTACATATGAATGGAGCCGAGAAGTCATCAATGAGCTTTAGTAGCCCTGCTAAAGGAAGCTAGCGAGCTTGCTACTTTTCCATCATCGAAGCCCTGGAACTCATTCCAAGCCACACAAGGCACTTGGCTGGGCTACACCATTCATGCCACATCAGTACCTGGTTAGATCCAAATGTATACAAAGATCAGATAAGCGAAGCCACATTATCAAAATAGCAATAAATGGTGTAAAAGGGGGTGCATTAGTTTCTACTTGGTGTTTTATAGGTGAAGCATTTTTTGGGGGGATTTCACCATGGTATACGTGCAGTAGCATTGGAACAACAGAATAGGCATGAACATGAGTCATGTGACTCACACCTATGGAGTGCTTTCTTAGTTCTGGGATGTGATAACCTCTTAATATTAAACCTTTTATTTATTTTTACCTGTTGCACTCATTTACATAAACGGTCTGCTCAGCATAGACAAAGGTCAGCTTGTATCATCTCCATAATTATGCACTTATGATGTCTTATATATTTAATTTTGTTGTTTTATTTTTTTAAAAGATGAAGTTATCTGTGTGTCTCGGGAAGGCAAAAGTGAAATTTACCAGTTTGGAAAACAATATTTTGATAACTGAAAGTGCCTGAATGGGTTTAATATTTGTGTTTTTGAACAATGAATAGCATGACCAGCGAAGCCGGTGTATGATTGGAGGGGATTGGTGGAGGTGTAGGTGGTTGACGGTTGGCTAAAGTCAGGTGATATAAAATAAGTTACTGCTTCATCTCTCAGGCAGGCCACATTCCTACACCTTGTTGCCCCCAAAGTATTTTGTTTTCATTGCCCTCCCCCCTCCAAGTCAGATGCCACTCTGGCCGGATTAAGTCAAATGAGCCTGTTATGGCTCGTTGTCCCATCCAGGCAGGTCCTGCCTTACAACCTGATCCTGATTGGATAATCAAGGATAGAAATAGGAACAGGAAATCCATCTTGAGGCAGCTGGAGACTGTGGACCCGTAACTGCACATTTTCCCATTTCTTTTTGTTAGATTTGCCGGCCGTTTGTTTGTCCCTAGGGCAATAGTGGTAAATGCTGCTTTCTCTGCTACTGAAGCTGCCCCTCTGGCACTGGATTTCTCGGGGGGGGGGGGGGGGCATTGAGGGAAGTAGGGACACGTTTTGTAGGCGGA
>JABFEB020000060.1:19443097-19463191 GCA_019775895.2 Stomatorhinus ivindoensis
CCCCCCCCCCCCCCCCCCCCACACACACACACACACACACACGTACACACACTCCTTTCCCCCCTTAGATGTCTTTCCCAGACTTTATGCTAAGAGAGAATTTGAAAATGAATCAAAGAAAGGACAGAATGTAACTGTTCATTAGTGGATGTTTCTCAGAGATATCTGTGAACCTGACCACCCCAGGACCTGAAGCTTGCTGCGGGTGTGGGTGGCCTGATTTCAGAGTTTGGGCCTCTTTACAGCTTTGGCTCCTCTCCGCAGTTCTGCCTCCCTTTCTCTACTCCTCCCTTCTTCAGCACCACACCTTTGACATTCGCCTCACCTGTATAGCCAGGCCTCTTCTCCATCCAATCTTCCCGCACAATTTACTTAATCTGCTTCCAGCCCTGAACACTCTGTCGGGAGAAACGTTGGGAAATTTGTCTTCTGAGACAATGTTCTGACACCCCCCACACCACCACCACAGCCACTGCTGCCTCTCTCTCCTCATGCACACAGACACTAGCTGACTCATGCACCCCCTTATTCGAAGGCCTTCCTCTCTCCACAGCACAGGCCTGTGGTTCTCAAAATGGAACTCTCTCTCTCTCTCTCTCTCTCTCTCTCTCTCTCTTACTTACTCCGCTCTCCTCTGCTGGTTTGGGGTAACTTTTCTCAAAAAAGTATTTATTAAAAGCAGCAAGAGCAAACCCAGTTGTTTGACTTTTAGGGGTGAGAATTGAAATTCAAAAATGTAATGAAGAAACCTGCTGTGTGTTGGTTTGGCGCCCCATCCTGGGTTGTTCCCTATCCGGAAACGCATTGGTGCCCCATCCTGGGTTGTTTCCTATCCTGAGATGGGTTGGCACCCCTTCCTGGTTTGTTCCCTGCCCTGAGATGGGTTGTCGCCCCATCCTGGGTTGTTCCCTGCCCTGAGATGGGTTGGCACCCCTTCCTGGTTTGTTCCCTGCCCTGAGATGGGTTGTCGCCCCATCCTGGGTTGTTCCCTGCCCTGAGATGGGTTGTCGCCCCATCCTGGGTTGTACCCTGCCTTGTGTCCGTAGTGTCCGGCATAGGCTTTGGATCCCCCTCAACCCTGAATAGCGTAAGTGGCTATAGAAAATGGATGGATGGACAGATAGACAGATGGATGGATTGATGGACAAAGAAATCTACACGTGCTACATATGGTAATATTCAGTGCCATTATGGACATAATTTGGATATAGACAGTTGTACTGCTTGTACAGTATATGCCCATAAACAGACTCACACACCCATATTCATAAGCCTATGTACCTCAATTTGACGTATATGATGTCAAATTGTGATTTATATGTATGCTCTATATGATTTTAAATATATTTGTATTTGAAGTTTACTGAAGAAAGACTGATGTACTCAAAATAATATATATAATCGCCCATATCAATACACTAGTACAATTCATATTGGAGTCATTTTGTATAGTTATGAAAATGTGTTGCATATCATTGCGTGATACTACTCAGAGTGGATGACAGACTGGATCGGGGGGGGGGGTTGCTAAGAATCAAGCAAAGCCAAGAGGAAACCCCATGCCTCTGTTTAGCACGGGACTGACAGATACATTACCCTGGGGGGGCATCAAAACCACAAGATGTATATGAGAAATTCACAAAAATTCATGTGAGGGAATGAACTGTACCTCCTAATATTCTCCCGCTAACAGTTAACAGGCAACAGCCCTCATTAAACTGGGACAATTTCACAAACAAAGATAAGGTGTCGATTTGTGGGCCACACTCGTTTTTTACCATTAGCACTCCTTCATTTGTGTATCTTCATTTCTCACGTTAAGGGAGCGTCACTCTATTACCTCCCATTTCCTCACAGAATTTTTTTTTCTTTTGGTAGTTTTGAGAACAGATATTCTCCTCTGGTTTGCATGTTCTCCCTGTGTCGTCGTGGGGTTTCCTCCGGGCACTCTGGTTTCCCCCCACAGTCCAAAGACATGCTGAGGCTGATTGGAGTTGCTAAATTGTCCGTAGGTGTGCCTGTGTGTGTGAATGGTGTGTGGGTGTGCCCTGTGATGGGCTGGCCCCCCATCCAGGGTTGTTCCCTGCCTCGTGCCCATTGCTTCCGGTTAGGCTCCGGACCCCCCGCGACCCGGTAGGATAAGCGGGTATAGATAATGGATGGATGGATGGATATTCTCCTCTGTAGATTGGTTAGACTATTTCCCCAAGTAGCTAATATCTCTTGTTTTTGTAAGACACATTTTTATTCATAGAACACTGCATGCAGTTTTCATATCTCCATTTAAAACTGATGCTTAGAACCCAAGTTATTCAGGATTGGTAACAAATTCACATGGGAGGCATCAAGGGCCTATACAGAATTGTCTCTCTCTAGCTGTCCAACACATATGCACATTTTTAACCACTGTACCACCTAGTGTTCAAAATGATGAAGTGCTGAAAAACTGCAAATGATATACAACCTTGTGGGGCATACATACCAGATTACATACTAGACAGCCACAAGCCAACCATCATGAGTGTGAATATTCTGTCCTTCTGAGGAAACAGTCAAATGCAATTACTATGTATTGTTTCCTATTTTTTCACATTATACTTCACATGAGAATGAATTGATTGAATTTAAGCAAGTGTGACATTTTGTCACTTCTTAAGCTAATAACATCGGGCACGTACATTTGTTACAGCGGTTTGCATGCTGCATGGTAATGATCAAAAGTGGTTTAGAACACTTACTGTACCAGGTGACCAGGCCCGCTGTACACAGGGGAATGTGCTGGGACAGAGATAACATAAGGAGGAGTGGGGGCGGGAGTCAAGGGTGCAAGGACACGAAGAGTATTAGACTGGAGGTTTTTCTTCTTTTTTTTCCATTCGTTCCATCAGCCTGGAGATTCTCCATCATCAGCTCTGTGCCATTAAAGTGTCTCCTGCTTAATGGAATTGTCGAGCGACTGCAGACGGACACAAGATAAATGGTAAATACAGAAGAATAAGGACGGGAAAGTCTAAATGAAGCGGGGGTTTCTTCCTCATTGTACATTGATCCTCCTGTCAGGGGAGGAGACGTCCATCCACACTCAAGGTGACGGACTATTCCAAACTTGCAGCGGCGTACAGCCACAGAATTGGGAAACTTGGAGAGGAAAACTGGACTGGGCAGAGAGAAGGTACTGAGGTGCGCCCCCTGCCAGGGTGGCAAGGAGGAAAATTGTGAATAAAAGAAATACATTCAAAATTTCCATGGGTCTCATTGCTACAGTCATGATGTGTTCCCACCGTGTTGAAATGAGCAGGGCAGCTACTGTGCATACCTGCTTAAAACTGCAACTCATAAAATATTGAGACAGCAAGTTGAGCAACGGTACCTCTGTGTTGCGGGTCACATATTAAATTACAGTCCCTACACATGGAACCACTCGGGCTGTTTTCAAACACTGCAGTCTTTGTAAATAAATGGGCCTTTGGCTAAAGATAGAGCTAACATTAAAAAAATTTTATTCTTGAAATGTCAGCAAATAGATTGTATAATCTTTTATGCATGTTATTTCTGAGAAGTGGGTGGGTGTAACATCAGATAATCTCTATGTCGCAGGCAGCTGAATGCCATAAAGACTTAGTGGACCAAGCAGTAGTTTAGCCTGTTTACTGACACAGTTTTTGCGGCTAGGTTCTCATAGTATGATTTCACAAAAGGTCATAATAGCCGCATTCCTGTCAAGCCTGATTACTGAAATACATTTCTCATTAATGTTTCCATTTACAGGGGGATTTGTAAGCTAAGAATGGGTGTTTCATATGAATGGAATAAATCCATTATCTTATGTTAGCTCCACAAGTCCCTGTAAACCCAAATAGAAAGAGAGTTCAGTCAGATTACCCATAAACCTTAGTGAATCTGTGTTTACTTTCCTAGAAGAACTAGGACCTGCACTAGACCAGCCTTCATGACCAGCTTACCCAACTGAACCCCACAGGCTTTATTTTAACTGAGCAAGCTCTGTGCATGAGGGTATAATAATAAACATTTTGATCATTTACTCATTACTTAATGAGGAATGGAATGGAATGGAGTGCAATGGAAACCAGCATCTACACCAACCTCTGTGGACCAGAATGTGGGACCTGGTTTGGTGGGAAAAACTAACCAATAGCACTGCCACAAAGTTGACGGATGGACTGATTGAGAGGGTGATGAGAAACGATGTTGCCAAGGGGTTCTGCAAATGGCTGATGGGAAATAATAAAATATGTAAACAACAGGCCTCTAGGCTGACATTACAGGCTTTCTGATCCACGAGCTCGGAGCAGCCTGTGATCTTAGCATCTGTCTCTGTTTTATATCCCATTAGAATAGCAGGCCCCTCCCTTCACAAGCATGAGAATCTGTTTTTGGTTCCGTGTGAAATTAGTTAATGATTTATTCTCTGACAGCCCCGCAGCGCCCAGGAAAATCTTTAGCGTAAACTTATTCCTTATTTATGGGGCTACAAAGTGACAAAGCGGGGGCAGGCCAGTGAGAGGCTGGCTTGTGGGAGGTGGGGCAACTTTTTGCGGTTTGTGTTTACTCAGCAAAAGCAACGGCGTCGGGAAATGGCGAGGGGAAACACTGCTGTCGCCATGAAAGTGACGGGAGGCTGAAAGAGTTCGGAACCCCTGGAGCACACCCCCAGAAATTGCTGTGATGAAATAAAAATTACAAGCTGGCGGCAGAGTGACCCTGATAAAGTTTGTGGCTTTGTGGCGGACCCGTTCCCTCATCATGTCGTTAGGATTTCCTGTGCTCTGTTGATATGTTTATTTCTGCGCCCACCGATGTGAATAAAGCCGTCTGCCCCTGCTCCATTTTCTCTGAGGCCTTGTGCATTTCCACTGCCCACTAAATTTCTAGAAGAGCTGGAACCGTCCCCGAGGATTATGAAGGTCACAGAACCGGCAGGGTCAGTAACGGCAAATCATTTACAGCTCCATGTTTAGAAAATACCCGGCAGTCAAACTAGAATATCTATAAAGTCTTACAAATTTTTTCATAAATTTTATTCATAATTGCTGGCGTGTTTGTAAAGTGTTAATATTCCTTAAGTACATTGATTTTGTACTTTTCAAAGCAGAACTCTTTAAAGTCCTACTTCCTCATCTGCTTTTACACAGAAATGTATGATGGATTCCCACAGTAATAATGGCACCAAATGATGTAGGATGATACTAAGGAGCACCTTCTCCGTAGTTTGGGTAATTGAGAGTTGCTGACGAATAACATAAGATGAGAATTTCACATTGTGACTTCCAACGATTGATCACAGCCTCGGAAAAATATTTGCCATCCAGGGCCCTGGAGGCCTCGTGCTGATCCAGAGAGCTTGTCATCTCCCCAGAGATCGTGGTGGAGAGAGGGACTTGGTGCCCAGAATGCACAGCCTGTTCCAACATGGCAGATTAATGAGTCATCGCCCCGGCCAGCCCACTGCCCCCAGAAACAGGGGACGCCCCATGTTCTCTAGCAGCGATAAAAAGCGCCCCTCTGCTGGGCCTGAAAGTCACACCCAGTTCACACCACACGCCACTTCAGTAAAGGTTAAGCATGACTTGGGGCAGCAGAGGAGGATGGCAGCCGCTTAACAGCCTCCAAATGGTCCCAAACGAGAAAGCACACATATTAAATGGGGGGGGGGGGGGGGCAAGGAAAACAATTTTCTGAACTAAATAAAAGCGTCACGCCATTACCTCCAGCCATTAAGGTGATCACCCATGCGTGAGGTAACCGCGGTCAGCTCCCAGTGCCTCCCCTGGCATTTTGGGGACCTGCAGTGCAGACAGAAGCTCTCCCATGGAGGGGGGGGTGTCATCAATCCTCCTAGCTGGGACGTGGGCTGAAGGAGCCGTCCCCGTCTGCTTGTTTGCGGGTGTTTTATTTCCTCTCCCTCTAACCCATATGAACACAGAAGAGAACTGGGTATCGCATGCTAACGGCGGCTGGACAGCCATTTCGGGATTTGCCCAAGATCCAAATGGTAGCTTATAGAATTATTGTGGTATATGGATTTTTTTCTACCATTAATCTTCAGGAAAGAAGGTTGCAGATGTTTTTTAAAAGGGGGCTGGACAAATACAGTTTAAGACACCAAATTTCAGGCATAGCGTACGCGTCTTTGAGTGTAACTCTACATAACTCTATGTATAACTCTATGTTGCATCTATATGGCGCTTTTCACCACAGCTAAAGTCTAACAAAGACTCTGCTGTACCTCTGTGTAATTAATGGAAAGGTAATCATTTAAAATGACCAAACAATCTAGATTAAACTTTGAGTAATAAAATTTGACTGCTTAATTAATTTGGTGTTTGAAAGAATACGAACAATTAATTAATGCCTTCACTTAATTAATTTAAAAAAATAATTCCCAACCCCCCGGACAATTAAGCTGCTTTATAATTTTAAATGAAACCGATTACTAATTTGAGCTATTTGTTGCCTGGCCAGTGACGAGCTAGATGAAGCAGAGAATATACAGTTTTCCTGGATGCAAACTCCATTCGCTATAACACATTTTAAAGGACCTGTACTGATGTAAATTATTTTGCAGGATGGTTTAAAAATGGCACTCACAAATCTAAACTGCAGGCATTAAATGCATTTTCCCTTTTGATAAATAGTTTTAAAAAGCAAAAATGCAGTACTTTAAAATTCATTTTCAGATGGTGCTGTAGATGTCTGTAGATGCTCACAGATGATGATGCGTGTGTGTACAGTGTACGTCATCCTCTATCTGCTCAAGGCCTTTGTCACTGCTGGTCCTACTCTGGTGAAAGCATAGCAGAGGTGGATATTTCAGGTCTGGAAATTAATAATCCAAACCAACATTCGGTTTCAACTCACCAGTTGAGTAATTTGTGATTGATGTTATACTCAACTGGTTGATCGAAATAAAACTTTGGTCTGGACCTGAACTATCCACCTCTGAAGCATAGAAGAAAAAAGTGCACTCAGTAACAGGCTATGTGTGGCTCAGTCCTCTGCGGCTGTGATCAGAAGGTTATTGCTCTGAATCCTGTCCTTGGTAGAACTGCCATATCCCCATTGTGGCCTTGTCCATGACCCTAACCCTCTGAAATGCTCTCGGGTCCTGGGTAAATTGTATGACCTTGTGTTCAGATCCCAAGCTCTACTGTGTATGTGTGTGTGTGTGTGGGGGGGGGGGGTGTGTGCATGTCTCAGAGGAGAGCATGGTGCGATATGTGGAAAGAAGCATTCAAGTGTTCCTATACACATTCTTGTCTAAATTGAAAATATCTAGTCAAAAGATCCTTTTAGCCAATATACCAAAATATTGTGCCAACAATATTTGTTTCAATTTTTTTCTCTGTTGAACTTTATATAATGGTAACATGTGTGTCTAATAAAGGAATAGGCAAGACGAGGCAATTTTATTTACCCATTTTCAGTCACAGAAGTCATTTAAAGTGCTTTACGTCAATTCAGATCAAGCAATAGCAATGAAAATTAAACATTACAAGTCAAAGACAATTAAAACAAGCGTAATTAAAAACTACAGGTAAAAGACAAAAAATAAGGGGAAAAGAAAAAGCATCAACATTGATCATCAGTGGTAATTAAAGGCACTGTGGAATAGAAATGTTGGCATATCTAGACCCCTCAGGGAGACGGCTGCAGTTACGGGTGGCAGAATAGCTGAATGCTGTCTGCTCTAGCTTACTTTTCACTCTTGGCACTATTAGTTGACCAGTTCCTAATGATCTTAGCAGCCTGTTAGGTTCATAACTATTCAGAAGGTCTGTGATGTGAACTGGGCTGAGACCAGTGAGTGAGTTACAAACAAGCAGCAGCACCTTAAAGTAGATTCTGAAGGCAACTGGAAATCAGTCTTAGGAGTGAAGGACTGGAGTTATAAGTTTGCTCCTAATGAACATCCTAGCGGCAGCATTTGGGATGCAGCCACGGTATGGATTTTTTTTTTTTGGGGGAGGGGGGGCATATAGGATAGAGTTACTGTAATCCCAGCGGCATGAATACGTTTTTCAAAGTCATGCTTGGGCATTAGGGCCCTGATTTTAGAGATGCTCCTAAGATGATAAGAAGAGGACATTTGTAGGTTATAGGCTTAATATGGTTTTTGAAATTGAGATCTTCATCTAGCAGGAAGCCTAGACTTGTGACAAGGTCTCTAGTCTTTATGGCATTAGTCTCAAGTTAGACAATAACCTTAGTCACTCATCTCTCTTCTCAAAAACAATCACCGCAGTCGTCTTTCAGTAAAGTTGGAAGAAATTGTGCTAAACTCAGCAATTAGCTTGTTCAAGACAATACACATAGGGAATCAATGGGGCCAAAGTCACTGGGTAATTGAGCCAGGTAGATCTGCGTGTCATCCACATAATTATGATGACTCACATTTTAATTTTGCAGAATTTCACTTGAAGGATATAACAGATATAAAGGCTGAATGAGATCACCCCTAGAATAGATCTTTGTGGGTTATCAACCAGTGCCCACCTTGATTTACAGCTGCCAATGTAGAAACAACAACCTTTGCCCTTTAGAACCAGTTCAAGACAGTTCCAGTGAGGCCCAGCCAAGTCTCTAGCCCATCCAGGGGTATTTTGGAATTGATTCTGTCAAATGCTACACTCAGATCCAATACAACCAGGACTGATACTTTGCCTGAATCAGTGTTTAGGCGGATGTTGTTCAGAACTTTGATGTGATCAATCTTGGTGCTATGGTGAGGGCGGAAGCCTGACTGAAGTCTGTCAAAACAGCTACTCATGTTTAAGAACAGAGTTAGTTGATTGAAAAAGAAAAGCTTTCTCAATTATCTTTGCAAAGAAGCAAAGATTTGAAATGGGCCTGCAATTGTTTAGTATAGAAGCATCAAGACTGCTCTTTTTATGGAGGGATTATATGATTGCAGATTCAGGGGAAATTGCAATGAATAAAATACCATTAACTATTTTCAAAATATCAACTTTCAGACAGCTAAAAACTCTTTAAAGAAAGTAGTGGGTAAAATATCGAGCACTTTGGTAAAGTGACCCTACTCATTCTAATGGGTGAATCAAAAACACAGTTTATCTTAATTGGAATTTTTTTTCAAAAGCATTGCATCCTTTTGCTAAGAAGAACTCAGAAGGTACCTGTCATTAGTAAGCTTGTCAACAACGGAGGGTAGAGTGCGGGAGTTGATGATCATTATTATCATTTGTGAGAAAAAAGATAGTCAGTGGTGGGCAGTATTTAAAATACGCATTTACTTTTTAGGTATCGTGTAATTTAGATGTTGCAGGATAGAATTAAATGCAGTTTATAACAAAATATTTATACATTTATTTAAAGTACTTAATAAAGTATGTCATTTTATTTATTTATTTTCTGTCATTTTAAGAACCTTCATTACCAGGCTTACACTTTTAAATATAGCCTAGCATGTTCTTTGGCTATATGCATGTAAGTCACGTGACACAGCCCCGCTTGCTCGTTGTGAACTTCCTTTATCCATGACCTGTAATACAAGGAAAGAGTCTGCATTGATGTTTGGTGCAATTGCGATATTGCTCACTGTATGTCAATATAGGACAGAAAGATAGAGGTATTAGCAAACAGTAATACTGTGCTCTAGAACTTGTGGATTAACTTGCTAGGCTGATAGTGGCACACTAGTTAAGTTCAGGCCGTGGCATCTTGTGGTATTAGGCTTCATTGAGTACATTAGAGAAAAATCAGCCTAGCTACTTTTGTTCCTATGGACAAAATTCATTTCTGTCAGCTAAATGTAGCTACTGGGTCTGTGCAGAAGGGAGAACCAACTGGTGAAAGTTATGTTCAATATACACAGCTGCTGTTTACTTTCTTTTGATAATCTAAAGAAGTTTATTCTTAGAGTTTGCATATGTCTGGCACCCAACTGTGGGATATTGTGGGATATGTATGCATAATGATAATTAATTTAAGAAAGTGGTGCTGTGCCTTCTTGCACGCGCTGCAAGCGGCATCTCTGTCAGTCACTGGCACTAATTGTGTGGGAAACACTGGGTATAAGTTAAGGGTGTAACAGTTCCAAAAACAAGACTGAAACCGTGATACAAGCATTTGCGATCCTACCTCGTGGTTCTGGAAGACAGAGCAGCAATATCCCCCCAAGCCGCTGCCGCAGGTGAATGAATAAATGAATGTTGCATTTATATAGCGCACAGCCAAAGCACTTTACAGAACCAACCCCCACCACTGTGCAGCACACACTGGGATGATGCGACGGCAGCCATTCTGCACCAGTATACTCATCACACAGTGGCTAACGTGGTGAAGAGGCAGGAGAGAATATTATCTTGTGTACTAGGGCTGTAATGGTACATGTATTCATTAGGTACTGCTACTGTTTTACCTGTATTTTTGTATTTTCAAATTACAAATCACTTGTATTTCAATTAAATACATCTCTCTCACCAGTATTTTGAAGTTTCTTTTGTTGCATTTCATGAGCAAGTATTTGTAATTTCTAACAAAATAGTTATATTGTGATATTTGCTTACAAAATAAAATGTCCTTAGATAACATCAGTGTCACGGTGCGCGGTGGTCGGGCAGGCAAGCAGGCACTGGAGGTGGAGATCAGGGCAGGAAACAGGGTTTATTCCGGGAAACCGCCGGACAAATACAGGACTTCCACGCAACGGTAGGTAACATTAATGACAGATCTGGGGGAGACTCAGACGAGGACTAAATACTCAAGACAAGCAAGAACTGATAAACAACAGGTGATCACAATCAGGATCAGACACGAGGCAGCGAGGGGGGCGTGGCACACAGGAGGCTTTCACGGGCGGATCATGACAACCAGCACATCGCCACACCAGCACCCCTCTGGTTAACTCTGCAGACATTCTTGAGATTATAATTCAGCAGTACTGATTTTAAAAGGGTAGTTCTGCTGCAGTTCGGATCAAACCATGTTTCAGTTGAAAATGTAAAATCAAGCTTTAAAGTTCTGACAAGATCATTAATTAAAAATCTCTTGTTGCAACCTTAAGTAGGGCTAGATATATGGTCCTGATAAGATGCTCCATAGTGGACTGTAATGGTTGAGGAGAGATATGTCTCAGGTTGGATCTGATCATTGTGCTGGCTGAATGTGTGTTGTTACGTCTGTTACAGCATAGTATTGGAATGATATGCGTTAGTTCACACCTGATCTGAGAACAGTGCTAAGTAGCATAATGGGAGATGGGACCCATATCCTACAAGAATATGTATTTAAATATATAAATGTTATAGATATAGACATCTGCTCTCTTACTCCACTGACCAAAAAATCCATCCATTTTAAATGATAATTTGAGTTTAATGAAAAGCCAGGCGGCATTCAGCAGTATTTTAAAAGCAGTGTCTCTCTGACAAAACCATTTCAACAAAGACACTGTGATTTAAAAGCAACCCACAAGAGCTTTGTGACAGACTGTCAAGGAACACTAATATAACTCAGTCTAACAACACTTAGATCTGGGACTATAAAGAACATAAAAATAATGGCATGGTTAAAAATTACATTTTTTTGTTTCACGCATGATTATAATCCCATTTATATGGAATTGATGGTTTTCATTCAACTGATAATTCTCTGGTGCATTTAGGCCACAAAGCAGTTATTCTTCAATGTGGAGGCGAGCAACAGAGTTCTCCAAAGATAGGGTTATCTTTTCCCGTGATTCTCCCTCTATCTTTTTTGCTCTCTGTCAACAGGCTGAAGTATCTTTTGACAGAACATTTGTTTTCCTGAAGAAATAATGCTCATTCTGTTTAAGACACAATAAACCCATAATACTAATAATAAGGCGACTCTACAGATTCATCATTGGAGATGAGCATTTCCACGGCAACCATGGGAAGATACGGGTGGGTGGCGTGTTGCTTTAAATGCCTCTTTCAAATCATGACTGTCGTCCATCTCTATGGAAACAGTTCAAACACTTACTCCACTGTTAAATATTTAGTTATGAGCTGTTATTTTATGCTTGTCATGATAAGGTTGGCGTGGATGGAGTAACTGCAATTTATATAAATGTTCATGGAATTCTTGTGGTTTTTAAACCATGGCTAGTAAATGTGCAATTTGCTTTCACATATTTATGTGGCATTTTATATTAATGTGAACCTACAGTCATATTTTTTAAAAGCAGTAAATCCTGACAGCTGTTAGCAGACGACTCTGCCAAGCTATCTTATCGGAAACAGAAGAATACAGAAGCAGGGATTGCTTTTGGAAGAGTAATGCTTAAAGCAGGATACAGCCCCCTGAAACAAAGGCAGGAGACAGGGAAGAGGAGAGAAGGAAAATATAAGAGCCGTAGCAGAGTCTGCACTGGTCAGTGACAGAACTGTTAAACACCCCCTGATAAGCTCCACATCATCCCATAGTTCCTTCTTGGGCAGCCAGGAAGTCATAAAGGACCCTGTTTTCATTTTCACAGAAAAGTGAATTTCGTTTCATTTCCATAAAATATAGTCCAAAAAAAAAAAACCTCATTATTGCGTTTGGGACCTGGCTTCTGCTAGCGATGGGGGTAGTGAAGTAACAGGCAGCCACTGGGGCTCCCCATCTCCACTAGCGGTTTAACACACCAGGCTTTACTAAGCTTGTTCTTGTGGGAGCCAGTTACTGATTTAAGGCACATAGCACTGTCAGGGTTGCCAACTTTGGTCAGCTGGCTGGCGTGAGATTTTCAGTTTCAGGCAAGTCTGCATACACATATACATGTAAGAGTTTTATTACCTTGTATGTAGCCTGTAGGGTTTGCAGACTACCCCAACACTTTTGATTTTATTATTTTGATTTGATTTACTAATTTTAGGTTCATTATGGAATAATAATACATTTTGGCATAAGATTTTTTGCATTAGCGTGAGAGTCTGAGAGTGTGAGTGTGACACCAGATGCATGACAGTTGGGAACCTTGCACTGCGCACCAATCCGAAGTAGTTCCAAGATTCAAAAACTCAGGATTGTAAAGATGATGTCTTTTAACTTGACATTTCTGGCCTCCCATTTGGCTGACAAGTAAATTGTATTGTTCAACATGTAGACAATGTGATGTGGTACTGCAGCTGGCAACAGTCCACACCATACAGAACAGTCAGCAGTTCACAGAAAGCAAGAAGGGTAGAGTGAGTCTAGCTAATAGGCTAACTGCTGCAACAACACTACCGAGCAACTCACTGGAGCCCCGCTAATGGTTTCATATGAGCCGTTATTAGATATTATGGCACATGGTGTTATCAATTGTTCTGATTGGCAGGTCCACAGTTAGAGATGTGCTCAGTGGGTAGCCCAATACATGCCCAGTACATGCTGGTTGATATAAGCATGATTAGCAGTCAGTAAATGGGAGGGTAAACACAGGGGAGACCGATGTTTGCACATGACTGGTCAATTATCTGCTAGCCTCTAACATTTCGCCATGAATCAATGTTGCTTATATACGCTACCTGAGGCTGGATTACCAAAAAAACGCTCTCTGTCTGCCATTTGTGCACTTACAGTCAAAAACAGCCGACCAAAAATACAGGAAATGAAAGTGGGACATCATTTTTCAACATGTGATTCCTGTATTTGGGGGATGCATTGAAATGTAGGCCGAACAGAGACAAGATCCCTTCACATCTGGCTCACTGTCACAGCCTGTCCACAGGGCTGCCTTTGGAGTCAGTGATTACTGGTTTTGACCTGTTTGTGACAGCAGAGTCCTCACAAGTGCTGATGGTGGCCGCGTCTGCATGTGAGCACATCGACTCAGATCAGACGTTCACGGAGAAAGCGTGATACTTCAGAGAGACACAGTCACTCGGCATCTTGTCGCGCACTTGGCAGTGAACCATGTAAGATGCATTTTGACAAGACGGCTTTTCGAAAAGGCAAATATTTTCTTGTTGAGGCATTTCTCTAATATGATATAAATACTGTGAAGACCTGGGAATTTTGTGCCTTGAAATATTTAGCGGTTCAACAGTAAAACTTTTCTGTACTACACATGTCAAATATAAGTTGAGAACCACTTAGTTAATTTGTCAAACAAACTGTTATTCCTCTAGATTTAGAATTTAGCCTAGGCTGATTATTATTTTGCTGTACAAGGTGATCTGTGTGTATTGCCTATTAAGTCAGTTTTTCACATCTTCACATTTTTATAACAAAGAACATTTTATGTCCTTTACACAATGCCATTTCAGCTGCAGAACTAGCATCAGGTAAAATGCTACAGGATCCTTGTAACTTTTCAGATTCCTGAATTACCTTTCAGAGCAGCCATCTGTTACCCAGAGAGATGGCATGCGCACAGTCAAGACCTTGCAGGCTCATGCACAGAACTTCCTCTTTCCCACACAGGGGAGGATCCATAGTGCATCACTGGAAAATTTCCAAGTGGTGGGGATCCAGATATATTTCCGAAATTCAGGACACAAATACTGTACTCAAAGTCATTAGCAAAGGTCAATCAGAAGCTGACCAGGTAATGGAGGACTCTAAAGAATTGTGGACAGTCAAGGTTGCAGGCATGGAAAAGTAAGTCATTTATGAGCCAATCCCAACCTGGAACTAATGCTCGGACTGTGACTCGAGAGAGACGCAAGACTTGTTTAGTACATCACTAAAACCACAATGGATTAATAATACAGGTGAAAACAATTACCAGGAAGTTAGACTAGTCCAATCAATATTTCAGTACTCTGTACATTAGGGTGGGGTGAAAAAAATCCAGATTTCCAATAGTACAGAAATGTTGTTGCTGGACCTTGTTATTAAACGTGCAAAATATCTTTGAAATAGGTTCATATTTTCAGGTTCCATAAAGCGATCAAAGTTTTCACCTGTCACATCAATGGGCAATATACACTATCCATTATCTATACACATTGGTGTTGTGTTTGTGCACTTTCATAACATGATAATCACTACAAAATACCAATGTTCAGGTAACGCAGACTTTTACTGGGTATCAGCCATACACATACATTACATCGCTTTGCGGCTCTGCGGCTGAACTGGTCTTTGCTCAAACCTTCTGCCCCAACAGAATAATCCACCCCCTTATTCTGTCCTAAGCAAGGTTGAGAAGTCCTCTTATCCAATGATTACTTTGCCCATTGTAACTTGTATTAGGTCCGTGCCTCTCAAACTGGTCCTTGGGGACCCCAGACAATCCATGTTTTACTGGGAGCTGGGAGGGAGGAAAAATCTGGACTGTCTGGCAGGGAGCTTGGAGGACTGGGAGGAGAATCACTGCCCTAGGTCAGCTTAAATACCCAGTATGCCTAAGCATAAAAGGAACATCTTGCCTATGCTCTTACTCTTTAAATTTATGTCTCTTTAGTTACGTTACTTTTCTTGTAAAAAGGTATTGGCCAAAGTAATTTCCATGGGCTTTAAGTCACCCCAGATCAACCAGGATCACTAAACAGAAGGTGCATCATTTTCAAAGCTGTAAGCCAACAACCTCAGGTTAACATATCAACCATTTCCCCCTTAACTTGGATGTTCACTTCCAATCATAATCATAATAGACACACCTGATAATAAAAAGTGGGATTCTGCAAAGAGCTTTCCTCGACACTATCTTAACTGAGCTGTCTTTGGTAAAGAGGATAAGGAAGGTTAAGGTGGTCACTCGCACAATGCAGGAGATGAGACAGCTAAGCTTTATACAGGGGAGAAATTGAACTGCGCTGGACTTCCAGTAGAAGCATGACCAGTCCAGACACAGAAAGGCGGCATGACGTGCTCGGGCATGACGTGTCCAGAACATGAGATCGCAGGGCTGATTCACCAGCGCAGCAGTGGGAAAGCTGATCCAATGCGGCTGATGCTAAATCAGTTTAGCATTGGTGATTAGGGGAATCAGAAGCCGGCTTAGGAGGCTGGGTGGAGGATGAGTAAAAAAATTTCCAGGCTGATTTATAGTTAATTTCATTCTAGTCTGTGCTGCAGAGGTGATTACGCAACATCCATCATATATTTAAAATTCCCTTGTATTTTAGGTCAGAGTTCACGGAGCGCTTTGTGTTCATGAACGCAGACTCTGAGACTGACTGCTTGCAAATTTGGAAATCAGGAGCAAGCTTTTTCCCAGAATTCTCCAGCCTCTAGCTAATGGAGTGATATTGAGCACGTCTGCATTGTGGCCATGGTTACTATTGCTGGCCACCCGTGACTGGCCAGGGGAAAACTCTCCGCCTCTTTAAAAACAAAAATATTTTTTCTTTTAGCTGTGAGGCTAATGTACCCCATCTACAAGGATGGGGTGAAGCTTTGCTCTCCCTGTCACCTCATTAGGGGCAAAACGAGGGCGTTTTGAAATGCCTTTCCTTCCTCTGGTCCACAGTGGATAGATTTAGCGGATAGATCAGATTGGCCGTGATTCTGCGTCTAAATGAATTCCTAATTGAAAGACCTCATTGGGTCCCCCTAAGGACCTGATTAGCGTGCTCTTCTATTAGAAACAAGTAAGGGAAATTTAACTGCTAATGATTCTGCAAAATGTTGGAAATTCTAGCCTCAGGTTACGGATGTCTTGTAATACTGCCATCAATATTATGCCAACACTGACCTACAGTAAGGACAGACTATAAAAATATTTACAATGAATAGCTATTTGAGTGCATTTTTTAATATAAAATCATATTAGAGGTACGGACTTTTGCAGAAACTGCACCAATTTGAAAAATATTATCTAAATTACTCTGGCAAATTATTCAGGCAAGATACCATGAATCTTACCATCTCTGTCTTTAAAGCACTTGTGAGCCATATCCTCATATGAGCCCTTCAAAATGTAAAAAAACCCGATTATTACTTTTAAAACTAACATGCAGTGTGTAAAGTACTGTAGCAGTTTGAAGGAACAGTGATCTGCTGTATTATAGTGCTTTAAAGTATTAAAGTTTGCCTGATGATACCTGATGGGAACGTAAAACAATCATCCTATAGGTGCCTATTTTCAATTAGTGCCATTCCAGAGCATAAGCGATACGCCAGTACAGCTAAATTAACACCACTTACCATTGCTAATGTGTATTACCAATGGCAATAATCTTATCACTTGCATGTGAAGTGATTCATCTTATTAAACTGAGAGAAAATTAATGATGGCACGTAAGTGAAAAGCGTGTGGCTTGGAATCAGGGACAGGTCGGCGAGAGCTGTGTTTTGGAGGGATTACACAGCAATGTGCCTCTGATTTCGTGGGTCTGAATCATTCCTTAGTGGAAGGAAATCGAGCTTTTAGAGTTGATCTGGAGCATAATGCCATGACTTCATGACGTTTAAGATTTTGATTTAAGAGTTTCTGATCGCTTCGTATGTTTGGGACAAAACATATTCCTAAGTGTGTTTTCAGCTGGAATTGGCAAACTCAGCTGACAGTTTTATTTCTATTTAATATGCATGCTGTAATATCCATTCATCCATCCATCTATCCATCTATCCATACATACATCTGCTTCTCCTGGTCATGATCACGGAGTGCTGTAATAACCTGGTTAAATTAATCTGGAATCAGGTTAATAACAATGATGTCAAATTGCCTTTTAGGGTCAGTGTGTGGTTCTACAAATTAGGTAAACAGAAGGTTGCTGGTTCTAATCCCATGACTGCAAGAATGATGCCACCATTGAGCCCTTGAGCAAGGCTCTTAAACACAATGGCTCCAGACCCCAAAGCTTGCTCTCACCTACAGTATATGGGCAAAAGTATTGGGACACACCTCATAAACACTGAATACAGTTCTTTCATTCAGACCCATTGCCACAGCTGTATAAAATTAAGCACTTAGCCATGCAGTCAGGTTTACAAACATTTGTGAAATAATGGATCATTCTAAAGACCTCAGTGGATGTCACCTTTGCAATAAGTCAGCCTGTGAATTTTCTTCCTTGCTAGATATCCCACAGTCATCTGTAAGTGGTATTAAGTGTAAGTGGTATCAATGTGGAAGCATTTAGGAACAACACAAACTCATGTAAAGTAATAGAATGGGGTCACTAAGTGTGGAGGCACATAGTGTGTAAAATTCTGTGTGTAACAGTCTGTTACAACTTTCCTCTGACATTAACCCCGGCTCACACTGTCTGCCGGGAGCTTCATGGTCGGGCTGCATGCAAACTTCACATCACCAAGCACAATGCCAAGCTTTGGATGCTGTGGTGTAGAGCACCCTGCCACTGGACTCTGGAGCAGTGAAAATATGTTGTATGGAGTGACGAATCACACTTCTCTGTCTGGTAGTCTAATGGACGCGTCTGGGTTTGGCAGATACCAGTAGGACGTTACTTTCCTGACTACGTTGTGCCAAATGTAAAGTTTGCTTAGGGGGGGGGATAACGGAATGGGGTTGTTTTTCAGGTGTTGGGGTAGTCCTCTTAGTTCCAGTGAAGGGAACTCTTAATGCTTCAGCATACCAAGTAATTTTGGACAATTCTATGCTTTCAGGTTTGTGGGAACAGTTTGAGCCTTTTTCTGTTCTAGCATGACTGTGCCCCACTGGCCCACAGCAAGGTCCATAAAGACACGACTGGGGGGACTTTGGTGTGGAAGAACTTGACTGGCCCACAGGCAGAGGTGGAGATTTCAGGTTCAGAAAGTAAAAATCCAAACCAGGATTTTGTTCCAACCAACCAGCTGAGTATCTGTGACTGTGACTCTTTATACTCAACTGGTTGGTTGAACCAAAATCCTGGTTTGGATTTTAACTTTCTGGACCTGAAATATCCACCTCTGCCCACAGGGAGCCCTGATTTCTCCTTCATCAAACACCTTTGGGATGAATTCCGAGAAACGCTTCACGTCCAACATCAGTGTCTGTTGAAAGAATGGGCAAAAATATTCACAGAAGTACTACAAAATATTATGAAAACCTTTCCTAGAAGTGTAGCCACTGTTATGACTGCAAAGGGAGGGGGTAACTCCATATTGATGCCTGTGGATTTGGAATGGATTGTTACAAAATTTCCTGCAGGCGGAATGGACAGGAATCCCAATACTTCTGTCCCTATAATGTATGTATGTGTCACTGTGTCTCATGGAAAATATTATGGGGTAGGTGAGACTGGAATTCTCCTACAGAGGTGAATAGAGTATTTCTATTTTATCCCATTTTAAAATCGGAATAGCTATAGAACAATCAAGAGTGAGCTAAAGCAATTACTTGCAGACACTACTAGAAACTATATTACAAATAACGGTTGAAATGTAGCTTCAGCTTGACAATTTATTTATTATGGTTGGAGCATGGGGGTGTTGAATCCCCCACTTAGAGAATGGAGAAGTGCATGGAAGGTTATACCTGCTGTTTTAACTAGACCAGGACGCACACATTTCAGATCGTCAGATACCACTCCTCACACCTACCTTGCCTAGCCAAACAGAAATGCAATTTATAATTGAATTGAGTGTGTATGGAAGAATGGGGGTGGGGTAGCAGGAGATGGAGCCTCATAACGAGAACATCAATCTATAACAGCCTCTAATAGATTTGTAAGAGTATGAGATGGGGGTAGAGGAGTTGTTCAAGAAAACAGCCATTTATAACAAAGCTGTGGGGTGTGACAGTGTAACAGCTATTTATAATGGAGCAGAGGGAGGTTACAGAACAGCCATTTATAACAGAGACGGGTGGGAAAGGAGGGGTGACAGAGAGAACAGCCATTTGTAGCAGAGCTAGAGAGGTATGGCAGGGGGTACTGCATTAAATCAAGGCAGACAAAACGAATGCACGCTTAATACCTAAATATGTTGGTATTTTCACATGGTTACACATCTACTCACATGGATGCATGCTAAGGCGAAGGAGAGAGAGAGAGAGAGAGAGAGAGAGAGAGAGAGAGAGAGAGAGAGTAGGGTGTGTGGGAAAGCCGGCCGGCCTGTAAAGCATTTTTGCGGTGGTCTACCCCACATTTCATGCTGAGATGTCATTGCCAACACTGGCGAGAAATTATGCAAACGGTCGTGCGCATTCGGCAAACACTCCACCGCAAATTTGCCGGAACACGTTCGCCTTTCTGCCTCAGAGAGTTTTGATTTAAGCAAATGACG
>JABFEB020000060.1:19469052-19481449 GCA_019775895.2 Stomatorhinus ivindoensis
TGTGGGTTTTGTTCCGCCCCCCCCCCCCCCCCGGTTATGCTCCGGACCCCCATTACCCTGCATAGGATGTGTGGTCACCATAGGATATGTATGGAAATTTAGAATTATTTCAAAAGTGATTCTGGAAAATAAAATAAGATCTTTTGATTTCAATATATGATTTATATTAGAGATATTTGGGATTCTGTGCTATGGTCTCTGTTGTATCTTGTATATCTTTTCATGTCATAGACTTTGGTAAATTGAGTATATCCAGAATAAATTTCTGTATCTATAATCGCTTTAACCTTTTAAAAGGTTTAGCTGCATTGATATCTATTGCAATTATATCTTTTATAATTCTATTCGCAAATTCTCTTTTTATATGGAAATACAACATTGAAATATCATAGTAGCAGAAAAATGTTGGTTTGCATACATACAGAAGTGGGATGTGCACTGACCAAATTACTTATCTTTATTAGCTATAAATAAGTAAGAGTGCATAATGTTCTGGGCTGTGCATTTGGCATCAACTTCACAAACAAGAATGAACACAAGACCACGTACAAAAAATGGACTGTGATTAAGCACCGATTCTAGCAAATTAAAGTGCAGAACTGCAGAAATTCCTGGCTAGCAGCAAGGGCAGCAACTCACAAATTTAATCTAAGCCAGTGAAAAAGTTCAGCACCACGGACAGAACTCTACAAAGTCCAGACAGCCAACACACTTTGGCACCATGGACAGCAAACCAAACAGCTGAGTAAGTTCAGCACCACGGACAGCACTATACAGGTTCACTTCTCTCTTTCATACCGTGACTCCTGAAATAGGCTCAGCTGCCTTGAGTCTCTTAATCGACTACAAGGATGTGGAAGACAGACATTTTAAGTTCAAATAAAGACTTGCTCTGAGGAATAGAGCTGGTATAATATTCTGCTAAAGTTAATCCCTCTATCACGTATAATTAATGGATGTGGCATAACATTCGAAAATTTAGTTTTTTTTGTAAATATTTGATTGCACAGATAGGGGTTTCTTGTGTTTTTATTTCATGTGTCAGAGGAGAATAGCTGGTAGCATAGTGATGCCTTTGAGGGCACATATACCCATGAGGAAACACATCCAGCATTATAATAGGTCTGACCACAAGGGCAATAACTACAATGCAACCACAAGAAAATTTAACCTGAAGATGATTCGAGACCCACAGATCAATAATGTTCACAACAATACCTTTGCCAGAGTGACTGGGCAATATTCTCTTTGGACAGAATATATTGATTTGCAAAAAGCGCCTTTTATGTACAGTATAGGCTTGGCACAGTGGGGTCATAATGACAGGGAAAAGGGATGAACTCAAAGATGAATACACTGGAACATGGGTGAAATTCTGGGGTTTGGTCCACTTAGCCTCTGAGGCTGTGGACAGTGATCTCCCCTCACTAGTGCTGGAGCTGAGGCGTGGAGCTCATCTGTGGCGCTGCTCTCCCAGCGTTCCGAGTCAAGGATCCTCCTGATGGCGATGGAGTGGGGGCGTTGGGGCATTACTGACCTCACACGCTTCCAGCATTTACCAAGGGGGAGCAGTCCTTCCAGCCACTGTCAGCGATGTCAGTTTGATGGAAATTCTAACGGAAGTGACTGTATGAGGGCATTTATTGACGCCGTTATGTAAGACGAGTAGCGTTTCCCCAGAACTCAGTGGGACAACAATCCAGCAAGAGCAAATTAATTCAGGTTCTTTGTGTTTGGTCAGGTTCAGACTTTACGTCCTGTCAGCTTGATTTGCTTTGCATGGCCAGAAGTCTCCTTTGTGTTTAATTCATTCCCTCTGTGATAATCACCACCAGGGCTACTGGAAACCAAGAAGGAACCGTGGCACCTGTGCATATATACTGACATAT
Organism: Stomatorhinus ivindoensis; assembly: GCA_019775895.2. Classification (NCBI taxonomy): domain Eukaryota; kingdom Metazoa; phylum Chordata; class Actinopteri; order Osteoglossiformes; family Mormyridae; genus Stomatorhinus; species Stomatorhinus ivindoensis. The sequence goes on from JABFEB020000060.1 coordinate 19,470,942, forward strand.
GTAAGTTCTTTTCAATAAAATATTACTAGTGTCAGATTGAAATTCACTCAGGATAAAAATCCAGTTAGCTTTTTCTTAATTATTTTATCACATTCTGGTAGTTATGCACCTAATCACTAAGCGCAAAGTTTGATCAAAGATAATAAACTTAATTATCTACTTGAATAAATATTTTTGGCTAGAGAGCTGCACCCCCCCTCCACCACCTCATCCAGAAATAATTTACTTTGAAGGTGTTCTACTCCAAACTTTGTTCCCCTCTGTAACTCAGCTAATTTAGATAAGACCATGTGCGTGATTTGTAGTGATGGGCTGTGTGATCCAGGCTAGAGCTGCCACCCGCTGCACTTTGCATAGTAACATCACATTCCGCCAATTCCACTGCCGCCCTGGCATCCGCTGCCCTTATTGTACCAGTGCTCCTCAAACCACACAGCACCTGCCACGTGGGTGCGCAAGGAGTCACGTGAAGACCAGTTATGTAAAACAAGTGTTATCTTCTTACTAAAAGGTCACTTATGTGTTAGTGCTGTAGCTCGTTTGAGGTTAATTACTGCTCACTGAAGTTCTGGCACTGGCAAACAATTTGTTAGGCTGTAGCAATGACTTCCAAGCCAGTCCTTGGGAACTCACACACGGTCCATGATTTTGTTCCCTCCGAGCTCCCTACCAGACGGTCCACATAAAAACATGGACTGTCTGCAGAATGGACTGTCTGCAGGCCCGGCTTAGGAAACACTGAAGTGCAGTGATGACTTATGGGTAAACACTGCGTCGCACGTTCAAGCTCTGGCAAGAACCCTGAAGTCACTTACATGGAATTTACAACTGCTTCCAGCTACTGAAAACACAAACCAGTTCCTCTAGATGAGGGCATCTATTAACCAAGTGACTAACCATGGTAATAACCCTGTCACACTGAGCCAGAAGCCTGGGGTGTTTGACTGTACAATAGTCATGGCACAGGACAGTGTATCAAAATTATGGTGATTGCAGGGAAGAAACAATCAGGATCCGTTTTTTAAATATACCCTTATTTGAATATTTTAGGGTTAAATGGTGATATTAACGGCTACTGTCCCGTTGTGATTCCTTCCCCCTTCTCTCGTGTTTTCCCCTCCCCATCTTAAACATGTGCTACTGAATGCTATTCATGCTTTCGCTCATTACCAATCCAAATTAAACAAATTGTGTGATTCTTTTCCACTCCTCTCATTAATTAGCAATGGTAATACTTATATTCAATGGATTAGCATAATTATAATTACCAATAATGTTTCTGTAAACTTTGTTTTAAAAATTACTTTATAAGTGCATAAACTATTTTTTTCTTAATCGTGGGCAGCCATTCTGTTACCCAGCATCCCTTGCTTTCTACCCTGCAGAATATGCTTGGCACTCCTGTTGATTGATCAGTGTGTCATTATATACTGATGACATTAAATTAAAATGGATGTGAAGCCCCACCCCGCAGGGCCCAGGCATTTGTTGGGTCAGTATGGTCAGTATTTGGGCCTCTCCCTGGACAGTGAACATGCCCTAGGCCAGCTAAGGACACTCCAGCAAGCTGAGGACATTCTTCGGTTAAGCTTCATCCCATCGAGGTAGCAGACAAATCTCAGGATTCAGGAAAGGTGAAACGGGAGGATGATGTAATGAATTCAACCCTGCAGGGTGGAAGCCTGGATTTTTAATCACAGCTATGGTCTAGGAACCCCCCCACCCCCCTACCCCAGGAGGATGGATAGGGTGAAATGTGAAACCAGGCAAAAACACGAATGGGGGCGTGCCACATGCAAAGCAAATCAGTTCGGCATGAAAGCACAAACTGAAATTGTATGTACAGAAACATGTACACACAAGCTTAGTTTATCCTGTTAGGGAGTAAAATGTTCTCCAAAAGTGTTTCCCTGGTCCTCGGGGACCCCAGACAGTCCACATTTTTGCTACTGGGAGGGAGCGAAAATGTGGACTGCCCGGGGGGCTCTGAGGATTGGGTTGGAAAACACTGGTCTAAATTGCCATCGATGCTGTCTTGACATGAAGCAGGGAAGCAAGCACAGGAGCCGGGGAAATCAGGTGAACACGGGGTTTATAATGAAGAGACGCACTTAGCAGCATGACACGACGTCAATGACCGGACTGGGGAAACATACACTGACACGCAATTAAATGTACTGGACTAATTAAACACAACAAGAAACAGCTGATAACATGGGATTCCACGGGGCGTAGAAGAGGCGGCGTGGCACACAAAAGGATTGGCACGATCGGGGCATGACAGATGCATTGATATATATGTGCAAAGTCCAGTCTTTAACATCATCTTCTTATCTAGGTGGCTTTTATTTTTAAGGATTATGGTGTTTTTCTTGACATCAAGGTCTCAGGGACTTTGAACCTTTTATTAAATAACCATAAAGCAATGCATCTTCTATGAAAAACCTTCACCATATTTAGGAGTTTATAGAAACATCATAGACTAATACTAACTTCAAGGCTAATCAGCTTTATGGATGCTAAGAATATGGCTGGGTGAATATTATGGGCCTGTGGATTTAATTGAATGAGAAAATTGTGTGCTATTGTTAAAAAAAATGATCTTTATGAGAAGGAATATGTGGATGATAGTTTCACAGCACAGCATCCCCTACTGACCATGTTTAGCATTGCAGGCAGCTGACTGAAACACCGCAAGCCTTAGATTCCTGTGGTTGGATATTGTGGACCATCTGGCAATAGTTCTAGGCACCATATCTCACTAAGGGGCATGTATTGATAATGGAAATGTAAATTGTTAACTTTGTTTTGTTTAATTCCCAACATTGTAAGTCTAGCTGGCGGTTCCCCTAGAGCAGCAATTCTCAAGTTCTGAAAGGGTCATGAGGCAGATCTGGAGCAATAACAATACGTATTTTTAAAAAGCAAGCTCCTATGCTGATCCTCAATCAGATTTCCTAGCCCCAATCCTAGAATTAACCTATATAAATAGGGCTCAAACTGCTTAGCGCAAAACTAATGAACACTGAACCAATGCAATCCAAGAAGCCAAACCACGGATGCTAAATTTAACCTTGCTATTGTCTTCAGGTTGGTACGGATGTGTTTGTCAGTTTAAAATGCATAAAAGCACCACAAAAATTTCTGTATTGCATCAAGGATTTTTGACTTCGTCAGGAACCTCTATAAAAAAATACATTTAAAAAATCGCTAAATTATAAATGCTGTGAGGGTATTTTATGGCTGATTTAAGATACAAGTCAGCACCGACCCGTTTAACATAAGTGATAGGAACAGGAAGCTAATATAGGACTAAAATAAAATTCACTGGCACATCCAATCAGATTTGCGTGACAGGTATTCATTGACATAAACTGCAGAGTGCAGAGTGACCATAGCGTTAATTTAAACCTATACTTCATATAGCGTCCTGAATGATGCAGCATGGTAAAAACTAGATCTAGAAGGTTGAGAACCATACACTAGTGGACAAAAAATCCCAGGCTGGGCTACTGGGTTTGGACATCATTTGTCCATCCTTGGTCTCCTTTCTTCACATAGCAGGTTTATTCTGTAAGTTAACTTGTCAGTCTCATTCATGACAGTTCTTCTTCCCTGATATTTCTTGCTAGACTCTAATAGCAGCCAGACCTCCTCCCCGCTTCCTTCCTTCAGTCTGTCCAGTGTTACTACCTCTGACATCATTCTACCTGATAAGGGATGTAGTCACGCAATACCTGCAATGCACCAGTAGTGAGAGCGCAGCTATTCCAACATGCATGCAACCATCTGACCAGGAAAACCTGTAATATAAATGCAAGGTCAATGCTGGGCCAGGGCTCATCATCCAGAGTGAGGAGGTCAGGGGTTCTGCTCCTAGTATTCTGTTACATAGGGTCCTCCCCTAACAGTTCTCTCTGACTCATGCTAAATGTCAAAGTTTCGAAAAAAGCACAAATAGAATAGCAGCTCTCCTAAAACAAAGGCTTTACAGACACTGCAAGTAAGTCCCTTTGAATATGTAATTCCTGCCAGCATCACTGATGCATTTTAATCCAACTTTTAAGTCATATTTAAGGTTAAAAAGATGTGGGACATACTGGGTATTAATCAAGCTGATTTCCCTATAGCAATGTAGGGAGAGCGGTAGAGGTGGCCATCAGTCTCGCAGGGGTAGCTGCAGGTGAGCTATACATCACCGGAGCTGTATGTTAATGGATTTTAAAAAGGCAGCACACAATTGATGCTAGAGCATTGTCAGGGTGAGAGCAAAGCCAGGCTATTTGTCTTCTCATGCTTATAAACTTCTTAACCCGTATGAAAAAACTGTGGCTCATATAAGTTATCAAGCCTATTGTTTTTTGTACTTAAAGTACAAGTCAGTGTTTTATCTTGTATGATTATGGCGACACTTATACCGAACACATTCTTCACATGTAAGGCACTCAAAAGAAAAATATACACTTTTACATGAATCTTACGTTTTACGATACGACATAACATACGGCTTTAGTAGGAAGTGCATGTTTATTGCTTGTTATTTCTTTAAAAAGTTTTATATCGCTTTTATATTATTCTAATGGAAGGCATCACGGGGCAGCGTGTGGCTGAGTGGGCTAAGCCTGTGTGCCTGTAATCGCAGGTTCAAACCCAAGCCTCAGCACGGCTGCGGGTACCTGATCAAGGTCCTTAACCACCAGCTGCCTGGGTGCCGCGACAGGTGGCTGCCCTTTGCAGACAACTTACTCCACAAAGAGCAAGTTGAGGGGGGATACAGACAGATTTCCCACAGGGATTAAAAAAGCATCGATTATTGTTATTATGTATGACCTCTCTACATTCAGTTGGTTTAATTAAACTATGTTATGTGTTCAGAACACAAAGCAAATTCATCAACTGAAATAGAATGTTTCCTTTAACAAAATACTCCTTCTTGTTGTGTGGAGCCACCATCCATGTATTCAACTGAGTCTATTAAAAGAATAATGCATAAAAACTAATACTGATAAAACATTAACTTAATATGCATTGTACATGAATGTAGAACATATATGTTCGGCAAAACATTAATATAATATGCACTTTACATAAATAAAGGACATTCATGATTAACAGCACATTCAGTTAATACAGATTGTACTTAAATGTAGGACATGTATGTGTAACAGTACATTCCATATGTATTTGACATGAATAAAGGACAATTATGAGTAATGACACATAAAGTTAATATGCAGTGTATATTGATTTTGAGTGTCATATAAAGAGCTTATATGATTTGGGTAAAACACATAAGGGTTATGTGTTATTTTAAAAAACATTTCCATATGGGAACTCAGCGAAGACTCTATGCATTCATCACTTCCAATCCAAATCAGCAAATGGAACTGCAGCTGGGAATGGAAAAATAATCTATGGGGGACAGAACTGGAATTAAATTCAAATTTCATGGAGATTTAAATTCCAACTCAGTTGCATTTCCTGATTTGGATTGGAACTGATAAATGTATTCCAGAATGGTTCCAACCCTTTTTGGAAGGCTCGTTATTATGTATCTGGGAGAAATGGGGTCTCCTATCTTTATTTTGTAAAGTCTGACTGAAAGGCCTGATCATATTTCTATAAAATGAAGCATTAAGTTACTGTACTTTATGGCAGTGATGATGACAAGATCATGGTGACCTACTCATGATGGCTGTTGCTGTTCCATGATAGTCCCATTCTTTCTTTGGCCCCACGGTTGTTAAGAGAATACCTCCAATATTTTTTCTGATCCTTCATTATACTTGATCCTCCTGAGAAGGCTTGAGCTTTTCAATCAAAATAACCCGTACATCATTGGCATCAAACCTTACTACAGTGCGTCATGGTCAAGCGATGATAGAGACAGATAGAGTTTCCTTGTTCATTTAAGGGTATCTTGAGTTAGGGGCATAAAGCATGTCTATACAGAGCCCCTTTGGAGGTGAATGGAGGTAGACGGAAAGCTGGGAGCAGTGTCTGTCAGGCTGATTGTAAAGAGGCACTATAAGGATCAGACAATCCAGCCATATGCTACTATACCTTATGCTGGGGGTCACATGGTGCCAGGTCATGTGACTGGAGCTTCTGCAGGCACATGACCCCCATTTCACAGTCACGCTGTCATTAGAGGAACGTGCTGATGAGGGGCACCTCTTGGTGTCCCACTGGGGGTGCCTTTCTACTCTGACAGGGAAGGCACTGTTTTTAATAACAAGGAACACTAGAAGGCCATCCGCCGCAATCCTGGTGACCTTATCTTTTAAATAACTCTAAAATAAATTATTTATTTATCAGTCCAGAAAATAATTACCAATAATTCCCAGAAGTACTGACAAGTTCTGAGCTGGATGTTTTGGGACCAGAGGTTCCCTCCCTCCATGTTAAAGAGCCTTTTTCTTTGTCTTTCGCTTTGTATCAAAGAAGACCTTCAACATGTAAAGTCAGCAATTTACTATGGTATCCTTTCTCTTTTGGACCATCTCCAACAACTAATACAACACATAATCCTAGACCATCTGTCTGAATGAAATAAAATTGAATTTCATTTTCTTTTATTTTCATTAGACTATTCATCCAACATTTTTCTGTTGAAAGATTTTGCATGGTTGACACAATTGTCTTCGTCTACCTTTCATTTGTTTTTACGGCATCTTGATGACTGAAATCTGTGCTTCCTCAAAGAAAGCCAGACTGTGGGATTCTGGGGATTATAGCGATTTTGTTGTTTAATGTTTGTTTCTGTTAGTCGTCCACAGGAGTGCCTGATCAGAATGGGAAATTACGCTTCTCTTCTTGAGCCTAATGAAGAATTTCTTTCTTCGGAGACACGCCGGTACTCGTACATTGATGCCTTTTATTTTCGACGTAAAATCCAACATAAACTGTAATTCAGAGTTTGACAGATGAGGACTACAATATTCTGGAGTATTCTGAAGCTGCAAGTCAGACAATGAGCAGCAGGTGTTTAAGCTAAATTTCAAAGGTAGAAACAATACTGTTACAATGCATAAATACTTCCAAGATGAAAAGGTATAAGCATCATTGTTTATATAGCTGGAATATGTGTGATGAGGAATTAGGGACATTTCATTTAAAATGTGCATAGTTAAAAGCTGATGATCCAAGAAGTGTTCCTTTTTTGATAGATCCCTTCCTCTGGGACTAATTATTTAGCTTTTCTCGTTATCCCCAGCTCGATGAGTGCTCCTCTACCTAATCTTTAGGCATGTGACATTTGGTGTAATTAATTCCAATTTAGTTTTCTATTCCTGGGAAAGTGAGCGCCTTGTTTTAATGATGGCAGGCAGACCAGTCTTTTTCTCCTGCTTTCACCAGCTACTGCCTGCAGCAGACCTAAAAACATAAAGTGGAAACAGCTACCAAAACAAGGAAGCCTTTGAAATTAACATGTTTGTATCTTAATCTATGGCTTTACATAGAATCTGGCTCAATTCCAAACATGTCTGCTCCAGATTGTGTTCGTTAATCCCATGATAATGTCTCATTTATGACCTCATTTATGCTTGGCAGAGCATTGTAATTGTAATTGTAATTGCAGGTCTTCCATACCGCTGTCTGGTACTGGTGGCACCAGTAGGGGGCGATCATCTGTCTTTACACATGTCTTGTGTGGAAACACTTTCAATGCACTTATAGCAACTGTGAGTGGGGGGTTCTCAAGAAGTTTCTTATACCTTGATTGCTGGGGTGTTTTCTCAGAACAATGGATAATTAAGTTGTATTGTATCTATACAGAATTGTTTCCAGGGTAACAGAAATTTTATGCATTTCAAAAATGAGAGGAGTGAAGTATAGCTTTGTTGATCTTCTGGGTTACAAGTGGCAGAGGGGTGAGGTCATATTCGTCACATGGCAGCCTCTTTTCTCATTTCTCCGTGTGACTAATCTGCTCACCTCACCTCTGCATCCCACAAAGCAGCCCTTTCACTCACGTTCTTGGACAACGACGCAGGCTCACCTTCCCACTAAGCGTATATATACACGCAAACACTATTTCTCTCACATATTTGAAATCACACATGGCTCATCACATGCTGGCTGGTTCAAAAATAAAAGCTCGATGCCTCGCTTGCTAGCCATGGTGGGCTTGTGGCATTGTGATTACATGCATACACACACATTGAATGACGCACTTTCTGTGGTGCTGATTTTCCACATAAAAACGGCCAAGCTGGCCCAGGATCACTGCTCTCAGCACGCTGCTTGCAGACTCATTGATTCCTTATGTCGCAATTAATGTTAAACTAATATGCTTGTGATCACACTCCTAAGGGATATTTGCAAGGTGCTGTGCTGTGGTCTTCATAAGCATGACAGACACGGGACTCTTTTGATGAGGACCATCTGTCACTGGTTAATGCGACCTGCCGCAGATTACCAGATTACTAATTCAGGTTACTTAGTTCTCTGTGTTTCTTATCTGTCCATGGGAGACAAACTCTTTCTTTTCTTGCCTTGCATATTGTTACGGTGGCTATCTGTGCCTTCGTACTTTAATCTCAGTGTGCCTGCGAGGGATTTAAGTTAAGCCCCACAGGAGGAAAAAAAAAAAAATCATGTTTTATTTATTTATTTATTTTTTTAAATCACTGATTCCCATTTCTAGAAGTTGCATAATCTGAGAGAGGGATTACAGACACATCCAACATTCAATTGGCATCTCAGAAATCTCTGTGAAAGACAACCCCAGAGCCCAAAGACCAGTGGGAGGTGGGAACCTGTGGGAACCTAAATCACACAATATGCTTAAGGTGCGTGTTTGTTTTTAACAGACATCCAAAGAAATATTTTAATAAGATTACAATGATGAGCCTATCTGTTCATCTGTCTACCTGCCTGCCTGTCTATCTGTCTGTCTATCTATCTATATAGAGAACCATACTGAAAGTTGAATTCCTAGTGCATTAGACACGTGTTTCATTAATGCGCATGTCTTAGGCAATCAAAGAAAATGTTTAAATGCTGCCCTTCTTCTTGTGCTTTTTGGTGTGATTTTATGTCTGTAAACTTAACCATTTCAAAACCACTCCTAAGTCACTCCAGTATTTGCATCAAGTTTACCGATCTATTTGTTGTTTGACCACTAGAAAACTTCATATGGCTAATCAATACCTCATTGGTTTTTAAATTGGTCTAATTCTGTAACTAACTAAGTAACTGATTCGTTAACTACTAACGGACCGACTGACAGTTCCCCTGAGGAGAGTTTTTCGGAACTGATGTGGCATTCATCTAATCGTCTAAATAGACTTCACTTACTTTTTGGAAAATGTTCCAGTTCCTTTAAGTTTTTTATTGTGCAACTCTTAATTTGCATATGTTTTAATGTTATATTGTGTTTCTTGTTCTGAGCACGTATACACTTCCTACACAGATAAAAAGGCTTAAATATGTCCTTTGACTGCATAAGAATTTTGCACAATACTATATAAGATAAGATAATGTGACCGTGTAGGTAGTTGAGGATATTTGGTTATTAGAACATGCCACACGTGGGCCCGTATGAAGTTGAACTCCGACGCCACTGACCACTATTGATCCAAGGTGGGTAGCTTGACATGGAGGAGGTTGTAAATCCAGTGCGCCTGAGAAGCAGGATGCGAAGGCACACCTCCATCATCTCTACATTCATCAGCCGATTCATCACAACTTTGTTTCATGAAATCCATGTCTGCAGGCCTCCTGAAGCCTGACCATAGCCTTCTGCGGGCTTCCGTCTTTGAGCCCGCCAGGTAGCACCAACATGCAATTAAAACGTCAAAGGCCTTCCAGCCCTGGTTCCATCACAGCCATGCCGACGGTCGCCTGAGGGGGAGGGGCCAGCAGATGCCGGGGTCGTGACTTCTGAGTGTCACTGCCGCTGAGAGGAATCCATGCATTGCATGGCAGCAGTAATAAAGCTCATGCGGGCAGACCCTGCCAGGTGTCAAGGTACCCTGGGAAGTGGAAGCATTCACTGCTGTCCTCTCAATTTCCCTTATTTATCAGGTAGGTTATTTAATTGTCTATTCATTTAATTATTTTTTTCCAGTTACATTCTGTCCGTCTGTGATTTCATTTTACAAGATAACGGATTCCCCCTCGTCAAAACTTTGAGGAGTAAACAAAAAAAAACATAAATAATAAAAAGTGATGTCACTCCTGAGATAGCACATTACTGAGGGGATGCATCACCGTCTCACGCCTCCAGCATCATGGGTTCAGTTACTGCTTTGGGCTCTGTGTGTGTGCGTGTGGGTCATATAAATACCACATCATGGGGACCAAAAGGGTAAACTCAATTGTTATAAAAATCTGCAATCAAAAAATTTTTTATTCCCAAAGTTGTGTATTTTGTTTGGTTTCTTATGGTTGAGGTTAGGGCTGGGTAGGGGGCTATGGTTGTCATAGTTTGGATTAGGGTTTTGCCAGTAGAAATGGAGAGTCCCCACAATGATATAGGTAGTTAATCTGTGTGTGTGTGT
>JABFEB020000060.1:19492766-19502806 GCA_019775895.2 Stomatorhinus ivindoensis
CTACCGGAATCAAATTCCTTGTATGTGCTTGCACATACTTGGCCAATAAACACGATTCTGATTCTGATTCTGATTCTTAGGTTAGACTTGTCTGTCTTGATCCCCTTGCATTGCCAGATTCTGCACACTTCTAGATTTATAAATAAAATACATACATTTGCAGAATGTTCAGTCAACCAAAAACTGGTTAGATTAAAGTATCCTTATACAAAAACTTAATTTGATGATAGATTTCCTGGGGAGATATGGGGTAGTGTGGCATTCACTGAAGGATACACTGAAGGTCTGAGACACAGCGGTAATTAAAATGGCATTAAATCAACTCAAATTAAACCAACTTGCGCACATCTGACTTTCCTCAGTACACACTACAAGTCAGCCACAGGTATTGCCTCTGCATGTAATCCTGTTTGCTACAGATAAATATGGTAATACATAATTCCTGACACTCTTGCTTGATGTAAATACCAAAATCCGAGTGCTGATGATAGCTTATGAAATTTCCGGCACATTCCCAGAAAGGCAGAGCGCCGCTGCATTGCATTGGAAGACATGGAGGGTAAGAATAGCCATTGGATGTCCCCCGGCCAGTACCCCCCCCCCCCCCCTCCATGCTCTTGGGGCCTGAGCTTTCTGCACTCCGTGATCACGGTCACGTCTGGCCCGGCTTTCTGACCCTGTGCACCCTTACTCCAGCCTTCCGCAACGGTCGCTTATCACCCACTCGCCCTCGGACTGGTGACAGGTGAGTATAATCCTACCATCCGTGAATTTTCATTATTCCTTACCCGATTCCTGTTTCCCGCCTCTCGGTGACTCTCACGCCACATGCACGCTGCTTTCCACTTCCTCTCCACCGCCTCAATCTTTAATTCCTCTGCCTGGGTCTCTTCCAGGAGCCGCAGCAACTAGGAATGGTAATTAATGTGAATTCCTGTGAGTGTCACGGGCTCTGTAATCAACTATTCACACAAGTGTGCATTTTACACCAAAGCTACCAGGGTTATCTGTTGTTTTCCATGCCATTTATACCTATTATTATTTATTCCTATTTTATTTTTGTTGCTAAGAGGCTGTCATATTTAAAACAATGAATCTGTTGTAACATTTAGCATGAATATCCTGGGATATTTACAAAAAGAGCTCAGGTTAAGTACCATGCCCAAGATCTCCTCCAGGGAGTTTCACCAGGAAATTATTAATAAAACATATGGATTACATTTCATATATTATTGCATGTTATATATGAATATATATCACATTCATATGAGGCAGTCAACACTACATAGCCACAGATGAGGCTGTCGATCAATTAACAGGCTTGTGTTAATCATTCGCCCTCTAGTTCAGCTCACATGGATTCTGAACTGCCACTTCGCCAAACAAACCGTGCTATGAATCATGGGAAGGTACAGCTCAGTGGCCACAAATGTGAATGTTAAACTGAGCCAAAATATGCAGCTGTTACATATTTTTTGCTAAAATGAAGTTAATGTGCTGTTTATGCTTTGCATAATTGCATGAAAAGCCTACACGTGTACATTAAGCATGCAACATATACCTTAACTTATATATAGCGAGACACTTATATTAAAAGCGTAGCTCAACACCCCAAGGTTGTAGGATCTTAGTGGGCCCAGTTTTCTGCGTGCTGAGTTTGTATGTCCCCCAACTGGGTGTCCTCCAGTTTCCTACTGGTTACCCCCCTCTCAGGCCAAAGACATGTGGTTCAGGTGAACTGGTGTCCTTCACTCTCCTCTGGCAAATGACCGTAAGTGCACAGACTTCCATCTATCCTGCAGTGGGGCTCTGTGCTTCCAGAGGGTGGCCTCTCTGCTTGCAGGGGGTGGCCTCTCTGCTTCCAGGGGGCGGGCTCTCTGCTTCCAGGGGGCGGGCTCTGGATCCCACTGGCTGTGATTGGATAAGTGACCATTACAAACAGGTGGTCCAATTATTCCACAGCATGTTGTCCATCAGGAATGTAAAATCTGTCGATGTCGCTCTGGTGCCACTTAGATTTGTCACAACACTTGTTCTGCAAGCATACATGATCCACCTCAAGCATCCCAACATGATTAAAATTTTATAATCTGATACAATCATTTGCAGTACTGAGCAAATATGTAAATGTGGAGGTGTAATATAATGCCAGTTTTCTACTGTTTCTTCCCTTTCGCTTTCATAAGCTGGGAGCGTGTCAGCACATCTATCAGTCAAACGGCCCACACTCCACCGGTCCAGGAGGACGCCGAGCTGTGATTTTGCTTCTTTTCTTTTCCGCTGCCGCTCTCGCTCTGGTAGAGAAGCCTGCTTTGTTTGTGCAAAGCCCATGGCTGCAGGCACAATCTGTCCATCCCGCCGTGGCATCATTAGCCAGAGACGTTCCCCTGGGGACAGCCAGGAAGGATAGATTGAGTGTAGACGTGTCTGTCTGTGTGTGAGAGTGGCTGGGAGGTCCATTTTCCATGTGCGTCCATCAGCTTCGGAAAAGGTGAGGAAGCGTCGAGGTAAACACTGCCCGAGCCTCATAATGCCCTGCATCTTTGTGTGTGTGACACATGCATGGATCAGCCAACATGTGAGTAGTTCACAAGAGAACAGAGCCCCCCCCCAGAAATCCCTGTTACCCCCCTCCCCCCAAGGAGTACCTTTAGACCCTCGATTCGCTCCCTTGATTGGCCCGTGATCAGCGGCTCCTTGGATTCCTTCTCCTTTTTATTATGTCACAAATCCCTCCGCACCTCTCCTCCTGCACTCCTCCGTGTACGGCGTCTCCCCGCGGTCCCTCTCTTTGCTCTCGGCTCAATATCAATCTCGCTCTATTGGCATCTCTGATCTGCTCATTCCTCTCTGCAAACAGCGAATGAGCTGCAGGCTTTAGGATGTGGATTCCGGCCTGGCTACCGGCCTCCTTTGAAACTTGCTCTTTGTGGCTGGCAAGCGTTGCCACAGCCATGTTCTCTCATTTTTTCTTTTTAAGGCTGCTGTGTGCTTGATCTCCTAGTGGAGGAAGGCTAAGGATGCAGTTATGAAATAATATATTAACCGTAAAATACAAAGGGAATACCTTCTGTTTGGAAATCCCATTCACAACACTCTAATGCTTTCTTAACTTGCTCAGTCCTTACAGTATATTTATTTTAGTGGAAATCAGTGGCCCTTTGAGGTTGGATGGAAAGCATATCATATATAATGGTACACAGAGTCTAAATTCGCATTTGTCTGTATGAGCGCTTAAGTGTTCAGTTGTATATACACAAGATGTTGGGTTAGCCCATTTTACTTTATTTAGATTTAAGAGGATGGGACAGTTGGCAGAATCATGTCACTGGCAGAATGGGATGGTGTATTGGACTCCTTTTAGGGACAAATTGGGTTGAGGAGAGGGTAGTGCCCATTGGACACAAACGTGTAAAAGGCAAAATCCCATTGCTGGGTGATAGAAACCAAAATAATCAAGTAGCTCTCAGGAACGACGGTGATGCTGCCAGGTTACCGTGGGAGCAAAATGCCAGAGAACATACCACTATTCACAGACTGCAATACTGTAGAAGGAAACTGAATCACAAGACTGTTCTTCCCAGGAGGGTCTGAGCTAACAGATATAATCAAAAATGTTCTAAATCACGCTTTGTGTGTTAGTGAGTTCTCTGGCACTTCATCTGTCGCTGATTAGGTTCTACCAGAAGATACCACCCAATTAGCTCACAGGTTTATGAAGCAGCTGGCCCAACAACTGTGGATGCATCCCCAGCCCTCCTCCCCCCTGCACACAAAGATGTGGTACTTCCCACAGTCTCAGCTCTACTTTCCCATTCTAGAGATGTCTTCCACCCCTGCTTCCTATTTGGCGGTGTCCGGTCATTGGGCCAAAGGGTGAATTTAAGAGGACAGTGCTGGAGCAGGAAAGTAAAACATTCAAATACAATTTAATATATATAAATGTAATTGCATGTCAGCACAGAAAATGTCATTAGCAGGGGCCAATGACAATCATATAATTTCTGTGTAATGTCCTAAATGAAGGGCACTAACACCCTAGCCAGGATGACCCAGCTTAATTCATGACGTTGCCTAGGATGGGCTATACTCGCCCCCATGTGCCGGATGCATGGATGGATGGATTGATGTATGGATGGATGGATTGATGCATGGATGAATGAACTTAGAGGAAATATCTAATGTGACTCAGTCGATACATCAACAGCGAGAAGATTCCTCTATCAGGTGCTGTGCTTGTAGCGCATTTTCCATTCATCCCTGTCCCCGGCTTCACCTCTGCTATCTCTTGTTTATCTGAGCAGAAAGATAAGGGTGCAAGAGACTCACCTGAGCAAACAGCCCGCCAGACTCACTCACTTCCTCCCCTTGTCCATCAGGGCGGCTGAAGAGTGACATCTCACACTCCCAGCACCAACCCCCCCACCCCATGTCTCACCGCCGCTGGTCAGGTGTCCTTCCTCGCATCCCCGCCCATAATTAACAGACTCTGTGTCTTTAAGCTGCCCTTTTCCCGGATTAGCCTCCAAAGGAGCATCTCCGCCATGGCTGTCATTTGATACGCGGTAATTACGGAAACCATTGGAATCAGTAATACGAGACGCTGCATTATCGGAACACGGGTATTAGTACTATTAGCTAAGCAGAAGCATAAATAATACTAGTATATTAAAAGCAAAATGTGTTGGTAGGCAATATATTCAAGAATAACACAATTAGGAGGTTAAACAAATGCACTTACCTTACACCTGCTTTTTAAATCTTTGAACAATAACCAGAGGACAATAGTCACAGTAAAGAGTAAGTATCCTCTGTTACATCAGTCAGAGGCTGCACAATTTGTTATAGCTGAACCAGTTTTTTTTATTCAGGACGAGCAGGGATACATAAAGGACTCCTGACAATAATATCTGGGCAAATACATTAATTTTACATCTGTCTTTGTGAATTCTTTATGAATTTACTATAGAGATTCAACATGTCTTACACTTACTTAGTGGAAAAAGAATCTTCATTTTCCACATCACTGAACCCAAACGAGTATTGAGAGAGTAATGTGCCACGCATCATATCAGGACTCGATTTCAAAGGTACTTTCTCCAACCCAAATACAAGAATTAACTGATTAAACAGTTTCTCCAAAATTTTCCTTTCTAATGGCTTCTTAGAATGGTACCACGTTGCATTAAGAAAAAAAACCTGCATATATGCCTGCATAAATCCAAAAGAATCCTAAGGAAGGTCAGATGGCATGCGTAGAAATTTCCTGTGAATAAGTAAAGCAGACAAGTTATGAGTGTGTCAGGGGCTGCATGCTCTGAGACACATTTACCTCACTGTGTTTAAAATCTTTTCTCATTAGACTTTGGCATCTGTGGGACTCCCCAGTGCATCTGTTTCTCACCCTTAATAAGACAGTAATCTGCCACCAACCACTCCCACCTGTCCCAAAGCCCATGTCACATTCAGATCCTGAAAAGCATCATTTGCCCAGGAGGCCCTAGTGGTCGAAGAAGGGTAGCACCGCTGTGCCACGGGCAGGCTACACAGGCAGGGGGTATCCGGCTGCCCATGATTCAGCAGTCCCATCAGAGCCTCAGGGCGAAGGGTGTGCATGTTGTGACTTGTGGGCACGGCGTGAGGCCACTGATCCGAAGGGTCAGCTAGATATGTCTCAGATTTATTTATTTTTATATATGTATGTGTGTGTGTGTGTGTATAAAATAAAGAATAAAGAATGAAGACCACCAAATAAATAAAAAGTTTAGCCGAAAGCAACCATCCAGACAAAAACAATAACCTCTTGCTTATTACTACAAAACAGGCTGTGAAACTGAACATTACTTCAATAAACTCACTCTTGTCTCTGTGTAAACCTCTGTAAAATCTACTGTGTTCACTGCTGACTGATGGATCAATCCAGACCTACATTGATGAATTGGCAACTTAAAGGATGGGAGATTGAAGAGACATCCGTGTGGCATCTTCCTGTTTATACAGACTTAGGGAATATACAGTCCCGGCTGGATCTGCTGTTAATGTACCAGCTGTCTTATTTAGTACATAAGTAAGCTTAAAAACAAAGTTTCTCTATAAAATTGATGAGGGATGTATACTTTACATATTAAACCTCAGATGTAGGTACCGAAACTCTAGTTGTTTAAAGGAATGACCACCGCATGCCATGGCAATTTAGTCTTACTGTATAAGAGACATTCAACTTTTCAATTGTTTGCATTGTAAGTATTGTAAGAAAGGCACAGAGCCATTAAGCAAGTCATTTACACTCGTCGGCAACATGGTTATTTTTCATTAACATCTTCAATTGTTTGTAGTACAAAGCATGCTACTAATGGTGTAATGGATGTATCGCAGCTAGAGTCGGGAGATGTAAATAAAATCGCCTGTTATTTTCAATGCATTAATATGATCCTGCTGTTATGGGATTCATTGGGATCATTTGATAGAGGAAAAGGCATTTTGTTACTGCACGTTCAACAAAGCACATTTTACTATGATTTTAGAAAGAGAAGACAGTCATTTCTGGGTTTTAACCATTAAATCTCAAAAATCTATGTTCTATTTATTAAATGAAGTATCGGTTTGTTGTAGCTTTTTGTAGAAAAAGGTTTTGTCTGATTCAGTGCTCCATTTCAGCACCTTTCAACACTGGTCATTAAAATATTTCCCGTACTTTTTTCTTCACTATCTGCTCGCTCATGCTTTTTTTGCTGACAGACTCAGGCCCAGCAGGTGTGAATATGAAACGCTTCCCCAAAGTCCCAGATGTGTTACGTAATGCTGCGGTTGCTTGGCTGAACATCTGGACGGCTTCGCCAGAGGATGAAGCTGAGTTGCGCTCAGGCAGCTCTGCTTAGGCTGAAAAGGATCCGTTGCCTGAAATTGCAGCATAGCATACAGCAGAAACGTGGCACGGGAGCAGAAATGTGGCATAAGTCACAGCTAATTCCCAATGACGGCTGATAATTACATTTGAGGCCAATATTTCTATTTCCTCAAATACCACTGCAGATAAAATATAGCTAGTGTACTGTTTATGTTTACTGATATATGATACTGATATCTTAATGAACTGATGTGATTTATGCGATAACATTAATGAATGCTTAATCTGAAGTTGATAATCATCGTAAATCCATTGTCCTGCTGTAAATTAGCACCACAAAGTCATGTTACATGTTAGCACAATAAACATAGCTGTACTTATCCAATTATTTGCCAATCCCTGTGGTTTCCTTAAATATCTCTCATTTAAATACTAAGCTGTCTGACAGCAATGATATTATTCATAATGAGCCATTAATTGTGCTCAGAGATAATGGCCTCACTTTATTTATAACAATCAGTCATTAACCCAGATAAATCCTGAAGCAAAAAAATTATTGAGGAATTGTTACAATGATGTATACGAGGAGGCCAACGTTAGCATGATATGGCTGAGAGTAGAGCAGCCACATTTATAGGAGTTCAGCAGTGATGTGGGTGAGCAGTCATCATGGTCGGGAGGTGTCCCAAACTCATGGCCGTAAACAACCTCCTCCGAACAAGCGACGTCCTAACCAGACACGACTGTAAATATCGTGGTATAGTGCCGTAAGAACCCCACCACCACCAGCAGCATGCCTCGTTTTCCCGGGTGTAATTTACAAAGACAAAGACAGAACGACTGTTAGATTTTCATGGCCTGATCCCCTGCCAGCGAGTCAGCGGGGATGGAAATACAGGAGCTCTGTGCCTCTCACCTAAACATAAAACATCACGCCTCCTTTAACATTTATCTTTTTTCTCTTTCTTTTTTTTTCTACACAACTCCTGCAAGGTTTCCAGAAATCAATTACATTTTGCTCGACCCCCCCCCTCCCTCCGCCTTCAGCTCAGGTGGTCTTTCAGCGTGATCAAATACAGACAGCTTGTATTTGAGCCCCTTGCGGCGTGGGTGCTTGTGCGCGTGCACGTGCGGATCCCGTCATCCTGCCCGTCCGCCAGCCCCAGGGGCCCCTATTTCCCAGGAGAGCCGGGGAAGAGAATAAGAATTAAACGTTAGAGTGATGCATCGCGCTCTCACCGCCGCTGACATGGTAGCTAGCAGAATTCCCGGTGCGGTTTCCAGAAAGCTGTGGCGAAGTGGAGAAGGTGGAGGCTGAGGAATGGCGGCATGGCGTCGGTAGTTTGTGTGCCGCCACATAGCCGGATCAGCGCCTAGGCTGGTTCTGATTGGCCGACAGGGTTTGGCCAGCTATGATATCGTAGTGGGATTTCAATCTTGAGTTCAGGCCTCCAGTAAGACTATCGGCTTTATTTACTCTTTCTTCACCCACCCCCCCCACCCCTTCTCCTGTCCTGCATGCTTTGATGAGATTCCTTGCGGGGGAATGAAAGGCAGCCTGGTGAGGAAGACTATGGTGGGGCTCCAGTTATGGTGCCGCTCACCAGGAAGCGACGGTTACTATGACGATCCGCTTCTGGAGAGATGGCTTTTCAGACATCCCATAAGAGCAGCATGAACGATCAGCCCTAACTCTGCGTGCGTGGTGTATGGTCTAATGAGATTTACGCCAGTGGTGACGTCAAGGCCGCTGCTGAGATTCTCCACAACTGGCCTCGTAGGGGAGTGCCAGGTCTTTCAGATAGCCCGGGGGGAGCTGGGGGGGGGGGGAAGGGGGCTTGTCACATGCCACTCAGTTCCAGCAGCTTATCGGGCGCAGAGTACACGGGAACTTTATTAAAGTTTTTAACAGTGCCTCAGCACCGGAGAGAAGCCTCCTCAGGGAGGATCTCTAGGCATCCATCAGACTCACTCGATGAACCCTGACAGTGTGGAAATGGGACTGAATAAATTAACTCAGAGGCGAGGCGTTGTGAAGGAGACCCAGCGGGGGGGCTGTTTCTGCATGGTGCGCTGTTTAGGGACGCGGGGGTAACAGCCCAGCCGTCTTGTTACATGGCCTGTGACTCAAATCGGCAGCCTGCTCACACACTAACAGCCCGGTAGGTGTGGCACCTGTAAAAGAGTCAGGAATTTAATCCGTCTTTTCCCATCAAATGGACTGACCCTCAGTACCAAGGAAGTTTTGAACTTGAAACCCTTATTGTATGAATTATTCATCCACCTCTTCATTATGCTAGTTAAGACGCTCAGTTGAAATTGTCTTACATTGTATCAATGTATAAAAGATATTTTAATTAAAACTGAAATGTTAACACTTGATTATCATGTCTCCGGATGCTTATATTATTGGCATAAATCCTCAGTTCACAGCTGCATGCAGCGTTACCATTTTTTCATGTGTAAAAATATCATATGGAAGGAGTGTAAGGCATGGAAGTGACAAGAAAATGTATATAATCTGATCCAATATGTGAATATACACAACTTGTTTCTATGAGCTGTCTGCAGCAATATAGCATTCATATCATCGTCTTATTGGATTTTTTAAAAATTCTTTAAATGAATTCCTTCCTTCCATTTTATTACTCTCAGCTGTTGTGTGTTTTTGTAGTAAAATAGGGCCAAGAATATCTATCTATCCCTTTTACATACCTGTTTGTCCACTGCAGGGATAGGGGGTGTGGAGCCTAACCCAGAAACTACAGGCACAAAGCTGGGAACAACCCAGGATGGGTAACTAACCTATACACAGGGCTCTCTCTCTCTCTCTCTCTCTCTCTCTCTCTCTCTCACACACACACACACACACACACACTCTCTCACACACACACACCATTCACACTCTCTCTCTCTCTCTCACACACACACACCATTCACACACACACACACCATTCACACACTCTTACACACACACCATTCACACTCTCTCTCTCACACACACACACACACCATTCACACACTCTCTCTCTCACACATACACACCATTCACACACTCTCTCTCACACACACAAACACACACCATTCACACACTCTTACACACACACCATTCACACTCTCTCTCTCACACACACAAACACACACACACACAACATTCACACACTCTCACTCTCACACACACACACACACACAC
>JABFEB020000060.1:19567638-19582034 GCA_019775895.2 Stomatorhinus ivindoensis
TGGATGTCAGCATTTTTTTGTTACTAATTCAGGATAACCTAATATAGACCTCATTTTAATTTATGGATATATGTGTAGGAACTCTTTACTAAGCATGCTGGGTCACTGTCGGCTGTGATGTTATAAGGGGGGATAGTATCTTAATAACGATGTGCCAAAAACATGAAATAGCCCAGCACAGAAACTAGTATGGGTGTAATGATACCCAAAATTCAGGGTTTTGGTACAAATCTCGGTTTTGGAATTTTGTTACAGCAAGGAAAACAATTCGTTTTTATATATTATTAAAACTGCCACAATCAAGACTATGAACAGTACTTAAAAGGCAATGCATTTGTATGTGTCTGAATAAAAAAAAAGAAGCACTTTTTTCCCTGCCAACCACCACCTTCCACAACTTTTTTACATTATGAGAGACTTATTTTTAAATTATACAAACAAATATGTAAAATATATTTCAAAATATAACATCAAAAAAATTGTGATGAACTAGGCCCCGTCTAAATCCCACATTCTGTACTCCTGAGTATGGCCGCATATGTATAGTGATAAACACCCCTCTATCCGTCATTTTTTATTTTTTATTCTTTTGGTCTGAATTTCCTTGCAGAAGCAGCTTAGATTCCAGGCCACAATTAGTATAATGTTTTCCTTGTTGAACATCTACTTGTGAATTTAAGTTCCTCCAGTTTCAAGAAATGAATATGATGCATCAAACAGTACATGATGAATGCATAAACTGTTACAGCCCTAGTACCAGTAATACTAGTTGGTAAGCATGGTGATTATGGTAGTTGCAGAGGAGCAATGACATTGGTAGAAAGAATTGTACCCATAGTGGATGTGGTGCTTACACAGTTGCCAACTGTAGCTCTGTATTAACTTTTAGCTAATCTGTGGCTGTTTTTTTAGACCTACCAAGACAGAGCTGAGTTAGGAATTACAGTAAAATCCCGTTATATTGGACTCACTTATAATGGAATATCGTCTTTAACGGACGAGGTCTGCTGGTCCCAGTGTTCTGTCGAGTTGAGCTACTTAGTGCTAATCAATAGCCCTAACCCTAATTTGTAGCATAACCCTAACCCCCCCCAAAATCCCCTAAAACCCTAACCTTAACCCTAACCCCTAAAACCTAACCCTAATCCTAAAACGGTGGAACTGCACATGCGCAGTCTCAATAGGTAGCTCAACTCGTCAGTATGTATTTAAGAACATGCAGAAAAATGTTGGACTAACGAAATTTCGCTTATAACGGACAAACAATTTGGTCCCCAGGGCCGCTTTTAGCTGGAGTTTTGTTCGGCTATAACGGACAAGCGTGGGCGTGCCGATGATATCCAGCGCAAATACATACATAGGCGGGATTATTAATAGTCACGCATCTGGTCAGGTAAAGTTGGATTACTACATGTACAGTATAATAATCTGTACCACAAGTGTGTCTGCTGAGGTGTGGCATGAGTAAATGGTGTCCTGTAGTTGTGTTCTGGGCAAACAGCAACTCTGGATATAATGGACTGTTTTGCCAGGTCCCTTGAAGTCCGTTATATCGGGATTTTACTGTATAGTAACAGAAATTTTGTAAAATGGTGGCAAGAATAGATCAGAAATACTGGCACCAAGATGTTGTGGTAGCATTAGCAATAGTAATAATTTGATCGTAGGTATCTTTTTTTTTAAGTTACTGTCTCGGTAAAGAACATTTTAAAATTCCCTCATAATTAAGTAATTAAACGGACCGCAAATTGACTAACCCTGGCATGGCTTAAGTACCAGCCGGAGGCTTTGAAAATGTCGCCATAGGGCTGAGATGAAGGGCCGCTGAGATGAAGTCAAGCTGAGATTTGTTGTGTCGCCCCGCTGCTCCGTTACGCTATTTGCGCTGTTGATCGGCTGACATTCAACCCCACACCCAGCCCCCTACAGTGTTCCTGCTCTGTCCCTAGAAGCCGCCGGGAGCGGCTGGCTACCCCTTGGACAGCCAGACCTTGACGGAGAATCCCGTGACTTCATCGAACATCAAACCCCAGTTAACCTCCGGTTTGGAGTGAATTTGTGCTATTTCCGTGCGATTAAATGGATCTCAGGAATTGTGTACGACACCATAACATGTCCACGGGCTTTGATTGAATTTAATTACGCTTAAATCAGGCCGGCTGGTTGTTAATTAGGCAGATGCAGTGTCCGCTAGTGCATCGTGAAGTTTACTCCGTTCATTAAAATTTACATTTTACACTCACACAAGCATAGCCACCCACACACTCCAGGTTTGTATGGATCAATTAAAAATTGAAAAGCTTTCTTTTATATATAATATTTTTTTCAGATGAAAGGATTACAGGATTTGTCTGCCCAACCCACCCCCCAAAGCAAACCCATACGCTGACATAAATCCCTTTGGTTTGGACAATCATTTAAATGCACTGTCCTGTGTCTGTCAAGCTGAGCTTTTTCACTTCTCCCGTGCAGATAAGAGAAACTGTTACGGTTTGTAGGTGGGTCTAAAAGGAGCAGAATCATAACATTACAAAAATTACTATTCTGTTTACTTTTCTTAGTTCAGTTACTTAATCTTAATTTAGTGTGTGTTATGTAATATATGTATAATATTTACATAATTTTATGTTCTTCAGAGTGTGATCTGAATGTTTAACCTTTGGCTTTTGTTCTGGAAAATCTGGGTCTGTGGTTTTTGGGGTGCATTTAAATTTAAATGTACATATTTAGCAGATACTTTATTAATCCAAAGTGACTTACAAGGGAAACTGCACTTTGCAAACATTCAAGCTGTCAAGGAGTCAGCTAGGCATAAGTGCAACTAGGTTAAGCTTATGGTAACTGCTCAGGTACAAGCAGGAACTAATAGCAAAGAAACTTAATAAGACTCTTTAAGGGCCAGTAAATTCAACATAAGAGCATTCAAAGAGCAATCGAGTTTTTAGAGGAATTCCTGGAACAGATGGATCTCTAGGTGTTTCTTGAAAGCAGAAATAGAGTCTGATGACTGGGCGTGGTTTGGCAGCTTGTTTAACCACCAGGGAACCATACAAGAGAACTATCTAAAGTAGTGCCTGTAGTGGAGGAAGCTCCAAGCGGTATTGGTTTGCTGACCCAAGGGGGGGGGAGATGGAACATAGATCTCGAGGAGCCTTTCGATGGAGATGGGTGCCTTTCCATTAATAGCCCTGTAAGCCAGTACCATGGACTAGAACTTGATGCAATCACTGGTACTGAGCCAATAAAGAGAGACCACTGCAGAGGCAGGTGGAGTTCAGGGCCGATCGGAGATTCTTGGATTGATGCCTGGCTCTCTTGCCATTCTCTGGATGTTGAGGGGAGTGGCGCTCCCTTTTCCCCCAGCTGAAGACGACCTCATTCTATTTTTAGCCCCATGTTTAGGGCAGAGCTGCTGCAAAATTTGGCAGATGTGGGGGGTGGTGACACAGTAAGACTTTAAAAAAGAAAGATTTTATTGCTGGCTGAAGGGAAATAATGTGGTGATTGAATTAAAGTGCAGAGCTGCTTGCCTTTAGCCTTTAGAAGGGAATTAGAAGTTTGTGTATGTGTGTGTTTATAATGGACAAGAGTAATGGTCTATTTTTGAATATGTAATTCTTTTTTTTGAGTCTTAACATATACACTAAGGCTACCGCGATTGGTCGCTGTAGGCAATGACGTCAACACTTTAAATTCGTCAACATTAATATTTGAAATAGATGTACTGTTTTAAAAATTAAGTTTTTGATTTCTAATAACAGGCCACATACTGGCACAATAGGCAAAACCACCATAAGCATTGTCTACTCATGTTTATTAAATTACCATTCGTATGGAGAGCTTTTTTAAATTTCTTTTGTCCTTGTAGCTGCTAAATACACTAGTTCATGCCATAAACTTTTCTGCCTGCTACCTTCATAATTAAAAAAAAAATGTAGGCTAGAATCTGGGGTTATTCTGCGTTGATTAGCGTGGTGTGTTTGTGTGTGTTGGGCTTAGTGGGACTAGTG
Source organism: Stomatorhinus ivindoensis (assembly GCA_019775895.2). NCBI lineage: Eukaryota > Metazoa > Chordata > Actinopteri > Osteoglossiformes > Mormyridae > Stomatorhinus > Stomatorhinus ivindoensis. The sequence goes on from JABFEB020000060.1 coordinate 19,571,649, forward strand.
TTTTCTGTGTCGGACAGTAAACTTCAAAACATACCGGCACACCACTAACATCTTTTTACTTTGCTTAACCACAATATCCCCTCATTATAAGACATCATGGCTGCTGAGTTGCCCCTTTCTTCACCGTGCTTATCAGTGCCTGTCTCTTCCATGGAATAACAAAACAGTTATATATAGCATGCTCCGCTAAGTACAAGGATATATTGAATTTATACAGATTATTAGCTTTTGAACATCACAATATGCCTCTCATTAATATTTTAAGCTTACTACTATTCTGCGTATCGAATTGTGGGTGTAAGTTACGTCAGTATGGTGTCAAAGCTGGTGACCATTATTTAAAGAATTGCAATGACATATAGTTCGTTTATCAGAATAAAATTCACTTAAATAGAGGATAATTAATTGCTTACATTAATTGACTAATTGGTAAAATAGTCAATAGTTTAATTGGTAGAAAAATAGTTGTTTGTGGCAGCCCAAATATAGACCAGTGGTCACCAGCCTCAATAATTGCAGGGAAATTTGTCATATTGTTTGCAGCTGGTACCAGAAGCTCCATGACCCTTAAAGGGCAGTGGCTGCACGTGGAAGCTGCACTGGAATTTTACTTCTCCTGATTTGACAGCATCATTCAGTCTGTACCTGCTTGAGAGGCATGTTTTTGTAATTGTAGGTGTCAAAGTGGGGTTTCTTGGTGGATGTCGCATCTCCTCCTTCAGCTGGGACACCACAGTGGATCTGACCATATCTTTAGCTTCAGGTTCAGGGCTCTGAATTTGGCAGACGTTGGAACATGGTGGACGGGATGAAACTCCTGGGAGACGGAGGTGCAAGTATGTGGTGGCAAACGCCATGGCAATCCCACATGAATGTTAAAGAAGTGCCACGCTATGGGCCTCTGCTTTCAGCTTGCATGAGCCACTGGAATGAAGAATTCCTGGACATGGGGGGGAAACAGGACCTACGGAAGGAGACAAGTTGCACTTAGGGTTCCATTGTTGATGTTTGCAGCAGTCAGAATGACCACCGCTGTGCAGCAAGAGGCTGCAAGCTGAAGACAGTGCCTGTTTTGATCTCATCGGAGTGAAATTTGCTGTTTGTTGACACACAACAGTGTGTGTAGGCAGGCCATGGTCTAAACCCCAAGTTTAACTGTAACTTAGATTTCGATATCTCAGTGGCGATCTGGTATTCCACAATTCCTGAGCCGGGGGGTAGGTCGGGGGAGGGAGGGTACGTGCGTGATTCAGTCTAGGATGCTTTTTGGCTCTTTAGTTTTCTAACTGCTTTCAGGGAGTGACAGGTTTTCCGAAAGTATCATTCTCATGTTTGCGTCTTGGGCTGTGACTTGGGGGCTCCACCCTGGGGGTGGCGGTACAATGAAGACGTGACAGGTAAAAATGACGGAGGCCTTGTCATCTTTTTAATGCACGACTTGTCTATGACTTGGATAATTATACTGTAATTAATATCTTAGCATTTTGTGTTTTGGGATATTCTTCAGAGGAGTGTTCAATTAATTGCAATTTCCTATTATTATTACTCAGTGTCATCGGGTTTTGTCTGCATTCTTTTAATGGTTTGAAACAAATCCTCAGATATATTTGCTGTAAAAGTAATTATGTATACAGTTATTGTTAATGAAAATATATAGATGATATCTACTGTGACTACTGATTTCTAGATATTTGGGTATGATTTACTATCTGTTAAAATAAATACCCAGTTTTCATTTATACTTTGAGATGACTTTCTGTTAATGATTCGAAGATATCCTGAATTTATTCATATTACTTTAATCATTTCAAGATGTTTTAAAATATTTAAACATGTTTTAAGTATGACTTTCAAGTGCAATTCAGTTTTGGATATCTCCAAATAACTTCCAGATATCTTAAAATACATCTTATTTATGAGCACCTTTCGAGAGGAATTATTTTGAATTAGAACATCAAATATTTAAAGGTGTCTGCAAATCATTTATAGATGTTTGTAAATTAACATTCGGTTAGCCGTGGTATGCCTGACAGTCCTTGGATGGGCCGCTTAACCATAATGGGTCTGGTTAATATTCATTTGTGATGTGCGGTGGACCCTAGGAAGGTAACAGAAGTAATTGGCACAGGGTCATGTTTCTTACCATGCTTGATAGAAATTTGCAGCAAAGTATTACTCCTGGGCAAGAATACCTTTTTTTCCCCTCAAATCTCATTTGTTTGCTGATCAAAGGCTCACCAGCCCCATCAAAAGACTGGCGTTCACGAGAGATATTTTGTGGTAAAAGAAGATTTACTCCACATCTGTAATACCATCTTGGATATCGTCAATCCTAGGGATTAAGGTTATTAGAACTATAAGCTACTGGGCGATTATCCTGCGGGATCAGCGCAAATGCAAGATGCGAAAGAACGGAGAGGCCTAAGGCACGTCTGCCCCCACAATCCCATTTGTCAGCCCAGTCGGAGATAACGGCCATCTTCGGGTGACTGGCGAAGACTGAAATAAAGTCGGAGTAGGATAAAAAACGGATATCTTAGCTGGGATACACTATATGAATTCTGAGGATAATTATGGGCCTGCACTTCAGAAATCCACTTGGATATTGAATTTGGTTTTTGAGAATTGAGAAAAACGGTAAGTATTTTGGTCCAGGAGCTGCCAAATCTTGGATTACTGTCTGTTTGGTATTCATATGTTTGCTGACCATACAAACGTAAGGGGCCTGACTGGGAGAAGAACAGGAGTGTTCTACAGAGACCACAAAGACAACAGGCTGAAACGAGCAGAGCTGAAATCCTAAACTGGCCCTTTGCAGTTGCAGACGTTATTGATTCTCTCTTGTCGACAGCATCCGGTCAGTCAAATGCTGCCTTTCAGTAGGTTGGGGAGAGTGTGTTTGCAGAGCTAAATGGGTGGGTGTGGAAAACGGATGTGGATTAAAGAAATTGTGTAGAGGATGTAGGAAGAGCTGAAGACGTAGCTGCTGTTTCTCCTTAATCGTGCACAATTCTGATGGGATGGTAATTCAAGCAAGGGATCGATCTGCTCTTTGAATTGTAGCATTGACCTTTTGGTGCTCTGTGCATATTTGTCTGTTCCTCCTCTGGCTGTCTGCTGCAAATTTCCTTTTGGGGCCTTGAGGCCCTGCGTGAGCAATGAGAGGGGGTCAGGTAGCAGGGTGGTTAAGCATGAGGTATGAGTGTGCGACTGCCCATTCACATCTAGCCCCAAACGTCTTCTCGACTGCGGTGTGAATGGCTCATGTTGCAAGCTACTGTAAAGTTGGATAAAAGCTTGTTGTGCATGCAGAGTGAAAGCACTAGCATTTTAGCAGAGCGGTTAAACGGCTGGGCTTGTTAGCGAGCGGTTCTGGATGTCTTGTTTTTTTCCTCCACTGCTAGGAGGAGAACTTATCTGCTATAGTGAAAGATCATTAGTAGCATTAAAAACTGTGTGGTGTGTAAGTGGCTGCCCTTGGCTAAAAGCAAATGGGTACAGATTGTGTGATGTCATCTTCCAGAAGTGATCAGATAATCCTGGTCAACTAATCAGGTCTATGTTTTGTAGTGTTGTGGCCTCTGGTCAGATGTTCATGGCTATTGACCTTGAGCCATTTTTGAGGTACAACTCCCCAGCAGGCAGGTTTGACCCCTTGAGTGGGCTTCGAAGGATTCTTATGACTGCTGGAACCCAAGATTTCCTTTACCCTTCCCTACTGAATAGATTGAGCAGTGCCTTCATTTTAAATTTATGAGATGATATATTGAGCATGGGCTTCATTTCACCTACATGGTCGCTCTTCTGTAGTGACTGCCTGAGCAGGAAGTCAAAACCTATAACTGATAGTGTTTCTTAAATCCCGACCATCTGAGAACCTTTTTATACAGCTAGACACCAGTCTCATTCAGTATCTCTTTATGTCTAATTCAAGCATAGTCCTCTTTAATAAAATGAAGTTTGTGTGAGTTGCGTGAGTTACCTCCAACTTAACCTGCAGGAAACTTGAGACTTCAGCTTGATTGCTATTGTTTTTCAAATGCGAGTGTTTGTGGGGCAACTCATTTGCTTCTGTGTAGAGGAATGTTCTGAACAACTGGAAGATGAAAAGGCATCTTAGGCACACAGGTGTATCTATGCACCTGTGAACTGCTGCATCTTTTCCCAGAACTTTCCTGCTTCTTCATGCCTTGCCAGATCACAAATCTATATCAAGTTCTATATTACCTCCACGCTCGCTGTCTAGATGCAAATAAAGCTCATTAATTACTGGAAATTGTGTTACTGTAATGAGGTGATTACAAGTTTCAATAGCGCTATCAGCTGAGCTGATTCGTTAAGCAATTAGCTGTGTGCCTCAAAATATAAGTGAAGAAGGATGAAGTTCATTTAACCTGTTAGAGTGACATTAATCTATTTTAATTTATTTGGTGCAGCAGCAGCAGGATGTAGCCTGTGGTGTTGTTCGAGCTGAGAACTTTAAATAGTCCAGCCCATGTGTCGCCATGTCAAATGAATTATCTGGCATTACCGAACGTGCTGGAATCAGCAAAACAATGGCCCTTTTTGTTTGGAGATTCCAGTTTGCCATGTCATGGACAGCAGCCAGTGTTAATTCTGCTGTGTTTTCAATGTTTCCCTCTTCTGACGAGTGTGCATCCCATGCAGATGCACCTGACATGGAATCAGGTTGGCCTCTGGATTCGGAGGGGTCTCCGGTGCCCTTCGGCTGCGGCAGGTGCTAACACAGCAAGGAGATAAAAATCTCTCTCTGCCAGTGTATTATTTGGGTCCTGAGCTGTTAGATCGTGTACAGTTTGAAAGTCAGGTAAGGCGGCAATTTAAAAACAAATCTTAAGAATGTCAGCTTCACTCAGCAGGCCATGTTGTGACAGCAAACACCAGCCATTTGCACAAATGACAGCATCGTTTTAATGCCTTTAAATATCACAGGCACAGCATTGTGACTAGCTACCTACATTTTCCTTTCTAGACCTCCAAGTCGGCAGGCCTCGTCTCCCATGGGGATATGAGACACGCCCATTTCTGTCCTCCATGTGTTTGGTACCTGGTGAATGCTGCACACACATGAACACTAGTGAGATGCAATGAGCTGTCCCATTCTGTTAATTTATTTGGTAAATGTAGCACAGGTACTTCTCCGATGTCCTCCTGCTGTCAGGTCATGCGATAAGTGGCACGGCGCCGAATCTCGCTTGACCGAGTCCAAGTAGATGAGGAGAGCAGTACATTAAAGCGTGGCTCTGAAAGCCCTTTTGAAATGGGGGGGCCGTGCCAGCTGGGGTGACACAAGCTGTTAGAGAATAACGTGTCGGAATGCGACTCCCCCTCCTGTAATATGGGTGTCATGTCAAGTCGCCGTAGTCGCTGCCCCAGAGCTGATGTGTTGTTGAGTGATTTTGACGCTCTGTCTAACGGAGCAATGAGCTGTCGGCCGCCTCCGTAGCTGCTCGGCCCGTGGTGCACGGCATCACCCCCCATGCTCGCGTCCCCCCCCCTCCCACCGGTCATGTGACAACCCAACTCGGCTTGCCTTTGACTTTAATTAAGGATCGTTGAACTACAATGTATCCAATGTTTAGATATAAGCCATGTCTTTGTTTTATGTATACATTTGCTTTATTTAGTGCTTTGAGAGACATTTGTCTTTTTATTTCACTGGGAAAATTTCCCAGGGGTTGCATGCCCCGTCCGGCAGAAATGTTGAGCTGCGGATGATCGTCCAGTCCCCACAGATCCAGTGATAGATCAGCCAACATACAGCCAATAAATATCAACAGTAAATATCAATCATATGTACTAGCTGTCTAACTTATTGTGTTATAATGAGAGATAATGCTCTTAATGTCATTTTATTTTATTTTTGAATTCATGTTTTCTGGGCTAAGGATATATTTTAAAGAGAAGCTGGTTATCACATCATCATAGCCCAGGTTTCCATGTCCTGTGTCTGAGTACCAGTGCAGTTCCTCTTTAGGTAATTTAGCCAGGGGGCTACTAGCATTTCAAGAGGCTTAAAACTCCCCAGAACTTGGTGATATCTTGTAGTTTCATTACTGGTTCAAAATTCGGTGAAAAATAAGGTAAAAGTAGCCAGTTATAAAATGTGGGCAAAGTTTATCCTGATAATGACTGTCTGTTACATTAGGTGCAGCAGTTCTGTTTATGTGAAATTACATACTTTATCTCCACATGTGCATCTCTTACAATGATACACAGAACCTGCAATTGTTTGCACTGTGAACTCATGTCGTTCAGCACATTCATAGTCAGGAACATTACTGTATTAATTTGCTTTTTCGTTTTGATGTGTTTACTGGGTATGATGAGCACTGTTACATTCCCTGAATGTGGAGTATCCCCCTCCGACTCCCCGGATTGCCGTCATTTCCAAAACACGGCTGGCAGCTGTAAGCCAGCTGAGACGGTTGCTGCTCATGTTCGGGACACTGACCTCAGCTTGGGTCTATCACTTTGATCTCCATCCCTTTCTGAACGAGCCCATCGATTTCCCGCATACACATTGCACTTTGGCCTTTGCTTTGTGTAAATTGATCTGTAGCTACCCATCCTCAAGAATATTGTTAACAGAGCAGTAAAGCTGGGTATTTATCTTCTGATGCATCCGTCTGACTCATTTTAACCATAAAAAAATGCTGCTCTCACTGTTTGGTCTCGGCGTTCGGTATAGAGTTCAGGAGTGGAACAGGTGACACCGGTAAGTCCTGGGTCAGTAATCACCGATCGGTCCTGACGCAATACCCGTAAGAGGTAGGAAACCCGCTTTTTTATTTTTCACACTGTCTGGCCGTCTTTGCAGCACTGTCAGAGGTTGGGGGGTGGGGGGAGGTGCCACTCGGGGAAGGTGGGATCTGTGTTTCCTTGGATCACATCCCTGTGAAGTCTTCAGTTCACTTTCTGATGTTTGGCCAAAAATTTTAATTCCATTCAGTTTCTTTTAATGGAATTAATGGTGCCGAAATCATATGAAACTGCATACACTCATGAATAAGCAGTAAAATAAAAATGCATTATAACCCAATTTAACTTTAAAATGCTGCTTTTACATAAAAGTAATGGAATGTTTTTATGAATCCCATGTTTGACACATTTTAAATCTTTTCCCTTAATGTTCTTGCATTTATCATAAATACATTCAGTTCCGTCTGTTAGTGATTCTTCGATGTCTGCTTTTCTCTGGAATGAAGGGAAATATAAGTATTTCTTGTTCTGTAGTTGGTCTCTACACACAGGAATTGTTAAAAACCATTTACTGACTTGTTTTTTTTAAACATCCTCACTGTTCTTGTGTGTGTGTGTGTGTGTGTGTGTGTGTGCACGTGTGTCAGATCCCCTCTCACTCTACCCTATACACATTTCATGACTTGCAGCGACATTTAGTTTGTCTCATGTTGATTTAAGGCATATCCCAAGTCCCGCCCCCACCACACCATGTGTGCTCTTGGATTCTGATGATTGGTTAAGGCCTTGAGCCCCGCTCCCATCCTGAAATGCCCCAGTGGCTGGCGGTGACTAGCTCCGTTTACATTAATAACAGGTGATTAGCGCCGCGGTTGCGGCTGGTGATCGTGATCCGTCTTGACAGAGGCAGGCAGGCATCTCTGTAGGCCTTGCGCCCCCACGTCCCCACACCCCTCGACACTACCGGCCGTGCTTCTTGCTTCACCGCAAATCCTGCTTGGAGCCTTGTTTTCACACAATCCACTTTCAATGTTACAAAGCATAAAATCAGCCTAAAATGGCTTTCCTGCCAATTCGCCCTGCTGTTAAGAGCAGTAATCTGTAAGGACAAATATGTATTTAATTTCCAGAGTGTGCTGGCCAGCGGCACTGGGGCTGTGTGTCACATTGACTAATAACATAATAACACGTGTGTCACTCAGCCTCGGCGTCGTGCATTCGCTCCGGTTCCTCAAAATGTGCCTGAAATCTGCCACCACCCCCCCGCAGCCACCAGCCTAGATTCTGGGTTCCGCATGGTTTATTTTCAGACGGTCTTTATCTCCGGCGTCTCTGTGTACCGGTTTGCCGGGAGCTCAGCGTAGCCTGCTCCTCCTCCGTCTCGCTACACGACCTGCATGGCGCCTGCCTCTCGCTCTCCTTAAGAAATGGAAAAAGAAGCGCGGCTGACATGTCCCAGGGTGTAAATGCACTCCCAGCGTGTAAAAATAATGCCCTAGATGCTGTTGCCTTTGATCCAGGCAGCATCCAGTCATCTTTTAGACTGAAGTGAAATCTAACGGACTTAAAATAACTAACTTGAGATGAGCTAGCTTAGTCTTTGAAACTGCGAGTGCTTCTCATTGCCAGGTTTTTATTTATTTATTTTTTTAACCCCTCCCATCTGTGCAGGGGGGCAGTGGGACACTAGCATGTTATGTTTGATGCCTTGCATGCTACCGACATGCAATGGCCTCACTCCGTCTGCATGCGGCTTAATGAATGTCTTCCTCTCTCTCTTCCTGCCGGGCCGTGCTCCCAGAGGACAGCTATGTGGGAGGTGGGTACTCTTCTCCGTCCTGCTCGCTTGTCTCTCTTGTGGCTCACTGCGGCCCCCTCCCCCCCCCATCCTGCCCTGCCCCGCCCCTTTTTTGACACCTGTACATTCTTCAGCAGACATAGATTACGTGGAGCATTCCTATTCCATTACAACTATTAGTGTTTACCCGATTTGCCCCAAGTATACTTTCTATTGTTATTGTGCCGTTCTTTCTCATTTGCAGTGGTATAAAATCTAGATTATTTGAGAGCAGTGTCTTGCTTTCCACTCATTTTGGCATTGGAGGGGGAGGTAACTGGCGACAAGCATTTCTGCAATGTGGGGTACACCCAACATGCAGGCTATCGACGTCTGGGACGTTAATGTATGTAACTGAAGCCTTGTGCCTTGTAAGTTTCTTGACGGGATAATTATGTCACTGGCGACTGCCGCATATGTGCCCTTGACTTGGGTAAGTACTGTTGACAAAGTGTAAATGTAGTATTTCCTGCGAGTTAAGTACCCAATTCTTGAGGGGGGTCGGCATGAACGCTCCCCATTCCTTTTCGCTTTATAGATCGTAGAGGTTTCATTTGTCGTGCGTTGCTCACAGCGAAGGCTCTACGGCGTGGAGTGGCAGGGTGATGCTTGCTTGTAAAAGCATTAACATCAAGCTTTGAAGCTCTGTCTCCAAGCTGCTAGGCAGACCACTATTATGTTGTTTTTTAGGACCAATTTGAATGCCATCTAAGCTTTGGTGGGGGGGTGGTGGTGTTATATGGCTAAAGGTATTGCTGTATTGTGATATATGGAAGGTCATTTAACTTGTTTCCTTCAAATGATGCACACCCACATGTAAGATAGGTATCTTGAGAAGAATACCGAACAAATGCATATTTTACTGTCCATCGCCTGAGAACATGAACATGGTGTTGGGCTTTGAGGGGGCAGGCATGTGGGTGGGACAGGAAGTGCCTTTGGGATGGGGGATGGCCTTACAGGTCCACTTTCCTTTTTTGGATGATCCCAAATAAGTTTCCGTGGTAATGAATCTCTTAACGTAAGTCTTATAGGTGAAGCATTGCAACCGGATGGTTGGCTGAATGCTTTTCTCCTCCCCCCCTTCTGTCTGTGCTCCTCCTTTCTTTCTGCTCCTTGATCTTTGCCACTCCCCACCCCACCCTGTCACCTGACAAGCATCCACCTTGAAAGGATGCCTGTCTCTCACTCTGATGGAACCTTCCCATAATCCCTTGTTCTCTGCTGACTCTGCTCTTGTTTTCCTTTAAGGTCTTGCGCACCTGATGATGGGCGACCAAGGTATGGGTTCTGTTCCTTTTCCACTTTCTGCTTCCTCCGTGCTCCCCCCGCCTCTGCCCTGCCACCCCGTGCTAAAGCCGCTTCCCACATGCTGGTTCTCACGGCCGTAGCGCGAGCCTAACGCTTGAGGAGGGGTCGTCCTGTGCCCGGCTCTGCGGCAGCAGCCATTGCTTTTAGTACTTCTGATCAGCGTCCGCACTTTTTGTTCTGCTGTTCTCCCTCGTGTGGTGGTGCTCCTGTCCCCTCCCTTGCCTTCCCATTTTCTTTTGATTGTTTGTTTGTCTTGTGGCACATAAGCATCTAGCTCTTCAGGTATAACATCCTTAGCGGTTTGTCCCTCCTTACTCAGCAGACATGTTCATGAACCAATAAAACCTCCCTTTCGTTGGGTCAGTCCAGTGTCTGTGGCGGTTATTTGAATCTTGGACGATTAGTGCATGATTTGTTTTAGAGAGAAGGAACAAAACATCGTGCCTCCAGATCTCTGAGAAGCTCCAGTGAGATCCCCCCAGCCCCCTCCCATGCATCACTGTGCCGTTTGCGTC
>JABFEB020000060.1:19602000-19613738 GCA_019775895.2 Stomatorhinus ivindoensis
TTGGTGGCCCACCCCCCCCCCCCCCCCCCCCCAATGCCTGAGGGGTCTCCGGGGCCCCTGCGATTTGTAGGGGGAGCGCAACATCTGTGCGTATTGGCTACAGCTGTTGCTTGTCATAACTCTTGTTTCCGCTGAGTCCCAATTAACTCCCCCTGCAGGGTGACGTGGAGGGGGCATGTCGACACAGTCCAGAGAATGAGGTGTTCCTGAATGCTACACACCCAGCAAGAGGCACACATATGATGCTGGAGCAGCATAATTGCAATAGGATTGTTTCAGCACAATTTTGATGACAAAAAAAGTCATTTCAGCAGTTGAATTTCAGCAGCAAAAGTCAAAATATTCAATCATTTTAAGATTTTTCTTCTTTTTCAGACAGGTCTGATAGCTTTTTTAAAATGATGTTTCATTCTCAAATACTCTGAGGCGGGAGTATAAAGAACTTAAGTTTTAGTGTGGTGGTTTTACCACAGTTTTACCACAGTGTTTGGAGTGGTTCACTTTAACATCTGAGCAAACAGCCCATCTTGGTAGTAAGTGGCCAACAGGAGATGGTTGGAATGAGTCCAGTAGATCAAGCTTTCATCACTGGCTTTTGCATTTATGCTCGTTTCCTTTAAGAGGCTTAGGGCTCCCTGAGAGAGCCCACGGGATGGGAGGATTGGTGTCACCATGGCGACCTTGGCTGAGATACAACCCTTCACCTGCAGTGCTAAAATGCAGAGCATGGGATTGTGGGTGTTCGACAAGCTGAAGGCTAGATTAGGTGTCATCCAATTAGGTTTCAGGGCCCAAAGACATCACCTCTGATGTGCAGAGAGCCTGGTCCTTTGTATGACTAGCATGTTTGCATAGTAAAGTTAACATTTCTGTATATTTTTAGGGATGCACTGATACCGCACTCATATACTCATCCTTGTGACAATGCACCAATGGCTATAACTGATACCAAGTAATGATGTATCAACAATATCATCATCAAGCAAAATAAGTGGAACAGAATGCCTGTGGTGTGGAAGAACTTCGAAGTGGTAGCACTAAAAACTAGTAATCTAACTAAACATCTAAAATGAATGTACAATGAAATCACAATGAGTGATTCCACAACAGAGTAGCACTCTGCAACAGCCTGTGCAGCAAGACTTGCAACTGAAAGTGACTGAAAAGCACCTCATCACAGAAGGGTGGCGCTGTGTTTCCCCGTGGCGATGCATGCAGACTCACGTCTGTCCAGCCGTCGCACTACAGGGCAGAGGAGCCCCGCGAACAGCTGGTATGAGCGGCAGGCCCATCGCACGTTGTTAATGGTGAAAGCTAAATGGCCGGCTAGAACATGCCATCATCTCTGAGGAGATGGACACAACGGGGGAAGAAGATTTGGGAGATGTCAGCGGCGGAGTGTGGAGAGCATGAGAGTCGCTTGGACGGGGCATGAAGCAGCACATAGCATCCTCCCGCTTTGCGATGGCATTACAGACGGGAAGCGTTTGCTGAGAGCAGGTCAGACTTCGCCCCCACCACAGTGAAAATAAGTCTTGCCGATAGAACAGCCCAGTTTCCCGCGCGGCAACGGCATCAATAAAACAATTACCGGCCACTCAGAACCAGCATTTTTTTGGTCTCAAGACAAAGTAAACAAGCCATTAGCCAGGTCTTCAGGCAGCGGCTGACAGGAGTCCAGGCAACTCTCCCTCACTGTCCGCTGTGAATCTGTCACTCATGCCTTCGACCTCTTCCCCAATGGGCAAATCGCTTCCTCAGAGACGGGCATAAGTGCCTGGTAGTCCACGGATCTCCGCCGGAAGCTTCTGAGAGCCTGACTAATGGCAGGAATTTTCTGCTGTAGAGTGTCAGTCAGGGGGTTCGGTGCAGTTAGGCTGTGATGTGAGACAAAAGCAGAACTGGGGGTAACTGGCAAGGGCATGGAGGGCCCCCAGGCACTGGCACGTCGGGCCCCCAGGCACGGGCACGTCGGGCCCCCAGGCACGGGCATGGCCGCTTATCGATGGGACCCTGCCCGGTGCTGCAGAACAAGCCCAAGATTGATGACTGATGACCGGCTTGTTTAGAGCCCGAGATATTACATTGGGAAACATATTTTTTTGAACTGTGATTTATTTTTATTTATTATTTATTTTCCTACCTAAACCCAGGGGAACAGAAAACAACAACAAAGTGAAATAAAACATGTAGAGACCTCTAAGATGGTGGGTGGCAGGATGCTGACAGGCTGCTCTCTGGCTATTAAATCCATTTGTCACTGTCACCATGGCTGGGTGGCGCTCGCTGGTGGAGGGAGAGTCAGTTTGGGGGGGGTGGCATAAACTCATTTCTTAATTACTTCAGTGAGGTGATTCCTGTATGATAGGTCACCGGTTAACGCCGTATTCTATGGAGTGTGCGGGTCTGGCCTGCTCGTACCCGTACACGCCACCTGGTTCGAGGGTGCTGAGCCTTTTGTACTTCCTGTCAATATCTGGTCTGCGAATTATCCCTCCCTTTTCATTACCCCAAGAGAACGGGAGGCAGGATTCACGGCTCCCATCGATTTGCAGGAATTTTCCTTTAGCATTTTGTTGGGGGGGCTCCCAGGGCTGGGGACCTGGACTGTGAGTACAGTAAGTGCCGGAAGGCTCTGAGGAAGCCAGCTGATGGCAGCCAGGCGGAGATTACATCTTACTACTCTTTTCCTCCTTACTCTTATTGGTTGGCTGTGCCTTCTTCTCAAGATCTTGGTCTCTAGAGACCACCCTCAACTTTTGGCTGAATGGATTCCATCATTCACTAACTGGGGGGCAGTGGCGCCAGGCTTCCCCTTGCTTGTTCACTTGTCTGCTTCTCCTCGGCCTTCTGAGGAAGATGGGAAGGTGCTGAGAATCACCACCGTATGAAATGTGCCTGGCACGCTGGGTTACCAGGCAGAAGACACGCCAGAAGGACAGACTTACTGGTTCCGGCAGAGAGGAGATGGCGGAAGTTCCCCATAAATCCCCTTTTAATATCGCAGAAGTATGCTTTTCCAGTCCTTGGCAGTGTCTGGTTTGGGATTCCCAACTTTGGGGAATTTGTTGGAGTGAGATTTGGGGTGAAAGTTTAACTGGGAAGGGCTTAGTATTGGAGGTGTTTAACCGGGAAGTATGCACTTTTGTGGATATTCCCATATGAAAAAGTCTTGTAACAATGACTACAACTCTTATATTTACCATTCCCCAGTGAGCTGGAACATTTCACCACCTCAGTGTGGTGGTGTTGATGGTATTTTGTAAGAACTGTTTGTCAGTGTCTGGGATATATTAGATGTTAATATATACTAATCTAACATTTAGTACTTATTGATTACTAAAACGAATAATGGACTATTCGGATTATGAATCACACAATTACTCGATGAATTTAGCTTTTAAATTTAAAATTTATTTTGAGGTTGTTTTAATGTGTGCTAACAAGGATCTCGCGATACTTTTCCATTACTAATAATAGCTGCATTGTGCCTGTTCAAAGTACAAAAGGTAGAATTAATGGACTAATAAGTATAACTTAAATGACACAGACGTATCCAGTGAAGTGTGCTTTATGCACTACAGGGACAATGCACGGAACATAACTTTTGGATTATGCATTTTTATACATTTTAATTAATAATTTCACTGTGTTCATTCACTGCCAGTGAGTATAAGCGAGACAAGGGGTTTTACTTATTTTTGTTGAAAAATATTACAGCTGGAAAGATGAATGCTGTCATAGTTAAAGTTTAAACCTGAACACCATAATACTAGTCTGGAATTCTAACTAAGATGTATTATGGATATACAGATTGATACTCAGATATTCCAGAAAGTTGGTTTGGGTTCACCGCGGTGAACTTAGCTGTATATTCTATTTCCCAGGTTTAATATGCAGATACGGGGGCACTGCAATGAGTTTTTATTTGCTACTCTGTATGCTCAAAGCCATTCACAATTCATTGATCGAGAGAGAATGTATTTCAAAACATAAAACATTAGCGCTCGTAACATGAAGTAGGCTAACATGGCATTTAGCATTTACATCTGACTAACTTACTGCGATGAATCTTCTTCATCCAGAGAGCCGACGTGCTTCCTCTTCAGATGCTCCAGCATAGGTGATGTGCTCCCATGCCAGACAAGGTCAGCTTAAAAAAATTAAGAACCTTTTTGGCTTAGTTTCAATTCTCCCCCTCTTGGGAGGTTTTTGTTTATGAAAGTGGTGACATTGCAGTGTTGTTCATTTTGCTCCAGTAAGCTGTGCAGTATTGCTTACATGTCAGAGCATTCAGAGTTAGTGTGAAAAAGACAGTGACGTCATCAAGTACATAACTATACTAAATTAGTTTCCAACTCATTTGGTCGTAGATTTTAGTTGACCAAGTCGATTAATTGTTGCGTCCCTATTTGGTAACGTATAAAATCAGGGAAAAAATCTTAAATAATAGAGCTATTTTAAATATTATTCAGAAATAATACAATTAGTTGTGATTTATTTTCTGAAGTTTACCCCTGCTGTTTTTGTGTGAGTTCTGCATGCACTCTCCGAGTCACAGTCATTTTCTTGCTTGCTGAATCATAGTGTGCTGTGTTTGTGACAATTTTTATTTAAATGCATGAGGTGAAGAAGAACTGATCATCAGAAGACATTCGTCTTTCTCTGTATGGAAATATTTTGGATTTTTGTCTGCAAGCACATCTCATGACAGCAAACGTAAGGCAATCCTGTTTACACTGGTAACTGTTAATTTTAGTACATGGTTCTCGTGGTTGTTAGAATGTTCTTGAAATTCTTAAGAAAAAATTTAAATGAGTGAATTCTCAGTGCAGTGTCTCTGAAACCAATCCTCGGAGACCTCCAGACAGTCTATATTTTTTCTCCCTCCCAACTCCCAGGAAATTGGGAGAATGCAAAAACGTGGACCTGGTAGTCCCTGAAGACCGATTTGAGAAACACCATGTCAGTGTACCATTAGACTTTTTGGTGAGTTAACCAAAATGGGAAATACTGACTTGCCATTCGCAGTAAAGGCACACTAAATTGATAGATGATGATAAGTTCTATTTGGCTGTATTTTGTTTTGCATAAATTTTCATTTCAAATTTTTCCAATATTAGTGGAGTAGCCTGTAAGCCAGAAAAGTATTTTTGGGATTGTTTAAAATAAATATATTCCCATCCACCATAACTGCACAAGCCTCTTAAATGTTACTCTATGCTGCTGAACTCAAGTCTTTCCTTCAGCTTCATTTAATTTCAGTTTCTATTTAATTTATCTAAGCTATTTATTAATTCAAGCTTTATCCAAGTAACTTTTAAAAGATTTACGTTACTCTTTTGCAGAAGATAGTGATACAGACGCTCCTCTGCTTACGAATGAGATGCATTCCAAATGGCCATTCATAACTTGAAATGTTCCTAAGTCATTATTCAACATCATTTTAAGGGTATATGCAAGTACAAAGAACTACGATGCTGAGGGTACGCATGCTGCACTGCTGCGCGGCGGGAGTAGCGACCAGACGTCATATCTAATTTTTTGCAGAAGGAAATAAATATTTTGATCTGTACCGTGTGGTTAGGTCTGAGTTAATCATATGTCAATCTTATATTAATCGTGTATTGCGACTAGTAATTCTGCGTGAAATATGCATCACTAGTTGGGATAGAAATTTGGGGTGGGTTTCCCGTTGCAGGGATTTGTGTCTTGTGAAGATCTCACGAAAGTGATTATTATTTTTCTACGCATGTTTCCAGAACAATCCCTTAAGAGGGTGCACAGGTGATAGCTTCTTAAGTGCAACGTTATTAGGCATTGTCCTTGGCAATAGTGTCACAGTGGTTGACAGCAACCGCTTGAGAATTGATTATTCCCTTCATGCAGCAACTGCATGACTGTGGCATGAGAGAATGTTGTTGTGTTTGTAGGTAAAACACTGGAGGAATGCTTCAAAACTATGCATTAGTCAGAACTGCTGAGCAGCTAACAATAAAATTCTGAATTACCAGACTTAAATATCATTTTTGTCAACTGGGTACACAAACCCACCTCCCCAGACTCTTGTGTCACACTGTTTTTATTCTTATTTGTTCTATAAAACACCTGCGTGCACCTCTTTGTATGTATGTCATTGATATTAGGACGAGAAATGGCACAACAGCTGAAAAAATGTTGCCTTACTGTCTTAAAATTATAAAACGATGTATTGTGTTACATTGACTACTACCAATTATTCCAGGGAGTTTTTTGTGGAGAAATATATCAGTCTTTAATGTAAATGAACCTTCAGTGTCGACTCTTATCAACCTCGTGAACCAAGGTTTTGATATACTGTGACTTTAGCACATTAGAGATGTATTCCAGGGGCGTCGGAATTGGCCTCAAATATCTGCAGAGCCCAACTCACCTTCCTTTCCAAAAAATAAATGAATAATTAGAGTGAGTTCCTTAATTCTCTTATTATGAATCCACGTGTTACTGAGGCCAGTTCATTGTGTATACTGAGCTGGAGGATGAAACGTGTACCTGACGAGGGCTGCAGTCCTATATCAAACTCATTTTGTCATATGGATCAGTCGTTTTTTTTTTTTTTTTTAGCTGTGAAACACTACCCTAAACAGTGTTGATGGTATTTTTAAGACCTTTATTGTTTTTAAATTATTTAAAAATCTTTCTTACATTGAATCCTTTCACAATATACTCTTGCATGCGTGCCCATTGCGATATACATCACACCCAATCCTCACAAATGTTTTGGAAAATATGACTTAAAAGCATTTTCAATAATGTGCAACATTCATCCATTGTAATGTACAATTTTTATTTTTTTTTACAAAATTTGCTCGATACGTACCCGGTTGCCCACATCACTCATACGAAAACGATGTTCATTGGGCCAAGTGACCTCCTTGCATTGCTCCAAGGTCCAGTTCTGACACTGGCCTGGCTGTTGTAGGTGCTTTTGAAGTTAGACAGGGGTCAACACTGGCACTTTGACTGTCAAAGTCACTTAGATCTTTCCTTTTCTTCTGCATTTAACATGTCAACTACACAAACCAAATGTTAGCTTTCCATCTGATATATTCCAACCATTGTCATACACAATTATATAATCCATATGAAGCCATATATAAATATGTATATCTGGTAGACACCCTCCTTCTCATGCCCATGAGTAACTGTTGTCTGGCGAGCAGAATATCCAGTCGGTAATGATTGTGTGGGAAGGACAGCATGAGTAGCAGCCAATGAGCATTGTTGCTTTCCAGAATGAGGAAATGGAAAGAAACACTGAAGAAAGACATGGATTTTTGTAATGATTGGATGACAATTGGATTCGGAAAGAACACATTAATCTTACTGGATTCTCGTTTATACCAGATATTCGGCTCACCCCTGGTTAATATAATAGGTGGATAGAATTGTAAAATTTGTGGGAGAAACTACAAGCCCAGCATGTGAGTCTCTCGGTCAGTGTGCGAGAGTTGGCAGCCCTTATGTACGCATTGCATGAACACACACAGTGTATGCGTGTTATATATGCGTGGGAGTATGTGGCTATGCGCATATGTATGTGTATATATAAATATATAGTATGAATGTATTGCTATAGTTGCTTCTAATACACAGTAGAAGATTGATTCGGCTGATTCTGTGTTTGGTTTAAATCACCAGGCTTGACTTGCAGGAAAAAAACGTCTGATTATTGTTTTTTTTCCTCCATTCTTTTTTAAAGCTTTTATCCTTGTTCACTATTATTGAACTGATCTTTTTAAATGTCCCCAAGTACAGATTGAAGAAAATGGCGAATTAAGTGCTGGGTAGAGAAATACAAAAATGAATAGGCTGGCATATCAATTTAACATGAAGAAAGGATTAGATATTAGAGAATGGAGGAATATATATTATTCTGGAAATGACACAGGGCCCGCTGCTCCTGCCGTCTATTTATTCCCGAAGAGAGCTGAGCGCTTAAGCAGGCAGGATTGACCTTCCTGTTGTCTGAAAAGAAGAAAATGGGTTCTCTTTTTTTGTTCTCTGTAAACATTGTCATATATGTATTTATTTTTTTTCTATTAGCCGATTCTCCCATATGTGAAACTCAAAAGAAAACAAATGAGCTTTCAGGAGAGTAATGTTTTCCCCGTTTGATATGTAGAGAACGTCATGGGGTGGCTGGCCTGAAATCATATAGCTATTAAAATGAAATGTACAGTAGAACCATGTTCACCACTTTCTTCTGTCACCATAGCTGCTGAATGGGGACGCGGCAATTCCGCCGGCTCCTGGGGGTGACTAGCGAGGACACCAAGCGATTTCCCTCGTTAACCAAGGCCTGCTCGCTACGTCCGGGCAGGCTGGGGCTCGTGTTCGGTCCCATTAGCAACGTTCCGCTGTTTGGGCCCCGCCCAAATCTCCCAAAAGAAGGAGAAAATTAAATGGATATTAAAAAGCATGTGAACAAAAAGCGTTGCTATTGGAATGATTGTTGTGTACTTGCTCTGTGTGAGAAACAAATGTTGCTGTCAGCAGGAGCGGGCGTCCATAATTCCTGCCTCTTCTGTTCCATAAACTGTTATTCCTGCCGTGCCGGCCTTGGACCCGGACACACATGCGTGGAATTAATTTGTTGCCAGGTTACAGAGAGGTAGGGCGGCAGCGTGACGTGGTGTCGACGGATATTAATGACCCCTCCACTGAACCGCATGGACCGTGGCCACCTGCTGTGAGGTCAGGTGGGCGGGTGGGCAGAGGGGCGGAGGAGAATGGAGTGAGGAGCGAGGTAATGAAGAGCAGATGCAGATGGAAGGTCGCCCGAAAAACCTGGCGCTCTAAGTACGAGTGAGATGTGAATAGACGTCTTTAACGTGCCGTATTAAAGATGGCCAGGTTTATTAAGTCATTCCAACACCCTGCAAAATGGTACAGGGTGGGTCTGCATTCACATCACCCCCTTGTGGCCACTTGTGGGAGACGTTGCCGCGATATTGACCCCAGGGCATGGCCCCAAAGGGTGCACTCTGATTTATTGTGTGACCTTTGCCCTGAGTGAGCAGCTTTCAGGTAGCTTCACCATAGAAGCAGACGAGACATCCCCAGGAGGTGCATCGTCTGCAGTTTGGTCAGTATCAGCCACTCGCATTCCCAGTCGGCCTGGCTTGACCCGTTCCCGGCGGTGCTGGTCATTAGCCAGGATACCTGTGCTAATGGCATTAGTGGGCAGACGTGTCTGGTTTCACAGTCAGCCGGGCGTAGCAGGGCCCGCTGCTGAGGAGGGACGATGGGTGACAAGACTGCTGGCTGCTGCAGAATCTGATCCAAAGGTTCTCTTCAAATCGATCGGCATACAGCTGTAGTTTCTGCTTTGGGGGGACAGTGTGGTAATTTTAGTAGGTTTTCATTGTGCATCGAGTAATCCTTACTCCCCCCAAATGGCCGGCGCTGTTTGAATAAGGCGAGTTATAATGTCATCCCAAGCTTCTTCCCAAAATGTTCCTGTAAAGAATCTCAACGTGGCTCTGACTCGGGAAGTCACTCCGGCTCCCGTGGTTCCTATAAACCCCGCCCCCCCCGCAGGTCAGGAATGTGCTTAGCACAGAATTGGCGAGCGGGGAAGGGAGCTAATGCGTGGATAGCAGCGGCGGTGTGGTGCGAGCCCCCAATTCCCCACGTACCCATGCAGGGTCGGATCAGGGTCTTTCATTGGCGCGATCTCCTTCATGTCCGTCTGAGTGGAGTTCAAGCTTCGCCGGAACCTATTACAAAAGACGATGTCATTTTAAGGTAGTGGGAGGGGCTGGACTTTGCCTCTTTATGCCTCTGTTCTTCGTAGCGGTGCTGTTCATGCATTCCATGCTCGGGCTTCTGCTCACAAGTCCATTTCCTTAACTGCTATGGATGTTCCCTGTGCCTGAATTTTGCTTCTTCAGGCTATTCCGAAATTTACTCTTGCTCCACAAGGGGGCCACTATTTTGCATGTACGTTCAGTCACCTGAGCATTCTAACGTCCTCCCCGGCTCTCCCCCTGCTCCCCGAATGCGTAGCGTACTTCAAAGCCAGTGGCAAACAGAGAATTTACATATCCCCACATGCAGAGGCGAGATTGCGTGGTCAGAGGTCCCTGGGCTGCTTGAATTGTCAGAGGGCCCCTGGCGATGATAATTTGCAAAGCAGAGGTTGGGTCTGATGATTAAACAAAAAATGTTAGGGGAGGGACTGATCACGAGGTCCGAATTAAATGCTGTTTCGGTCCAGACACGAAAATATGGGACAAATCATGTACTGTATTGGTTCAAAATGTGAAATAGCAACTTCTAGTGAAACATTTTGGTAACACTTTCTTAAAGCAGTCGTCATAATGCATGGTTAGTATAATCCAATATAATGCAGTATGAAGGTATTTATAGGGCATTATACATGAGTAAAGTGTTACCAAAATTGTATCAAGCAAGGATAGTTGAGGCTCCTTTTTAGTTCTGACCCCTGGTCTTCAGCCTAGCAAAGGCCAGCTTTAAGCCCCTGCCTATTTTTTTTGGTGGTGGGGGAGGCATTTGCGATAATCTCTTGCTGAAATTAGAATAAGGGAAAATTATTTAATACTCTTTTTAATTTCACAGTATGTTGTAGTATACCCCCCTCACATAAATTACATCAAGAAAAGCTGCAGGGATGTTTATGTACAATTTTTGAAATCTTTTTTTTCCCTAAATCTCACTTTGGCTACCATTTTGTGAGATTTACCACCCCATTCTTAAACTTCATGTTATTTTCTATTTGGACAGTACTAAGAAGTTCATGACAATGCTTTTTTTTTAATTCACCTCGCCCCATGGTGAAATCATGTCATGTGCACTGAGAATCAAAATGCAATGTAAGGTGGAATAAACAACAATAAAGTAATAAAGTATTAAGTCACCTTCTGCATCGCTGGCTTAGGAATGTGGTGAATGTCACCTTAGAGTAAGTCTCTGTGCCCTCTGCCTTCATAACTGTCTGTCCATGGTTCCGCTTTCCATAAAAATCAAGAGCAGGGCTGTGCCCAGGATTTTGAAAAGTCCCCTCTGCCATTCGCTACATGATAAGCGAAATCCAGTTTATTTTTCACATGAGATACTGACTCCTCCATGCTGAAGCTGTAGAAAGTTCCAGATCTCCTGATTCTCCCTTTGTTTGTGCCATGTGGTGTCAGAGCCATGTGCCAAGGTGGAGTGTGAGTAAGAGGAGTGGGCAGGCAGAGGGCTCCCGGTGATGCCAATCAAAGGGGCGAGGGGCACATCCAGATGACAGATGGCAGCTATTATCTGGCCAATTGCAAATGGTCGCCGTGACGACAGGCAGTCTGGTGCCCGCCTACTTTAATTAGCACTAATTTGCCTCTCGTATAATATGGCGTTGGAGTTACATTTCTATTGTATTTGCTGGGAGCGACGGGGATGCCCAGCAAGAATGGCGGCTTTTTAATGGGGGTCTGACGAAGTCTGCAGAGGGCGGAGCCCAGCACAGCCACACTGCCCATCCTGCAGTATCTCTGGGTTGGGTTATGCATCCAGTGTCATTCAGCAGCTTCTAGAAGCTCAGCACCCTGGGAGGGGAGGGGGACTGGGCTGGGCACTGAACTGCGTAGTAGTTTAGCACTTAGCTGGAGGACGGGGGTCACATGCTTCAGGCTATGGGGGAGGTGGGGGGCAATATGAACATTCCAGAGCAATTGGCCAATCACAGTGTCACACAT
>JABFEB020000060.1:19650848-19673861 GCA_019775895.2 Stomatorhinus ivindoensis
CCCCCCCCCCCCCCCCCCCCCCCCCCCCCCCCCCCCCCCCCCCCCCCCCCCCCCCCCCCCCCCCCCCCCCCACTCTGCTGCTGTTGCATACGTTCTTTGTTTTTATCAAATCATGAGTCATGTACGCTGTGATATGCGGCTCTTAGCAACAGAGAGACTGAGATGACCAGCACAGATGGATCATGGTTTCCTAGTTGTTGCCGCCCCCCCCCCCTCCCCACAAAACATGAGGTGACCAATTGTCGGTCCAGCGGCATCTTTCATCTCCTGAGCCAGATACCTACATGACGCGAATGTGAGGGTATCGACCGTGATGAGCGAGTCCCGCGCAGCTCACCTCTTTCGCAAGACGGCCGATGTCTGACCGTCAGCCGTCGTGTGGAGACACACCCCCCCGTCTCTGGGGTAAGAAATGGCCGTTATTAATGGGAAACCTGAATCGGAAGCATACGCGATTTAACCGCGGATGTGCTGGCCTGGCAATGTATGGATTAATCCATTAGCACCGTGGATTAATGATGCCCACAGAGGCAGCACGCGGACAGCCGCTCCCGTTAAAACCCCGTAAAAACCGCCTTTCAGTCTGAATAGACTCGCAGAGGGTGGAGAGTAATTCCTGTGCCGTTCTAACCGCTTTTAATTTCACTCTCCTTGTCTGAAGCTCTTTGGACCGCTTCAGTGGCGGCATCCCTTTATGTGATTTGGCAAAGCTGGCGGGTCCAGGGGAGGCCCGGCCGTAAAACCGTGCAGGTAAACAGATTGTTGGGTCGATTATACGTGCTTTATGATTAATACTCAGCGTGCCCCATAAATATTTAATAGTTCCGCTTCGTTTTTGTGCTGCCGCGTGACGCCGCCTCCCGTGTTCCGCTGACAGGCCTCCCGTCTCCCGCCAGGTCGTCGGCCGCGAGTCTGGCGCCGCTGCGCTCAGTGTATCTCTGTCCTCCAAAGAAAAGAAACCCGAAGGAAAAAAAAGAATCAAATGAAAGGAAATGTGTCATATGGCACGCTGTCTCCATGCTGCTCCAAGAGGCCGTATTGGTCCTCCTCCCTCACCTAAAGACATTTAAACATGGCTGTTTTATTTATCCCTCTGGGCCTGGAGATGCCTCGCCTTGCTACCAAACTGGCTCTTTAAAGATCGATTTTCTGTATTAAATCGGGAAAACTCAACAGCCTTTTCTCTGCCACCCCTGCCCTCCTTTAGAGTTAAGAAAATTCCAGTATGCTTTATATCCATGAAGAAGACTTTTAAATATTAATTTGGCCCGTGTGCCCGGCAGATCAGGTGACCTGTGAGTGTGGGTGGAGCTGATTAATGTGGACATCAGGGGATGGTTTTGGGAGAGGTGCATCCATCATGCGGCGTGCGCCTTTCAGCCTGCAACCTGTGCGGATGGCTTGCTCAGCGCTTTCCCAACACCTGCGAGGCATGCAGATGTTGAATCTCATCCGAGGACGCCTGCTAAACGGGGAGGTGATGTCAGATGCAATTGCCCGACACGCCCTTATACAAATTTTGCTGTGTTTTTCCTTTGTGTGTGTCCCACAGCTAATTGTAATCTTTCTGAACCTCCATCGCTGTCATTCTGTGACATCCAGGTGTCACTCGGAGATTTCAAATGAACTGAAGTCGAGCAGTTTTTTTTTTTTTTTTAATAAACTTATTTTGGGCCAAAATATATCAGGGAATGTGTTAGTGAAGGTACAAAGGGCCAGTGCCCTGGGATCAGCTGTGAGCTGAAGCGAATTGGCGACGAAAGGCTCCACAGGCAGCTGCCAGGACCCCGACGCTGTGAGGGTCTGACTCCATTCTGGGGCTCTTCTGCACTGGGGCCATTTGGCTCAGAAACACCCTCCCTCCTGGGGCTGGGAGTGGACAAGGTTCCGTGACTGACATTAAGCTCCACTAATCGGTGAGGGCAGCAAGAGGGTAATGGCTCAGGAGCATATTGGGGGGAGGGTAGCAGGTGATGTTCTGCTCAGTTAACCAGGGAGGGCGGGAAGGGGTGAATGGAGAGGCCCGATTCCCGTGGTGAGCAAGAACCGCGATGGTAGTATGGCAGAAAGCGCTGATAGCTCCTAAACAAAACAATACTCATGACAATGCCACACTTACTCCAGGGGTCAAAGTTGCATCACTTAACTGTGCCAGTAGCACATCTCTAGTCACCGGGGTAACAAAGAAGCAACATTGCAGACTCAACTTTATTCAACATGCCCTAGGGGTGCGGGAATATATTTTCTGTGCAGAATAGGGTTAAGTGTTTATTTTAATCACCGCTCCCCCTCCCCCAACAGCACCTCTCTCCAAATATACAGAGTCGAAAAAAGGCTCTTGTGTTTGTGCATGGATTTGAGAGCCATGGAGTGTGACTTTCACAGCTCACCCTTCCTTAGTGGACATCCTGAGTTTTGACTGCAGAAGGATTACTGGTGACTTACCGAGGAGGTGGCATATCTTTGTTTGCCAGTTCGTTTTTATTTCTGAAAGATATTCATCAGAACAGTTGATTGTTTTTTTTATGTAATAGCAGGATTTTAAAATAATCATAACTGATAAAAATGTAGGTGTGTAATAATGGGAGAAAGGTGTTCTGCATACAGGGTTTGCAGGGATCGCGCTTCGATGATGCTTTTCACATGAGGAAGTGTGTCAATGCGACGTCGTTTCTCATTCCTCTCGCGGGGCAGGTTGTGTACAAGAATAACGACGTGCGGCTGGAGCTTTCCCGGTTGGCCAAGCAGGGCGATGCCAAGATGAAGATCCATGGGGTGGTGGCCTTCAAGTGTGAGAACGTGGCCAACCTGGACCCGGTGACCTTCGAGACACCTGAGTCCTTCATCACGCTGCACAAGTGGAACGCCAAGAAGACAGGCTCCATCTCCTTCGACTTCCGTACCACAGAACCCAACGGCCTGCTGTTGTTCAGCCACGGCAAACCCAAGCAGCCCAAGGACAACAAGAACCCCCAGACCCTTAAGGTAGACTTCTTCGCCATGGAGATGCTGGATGGCCACCTCTACCTGCTACTGGACATGGGCTCTGGCACCACCAAGACCAAGGCCATCAACAAGAAGGTCAACGATGGGGAGTGGTACCACGTGGACTTCCAGCGGGACGGGAGATCAGGTATGAGGCCGTCTCTCTGCGCCAAGTCAAACTGGAACATTCTCTGCCCCTACCACCTTCACCTGATACTTTATTTATTCGCTCGACAGACTGCCCCCCCTGAGGCTGGTTAATCGTCCTCGCAGCCTGACATGTAGGCCAAACCTGCTTTGCTCACTGTTGTTTTTCCCTGGAGCTGGAGTCAGCCCCCCCCCCCCAGTTCTGTGCATTGTCCCACCTGGATCTGTTCTGAGATCCTCAGAGCCCCACCTGGACACCTTTCTCACAGTGCATATGACTTACCCTCATTCCTGAAACGGGACAAGGGTATCGACCCGGGGCTGTAACAACCCACACGTCCTTCCAGGACCAGGCGTCACATCAGTACTTAACAATCACCAACCCCCCCAGCCCAACTCAGCTCCTCCAGCTCCTCTGTCTCCCTTTGCCTCCCCACACCCCCACCTTCCAGTTTCTCCCCAATTCGCCTCTCTTGCCTGCAGTCTGTTACAGTTTCCTTGCTGATTTTATGATTTCCTTGCCATTTTAACACACCATTGTCTGCCGGTTCAGTTACGTATTTGGGCTAAATATCATACCCCTTTCATGCGCAAATAAGGTGGCCCTTCTGTGCTGAATCTGCTCTGTGCTGTAAATGCTGTGTCTGCCTGCGCTGCCATGTGTGTGCAGTTAAGAAGCGACCCCAGAGTCGGTTTCCTGTGGGGAGATCATCCTCCCGTGTGATCATGATTGGATAATGCGCGCCTTTTCTGGCAAGACGACATAAGAGAAACAAGCAAGAACGCGAAGAGTGATAATTATGAGATAGAAATAAAACCAGCTGAAATAGGTAATTCTGGTAACTGTGTGGAGGTAAAGGCAGCTCTTTGAAAACTCTACACCAGATAATCAGCTCTGTTTTGCATCATTATTTAAAACGGTCTCTGCTCTTCTGTACAGTACAGCTACCTGCAGGCTAAATCTCCATCCACACCCTTCCAACCTCCTTCCTTTTTACCTTTTCATTGTCTGTGACATTCAGATCATTTAAGGTTTTATTTTGTGAAGTCAGGGTGCAAACCGTTTTACCTGTAGCTGCTGGCAAGTAAGACATTTACATCAGACAGCATTTGGATGACAAAGTAGTTCGAGTGACAAAGACCAGCTCATTCCTTTATGTTTAGCGACACCTAGTGGCAATAATATAAAATGACTGTCACTACTGTCCTGCTCTTCTATTGCACATACAGAATTGATTGTATTCCGTTTTACTCTAAGATAGATACATTTATTTCTCATTGCAGCAGATTCCTGTGCTTTACCGTATATTTACTGCATTTATTGCTTCTGAAAATATGTAAAAAAAGACAACCAGGTCTAGAGTGGGCCGGTGTCCTCCGCTGGGTTATTCCGTTTTGCCCCGTAACTTCTGGGAGGGGTTTCAGGCCCCCTCATCCCTGCATAGGATAAATGGGTATGCAGAAGGGATGGCTGGATGGAATATAGGGCGCATGCAAAAAAAAAAAAATCAAGTGTACGTAATTAAAAAAAAAAAAGTCAGAAATAAAATGGCCATAAAGGAATAATCACTGTGTTCAATGATAGAACGGTAGACATAATAATACAATAAAATTAGATAATAATAATAATTATTATTATTATTATTATCTAATAAAAGGGGGATGGAAGGAACTGGTTAGGAAGGACAGATGGGGCTGGTGCACCGTGAGAGGAAAACAGCAGCACAAGTCAGGTTGTCCGACCAATTATTTATTTATTTATTTATTTTGTCCTCTCTCAAAATGCATGTTTCATTTAAAATGTTTATTATGTATACAGTAAAATTTTGAGTGAATATTCTGAGCATATGGGTGACCTTGGATGTGCGTTTAAGATGAATTAAGGAATATCTTGATTTCCCACCTCTGAAATCTGGCATGCCTCAAACGTGTCACTGTGTCATGAATTGCGCACGTCACATTTGTGCGTTCAGCTCACAGACACTTCAGTGCTTTGCCCCAGCAGTCCTGAAAATAGCTGTCTGATGCGGCCACGAATGAGAAATAAATCCCAACACCCTATATACGTCTCACTGTTTTACCTAACCCTCCTGGAGTCTGCTCCGGCTGAGTTGCCATGGTAACCAAGGTCTGTCTCTCACAAGACACGTTCTACCGAATAGTGTGGTAATGACATTTCAGACCCACCCCCTCATCCCTAGTGCCACCCCCCCAAAACACACACACACACTCACTCCAGTAATCGAGAGTCTGGGCACTGACACTCGGGCCCCCGCAGAATGGGGGAAGCAGGGGAGGATGAGAGGTTATTGATCTGCTGAGTTGATCTGGTCTCATAGTCTTCTGCCTCCCTGGGCTCCGGAAAATACAGGTCATGCACATTAATAATGAATATCATCACAGATAGAATTTAAATGGCAGGCTAATGGAAATTCAGAGATTAAGGCCACAGACACACGGCACTTAACTTCAGCACCGGTGGTAAATTGCCCTGATGATATGACTTTTTTGACGTGGGTGAAGGTGTCTGCGAAACGCGACCTCTCTGCATTCCTCTCATATTAGACAGTAAGCAAAACTGCTCCTCTATGCTCTCATTACAGCGCTGACTCATTCCTTGGATTTTTGGCATTTTTACCTTTTTCCCTGAGATTTCTGAAATAATACAGCCTTTAAACTATTTATTTAAAATATTCTGTTATTTCCATGATACCTTAAATTAATCTAGAAATTATGAATGAATGGCATTTTAATTATCGCATGCTTGCTTTAAATATTTCAGCACCTGTCACGGAGTATGAATAATGTGCCCTCTATATAGAGTCAAGTCTTTAACCAGTGTGAAATGACTGATAATTAGCTAGTTAAATTTAACTTTCGAGCACATTTGTCTTTGCGTGTTGCTGAAGGCTTGCGGGGGCTGAATGTGGTTTGTGTGTGCTGACGCACTGACTGGCACGCTATACTCTGTAACACGCCAAGCGGATTTCAGCGGTGTGTGATCATAATGTCAAAGACCATTTCTGCCATAAAAAAATAATTAAAATCATAATGGCATGATGCTGATGGGGGGGGGGGTGTAATTATCTATAGGCCGCAAGACAGAGGAGCATCTAGAAGCTTCCGATTGTCATCCTTGAAATGCACAGCATGAAAGTGTTGCCTGTCCGGTTAATTTTCAAATTGGGTTTCCAGGACAGAGGTCAGAGTGCGTACTCAGCAGACGGGGTAAGGGGGGGATTTGCATTTAGGTTTATAAGAGAAAGACCTGTTAGCATTTGAGTTGTTCTTCACAGCATGTCTGCTCTAAGGAACGCATTCATCCATCCATCCATACATCTTCCATAGCCACTTCTACAGTGCTGGCCCACCAGAGCCTGTCCCATGAAACATGGGGTGGTAGGGGCAGTCCGCTGGACAATCTAAAGGCACTATCTCACAGCATGAGGGCGGGATTCGAACCCCCAGCCCTGGACGTGCGAGACAACAGTGTTACCCATTGAATCCTTCATATACATTTAAATGTGAAACTTACAAGCGTTTCTGTAATTCAGTATTACTAATGTATGATAAATTAATCGTCTTTCTCTTGGTAGAGAGTTGGGGGTAAATGATTCTGCTATTTATTTTTACTCCAGGCTGTCTTTTAATCGTCAAATGCAGGTTAAGTTGTTTCATCTGGTATTCAGCAAAAGACAAATTACAATTACATGCCAGAGATCAGTGTATGGATGTGCGTTAGCGCCCGCCTAAGACATAACGAGGTGGGTGCCCCTGGCGTTTGTGTCTGTGGTAGCCTTTCTAACACCAAGGTGGATGGCTACATCGATGAGGAGAATGTGATGGGAGAGCATGACACACCCTGCTGGATGAGAGAGATAAGAATAACCCCCCCCCACCCACAAACACAAAAAGAAAGTGTTCCTGTCTATGCCGCTCACAAAGTGACTCATGGCCATGCATGATACTTTTACATGTTAAGTAAGGCAACAGTTGCACAGACTTTGGCATGTTGGGTCTCCAGGGAACTTTTTGGGGTCTGGAAGATTAAACGATACCAAAGGGCCCACCGCCCCGATCCATTTATTGAGTGTGTGCCCAACTTGTAACAAAATGGAGATCACAGCAGTGCAAAGTTAGCAATCGTGGCCTTTTTATCGACCTCTCAGATGTATTTTTAACACAGCAAGACCGTGTCCTTTCTAACAAAGGCAACCAAACCTGGTCCTACTGCGGACAGCCTCCCCACCCCTTCCTTTGTGAGCTCTGAGATTAGATATAGTGTAAAATGACATGCTGTTGACCTTAAAGGAACAGGATGCTGTTTCCGCTCCGCAGGGACCGGCCCGGGGGTCGGTGACAAAGCAGGGACGCTGTAAGCGAGGACACGTGGCCTGGGTGACACTGTCACGCCTCTGGCTGCCCTGTTCATCCATGAGTGAAATTACACCAAACGTGGCCAGTGGCTGCTTCTTCCACCCCCCCTTCAAATGCTTAGAGGTTCACTGGTGCCGTATCCCCACAACCCCCACTCTCAGAGTTTCTGCATTTTTTTCCAGGAATGTAATGAGTTGGCCAGAACAGGATGCCAATTTTAAGGGACAAGACTGTCCAATACTGACCAAATAAAACCAGTGAAGCATATAAAAATCAAACTATTTCTTCTAAAGAGCAGGCTGGGCCTATGAGGCTGACTAGCATGCTAACTGGCAGCTCTTTTTACAGCCTCTTTCCATTTAGGCATCCACTCAGAGGTTATCTTCTCATCCACACTGCCAGAGAATAGCTTGCGACATTTTCCGGCCATTTCGCTATCCTTCTCTTCTGTTTATCTTATTTTCCACCTTCATAGCAGGCCAGTACCTAGATTGGGGCTGATGTTCATTTCAAGTACAGCAATAACAAGAGTATAGGAGAACAGGGCAACCCACACCTCTTTGGTATCCCTTTAAAGAAACGCTCTTGAACTCTCAAATTTCTTTTTCCATCCAGCTGGAGGAAGAATGGCACTAGATGCCGATATTTCTGCTGTGTGGACTTTGAACCCGTCGATCCTGTCCACTGTGTAGCTTGTATTGGAGTTTTTATGGCTATCCCCAGCAACAGAATCTTGGGGAATTCCACCTTCCCAGAGATGATCGAAAGCCCTGGGAAATCTATCTGGGGGGAAGTAGTCCCTTTTTCTGGTGCTGAGTGCGGACCTTGTGTCTGGGGACAGTGGGCCAGGAATTGACGGCTTGATTGCCCATCTTGCCATAATGGGTGAGGTGAGAGGGGGGAAGATTGCCCAGTAATGAGTATGATTGAGCAGGCCCATTAGTGGTAACCTGGGGAGTATTAAGCCACCCAGCCATTACCGACACCATATTGGCAGTTGCAGAGTGTGCAGCTTAGGGGTGCAGCCTGAGCGGGGATGCAGTGGATAGAGCAGGGTAGTCTACCCATGCTGATTTTTCCTGGACCTCAATAGCATTGTTGTTTCTCAATTCTGTGACTGGGGTTTGGGTCTATAGGAGTGAACGTGTGTGTGTGACTGGTGTGAGAGCCCTGCAGTGGGTTGGTTCCCTATCTTGGGTTATTCCCTGCCTTATGTAGGCTCCAGATGCCTGCACCCCTGAAGTGGGTACAGGAAGTGGATGGATGGATGGTTGAGGCACCAGGGCTTTGGGCTCAGATACTAGACATTATGTGTCAGCTGAGCCGCCCAGCATCAGCTAGATGGTGAACAAAAGCAGTGACAGTTAAACTCGACTGGTGTGGTTTTATCCAAGATAATTATTCAGAAGGAATCTGAATAATCTGAAATGGTTGCTGGTTGAAGGTACTTTCTCGCAGGTTGACAAAATATTAATATTATAGTGTAATATTATAAATAATATAATATAAGTAAAAGGACATCCAGCAGATCTTTTTTTCCGTATTGAGGTCAGATTGTTTGTTTGTCTGCTGTTTTTCTCTGTTTGTTTTGGTCTCTGTCTGGGGAACTGGACCTTTGTTTCTCTCAACCTTTAATCAGTTTATCTGGAGACATTAAAAAAGAAGTATTTCTGTATAAAATAATCACAGAGGAAGAGGTTGACGTTGGCACTGGAAAATAAGGCCTGCCAGGAGGTAACATATGGGGTGAGCGATCGCCCATAGTACATCTTTGTTTTCGCTGTTGCCACACGGTGTCGTTTGCGGCAAGTTGAGCAGGATACAGACTGACGGCTCTTTGGTTGTGGACTTCTGCATCCTAACACCTCAGAGGAAACTTGGAATACTTCTCCTTGAGCACATTTAAAACAAACCATGCTGTGGGCCCCCCCCCCCCCCCCCTCGCCATGCATTATTCAGTGAGCGAGCGAATGAATTAGCGTCGCGGTTAGCAAGCCAGGGGGGAGTAGGGGCGGTTTGTCATCGTGCTGTCGTTATATTCGTGTCACTGTTACCTTTTGTCTCTGAGGATATGCCTGGATTTCTAAATGGGTGCTTTGATGTTTGACATGGAAACGTCTTTGTGTGTGTGTTTTTATTTATTTGCTTTATTTTATTCTTTTACGCGTTGATTTAATGCATTTTTTTATCTTATTGGAAATTAATCCGCATAATACCCCCGTGTTTAACACACCTTAACACCTAATGCAAAATATAGTCTGATATGTGAATTACATGGTAATGTTTTAACTTACATAATGTCTAACGGGAATTTAAAGCTACTGCCTTCACAGTGACAGTCCGGAAAGCCGGTGTTCCGCACGTCACGCGGAAAATGTGCACGCGGCCTTCGATCGCACGAGCGGCTCGTCGAGCGCGGGTTCCCGTGTTCATGTGTACCGGAAACTTGGCTCGTCTCGCGCAGAAAATAGATTTCACTCCTCACGCTGCTCCCCGCCCCGATTGGAGCCGTGTTTGCTGGACCCGGTCGCTCTTCAGAGCGATGGCTCGCAGGAAGGGATGCGGCACCCGGCATTAATTACCGTCCCAAGGTGGGCGTGGGCCCCAGGCTCGATGCTCCGAGTAAAATCAATCACGGCCGGCGTTGGGCCCCTCCGTCGCGGGCGCCTTGGCAGTCCAGTCATGTAGCCCGTTGTTTACCGTGTTCTAGGTCGCGAATTAAATCTGAATGAAACCGATAAATCACCGGTGGGAAAAAGGCGCGGTCGGTTACGTTTTTATGCGCGCGGCGGAGGAACGAGGGATGGGGGGAAATGAAAATGACCCGCTGCTTGTTTTCCTTAAAAGAAAAAAAACAAATGACCGGGTCTGATGAATCCTTGATAAATCTTCACTTTTACTTGGATGACATGATAAAACGACAGCCAGTTTTTATTATGTCAGTCGTAGAGGGGATGGAAATAGAAAATATATGGAAATTTACTCTTGGTGGTGTTGGGGTGGGGTTGGTGTTAATGCTCAGGGCAAAAAACATCAAAATACATACTATACTGTTTTAAACTGTGTCCTCTAGGTATTAGATGTTTATTATCCATCCTTCAGTCACTTATGCATTTTTATTGTTATTATTATTTTCTCACCTGCCTTGCCTTTCCAGGTACCATCTCCATCAACACCCTGCGAACGCCGTACACAGCACCTGGTGAAAGCGAGATCTTGGACCTGGATGACCACCTCTATTTGGGCGGGCTGCCAGAGAACCGCGTGGGCCTGGTGTTCCCCACTGAGGTGTGGACAGCGCTGCTCAACTACGGTTACGTGGGCTGCATCCGTGACCTCTTCATCGATGGCCAGAGCAAGGACGTGCGCCGCATAGCCGAGGTGCAGAAAGCCGCCGGCGTCAAGCCCTCCTGCACGAAGGAGCCACCGAAGCAGTGCCTGAGCAACCCGTGCCAGAACAGCGGCATGTGCCGTGAGGGCTGGAACCGCTACGTGTGTGACTGCTCAGGGACGGGCTTCCTGGGCCGCTCCTGTGAAAGAGGTGGGCCACCCTCCACGCCTTCTCACTGTGTCCATGTTAATTTTCCTGGTGTGTCCATGCCATTTTTCTTGGTGTGTCTGTGTCTTTTCCCCTGGTGCATCCGTGTCTTTTCCATGGTGTGTTCATTTTGTTTTCCTTGGTGTGTCTGTCTTTTTTTTCCTCTGCGTCTGGGTCTGTTTTTCTCAGCCTGTCCATATCTTTTCCCTTGGTGCGTCCGTATGTTTTTTCCTGATGTCTTTGCCTTTGGTATATCCATGTATTTTTCCTGTTGTATATCCTTGTCTTTTTTCTCACCATTTATCCATTTGGGTTTATTTTAGTGTGTTTGTTTTCTATCTGCTGGTGTGTCCCTTTCCTGTCTCGCATCCATTATGCCTTCACCAATAAGTCTGTCCGACTCAGTATACATATTTAGATCATATGGCTGTTACGTTATGAAACTGAGATCCATGAAGTGCTGACTGCGTCTTAAGTCTTACCAGGACAACATTAATTATGAATTTGTATTTAACGGTTTTTCCACATACTTTTCTCATGGCTTCCACATGGCTTCCTCATCGTTTCCACTTGGCTTCCATATGGTTTCCTAATTGTTTCCTCATGGCTTCCACATGGCTTCCTCATTGTTTCCACTTGGCTTCCATATGGTTTCCTAATTGTTTCCTTATGGCTTCCACATGGCTTCCTCATCGTTTCCACTTGGCTTCCATATGGTTTCCTCATCACTTCCACATGGCTTACTGATTGTTTCTTCATGGCTTCCAAATGATTTCCTACTCATTTCCTCATGGTTTCCACATGGTATATGCACTTGCTTTGAGATTTTGTTATTAAAATATTTTGGTATTTCCTTTTTAATTCCTTCTAGCAAATGTCTGTATGAAAATTGGTGACAACTTGACCCCAGCTGAGGGAGGGAGCTGGCAATCCCAGCTGACTATAATCACATCAAAGCTTGTTACCTAAACTAGCTTGAATGTGGGATTTCATGTGATTTACCGATTAAATCTTTGTATATTAGACACCTATAAATGTTTCTGTGTATGTGGAGAGGAAGCTGTTTTTAAAAAGAAACATTATAGATGATTGCAGATTAGTTCTTTTGTGCTAAAGGGTCTCTGGCACTTTCCTCAGTTTGTCAGCACTATATACCATACAGACCTATGCCCAGATTTTTCTGTGGCCATGTTTCTTGAGGGTGCATGGGGATTTGGGTACTGTTACAGTAGTGGGCAGCTTCACTGTCGCCCCCGCATAGGTATCTGGCCACCACACGCAGCCTTGCAAATTGGCTGTCCGCTGTCTTTAAGCGTCAGAGTCCTTGAGCCCCAGAGCAGTGTTCTGATCCCCCTCTGCAGGTAGAGGGAGAGGAGAGGGGGGACTAGCGAGTGAAGGGGCGGGTGACAGATGCAGGTGGAGGTACGGAATGAATCACAACTTACCCACTGTGAAAGCTGTAATGGCTGTGTGATGCAGTTGACAGCTAGCCCTGAATGTGGCCAAGTGACCCTGGGAGCATTGCCGTGCTGACGAAATGGTCTCCGTTTGATTAACGGTGCTGAGAAAGCTGTTCAGAGCAGGCGGTAACACTGCAGGCTGCATGATGCTGGTTGCTTGGTGGGATGAGGCTTTACCTTGGTGCGCCCGTTTTCCGGTGCACACGCCCAGATGTCGCAGACTCAGTAATTGTATTTATTTGCTGTCTCTGTTGGCGCATAGTCGAGTCTAAGCCTTCACCCCCACGCCAGCAGTCTGGAAGGCTTTCTGCTTTTTGAAATAATTGACGGCATCAGTCTTCACTTTCTTCATGTCAGTGTTGAGTGCTAATGCAGGTCTGTAGAGAGCCTTTCTATCGAAAGCCACAGGGGGTGTTATGGATGGCTGTCCTGTCGCACCTCCCCTCCCCCCCCCCGAAGTAACTTCACAGACTGTAGAATTACTCTGGACGATTGACACACAAAGTGTGGGTTAGTGGAGCTCCTTTAACATTTCTTGTACTGTACCTTGGGGGGTGGGCATGTGGCTGTGATGCAGCCCCTCTCCAATTTACGATTATCCTGACACATGATGTCAGTGGAAGTAGATCAGATCACCGCCAACAGAGCAAGGTGTTAGCCTCCCATGTTAGGACAGAAAGTGCTACAACTCAATTTGCATGCCTCCCCCAACTCGTGTGTTAGAATAATGAAACCCTAAGGCTCAGAGTTCGTTGCACTTTGCATGTTCAGAAAGCCTCCCCATAGGCCACGTTCCATTGTGGTGGGGGTGGAGGGGATGAGAGCTTCAGTTTGCTGCCTTTCCTAGATGGAGCTGGCACCCATTGTCACGACACTGCACAAAATATTTTTTCCCAGCCCTTTGATATGTGTGTGCAGTGTACCACCCAGTGGTGCAAGTCAGGTACTGCAGCTTGTGAATGGTTGGCGTACCAACCCCACACATGCATAGTCGAATCAGCGGCATCTTCATTAAGCAGGCATCGTGTTTTCACGCCCAAATGCCAACCGCCCCCACCTCCAGTCTAATTAGACAAAATGTGTGCTGTTGCTGGGGGAAAAGAGTGAGCACCCACATAGCTGGAAAGAAGAGCTGTGTAACAGATGAACACCTTTCCAGTGAGGAATGATGCACGTAGGTCCACAGGCATGATTTTAAGGCACTAAGTGGACGTTAAATCAACATTAAACCACACAAATTCCCACCTGCATAAACTGGCTGATGTTATCCAGCCATCTTCCAGCCACTTGTTCAGGGTTAGGGTCTCAGGGATGATCCGGAGACAGAGACAGGCACCCCCCACCACTTTGGTCTCCTGCCTGCATCCAAAAAGGTCACATCATGGGGCCATTGCGCTTGTCCATTTGGATTGTACCAATCCCAGCTCGATTTGCCTTCCCTCCTTGTGACAAATCCACGCCTCTTCAAATGAGCTCTGCTTCTTTGCCTCCTGTAGCCAATGACAGGTGTCCAGACCAGGCTTCACTCGCCATGAATGTGTGTCCTTTGTGTGTCAAGTGATGCCCACACCATTTTTAAAGGCAGTGGCCTCGGGCATTTTCGTGGGGTTGCTTGGTAACCGTATTTAAGGCCATGACGGTCCAGAATCTGGCAGCACCACTCTATTCTTTAACAGCTTCTCACTTCAGCCGGCAGGACTGTTTTTAATGTTGCAGGACCCCGTTCGGGGTGGCCTCTACTTTTGTGCTCTCCTGACTTGCCGCAGAAGTGATCCTACCTGCTTATCATTAACGTACGTTTTTCGTGCAAGGTGGTGAGATAGCAGCATTGAGCCCATGATGCCTTTGGGGAAAACCGTACCTCATTATTTCCTAGGGAGGTGTGGGTGGGCTTGTGAGTCCCCACCGAAATGATGTCCCCATTTTAAGCAGTTTGTTTTGTCAAGAACAGACTTGTTTATATATTTATTTGCCTTGAAATATTCCCAGGTCACAATTATCTGTCCTACAATAGGGACATCAGTATTTAGCACAACAGTGCTTTTTAAAAAAGCAACCAAGGGATTGTTTTATTTTTTACCCCCCTCTGACAGATGCTCACTCTGCATTAGTCTAAGTCTAATGGCAGTATGGTGGGAGGGTGCGGGAACAGGGACTGACCTGAGGAAAGAGAGGAGTGATACGGAAGTGGTGGCTGATGACTTTGGAGTGCCAGAGTGCGTGCTGCAGGATAATTATTGTGACGGGCATGATAGAGGAGATGAACGAGGACCTGCATTGTGTTCTTCAGTGTGGACTCCTGGAAGTACAGCAATTGTAATAAGAAAGTAGTCATTCTTATTAGTATCATCGTGTTAATTATTCATACGTATTATATGATTCTATGACTAGAGTTTTAACATTTTTGTTTTACAAAAAGGGTTTTTAATGCCCACTGAGAGATTGCAGGCACACATGTGGAGGTGAGAATATCTGTTTGACTGTCAGTCACTTACTTATAATGTCATCTAACGAGTGTTTGTGGGGGACGCGTGTGAGTGTGTGCGCACGCACAGTTGGGTACACGGCAGGGAGGCTAGTAGAGAAATAAAGAGTCATTTGTCTTGTTTAGCAAAATAGATCCATTAACATACTCCCGGAGAGCATTCCTCAGCCTCGCAAATTCTCATGACTGCAGACTGGGTTTACAGGAGCGTGTTACTGTCCCTGTAGGGCACTGGTGGGACTGGGCAAGAAGGATGGCCATAGCAGGTATGACAGA
This sequence comes from Stomatorhinus ivindoensis, assembly GCA_019775895.2. Lineage (NCBI taxonomy): Eukaryota > Metazoa > Chordata > Actinopteri > Osteoglossiformes > Mormyridae > Stomatorhinus > Stomatorhinus ivindoensis. The sequence continues at coordinate 19,666,117 of JABFEB020000060.1, forward strand.
TGAGTCTTCCAGAAGGTCCCATTGCTGTGAGATGGGCAGAAAGATGGAGTTGGCTTTCACTGGCACTCTGGAGACCCCAGCCAGTAAAATTGGGTTTTAATTTCTATGGGGGCTCAGGCTTAATGCCCTCCCCTTAAACTAATAAATTAGCTTTTCGTGGAATGACATGTAAATTTGTTTTTTTTCTTTTTTTTAAATTGCTCACAGGAAGCACAGAGCAATAAACAGTAAACTCCTTTCCCACGTTTAAAAAAATCTCCTCTCAATTCTCATGTAAGTTTATATTCTCTCTAGCCATCTTTCACACTTTTTTTAAAAACCGCTCCCCGTTGTCCTTTTCTAAGATCCCAATCTTCCCTAGCTGAAGAGAGACTCTTTAGTCAACTGTCACCATGGAGACCGCCCCCCACTCCTGTCGAGTCACCGTCAGTGGGGTGCACATGTTGCCCTCATAGAAGTTTCTGTGACTTCGGTCTATATCAGCTTCCTGTAGCACACACACACACGATCGCACACACACACAGGTTTGTAATTATATCCTTGTGGGGACTTTCCATTCATTTCAAAGGGGAAAACTCTAATAACAAGATGGCGACCTTAACCCCTACCCAGCCCTAACCTTAACCATAAGTAACCAAACCAAATATGTGACTTTTGACATTTTTACTTTTTTGATTGCATTCACAGATCTTTGAGAGGACCTGGAAAATGGTCCCCACAACATAAACAAACAGGTTTTTATGACGTTGTGGTGGATATTTGGTCCCCATTAAATAATATAAACCTAATCCACACACACAGAGGCAGGCAGACAAACACAAACCAGGACATTTTTTTGTAGTCCAATAATAGACACTTTATGAGACCTTGGTCAAAGCACACCCACTGTGAGAAGAATGACAGTAAAAGTTAACACTTTTTTTCCAGAAGATTATCTCTTAGGTACTGTGTGTCACGTTCCGTTGTGCAGCGGTGGAGTTGGGCAGGCAAACAGAGGCAGCAGTCAGGAGTACGGGCAAGACAGAGGGTTTATTACGGGTTACGGGGAGGACGCAGAGTTAGGGATCACAGGACCAGGGCAGCACTCATCACAGCGATTTACACAGATGCCGGTTCTGGAGAAGACTAACACAGACGCTGACTAAATACTTGCAGGAGAGGCAGGCACGGATTGACAACAGGTGGCCACGATCAGGATCAGACACGAGGTAGCGAGGGGGTGTGGCACACACGAGGCTCGGACGGGCAGACCATGACACTGTGTGTTTGGCATAAGCTCCAGTCCAGTCTCCCCTAAGGTCCAACAGAGTCAAATCTCGCATTAGGTCGAATAAGGTAACAGGCACACAGAATTCTGCAAATGATGATAATGTTCTGTGAGGATCTACTCACTGTGGAGGTGCATACATATGCATAGCTTCTGAGTGAATAGGTAAGTGGTGTCCCATTTACCTTCACCACCTTCATACCTGCCTTACTCAGTGTAAATGCCAATTGGGCATGCATTTATATTAGGTGATTTACCAGAAACGTGACATCTCCATGGAGTGATGATGTCTCCTTGTGCCTTCCCAGCCTGAGATTTGGAGACTCACAATCAAACTCAAGATTGACTTGTTTTTCGACACTGGAAGGCTGCTGGTTTAGGCCCCTGATGGGTGGTACCCTGGTGACAGGGGTTTCTGGCTTTCTGCAGGATAGAGATGATGGAAGTGGGGAGGAGTCTGCTTTCTTGTCCTCTTTGGCCATTGGTGTTTAGCCCATCTCACATTCATATAATTTCTGCTTTTTTGTGTATCATAGTCCTTGCTCAGGGGGCATGAGATGGTCTTTGCTGGAGGTCTGCAGTGGCCTCTTTTAGCCTGGAAGTACTGGTCCCTAACCACCTCAGAACAGGTACCCCTTCATGTTTCTAAGACGAGTGCCAGTCTCCCCAGCTCCCTGCGGCATGTACTGACCTGCAGCGGTTCCCTTTTCAGTCCCTGCTGTTCACCGTCCGATTCCAAGTGGCTCTAAATGACGCCTGTTCCTCTCAGCGCAGGCGGGCAAGTGCCCAGCGGAGGTGACACCCATTCGTCATGCATCCGTATTCCGAGTCATGTCACTTATAGCTCAGTCCAGTAGAGGCCGGGAGATTGGATACGGGTGAGGGATGTGCCAGGATTATCTACTGGGATGGTGCGCCCTTTCTGAGAAGTGGAGCTGTGGGTCCCTGCCTGGTATGCCCAGCTCCACCCACCCCATAAAATAAAAAGTAAAAGGGCAGCTTTATTTAGCTGCTCTCTCTTTGTACTCTAAAATCCTCAAACACACACACTCAATACAGATCCAGTTCCTGGAACCAAGGTCCTAGACCTTCAAAGGCAACCTCGCTATAATGGTGGCCTTTAGGATTCCCTGTTTTTGTTTTCTACCCCAGCACTGTAGTTTAACTTGTATGACTACCTCAGGGGTGAAGTTCTCAATTTGAAAAGATTTACCCCCCATTTTCCTCCTTCCCAATAGCACCCTTAAATCATGGAATTAAACTTAATGAGCTGCTGTGGTGATCTTTCACTCATTCTTGGCCCCTGCATTTGCAGAGGCATACACACCCATGCAGTCTATATTGTGCCTTCTTGATGGACCCATTGTCACCAGTTAGTTAGTTGTCTCAGATTCTTCAGTTGCTTCAGTCCTGCCTTTCACCTCATGGGCAAAGGAACCACAGAGGGACCATTGGACAAGAGGTAAAGGATGGGAATGATTTCCCTACAGGGTATAGTAGCGTCATCATCGAGGGGTCTGGATGAGGGCATCTGCATCTCTGTTGAGATCTTTAAGCCTTTTTCTTTCAGAATATAGGAGAGACACCACCAGTGGGGGAGGCTTAGTCAATGAAGCTCATGTCTGGAAAACATGTCCACCTGCCTTCAGTGAAGTTTAAGAGATTTTAGGAAGTTTATTTTAGGAAGTTGATTTAGTGCTCTGTGTTTCTGTTTGGGGTTACATTAGTCTGGGGCCTGGTCCTTTTCTATGTTGGCCCAGCTCCCTGACGTTGTGACCTTGGTGGCCTGTGCTGACCACTTCCCACTTGGAGAGGGCATGTCTTAAAGATGAGAAGTCTTAAGATCCTCTGTACGGGTTCTGGTAAACAGTATTTCTTTTTTCTATCTGAATTGTGTTGGAGATTCTCAAAGCACTTATGTCCATAAGCTAAGATAAGGCCCAGTGACAGATTATAAAGCAGGTGATTATGGAGAGCATGAGCATGAGCGTCACTGCACATTTTCACATGTCCTTTTCATCACTAATGTTAATTTCCCATGATACCGCTGTCCATAATGACTCTAATAAAAGCAGTTACCTCACCAGTCATCGCTTCTGAGTATTCATATCAGCTGGACAAAAAAATTACAAATGTATATTTTATGAACGCCCCCCTCCCCCTTTATAAAAAGATTGTGGTGAATCAATCATTCAGCCAGTCATGTAGCAGAATTAACGTGCGAGAGGAGCGGTCTTGCACCGGATGATCGTGGGTGCTTACTGCCTCTTTCTGTGAGGCATGTGGCTACAAGGCTACGCCTGCCTGCCCGTAATGCACACTAGCAGAGGAAACGGTGCCATAAAAATTAGCAGCCTGAAGATAAACAAATGTGGGCAAATAAAAACAAGCCACCACAATTAACGCCAACGATGGAGCGGAGTGCTAACGTGGCATTTTACAGCTCTGGATTTTCTCCTTTGAAATGGGAGTGCATTTTTAACTGTGCTGTCAAGGCCTTTCTTCATTTACTGCATCGTTGAAGTGCCTAGATAATGGTAAGTCTAAAACTATCTACAGTTTGTAGATCTTTATTCTGCTGGATACTATTACTGGAGCAATCTTCATAGGCACTTCCCTCATGGGTGCAACAGCAATGCTGCTCCTAGGACTTGAACCAGAGCTATTCTCCCTGGTATAATACTACTAGTCCTGCTCTTAACATGGCATGTTAAGTCAGCACTTGCTAGCGCGTCAGCATTAGAGGCAGAGTTAGCACTCGCTAGCACGTCAACATTAGTGCGGAGAGCACTCGCTAGAGTGTCAACATTAGCCTTACAGTTAGTACAAGTGCCTGTTACCACACATTCCTGATACATCTATTGCACTTGCTCCCATTGCTGTGCAGATTACATGCTCACTAGCTACAGAGACCTCTGTCTACTGCAGTGTCATCATAACCTTCATTGTACTGCTTCATTTCCCTCCTCAGTCACCACTATTTTGGCAGAAAACAGCCTTCAGCTTTTCAGAAATGGAAGCCTGCTCATCAGTTACTGTGACTTTCTTTTCCTCGAACATCAATTGGATTGTTTCCAACTCCACCACTGGCAAGCACATCCTTCACTTCCAACCTGCTGTAGTAGGGGAAGCTAACCAGCTCCACATCCCAGAGCGGCAGCACCCTAACCCCCCAGTTTGTGCGTGCTTCCCCCCCCTTCCCCAGATGCCACCATCCTCAGCTACGACGGCAGCAAGTTCATGAAGATCCAGCTACCAGTGGTGATGCACACGGAGGCAGAGGACGTGTCTCTTCGCTTCCGTTCCCAGAGAGCCTATGGAGTCCTCCTGGCCACCACGTCACGGGATTCAGCCGACACCCTGCGGCTCGAACTGGACGCTGGCCGTGTCCGCCTCTCTGTCAACCTAGGTACCCCCGACGGCCACGTCCGCTGCCACCGTCAGCCTGCCAGCCTGCTACCTTACTACAGTTTTCTGACACATTTCATAACTCAACACCGTAACCTTTTTCCTCATATTTGTCCAGCTAAATTTTAAACTCTGCAAGTTTATCCCTTTGAAATATACCATTTTCAAGCCAGAAAACATTCATATTAAACTCAGCAGCACATACAGGGTGGTTGTAGGACACTCTCTAATAATATTCATGCTCCACCCAGGACACCACCATACACACAGATACACACAGACACACACTCACTTTGTCGGCGTGATGCTGTTGCTATGTGCCAAGAGGAAATGGATGGTGTAGAGAGTCCTTCAAAGGCCAGAGTCTGCGGCCCTCAGCTCACTGCCAGATGAGCACGGTGTGGCCCTTAATCCCCAGGGAATGCTTGAAGCCTCTCCACCCCCGCCACCCCAAACTCTCACAGTGTGTACCCACAATCCTTCATTCACAAAGGAGCTCCTGTTCCAGCAACAAGGCTCCTGTGCTGTTTTGGCCCTGCAGTCAGAGTTTCTGTCTCTTCTGCTGTTCCATTACTCTCATCACATCTGCCGGTGAGCCCCTTTAAAAAGCCTATGCCCTCCGTGAAAAACCCATACAAAGTCATGCAGATGGTTACTGGGGAGAAGGGAGCAGCTGTGCCTGTACTTAAGCATCATCCCCCACTCCCCCACGCAGCAACACAGAGCACCATCTGTTTAATATTTTGCCCACCCCGTCTCCTGCAGCCTCTATAGCTTTTGCTTATCGTGCTTTGGTAACAATTCTTTTTATGTGAGGGGGGAAAACATCAGGAAAGTCAATAACACAGTAAAGAGGAGAGCTGCTCTGATCCCACAGACGTCACACTGTTACAGGTGTGACTTTCCCCCTGGTCACCATTTGAGAGAACCTTGGCAAGACTCTCCAGAACTTCCTTTTTCCATAGCAGAAGCTTGACAGCCATCTCAGTCCACATGCCTGGCTCATTCTGGTGACAGTGGGCGTTTCTGAGAGCTGGCGCCTGTGGCACCTTGATCATCATGGTAACCTCAAATGACCACCCACCCCCCCCATTCCCCTCCCACGAAGAACACCTCCCCTCCCCTTTTAGGAAAGGCAAAGCATTCCCTTTAAGGGCAAGCACCTGTTGGTCTTTGGCTGTTTGCTACCACTTTTCTGCTGCGGTTGACGACACATGACCGGCAGTGGCCTCATGGGAAGGGAAGATGGGTTTCTGATTGGTCGGGTTCCTTCAGCACTTCTTTGTCTGTTAAGGAATAACCCTGTTACCTCTCACACTTACAATAAAATATATGCATACATGTACATTAATGTTCATTGAAAATGTCATGCTGTGACATTTTATAGTAATTTAGTCACATATATCCCTAGCTTTTTATAGAGTACAAATTTTAATAGTTGTAATATTATAATACTACCATTGTGGTTAACATTGTACTGCTGCAATTTCCAAACGCCTGTTGGTACAATTAGTAGCTAATTACATATTCATTCTTTAGCAGGACTGTTAGGGAAGTGCTGTTAGGGACCCATAGTGCACTGAAGGCATCTGGTGCGATCTGAGCACGCTCCATAAGCCTCTGCGAGGGAGTACTCCAATCAGTGAGACCCACTGGGAAAAAATAATTATAATAATTAGTGGACAAAGCATCAGTGCTCCCTCGGGGCCAGGAATGGCAGCGGCCCAGTCGGACTTGTCGCCCTTTGAGTGGCTTGCTAGGAACCCCAGTGAAAATGACGCAAGAGCTCGTCTTGACTTTCAAGAGGCCCAGCTTGACCGTGGCTGTGATCCGATGCTCTCCTCCCATGTGAGCCCGCCCCCCCCAAAGCATCAGACTATGGCCCTGTCGCCTGATAATCAGATGGGTCTCTCTTGAGTAACGCACCTAATAACAGATGTCAGTCCTCCCTATTTTAAATGGTAATTGGGGGGGGGGGGGGGGGGGGAGAACATTGCTAATGTGAAAAAGAATTTTGACACAAACTCCCTTATACACGTTCAGCTAGGAGAAGTATGGAGAGGTAAAGGGGTGAATCTGTGTGCTGCCCCCATCGTGATTCCAATGACGGTTCCCATCCAGCCGGGTTCGCTCATGCTACACCGCTTCCTATGTTTGCCTATTGACCACGGACAGCCGTTGTCCCTTGCCTTGCTGTTCTAATCGCAAGCTGCCGTACTGGGCCCCGGCAACGTGAAGTGGTGTAACGTGACCCGGCCGTGGGGACGAGGGGGCCAGCGGGGGCTCAGAGCATCGGTAATATCGGCCCACATTGTCCATGTGTCTGTCCCCAGAGTGGTGGAGACTGTATTATAATGGATGTCTGCAGCTGTAACCTTGAAGGTTAAATTTACATCTCATCTATTCTTCCCCGTCTAGACTGTATCAGGATTAACTGTACCTCCAGTAAGTGGCAATTCACATTCCTTTTTTCTAATGCTCTCTTTCAACCTGCTGTATGTGTTCGTGTTTGTAGCCCATTCGCGTGAGTCGTACCGTTACCTGGGAAACATATCGAGACATCCCATACCTATGGTCACTTTGGGCAGGTTTGAGATTATGATGCGACGCACGTGCGCAGGCGACGTACGATGAAACTTGGGTGTGAAAAATCCCGGTGCTGAATGGGAACAGGGTGCCATAATTCCTCATTTTGCGATGAATTCCAGAAATAAATGAAAGGAAGGTTTAAGGCCTCTGATTGCCCCATGCTAGTAACCTTTGTGGGTGTGAGTGTGTTTGGGGTTAATGAAATATGAAAACATCACTGAAGATTCTTCCCACCCAGTTTTTTTATCCTCCCTTTTCTGACTGTCTATCTGAAAGTGTCAAAATCAAAGTGCCCTCTAACAAGCGCATGCTTCAGGACACGAGGGACTTTCAAAAATGCACGTCTCGCGGCTCTCATTTCCACCTCACTGCGCGACACTTGACAAGGCCTCTCCAAACAGAAAGGAAAGGCGGACTGTGATTGTTTTTTCCTCTTTTTCTCATTAACTTAAGAACGAGCGATTGGCGGGGGTGGTGCTGG